>CM065466.1:30484057-31194431 GCA_032872475.1 Leptopilina myrica (nomen nudum) | reverse complement strand
AAGAGAATAAAAAATTGACCTGAACCAAAAACGAACCATAAATAAGTTAAAATATAAAAGTGAAAAATTTAAATGAAATTCAATTGTAAATATTCCATAGAAAATGCAGTTAATAAAATAGTTAATAAACAATAAATTAATTGATTCTTTTTGACCTAAACCCAAAATAAACCAAAAAGTTGCAATTCACCTAAAAAGCAATAAACCTAAATTTTGAAGTAGGTTAAAGAATACACAAAAATTGAGATAAAATATGAAAACGAAGAAATAGAGGAAAAACTAGAGTTAAAATAAAAAAAATGAAAACATGGACCTAAACCAAAAATGAACCAAAAACTTAAAATTGATTTAAATTTCGAAAAGACCGATATGCAACGTCATTCTAAAGAAATAAATGAGGAGTAAAAAATGATTGAAATTTGAAAATTTTAAACTGGAAAATAAAAATTTAAAGATATGCTTTAAAAAATTGACGTGAACCAAAAAGAAACCAAAGAATCGTAATTGACCTAAATTTCAAATAAAATCTAACATGATTTTAAAGAAATTAATGAAGAACAGAATTTAGAGAATTAAAATTTATCTAAAATTTTAATTATTTAAATTAATTTATAAAATAAATAAAAACTGAAACCAAAAATGAACCTAAAAAGAAAAATGGACCTGAATTTTGGTTTAATGGGGAATTTTTAAAAGAAAATAAAAAGTTAAAATTGCTTAGTATTCTTAAACTTTAAAGGAGGAAATTTCCGAACGAGTCAAAATAGACCTGAACCAAAAATAAACCAAAAAATTGTAATCGACCTAAATTTCAAATGAAATCTAACATGATTCAAAAAAAATTATTGAAGAATAGATATTAAATAATTGAAATTTATTTACAATTTTAATTATTTAAATTATTTTATAAAATAAATAAAGATTGAAACCAAAAACAAACCTAAAAGAAAAATTGACCTCAACTTTGGTTTAATGGGAAATTTTTAAAAGGAAATGAAAAGTTAAAATTGGTTAGTAGTATTCTTAAATTTCAATGTAGGAAATTTCAGAACGAGTCAAAATAGAAACAAGGAAACATGGACCTAAACCAAAAATAAACCAAAAAATTGTATTTAACCTAAATTTAAACTAGACCGAAGTTTAACGTGATTAAAAAAAAGTAAATGAGGAGTTAAAAATGATTGAAATTAAAAATTTTTTGAACGGAACGAATTTAGAGATATTTAAAAAAATTGACCTGAACCAAAAAGAAACCAAAAAATTGTATTTGACGTAAATTTTAACTAGACCGAAGTTTAACGTGATTAAAAAAAATAAATTAGGAGTAAAAAATGATTTAAAATTAAAATTTTATTAAAGGGACGAATTTAACGATAAAATTTAAAAAATTGACCTAAACCAAAAATAAACCAAAAGCTAGAAATTGACCTAAATAATAATTTTATAATAAAATCGTACTTAATGAATTAAATAAATGTAAAAATTAAATTTTAATTTCAATTTTCGACAAATAGTGGAAAATTATGGGAAAATAAACAATGTGAAGAATTTTTCGAATGAATTTAATTGATGTTTGATTGAGAGATAATAAATCGACTATTTTTTATGGTTTTTCGTCATCTCCCTATATTTCTCTCCAATTGTAATTCGTCAACTCATGCAGGAAACTGGCGGGAATAATTTCCCCGTCGGTGAATGAGAGAAGCGGAATATGAAACATAAAGAAAACGAGAGGCAATAATAAAACGAGAAAAAGAAAAAGAAAAATGGGAAGTAAAAGGAGAGGCCGCTGATGATGACGCGTTTAAGCGTGCATTGGCTTAATTGATTTATTTCAGTGAGGGGCGTGATTGGATATAGTCTCGATAAAACGTCGTGTAATATCGTACATATATATATATACAAGGATACAGAGTGATTCTATTAATTCAGAGGTTATTCCTCTTTTATTTCTCTCTTCAGGTAGTAAAATCACGAGATTAATTTATATTTAAGTCCAAAAAGAAAAAGAAAATCAGAAAAAAAGGGGAAAAAATTAAATATAAGCGAAACAGTAAATAAAAACCAAAAAGTAAAATTAATCTAAACAAATGAACAACGAAATAGCGAAATAAAAACAAAATAACGAAATAAAAACAAAATAACAAATAAAAAAACAAAATAACGAATTAAAAACAAAATAACGAAATAAAACTACATAACAAATAAAAAAACAAAATAACGAAATAAAAACAAAATAAATAACAAAATAACGAAATAAAAACAAAATAACAAATAAAAAACAAAATAACAAAGTAAAAACAAAAAACTAAAATTTTAAAACAGAATCAAGGGAAATAAGAAAAAACGAAAAATTACCATAAAAATATTAAAAGAAACCATTAAAATTGACCTGAATTTGAATTAAAAGAGATTTTGTTAAATTGACCTAAACCCAATGGAAACCAATACTAAAAAGTAGTGTAAATCAAACGACCTAAAGGCAATAAAAAAGTTAAAATATTTTGACTCTATCGAAAGGGAAAATTCAAATTTCATTTGAACTGAACCAAAAATAAACCAATACTGTGTCAGTGTTTTCAATCTAAAAGCCACCAAAATCTAATTATGTTTATAATCGAGAAGCATATACTTGAAAAGTACTTTCAGCCTTAAAGTATAAAAATAATTTAGAATTTCAACTAAACCCCAATCAAAAACAATATTTGAAAATGTTTTAACCTAAAAGCGACAAAAAGCTAATTTTGTTTAGAACCTAAAAGCATAAAATTAATTTTAATATAACCAAATTCTCGACCTTAAACTATAAAAGAAACCGAAATTAGAAAGTATTTTAAGTGTTAAAGAGTAAAACAAAAATTTTAATTTATTATTCGTTTAGGTCAAATTAAATTGTAGTAAATTTTTAATTTTTTTGGTTTGTAATTGGTGCAAGTAAAACTCACCTCAGTGAGTTTTACATTTTTTGGTTTATAATTGGTTTAGGTCAAAATAAGTGTTTATTATACTTTTTATTCTAGCGGTTCATAGTAACAGTAGATAATAACCAAAAAAGTAAAACTAATCTATATAAAAAAAACAAAATAACAAAATAAAAACAAAATAAAAACTAACATTTAAAAACAGAATTTAGAGAAATAAGAAAAAAACGAAAAATTGACCAAAAAATATTAAAAGAAACCACTAAAATTCACCTGAATGTGAATTAAAAGAGATTTTGTAAAATTGACAAAAACCCAAAGGAAACCAATACAAAAAAGTATTGTAAACCAAACGATCTAACGGCAGTAAAAAAGTTAAGATATTTTGACTCTAACGAAAGGGAAAATTCAAATTTCATTTGACCTGAACCAAAAATAAACCAATACTGTGTCAGCATTTTTAATCTAAAAGCCACAAAAAATTTAATTATGTTTATAATCGAGAAGCATGAAATAAACTTTAAATTGACCTGAACCTAATAGAAACCCAATATTGAAAAGCACTTTCAGCCTTAAAGTATAAAATTAATTTATAATTTGAACTAAACCCTATCTTTCGGTTTTGTATAAATTCTATTCTTTTGGTTTATAATTGGTTTAGGTCAAATTAAATTTTTGTATATTTTTCATTCCTTTTGGTTCAGGTCAATATAATATATATTAAGTGCCTTCATCATTATTTTTCTTTTTAAATTTTTTTCGTTCAAATTAACATTATTATATTTTCTTGTTCTTTCGTTCAGGGAAAATTAAATTTTAGTATATTCTTCATTCTTTTGGTTTAGGTCTCAAAATAATATGTTTAATATATTTTTCATTCTTTTTGTTTATAAACGGTTTAGGGTAAAATTTAATTTTAATATAATTTTTTTTTTGGTTTAAGTTAAAATAGAGTTTAGTATATTTTTTATTCTTTTGGTTTATAATTTGTTTAGGTCAATTTAAGCTTCTATATTTTTATTTTTTGGTCCATAATTGGTTTAGGTTCAAACAAGATTTAGTATATTTCCTATTCTTCTGGTTTTTAATTGGTTTAGGTCAAAATAAGAATATTATTATATTATTTATTATTTTGGTTTATATTTACGTTTAGGTCAAAATATGATAAAATGTATTTTCATTATTTTGGTCCATAATTGGTTTAGGTCAAAATAAGGTATTTTTCATTCGATCGATTTACAATTAGTTCAGGTCAAACCTATTTAAATTTAAATTTAATTTCAGTATATTTTTCATTGTTTTGATTTATTAATGGTTTAGGTGAAACTAACCTTTGGAATATTTTTTATTTTTAGGTTTATAAATGGTTTAGATTGAATTACCGTTTATTAAATTTTCTATTTTGGGTTTATAATTGGTTCAGGTCAAAACGAGATTCGCTAACTTTTTATTCTCTTGGTTTCTACTTGATTTAGGTCAAAATAAGATAAAATATATTTTCATTATTTCGGTCCATATTTGGTTTATGTAAAAATAAGAATATTATTTTATTACTTATTATTACTATTAATATAGTATATTAGTATATTTTATAACTTATTACTTTGGTTTACAATTGGTTTAGGTCAATTTAAATTTAAGTACAATTTTAATTTTTTGGGTTCATTAGTGGTTTTTTTAAATTTCAGGTCAATTTTAATTAATTTGCTCCTATTATAGCTGACTATATACTTATTTGTTTTAAACCTTTTGTTTTTAGGTAAACCAAAAAAATTTATTTCCTCCCTTCTTTTTTTTCTTTATTTCCATCATTTTTTTTTGTTTTTGATTAAGTGAAATTTTTTTTCCCCCATTAATCCGACATTCAGATTTGTGTTAACTAAGAATTATTAACCTTAAAAAGCAAAATAAATAGATTTCAATAAAAAAAAAGAAGAAGAGCGGAAAATGGGGAGCAATAGATTTTCTACTGCTTATTAAAGAGGAAAGATTGGCTTTGCTTATTATACATAAAGTATCTCTCGGGAAACCCCATAGAATTTCGGAAAGCTATGAATTTTTTTTTCCTCCTGATGCGTGTAAATTCCCAGCTGCGACCTATATGAGATTCGTCCCTGGCATACGAGATTTTTTTTTTTTTTTTTTTTTTTTTATTCTCTTTCAACTTACAAGCTCTCTTCTATCGCGATTCTCGCCTGCGTGTGCCTAAGTTAATATTAATGGGGATATTTATGACCGCGAGGTCAATGGTGGTCACTGCCCCTTATTCTCTATTTTTCATTCTCTCTCTCTCTCTTTCTTTCTTTTTCAACATTTCACCACCAAAATAGAATGAAGAGGGAAAAAAAAATAGAAGAAAAAAAAATATTCCACCCCGTGTATCGTTTCATGAGAATAACCGGGACTGATAAAAAGGAAAATCTGAAAATACTGTGATTTATGAAGAGCTTTTCGACAGACGCCCTTATAAACACGTTGAATAACTTATAGATGCGAAAAGAGGCGCGAAATATTTTCTATACTTTCTACTATTTATCTTTTTGTGTTTATCAAAAAATTTTTTTTTCTATTTCAGAGACTATCGAGTGTATCAAAAAATATTATCTACATGGGAATTTTTTTTTTTTTTTTTTGATAGAAAATACAAGAAAAAAAAATTCGTCGATTGGGGGAATTTTTTTTTGAACCAAAAATGAACCAAAAATTAAACTGGACTCTAAAAATAACTCAAATGTACGTAAATGTGAACAAAAGAAAACTATTTTCCAAAATTTTTTTTATTAAAACAATCGACCAAAAATTTTCCTTTTTAATAGAAAATATTTTTACATTTTACGTTTTTGGTTTTAGGGTATTTTAAATTTTTTGGTCTCTTTTGGGTTTAGGTCAATTATAAAAATTAACATCACCGCTTATAGAGTAACAAAAAAAATTAAAATTATTAGTTCTTTTTAGTATTTTTTTAATTTGCAAATTAAACATGTATTGGTTTCTTTTGGGTTTAGGTCAATAGAAGATTTTGGCGTTTATATAGGTTCAAATGTAATTTCTAAGTTATCGTTGCTTTCGCCTTGAAAGTATTTTAAAAATTTTGTCAAAAATTTCTCTTTTGGTTTATTTTGGGTTTAGGTCAATTAAACTTTGCGATTTTAGTTTTTATGTATTAGAGATGGTTCCGAATGCTTTTAGTTATAAAATACCGTTTAGTTTTTTTATCGTCTTTAGGTTTAGAATTATTTTCAGTATTGGTTTCTTTTGGGTTTAGGTCAATTTCAAATTAAAATCGCCTTATTTTTTGGTCCAGTGTATTTTTTTTCGTTTTTTGCTACCATTGCTTCTCAACGTTTGAATATCTTTTGGTTTTTAGGTCAATTTCCACTTTTTGGTTACTTTTATATATACTTTTAGCTGCAGACTACAATTTCTTGTATCTTTTATGGTTTAGGTCAATGAAATATCGTTCGATTTTTGTATATTTGAAAAGCATTCTATTTTCTGGTTGCTTTTTGGTTTAAGGTCAATTTAAATTAATTCAATTTTAAAGTATAGGAATTTTTTTGTTTTTGGTCGATTTTTGGTTCAGGTCTAAATACCATTCGCTTTTTGTCTAAGAAAAATATTTTCCCTTGTTTTGATTACTTTTTAGGTTTAGGATCAATGTAAATTTATTCGCTTTTAGACTATAATTTATTTACTTTTAGTCTATATTTTGAAAAAATATATTCTTCAATGTTGGTTGCTTTTTGGGTTTAGATCAATAAATAGATTTAAATATCAATTCCGTTGACTTTTAGGTTCCAAAGTGTTTGCAAATTTTGATCACTTTTTGGCTTCAAAGTATTTTCAAATTTTGAACGAATTTAAATTCAAAGCATTTCCAAATTTTAGACGTATTTTAATTCAAAGTATTTAAAAATTTTTGTCCCATTTGGTTTTACAGTATTTTCCAGGTTTTGGTTGTTTTTGGGTTTAAGAGAATTATAATTCTTTTAGGCAAAAAAATATTTTTACTTTCTGGTTGCTTTTGGTTTTAGGTGAATACTAATTAATTCATTTACTTTTAGAATAAAAATATTTTTAATTTTTGTGATTTGGTCAATTTTCATTTTTGGTTTAGGTCAAAATAATTATAGTTCGCTTTTAGGCTCATAATATATTTTTAGACTTAAGTCTTTTATAAGTTTGGGTCAATTGTAATTTATTTACTTCGAGAATAAAAATAGTTTTATTTTTTGGTCTCCTTTGGGTTCAGGTCAATTCTAATTCATTCACTTCTAGACTAAAAATATTTTTACTTTTTGGTCTCTTTTGGGTTTAGTTTAATTTATATTTAGTATCTTTTAGGGTAAAAATAGTTTTAATTTTTAGTCGCTTCTTTGGGTTTAGGTCAATTCTAATTCATTCACTTTTAGGCTAAAAGTATTTTTATTTTTTGGTCTCTTTAGGGTTTAGGTCAATTCTAATTCATTCACTTTTAGACTAAAAGTATTTTTACTTTTTGGTCTCCTTTGGGTTTAGGTCAATTGTAATTTATTTACTTCTAGAATAAAAATAGTTTTATTTTTTGGTCTCTTTTGGGTTTAGGTCAATTAATATTCATTCATTTTTAGGCTAAAAGTATTTTTACTTTTTGGTCTCCTTTGGGTTTAGGTCAATTTTAATTCATTTACTTGTTGGTGCTTCTTTGTGTTTAGGTCAATTCTAATTCATTCACTTTTAAGCTAAAAGTATTTTACTTTTTGGTCTCTTTTGGGTTTAGGTCAATTCTAATTCATTCACTTCTATACTAAGAATAGTTTAACTTTTTGGTCTCTTTTGGGTTTAGGTCAATTCTATTTCATTCACTTTTAGACTAAAAGTATTTTTACTTTTTGGTCTCCTTTGGGTTTAGGTCAATTCTAATTCATTCACTTTTAGGCTAAAAGTATTTCTATTTTTTAGTCTTTTTTGGTTTAGGTCAATTAATTAACCTTCGTCTTCTGGTAAATGAAGTAAATAAAAACCTTTAAGCCAATTTTTAACTACTTCCCTCTTGACCTAAAAACCAAAACAGTTTTTTTTTTGGTTTTCACAAGCAAAAATAGCTTTAACGTATTTTTTCATGGAAAAAAAATTTTTTTGGTAAAAAAAATAAATAGTTTTAGTTTATTTCTTACTTTTGAAACAAAAGTCTCAAGAGGAGAGAGAAAAAAAAGAGAGAGAGAGAGAGAGAGAGAGAGAGAGAGTAAGTAAAGCAAAGGCTGATCATTATCGTGACGGTGGAGTGAGGGGAGGTCCCGTGGCAAATTGCGGAATAGAACGTATAAGAGATCGAGAGCGATTTAGCCTTAGAAGGAGAGTCGCCTCGTCTCGCACCCTTTGCAGAAGGGATGCTGCGGAGTGCGGAATGAAGATGGTCTTAGAGTGTCGCTTAGCACCCTATCTGTAGGGATCTTCGCGACCAACCCTCCCCCTCCCCCTCCTCATTTCATTCTGCTGGAGGGCTGCGTTTGTCGTGAGCATTACTCACTCTCTGGACGCCTACTCACCAGGTTTCCCCCTTGCCACGACTCACCGACTACATTAAGGGACAAATCTTCTTCCTCTTCTTCCCGCTTATACACACTCACTGACACAAACACACAAACAAATGAAAGACAAGTTCCAACTTGACCTCGTACTTTCTTTGGTCTCATTTTCAGAGAAATCATCTCTCTCTTCAGTTCAAATAAATGAGCCCTTTGTATTTTGAATTGTAGTCCACTTTACGAAAATTAGGGAAAAAACCAATTTTTTCCTATTCTTTTTAGGTTTAGATTTTAAAGCGAGAGATTTTTTTTTATGAAAATGCTTAGTTTTGGGTTTCTAGGAACCAAAAGACGGTAAAGAATATAGTTAAAACCTAAAGGAAAACTAAAACTTGATTTGAAACCAAAAAGAGCGAAAAATTTATTTTTAGTTTGACCTGAACCCAAAATAAACCAATACTGAACCAATAGAAATTTTTATTATTCTTAGTTGAAACCTTAAAAGTATATAGCAGTATAGGAAATCTAAAACTTTATTTGAAACCAAAAGAAAGAGTTAATTTTTATTTTGACCTGAACCCAAAATAAACCAATAGTGAACCAATAGAAATTTTTATTATTCTTAGTTGAAACCTAAAAAGTATATATCAGTATAGGAGATCTAAAACTTTATTCAAAACCAAAAGAGCGAAAAAACTTTTAGTTTGACCTAAACCCTGAAAAACCAATACTGAACCAATAGCAATTTTATTATTTTTTAATTGAAATTTAAAATTTGTGGGATATTTTTGGATGAAAATGGTTTCTAGGAACCAAAAGACGGTAAGAATTAGTTGAACCTAAAATAAACCAAAAACTTGATTCGTAACCAAAAGACGGAAATAGTTTTTTTAAAACTTTGACCTGAAACAAAAATAAACCACTACTAATACTTTGGAACCTAAACGATACTGAATCCGATTTTAAATATCAATTTGTTGACCTGAACCTAAACCCAAAAGCGAACCAATACTTAAAAATACTTAAAATTTAAAAACAAAAAAAATTTCGCAATAGAACCTAAAAATTCTTTCGCAATTGGAACCTAAAAGGGTTATTTATACGAAAAATAGATTTAAATCATAAAAGCAATTAAATAAAAAAAAATTGTTAAAAGAAAATTAATTGGCATTTAGAAATATAGTATAAGATTGTGATTTGAGATTTTGTTGCTTTATTGAGAGTAAATTTTTTGCGAGACAAGGTCAAGTTGAGATGGAAGTGAATGAGAACGAGGAGGGTTTCCTCGTTACGTGTTGTCTATGAGCGAAAGGGTTAGAGTATCGTTTCAAGCTATTTGTTTTTCACTAGCAGCGAAAGAGAGTGAGAGAGAGAGAGAGAGAGAGAGAGAGAGAGAAAGAGGACATGTGTGAACAGCTGCCGACGGTTGTACGAATCGTCTTCCCACGCGTCTTCGCGTATCACACATGCGATTCTCATAGCAATTTACAAAATTACTTTCATACGCTCTCTTTGTATACATTGTATTATTCTCTCTTCTTCGTCTTCTTCTTCTCCATCTCTCTTTCATATTCTCGCGGGAGAGAAAAAACAATTATCGTGAAGGAATTATCAGATTTATGTCGAGTCGGTTATATTATTTCTTCTAAGATTTGGAAATTTCGCAATTTTTTTTAATTTAATTGTGAATTTTGTTGTAATTATGACAAAAGGGTTAGAAAGAAAAAGGGTAAGGAAAAATTACAATTTTGGAAAATGACAAAAACGAAACCAAAAGAGATAAATGGTTTCGTTAATAAAAAGCTAGAATTGTAAAGAAACTATGTGAAAAAAATAGTTTCGTTAGTAAAAAGCCAGAATTTTAGTGAAACCAAAAGAAAAATAATGGTTTCGTTAAGAAAAATGTGAATTTAAACGAAACCTAAAGAGAAAAAATAGTTTCTTAAATAAAAAGGCAGAATTTAAACGATAAGAATATAGAAAAATATTGGTTTAGTGTATAAAAGGCGAGAATTTCCACGAAACCAAAGGCAAAAAATGATTTCGTAAAAAAAAACACCAGAAATTTAGCAAAACCAAAAAAAAATGTTTTTGAAAGAAAAAGCCAGAATTTTAATAAAGTCAATAGAAAAACAATGGTTTAGTATATATAGAAGGCGAGAATTTAAACGAAACCAAAAGAAACAAATTGTTTCGTGACTAAAAATCGGCAAAATTTTAACTAAACCTTTAGGAAAATAATCGTTCAGTAAATAAATGACAAGAATTTTGACGAAACGAAAAAAAGAAAATGGTTTCGTCAATAAAAAGCGAGAATATTAATGAAACCAAAAGAAAAATAATTGTTTTGTCAACAAAAAGTGGTTTGGTTAATAAATGGCCGCAGCATTTCTACGAAACCAAAAGAAAATATTGGTTTCGTTAATAAAAAGTCAGAATTTTTGGTGAAATTAAAGGAAAAAAATGATTTCCTAAATAAAAAAAACCTGCAGAATTTTAACGAAACCAATAGAAAATAATGGTTTCGTACATAAAAGGCGAGAATTTCGACAAAACGAAAAGAAGAAAATGGTTTCGTCAAATAAAAAGCAAGAATTTTGATGAAACCAAAAGAAAAAATAATTGTTTCGTCAAAAAAGTGGTTTGGTACATAAATGTCCGCAGAAACCAAAAAAAAAAATAAATTTGTTTCGTCAATTAAAAGTCAGAATTTTAAGAAGACCAAACGAAAACAGTGATTTCTTAAATAAAAAAAACCGCAGAATTTTAACGAAACCAATAGAAGAATAATGGTTTATTATATAAAAGGCGAGAATTGAAACGAAATTAAAAGAAAAAATGGTTTCTTAAATAAAAAAAGACAGAATTTTAACGAAACCAATAGAAGAATAATGGTTAATTATATAAAAGGCGAGAATTTAATCGTAACCAAAAGAAAAAAAACTGTTTTGTTAAAAAAAAAGCTGCAAAATTTTAACGAAACCAATAGAAAAATAATGGTTTATTATATAAAAGGCGAGAATTAAAACGAAATTAAAAGAAAAATATGATTTCGTAAATAAAAAGTCAGAATTTTAGCGAAATTAAACGAAAAAATAATTTCCTAAATAAAAAAAGCTGCAAAATTTTAACGAAACCAATAGAAAAATAATGGTTTATTATATAAAAGGCGAGAATTAAAACGAAATTAAAAGAAAAATATGATTTCGTAAATAAAAAGTCAGATTTTTAGCGAAATTAAACGAAAAAATAATTTCTTAAATAAAAAAAGCTGCAAAATTTTAACGAAACCAATAGAAAAATAATGGTTTATTAAATAAAAGGCGAGAATTTAATCGTAACCAAAAGAAAAATAATTGTTTCGTTCTAAAAAAAGTGTTTTTATAAATAAATTGCCGCAGACTTTTTACGAAACCAAAAGAAAAAATTGGTTTCGTCAATAAAAAGTCAGAATTTTAGCGAAACAAAAAAAGGTGATTTTTTAAATTAAAAGCCGCACAATTTTAACAAAACCAATAGAAAAATAAGTTTTCTTTATATAAAAGGCGAGAATTATTGAAACGAAATTAAATGAAAAAAATGGTTTCTTTAATAAATAGCCTGAATTTTAACGAAATCAATAGAAAAATAATGGTTTCGTCAATAAATAGACAACATTTTAGCGAAACCAAAAGAAAAATAATGATTCAGTTAATAAAAAGCGAGAATCTTAACGAAACCAAAAGAAAAATTATGGTTTATTATATAAAAGGCGAGAATTTAAAGGAAACCAAAAGAAAAAACAATGGTTTCTTAAATAAAAAGCGAGAATCTTATCGAAACTAAAAAAAAATTTCAAATGACCTGAACCTAAAGTAAACCAATAGTAAATAATTTTTGCAATTTGTAGAAACAATTAAGAAGTAGCAAATATACATTTAGTCTACAAGTGGACCATTTTTTTATTCATCTTAACCCAAAAAATTAAAAAATTAATAAATAAAAAAAAACCCAACAAATTTGGGTTCAGGTTTAATTCATACATTTTTTTTTTGCTTTGATTTTGTGTAAATTAATTTTTTTTCTTCATCTCAATCGAAGGGTAAATTTTTTTACAAAAACGTTTTTCTTAAAAAAAAATTTAAAAATTAAACCAAAGTATTTCAATAAAAAAAAATAATTGAGATAAGAGGCAAAAAAAAAATTCGTTCCCCTTCCTAAATTTTTTTTTTTTGATCAAATTAGTGAGACAAATGAGAACTTAAATTGACCGATTCACCGATTTCTGTATAGAAGCGACGGAGGAGAATATTTTGTGTGTGTGTGTGTGTGTGTGTTTTGGAAAGAAAATGAATGACTACTGGTTGAGGAGACAGTTGCTGTGGCGTTGATCGTCAGCAGCAAATGAATTAGAGACGCAGAGGTGGAATTAGACCCGCAAGTAAACAGCTGCTAACCTCATTATTCGAGAGCTGCCAATTCGTGTGTTTCAAGCATCCAATAATTATCTCGTTAACGATCTTGTTTCGTGAGCAAATAGCGAGCACAAAATCGAACACTCTCCGGAAGTCATTCGATTTCATTAAGAACAACATTTTTAGACGTTACAAGCGAGTTGAGAGAGAGAGAGAAAAAAAGATTAAAATTTATTCGCTCACAATTATTATTGGGACATAAATTTTCATTAAATTCAGAGACAAGTTAATTTTTTCTCTTAAATTATGTCGCTCGAAAAAAAAACCTAGGACTAAAACTAAATATTGTTTTTAATTAATGGTTTATTTTGGGTTCAAAGTATTTTAAATTTTTGGTCGATTTTTGGTTTCAAGTATTTTCAAAGTTTAGAATTTTTTCGGTTTAGGTTAAGAAAACAATTTTGTCTTAATGATTTTGTAGTTTTTATGTTTCAAAGTATTTCCAAATTTTGGTCACTTTTGGGTTCAAAGTATTTCCAAATTTCAATTGCTTTTGGGTTCTAAGCATTTCCAAATTTTGGTCGCTTTTAGGTTTAAAGTATTTTCAAAGTTTAGAATTTTTTTTCATAAGAATCCAATGGTTTTTAGACTTTAATGTATTTGCAAATTTTGGTCGCTTTTGGGTTCAAAGTATTTTCAATTTTTTGACGATTTTTGGTTTAAAGTATTTTTAAAGTTAAAAATATTTTTGGGTTTGAATCAAGAAAACAATTTTTTATAATGATTTTGTAGTTTTTATGTTTCAAAGTATTTCCAAATTTTGGTCACTTTTGGGTTCAAAGTATTTCCAAATTTCAATTGCTTTTGGGTTCTAAGCATTTCCAAATTTTGGTCGCTTTTAGGTTTAAAGTATTTTCAAAGTTTAAAATTTTTTTTCATAAGAATCCAATGGTTGTTAGACTTTAATGTATTTGCAAATTTTGGTCGCTTTTGGGTTCAAAGTATTTTCAATTTTTTGACGATTTTTGGTTTAAAGTATTTTTAAAGTTAAAAATTTTTTGGGTTTAAGTCAAGAAAACAATTTTTCATAATGATTTAGTAGTTTTTATGTTTCAATTTATTTCCAAATTTTGGTCTCTTTTTGGTTCAAAGTATTTACAAGTTTTGGTTGCTTTTGGATTTTAGTCAATATAAATTAATTTAAATTCAAATTCAGACGCTTTTAGGTTTGAAGCATTTCCAATTTTTTGTCGTTTTATGGTTTACAGTATTTTTAAATTTTAGAATTTTTTTGGTTCAGGTCATTAAAAAATTTTGTCTTAATAATTTTGTAGTTTTTAGGTTTCAAAGTATTTCCAAATTTTGATCACTTTTGAAGCCTAACAACCATTGAATTATTATGAAATTTAATTTATTTTGACCTAAACTCAAAAGCGACCAAAACTTGTGAATACTTTAAACCTAAAAGCGACCAAAATTTGGAAATACTTTGAATTTTTTGGGTTTACATCAATAAAACAATTTTGTCTTAATGATTTTTTAGTTTTTAGGTTTCAAAGTATTTCCAAATTTTGGTCGCTTTTAGGTTTAAAGTATTCACAAGTTTTGGTCGCTTTTGGGTTTAGGTCAAAATAAATAAAATTTCATAATAATTCAATGGTTGTTAGGCTTCAAAAGTGATTAAAATTTGGAAATACTTTGAAACCTAAAAACTACAAAATCATTAAGACAAAATTGTCTTCTTGACCTGAACCCAAAAAATTCTAAACTTTGAAAATACTTTAAACCTAAAAGCGACTAAAAATTAGAAATGCTTCGAACCCAAAAGCGATCTAAAATTTGGAAATACTTTGAACCAAAAATCGACCAAAAATTGAAAATACTTTGAATCCAATAAAAATCCAAAAATCTTTGGGTTTTGTCTTTAAAAAAAAATATTTTTTTGATTTCGTTTCTAAAAATCCTGGAATAGAAAAATTAATGAAAAAATAAAAAATTAATAAAAATTTTTTCTCATACTTCTAAAATTAGAGAAAGAATCATCCAGTCATGCATACGTATATATATATACGTACATATGTGTTCTGATGAATGAAACATCTGCATATGTGCGGTCCCATAAGCGGTGAATTCTTTTCTCGAGAGAGAATTTGATTTATCTCGCGAATGGAATTTAAAACTTTTATTTTTTATTTTTCTTTTTTTAATGAGAGAAGGGTAAGAAAAAAAAAATTTTATCCTGTCACATAAGCGCAGTGTATATTCGTTTATGGAAATAAACTTTCAAAATTTTTTACTGCGTTATTTTTTATAAAGGAAAAAAAAGTTTTTAATTAAAAATTTTTTTTTTGTTTCTCTTTAATATATTATTTAGATTTTTCTTGTTTCCAGAGAAATTTTTTTTTTCAATTTTCTCTCTTTTTTTTAAATATTAGGTCAATTTCTTTTTCTTTATTGACCTGGATCCAAAAATATCAAATAATAAATTAATTTTTGTTAATTTAAAAATAAAAAATAATTTTTTTGTTAATGTAAAAGTAAAAAATTATTTTTTTAAATGTAGAAGTAAAAAATTATTTTTTGTTAATTCAAGAATACAATTTTGTTTTATAATGTAAATGTAAAAAATTATTTTTTTGTTAATGTAAAAGTAAAAAATTATTTTTTGGTAGTTTAAAAGTAAAAATTTTTTTCTAATGTAAAAGTAAAAAATTATTTTTTGGTGATTTAAAAATAAAAAATTTGTTTAATGTAAAAGTAAAAAATTATTTTTTGTTAATTTAAAAGTAAAATTTTTTTTTTAATGTAAAAGTAAAAACTTATTTTTGGTGATTTAAAAATAAAAAATTTGTTTAATGTAAAAGTAAAAAATTATTTTTTGTTAATTTAAAAGTAAAATTTTTGTTTTAATGTAAAAGTAAAAAATTTTTTTTTGGTGATTTAAAAATAAAAAATGTGTTTAATGTAAAAGTAAAAAATTATGTTTTGTTAATTTAAAAATAAAAAAAAATTTTAATGTAAAAGTAAAAAATTATTTTTTGTTAATTTCAAGGTAAAAAATTATTTTCATTAATTTAAAAATAAAAAATTTTGTTTGTTGATATTTAAAAAAAATACGTTATAGTTTTTAAAATCTCCCCCCTCCTTCTTTTTTAAAGTAAGAAAAAAAAGGAAGAAAACCCATCGAAAAATTCATGTTTAAAAACCCAAGGGCCTGGGTATAATGTCTCAATTTCGTTGAGTCCAAAAACTTTCTCATAATAAAGAAGAAGGAAAATTACAAAACTGATAATGATAATGATGCAGTGGAAGGTGATTTTTGAGCGTTACAATTGCCTTGAAATATCCAAGAGAATTGGCCAATTGCCAATAGGAAATACGAAGGAAGCAAAAAAAAAAAATACTTTTCAATATTTCTCATCAATTTTCTCCTGAATTTTTTATAAATCAACACTTTTACCTTTTAGATTTTTGGAATTTTAATATTTGACCTAATTTAATTTTTGATTTAATTTTTGATTTAATTTTTAATTTAATTTTTAATTTAATTTTTAATATAATTTAAGATTTTTACAGGTTTTTTTTGGTTTTGACCAAAACTGTATCAAATTAAAAATTTGACTTTTAATTTTTGATTATGAGCCAAATTAAAAAGTTCGTCTTTCAACAATTATTTTCGATAGGACCTAATTTGAAAAATTTTATAAAACTAAAAATTTGACCAAAAATTGACCTATTGAAGACCTGCATTACTAAATAATAATTACTAAATAAATTAAATAATTACTAAATAATTTAAATAATTGCTAATTAACTTTAATGGTTACTAATTACTTTAAATAATTACTAATTAAATGAAATAATTACTAATTAACTTAAGTAATTACTAAATCATTTAAATAATTACTAAATAGTTTCAATAATTACAAAATAATTACAAAATAAATACTAGAAAATTAAATAATTACTACATATTACTGAATAATTTAAATATTTACTAATTAATTTAAATAATTACTAATTAAATGAAATAATTACTAATTAACTTAAGTAATTACTAAATAATTTAAATAATTACCAAATAATTTAAATAATTACTAAATAGTTTCAATAATTACTAAATAGTTACTAAATAATTACTAAATAATTGCAAAATAATTTAAATAATTACTAAAAAAAATTAAATAATTACTAAATATTACTGAATAATTTAAATATTTACTAATTAATTTAAATAATTACTAAATAATTGAAATAATTGCTAATTAACTTAAATAATTACTAATTAATTTAAATAAATGCTATTTAATTATAAATAATTACTAAATAGTTTCAATAATTACTAAATAATTACCAAATAATTACTAAAAAATTAAATAATTACTAAATATTACTAAATAATTTAAATATTAACTAAATAATTACTAATTAATTTAAATAATTTAAAAATTTTTTTAACATTATTGAATTATTGAAACAACGGTTTTAATGTTATGAGCGAGGTGAGGGAGTGGGAGAAAAACAAAAAATTTTCTTGTTAAGGCGGCTCACTACTCACAATTGAGACATTCTCGAAGTAATAATTTTTAGCTTCTCTGCGAGCTAAAAAATATTGTCCTTAAGAGTCGAAATGTTTTCCTCTCGATTTTTTTTTTCAATCTCTTAGTTACGATAATATTTTTTAGTTTTCCTGCTCAACTGACTCTGAATTAGTTAAAAATAACTAATTTTTACTGTAAAATTATTTTCTGACTTTTTGCTTCAACAATTAGTGAAAATTAATTAATTATTGCTAGAATATTATTAATTACTAATAAAATACAACTAATTACTACTAAAATATTACTAATTATTAATAAATGAATAAATTGTGAAATAGTCAAATTTGACTAATTGAAAATGAGTTACTGAAAATATTAGTATTTAATTAACTAATAGTTAATTTAGTAAAATGAATTAAATTAGTATTTAATAGTATAGTTAAATTAGTATTTAATTAACTAAGTAATATTAGTAAATATTAGTGTTGTTACTAAAAAAAATTTTTTTTTTGTCTATTTTCCACTATCAAATTTGTTACTTTTTGACTAATTTAGATTTAGGGAGTGGAATATGCAAAATAGTATTAATAATATTAATAATAATAATAATAATAATAATAATAATAATAATAATAGTAACAATAATAATTTTATTATATAACTTATTATTGATATTAAATAAATAATAAAATAATAAATAAAAAATGGAATAATTTAAATAATTATATATAAAAAAATGTAGTAAAATAAATTTATAGTGAATAATTTTTTTTTTAAATTTCACATATAGAATACATTTAAAAAGTGTTGGGGAATCGATGAGGGGATTTTTCTTGTGGTCAATAGGTGTTAGTTAAAGATTGAAGAAGAAGAAGAAGAAGAAGAAGAAGAGAAACTGGCAAAAATGCCTCGAAGGTATGAGCGTTCCAAGTTGCCCGAGAGTCTACAATTACGAGCCATACCATGTCGAAGGCAAGCCTCATAACGAACTCACTATATTGCCCTGCATTTCAAAAAGAGTTTTGCGCTGCAAGTTTCCCCTTCCCCCCCTCTCTCTCTCTCACTCTCTTTTACCCTGTACATATATATCTCTGTACCTAAACAAGATCTTTTTTTTTCTTTTTTTTTATTAAAATATATTTAAAAATAATAATTTTTTTTTCATTGTTACGTTTTCCATTTGTTAATTATTAATTAGTAATTTAAGAATATTAGTATTCAATGAAAAATTATTACTAATTATTGATATTTGTATAATAGTAATAATAATAGTAAATTACGTAATTAATATTTCAGAAAATAAGTAATTTACTAAATTAGAAATTTAGTACGGTGCTAATTACAAAAATTAGTACTTTACTCAATTGCTATTAGCAAAAATTAGTAATTTACTAAATTACTATTTACGAAAGTTATTAATAATGTCCTAAATTACTATTTATGAAAATGACTAATTTACTAAATTACTATTTACGAAAGTTGGTAATTTACTAAATTAGAAATTTAGTAAAGTAATATTTACAATAAATAGTAAATTACTTGATTACTATTTAAGAAAATTAGTAATTTACTAAATTAGCAATTTAGTATGGTACTAACTACAAGAATTAGTAATTTATTTAATTAATATTTACAATAATTAGTAATATACTAAATTACTATTTACGAGAGTTAGTAATTTACTAAATTAGTAAAGTTCTATTTACAAAAATTAGTAATTTTATTATTACCATTTACGAAAGTTAGTAATTTACTTGATTAGTAAAGTACTATTTACAAAAATTAGAAATTTATTTATTTAATATTTACAATAAATAGTAAATTACTTAATTACTATTTAAGAAAATTAGTAATTTACTAAATTAGCAATTTAGTATGGTACTAACTACAAAAATTAGTACTTTACTTAATTGCTATTTACAATAATTAGTAATATACTAAATTACTATTTACAAAAGTTATTAATTTACTAAATTACTATTTACGAGAGTTAGTAATTTACTAAATTAGTAAAGTTCTATTTACAAAAATTAGTAATTTTATTATTACTATTTACGAAAAATAGTAATTTACTTGATTAGTAAAGTACTATTTACAAAAATTGGAAATTTATTTATTTAATATTTATAATAAATAGTAAATTACTATTTAAGAAAATTAGTAATTTACTAAATTAGCAATTTAGTATGGTACTAACTACAAAAATTAGTACTTTACTAAATTAGTAAAGTTCTATTTACAAAAATTAGTAATTTTATTATTAGTATTTACGAAAAATAGTAATTTACTTAATTAGTAAAGTACTATTTACAAAAATTAGTAATTTACTAAATTAGTAAAGTAATATTAACAAAAGTTACTAGTTTACTAAATTACTATTTACAAAAGTTAGTAATTAACTAAATTATTAAAGTACTATTTATAAAAATTTTTAATTTACTAAATTACTATTTACAAAAGTCAGTAATTAACTAAATTATTAAAGTACTATTTGTAAAAATTAATAATTTACTAAATTACTATTTACAAAAGTTGGTAATCTACTAAATTATAAAATTTAGTAAAGTACTTTTTACAAAAATTACTAATTTACTAAATTACTATTTACAAAAGTTGGTAATCTACTAAATTATAAAATTTAGTAAAGTACTTTTTACAAAAATTACTAATTTACTAAATTACTATTTACAAAAGTAGGTAATCTACTAAATTAAAAAATTTAGTAAAGTACTTTTCACAAAAATGACTAATTTACTGAATTACTATTTAAGTTAAATATCAGTTTTTTGAATTCACTTCAATTGCAATTAAATTTATTTTTAGTCTTTCTTAAATTTCTCTTGTTTTTTTTTAAAGTTTTTGAATTAAATTTTTGAACTTCTTTTTCATTAAAATATTTTCATTTTTCTGCTTTCAGATTGACGTTCCAGTTGATATTGAAGACGATAATTCAGAACCTGGAAATGAATCAACATCACCGGAAAAGGGTTTCAAGGGTAATTATTTTTTTTTAATAATTAATAATAATAATAATAATAATTTATTTTTCGGTTTTTTTTTAAATTCAAAATGCAAAAAACAAACTAAATACATGAGACTCTTTTCAAAGAAAATATTTATATTTTCCAAAAATTCCAAAGAAGTCTTAAATAAAAATTTTTATTTTCAAATTTTACTATAGAAGAAAATAGTGAATATATATTTTTTATTTAACATTTTTGAAAAAAAATGCGCAAATAGTTAAAAATGAAAAAATTTTCCAAATTATTGAGAAACTTTTTTATTAATTCTCGATTTTGATAGTAAAAAAGAAATACGAAGAAGAAGAATAGTAATTTTTTTTGCAAAATAAAGAAATTAATAAAATTGAAGTAAAAGTAGAAATTTTTGAATATTTTTTAAGATTTATAAAAATCCAAAGAGAAGTTTTTTTTTTAGATTTAAGAACATTGAAGGATAACTTTTTTATTGTAATTGAAAAAATCGAAAAAGAACTTTTTTTTAATTGAAAAAATGGAAAAAGAATTTTTTTTTAATATTGAAAAAATCGAAAAAGAACTTTTTTTAGATTTTTGAAAATCGAAAGAGAACTTTTTTAGATTTAAGAAAATAAAGAGAGAAAATTGTTTTTAAAAATAGAAAAATAAAGGAGTAGAAGTAGAAATTTTCGAAAAATTTTCCCAATTAAAATAATTGGAAAGAAAAATGTTAGAGAGAGAGAGAGGTTATTTTTTTCCCTTTCTTTCTTTTTTTTTGCTTGTGAAAGGAATAAATGTGACACGTCGATCTCTGACATGATGTTCGGAATTAACGTCTGTATATTAGTTATAACCTCAAAAGAGAGAGAACGAAAGCAATCCACTTAACCATCGTCTCTTTCCCCCCTCACTCTTCCCTGTTCCTTTTCACACTGTTAGACGAGGTTTTGTTCGCGAACAAAAATCTGACAAATATGCCACGATTTGCCCCTGAAGAATAGAGGAGTCAAGCTTTCCAACTTATTCCATCCCCTATCATTCACCCCTCCCTTCCTCTTTTCATCACTCTCTCTCTCTCTCTCTCTCTCTCTCTCTCTCTCTCTCTCTCTCTCTCTCATTCTCTCCTGTATTCATCTCAATTTCAAGCCCTCTCTTTCTCTCATTTATTCTTCTCGATTTGAAGTCATCTCATTCCCCCCTCTTCAAATTCAGAGAGAGAGAGAGAGAGAAAGCTCAATTTGAAGGGAGGGGGAAAATCGAACGAACGGTTAAATTACTTAGGCTGAACAAAACGTAGTAACAAATGAGGGCGAATTGTGCCACTTATGCGATATTGGCCCATCACCGACACCCACGTTTTATTGATACGTTCCGATACGAGCCAGTAAAAGTCAATTTCTCCACTTTATTGATATAGACACTTATGAGTGCGAAAGACTTAGAGAGAGAGAGAGAGAAAAAAAGAAATGATGTTAGAAATCAATTTTTCATTGTTACACAAATATTGGGAGAATATTTTTGATTTCATAAAGTGAAAATGGTTGAAAGGGATGCTACTCAGTATTTATCGAGACCAAGTTGGTGGATTGTGAGCACTTTGACTGAGATGATTGTAGAATTAGGATATTGTTTTAATTTAATGTGTCGGAGGGAGGAAGAAGAAGAATGGATTTTTTGGGGATAGGGAGATTAATAAGTTTGTTAATGTGACAATTGACGTTATAGCGCAGGCTGAAAATTGAGGGAAATTGCTTTTTAGGCATATTTATAGTCAAAGGAACACTTTTCCGGCAGGTCTAACGTTGCTAGTACGCTTCTGCGCATGTCTATTGTTGTCAGGAAGCTTCTGCGCATGTCTAACGTTGTCAGGAAGCTTCTGCGCATGTCTAACGTTGTTAGAAACCTTCTGCGCAGGCCAAACGTTCATAGAACGCTTCTGCGCATGTCCAACGTTGTCAGGAAGCTTCTGCGCATGTCTAACGTTGTTAGATAGCTTCTGCGCATGTCTAACGTTCATAGAAAACTTCTGCGCCTGTCTAACGTTGTCAGGAAGCTTCTGCGCATGCCTAAAATAAAATTACTCGTTTACTTATTTATATCAATTGAATATTTATTTATTAATAACAATTACTAGTTTATTTGTTATCAACATTTAATTATTCATTTATTTATTATTAACAATTAATTGTTTATTTATTATTAAAAATTAATTGTTTATTTATATGAACAAAAATTAATGATTACTTTATAAATAATAATTAATAGTTCTCATTTATAATAATTGAAATCTTAAAGAAAATATTTTGACAATAAAATAATAAGAATATTGTTAGTTGTTTAGTAACAAAATAATGGAAATTAAAAAAAATTGAATAGTAATTCTTATTTTTTGAAATTTTTGCTAATTTGTTATAGCAATTATTATTTAATTACTTTCAATTCGTTTTAAAAAATATTTTTGTTAAAATATTGGAATTGATATTAAATTATTAACAATTGTTACTAAATAAGTATAAATTGTTTTTAGACTCATAATATTCGTTAAAAAATTTGTTAATATTTGTTAGTTAAATTGCTAATAATTGTTCATAAACAAACTAAAGTTGTTAATTAATAACAATCATCAAAAATATTAGTATTTTTATTTTGTTACTAACAATTTTTTAATAAATAAATTACAATAATTGTTAATGAAAAAGAATATGAAAGTGTAAGTAATCTAATTTTTGTTATTAACAATTGTTAATAAACAAACTTCATTTGTTACGTAATAATAACAATATGAACAATATGAAAACATATTTAATTATTTAAAATTGTTATTAACAATTTAAAAAAATGAGAATTTTATTAAATTTTATTAAATTTACATTATTTTGTTATTAAATACCTAATAATTGTTATTATTTTATTCATAAAATTGTTGTTAAGTTTTTAATAATTATAAGTGAACATCAATTAATTATTATTGAAAGTAAAGTAATAATAAATTGTTTCTTATTAATTATATGAATTACTAAATGTTTCTTAATAAATAAATAAATAATTAAATATTATTAACAAATAAGCTGGTAATTATGGTTAATAAATAATTAATCGTTAATAATTAATTAAATAATTTTTATTAATACATAAATGAATTAATAATTAATTGTTATCAATAAATTAATTATTTATTTATTAATTATTAATTACAAGTAATAATTTTGAAATTAGTTATAAATAAACTATTAATTAATTATTATTAAAGTAATATTTAATTGTTCCTTAATAAAGAAATGAATAATTAAATGTTTATAATAAATAAGCTATTTATGTATTGTTAATAAATAAATAATTATTTGTTAATAATAACATGTTAAGTAATTGTTATTAATACGTAAATGAATTAATAATTAATTGTTATTAATAAATTAGTTGTTAATTTTTTTTAATTACAAATAATGAATTTTGAAATTAGTTATAAATAAACCGTTAATTAATTACTATGAATAAATTAATTGTTTATTGTTCTTAATAATTAAATATATAAATAATTAATTGTTAATTGTTCTTAATAATTAAACATATAAATAATTAATTGCTAATTGTTGTTTATAATTAAATAGATAAATAATTAATTGCTAATTGTCCTTAATAAATAAATATATAAATAATTACTTGTTTGTATTAAATAAATAAGTAATTTCTAATTTATTGCAAAAAAATATAATAAAAAATAATTAATTCTTTATAAATTATAAATAATAAATTTGGAAAGTTGTTATAAATAAACTATTAATTAATTATAATTAATAAATTAATATTTTATTTTTATTAATGAATAAATAAATAATTAATTGTTTATTATTTATTAATAATTCATTTAGAGATTAGTTATCAATTAACTAATAATTAATTATTTTTATTAATAATTTTTCAGTAACTACCTACGAATTTATTTTTAGTTGATAGAAATTATTTATAAAAGTAAAATAAAATTAATATTTTATTTAAATAAATTAGTATTTGTTGATATGTGTTGGTAGAATAAAGGAAACGCATGAATTGAAGGTGAAAACAAAGGTCCTTGGGTTTTCCGATTAATATTTTGTTTTTATTCCGGAAAATGCTTTCAGGTATAGAGACAATGAGTCCTCACATTAGCAGGTCGTAACAAGCAGGATTATCCAATATTTTTGAGGAATTTCTTTTCCCTTTCACAGTCAGTTTAAATTCGGTAGTCGTGTAATTAAGACGTGTCGAATTTTCTTCAATTTTCTTGTGAAATTTGTTTTTCAAAATGAAATTTTCTTTATTATTTCTTACGAAGAATTTTATTTTATTTTTTTATTTGAAATTTTTTTATTTTTTTTTCATTATTTTTAGTTTTAAAAAAATTTCTTTTTCCTAATATTGGCACAGAAATGTAATCAATTAAAAAAAAAATTCCATATTAATATTTTTGAAAATTAAAAAAAAAATGTATATATTTGATTAAAAAAAATTTTTTTTTTCTTCTTTTGATCTTAGTTTTAATTCTTCACTGGAAATGTTAAGTAAAATTTTATTTCGAATTTGAAAAAAAAAACAAAAAAACATTCGCAAAATATTTCTTGGGCACATATTTTTGTTTTCAAAAAATAATATTTTTTTTGTTTGCAAATGTGTAATTTAACGGTTGTATAAAATTTGTCGTGATTCTGTGTGTAAAAGTGTTTTAAATTCAAAAATAGTTATTAGTTAATTTTTAAATTCAAAAATTTTTTTTAAATAAAAAAAATTTTTTGCCTAAATTTTAAAAAGTGTGATTTTTTGTTGCTTTTTGTGGTGAAAAATACAATGAAGATTGCAGGGATAGTTAGAAGTCTCACGATGGAAACAAGTTGATGCAGTAAATTAAAAAGGTTAGCACTGATAAATTTGAATTTCAGTGGAAAAATTAAAATTCGGATTTTTTTTTGAAGAAAATCCGAATTTGAAATTTCCCAAAAATTTTTTTTAAAAGTTTCAAGCAGGGAACAATTTTCTTCTTATGTAAGGTAATTCTGCAATAATGTCAAAATTAACTGAAGAGCAAAGAATTCCAATTTTCAAAATTTGTTTTCCATAAAGAAATAATGGTAATTCTACAATATTCTCAATTTTATGGAAAATAAAAAAAAATTCAGATTGTGAAAGTTAGTTGCCTTAAAGAAATAATGGTAACTCTACAATTTTCTCAATTTTATTGAAAATAAGAAAAATAAAATTCGGATTTTAAAACTTAGTTTCGTTAAAAAAATGGTAATTCTACAATATTATCAACATTACTGAAAAATTAAAAAGATCGGATTTTAAAAAATTATCCATTTTTTTTGGAAAATGGTAATTCTACAATATTATCAAATTCTCTGAAAAAAATTCAGATATTCAAAAGTTAGTTTTCTTTTCAAAAAATGGTAATTCTACAATATTATATAATTCTCTGAATAAAAATCCAAATTTTGAAAAGGTAATTCTACAATATTACCAAATTTTCAAAAACGGATTTCCATTCAAAATTGGAAAATTGGAAAATTTTGGTTATTCCTAATTTTTTTTGGTATTTTGTGGCTTTTTTTTGGGGAAAAAATAACTTTCTGTATTTTTAACCCTTTTCATGGAATTTTGAACTATTTTTAAAAAAAAATTGAGAGTGAGAGAAAGAGAGAGACAGAGAAGAGTAAAGTTGTGTCGAAATATAATATACGTTGCTAATTTCGAAGCTTGTACCGTGGGTGCATATGACGTGCTTTTGGGTAAAGGAGGGGAAACTATATGGCGCGTGTTCCTGAATGCTCGCCTCCAAGTTTCGTACTTCTAATGAACCCAGTACGCAAAACCATTAATAACCAAAGGACACTAACTCGAAAGTGAGAAAGATGGAGAGAGAGCCTCCCCTCCCCTCCACCTTTCACCCCTCCTGGGAAACCGGAAGCAAACACAACTATCAAAAGAGAAGAAAAATAGTTTTTTCTTTACACAAGAAAAATTATTTATACCAAAAAAAGAAGAAAAATAAAAATTCTAAATTCATTTTTTTTGTAAATAATTTTTTTTCCCTCTAAACGTTGAAAACAATTTTTTAAATTTTAATACAGCAAACTATCGAATAGATTAACTTTTCAAAAAGATGAAATTTCGAAAAATAATAGTTCTAAGAAATTAAAATTTAAAAAAAAAATAATTTTAAGAAATCAGAATATTAAAAAATAATAATTTTAAGAAATTAAAATTTTTAAAAATAATAATTTTAAGAAATTAAAATTTAAAAAAATAATAATTTTAAGAAATTAAAATTTTTAAAAATAATAATTTTAAGAAATTAAAATTTTTAAAAATAATAATTTTAAGAAATTAAAATTTTTAAAAATAGCAATTTTAGGAAATTAAAATTTTTTAAAATGAAAATTTCAAAAGTAAAAATATTAACAAATCCAAATTTCAATTCAAGGAATACATTTTTTTAAGGGTATTTGAACCATTATGACGTCACAATTTTAAAACTCATGCTTTTCACACATTGTGACGTCATAGTGGTTCAAATAAATGCCCTTAAAAATGAGTTGAAATCTCAAACAGTCAAAAAAATATTTTTTTAAATTATATTAAAAGTATTAAAATATTAAACTGTCAAAATTTTAAGAAATACGAAAATTTCCCCCAAAAAAAGGGGAAGATTTTAAAAAAAAATTTTACCATTCAAAATATTAAAAAAGTTATAATTTTTAGTGAATCAAAATATCAAAAATTGTAAAATTAAAAAAAATCTAAATTTCAACAAATTAAAAGCTGCAGAAAAGAGTTAAATTTTTGACAAATTGAATTTAACAAAATTTCAATACAACAAATAAAAATTTAAAAAATTAAAAAAAAAATCAGAATTTTTATAAACCAAAATTTCAAAAAAAAATTAGAAATTTTGTAAACCAAAATTTTGTAAAGTGGAAATTTCTAAAAGTAAAAATTTCTAGCTGTTAAAATTTTAAGGAAATCAAAATATTCAAAAATCAAAAAATGCAAATGACAAAATTCACAATTTAAAAATTTCTTTTATAGTTCTCTTTAAATCAAAATTTCAAGTCTTCAAATAGAAAATTAAAATTTTGAACAGAAATTTAAAAAAAAATCAATGTCAACGATTTAAAATTTTCCAATAAAATTGACGATTCGAAAAATGAAACTTTCCAAATATCAAAAATTTAGTATAAAATGAAAATTCTTTAAATCATTGTTTTAAAAATTTTTGAAATTTTCAAAAGTTTGTAAGATAATTCGATAAAATTACAAACTTTTTAATGTAACAATATTAAGAAATCGAAAATTCGAAAAGTCCTAATTTTTATAAACTCAAATTTTAATAACATAAAATTTTAAAAAGTTTTAAAATTTTTGAATGTGGAATTTTCTAAAATTAGAAAATTGAATTTTCTAAATATTGAGAAAAATCCAAATTTTTACGAAATTAAAATATCGAACCGTCAGAATTTGAAGAAGTCAAAATATCCAAATCTGAAAAATTCAAAGTATGAAAAAAATCAACAAAAAAGTTAAAGTATCCAAAGAAAAAAACTTTAATATTCAAAATTTTTCGAAAAATAATAATTTTTAATAATAAAATATCAGAAAGTAGAAATTTCAAAAAATAAAAAAGAATTTTTAAAAATTTTAACAAACTGAATTTAAAAATATCATAGCAGACAAATAAAAATTGTTAAAAATCAAAATTTAGTAAAAGCTTTATTTCAGAATGACAAAATTTCATAAAGTTAAAATTTTAAAAAATATCTACAAATTCATTTTAAATCCAAATTTTCGAGTTTTTAAATGAAAATTTATATTAATTAATTAATATTAATTATTAATTATTATTAAATATATCTATTAATTTATTAATTTCTGTTGATTTCCATTAATTATTATCTATTATTATTTCTATTAACGATTGATTCAATAAAATTAAAGATTCAAAAAAGGAAGATGTTCAAAATATCGAGAAAATTATATAATAAGAGATCAAAGTTCATCAAAAACTATTGTTTTAAAAATTCTTAAATTTCAAAAAAAAATTTTATGTTAAAATTTGTTGCATTTTTCTAAATCAGATTGTCTTTATGAAACCAAAAAAAAAAGAAGAAAGAGCGAAATAAGAAAAAAAAATCAGATAATAACCATTCCTTATTCAATTTGCGAGGCAAAAATGTCTCTCTTTCCCTCAATTCTCTTTTTTTTCGTCTTCTTCTTTGGAGCTTTAAGAGAAATGAAGGGGTAAGGAGTGAGGAGTGAGGGGTGAAGGAAGAGTGTGGGCAAAACGACATAATGGTCAGTCTTGAGTTTTAAAAATTGCTCTCAGAATGTTTCGAAAGTTATACTTATTATTACATTATCGTATACATGTGCAACAGTGCAAAGGAATACGTTTTCGAAATTAAAGGCACTGAACATGAAAACGCCAATGGCATAAATATCTTTTTGAATTTTACTTTCAAGAAAGAGAGAGCGAGAGAGAAGAAAAATAATTTCTTTCCTTCTAATTTCATCCCTAAAAATAACTTTTAAGCCCACGCAAAAGGAACATTTAAAAAAATGCACTGCAAACCGCTTCTCTAACGAATTTTGTCAATTAAAACCACAAGAAAATAAGAAAAGAAAAGAAAAATTTTTTTGTAGGCTAAAACGGTATCAATGTTAATAATAATAAAGTAAGAATACCAAAAAAAAAATTGGGAATCATTAATTTTTTCGTTAAAGGTACCCTTACCATAGTGGGAATTGAAATTTCATTGTAGAAACACCTTAAAAGGGAATGATTCTTTTTACGATTGTAGAGAAGACTTAAAGGTGATGATTCTCTCACTGTTTCAAAAACACTTTAAAGATAATAATTTTCTTAAAAAATTGTGGAGACACCTTAAAAGCCATGATTCTTTTACACCTGTAGAAACACCTTAAAGGTGCAGAATTGAATTGTTTAGCTTGAATATTCATACACAATTATAGAAACAACTTGAAAATGGTGATTCTTCTAAAGAAATACCTTTTTTTCAATTGTAGAAACACCTTAAATGTAATGATTCTTTTTATGATTGTGGAGAAAGCTTTAAAGTGATGATTCCCTCATAGTTGTAAATACCTCTTAAAGGTTATAATTTTCTTACAGTTGTAAAAACCCATTGAAAGTAATTTTCTTACAATTGTGGAAACACCTTAAAATTGATTATTCTTTTACACTTGCAGAAACACCTTAAAGTAAATAAATATTCTACTATTACAGAAACACCTTCACCTTTTTTTCCAATTGTAGAATCACCTTAAATGTAATGATTCTTTTTATGATTGTGGAGAAAGCTTAAAGGTGATGATTCTCTCATAGTTGTAAAAACCCCTTAACGGTTATAATTTTCTTACAGTTGTAAAAACCCCTTGAAAGTAATTTTCTTACAATTGTGGAAACACCTTAAAATTGATGATTCTTTTACACTTGCAGAAACACCATAAAGTAAATAAATATTCCAGTATTACAGAAACACCTTCAAAGTAGTGATTCTTCTAAAGAAATACCTTTTTTTCAGCTGGAGAAACACCTTAAATGTAATGATTCTTTTTATGATTGTGGAGAAAGCTTAAAGGTGATGATTCTCTCATAGTTGTAAAAACCTCTTAAAGGTTTTAATTTTCTTACAGTTGTAAAAACCCCTTGAAAGACCTTAAAATTGATGATTCTTTTACACTTGCAGAAACACCTTAAAGTATTAAATATTCTACTATTTCAGAAACACCTTCAAAGTAGTGATTCTTCTACAAAAAAACTTCTTTTTTTAATTTGTAGAAACATCTTAAAGGTCATTCTTTTACGATTGTAGAGAATGCTTAAAGGTGATAATTCTCTCATAGTTGTAAAAATACCTTAAAGGTATTGATTTTCGTACAGTTGTAGAAACACCTTTAAAATGGTAATTCTTGTACAGAAATACCTTTCTTCAATTGTGAAACGTCTTAAAAGTGATGGTTTTTTTTGTACAGTTGTGAAAAGACCTTTAAAGTAATGGCCTTTCTACAAGAGAAGAATGTTAATCCATTTTTTAATTCTCCTAAAGGTCCTTCTACACTTGGGGATTGTTTATCCAATTGTGGAAGAGCCTTAAAAGTAATGTTCCTTCTACAATTAAAAAAATGCCTTACTTTTTGCTCCATCTACAATTTAAAAATATTTATCGAATTCTGGTCCATGTATATTAGGAAACAATCCATTTTGTGAAAATAGCTTATAAATAATGGACCTTCTACAGTTAGGGAAATAAATAATCGAATACCTTATAATGGACCTTCTACAATTGGGAAATACCTTAAAGGTTATGGTCCTTCCACAGTGAGGGAAATACCTTAAAGGTTATGGTCCTTCTACAGTGAGAAAAAAAAACCTTAAAAGTTATGGTCCTTCTGCAATAAAGGAAATATCTTTCAAGTTATGGTTCTTCCACAACAGTGGAATATTAATCCAATTGTGGTCCTCCTACCCTCGGGAATTAATTTTTCAATTATGGAAACACCTTTGTAGTAATAGCCCTTTTAGAATTGGATAATACTTTTGCAAATTATGGTCCATCCACAACAGTGGAGTATTAATCAAGTTAGGGGAAAACCGTATAAATTATGGTGCTTCTACAATGAACCGAATATGAAAATAGAATGACGGTGGTGCTTTATAAATTATGGTCCTTCCACAATAGTGGAATTAATAATTAATTAATAATAAAAAGTTAATAAAAAAAATAGAAAATAATAAAAAAATTAATAATAATAATAATAATAAAATTACTGTTTTTCGTGCTATTTGTCATGTTGTGAATACAATAATATACTGTAACATAAAAAATAATAACTCCTTATTCTGACTTTCTACTTTCATATATTATATATATATAAAGATAAAACTTTTGCCACAGTCGAATAGTGACGGGGTATTTTCTATTGTTTCCTATATCGTTGATACGTCCACTTTATTTTTATATATATAAATCAAAGTATGTGATCCTTTTATAGAGTGATAGTGTAGTGTAGTGTAGGAGATCGAATAATACGATTCGCGCTTGGCTGACTTTTCCCGAGACGTTTTTCATTCACGCGGAAATGACGAGGTTTTCACCCCTTTCTTTCGATAGCTGTTTCATTTTTCTTTCTTTTTTTTCCCCTCTCTTCTCTCAGCGTCATTGAAAAATCATTGAATGACTCATTACTATCTCTCCACTATATATGATTTTTGATTAATGACCATTTGAGTTTTCGACAATAAATACCATAAAGGTATTTTCACAATCGTAAGAGAATCATCATTTTAAAGGTGTTTCTACAATATTGTAAAACATTTTCACAATTATTTTTTATTTATGACTAGTTAACTTTACGGAAAAAATAGTTTTTTTAACATTAAAAAATGAAAATAACGTCAAGGTGTTTTCACAACTGAAAAAGAATCGTCATTTTAAAGGTGCTTTTACAATTTAAAAAAATATTCTTATGATTATTGATTAATGAATATTTAATTGTAGGAAAATAATAATTTTTCTAGCATTTAAAAATAGGTTTTGTGCAAATACAATTAAGGTGTTTTCACAGCTATAAAAGAACCATGACTTTTAAGGTGTTTCTACAATTGTCGATAGTATATATAATAAAAAAATTAAAATTAATGACAATGAAAAAACAAACAATAACTAAAGTACAATAAATAAAAATATTAAATAATAAAAAAATTTAAGAAAAATATTTTTTTTTAATAATAAAATGAACTAAATAAATTACTTTCAGTCACCAAAAAGAACATTTGCTTTAAGAAAAATATTTTTTTATCCTAAAAAATTTTTTTTATTTATAAATAAAGTATTTTTAATCCATGGAAAATACTTTTGTTGAATAAAAAGTATTTTTGTTCAAGGAAAAGTATTTTTATTCAATGAAAAAGTATTTTTATTCAATGAAAAAACGAATTTATATTCCATGAAAAAGTATTTTTATTCAAGGAAGATTATTTTGTTCAATGAAAAATACTTTTGTTCAATTAAAATATCTTTTACAATTAAAAAGTGTTTTTATTCAATGAAAAAGTATTTTTATTCAAGGAAAATTGAATAAAAAGTATTTGTATTTTATGGAAAATATTTTTATTTAATGAAAAATACTTTTGTTGAATAAAAAGTATTATTATTCAATGAAAAAGTATTTTTATTTTAGGAAAAGTATCTTTATTTTATGGGAAAATTTTTTTGTTGAATACAAAGTATTTTTATATGCCATGAAAAATACTTTAGTTAAATAAAAAGTATTTTTATTTTATGGAAAATACTTTTTTTGAATTAAAAGTATTTTTGTTTAAGTAAAAGTATTTTTATTCAATGAAAAAGTATTTATATTTCATGAAAATGTATTTTTATTTAAGGAAATTTTTTTTTTATTTTATGGAAAATGCTTGTGTTGAATAAAAAGTATTTTCTTTCGAGGAAAAATATTTTTATTTTTTGGAAAATATTTTTATTTAATGACGAATATTTTTATTTAATGGAAAATACTTTTGTTGAATAAAAATTATTTTTAGTCAACGAAAACTATTTTTATTGCATGAAAAATATTTTTATTTTATAGAAAATATTTTTATTCAATGACAAATATGTTTATTCAATGAAAAGTATATTAAAATTAAAATCATTCTTTGTACAATATTAAAAAAACATTTAGAGAAATCGAAATTAATTTTCCAAATTTCACTTTTTTCTCAAAAAAAAAAAAAAAAAAATTTACCCACGGGGAAAATAATCCTTTAAAAAAAATGAGAATCGGTTTTTAAAGACTTAAATTCTACATATACGCGATAAAAAAAAAGGATTGCAGCAATTTCTCGAAACGATTTTCGATAATGGTTCCCGTGTTTTGAGAGCGTCATTAATTATCCATTAGTGTGTGAAAAGAACAAAAATATTTTCAAGGCGTCAAATAAATGTATATCATATAAATACGTCGGAAATGGAAAATACCATTTAAAGTGCTACTTGAAAAATCTGATCAAAAAAAAAAAAGAAATACAAAAAAAAAATATGTTGACATTATCGTTTTTAGAAAATTTAGCCTTTTAAACGAGAAAATTGTGCTGATACAAATTTCCTGACAATCTATATAGATTAAAAGTTAGTTTTTACTTTTAATTTTAATTACTGACGCTTAACCCTAATTTTCGAAAAAAGGAAAAAAAAATAGAGAGTGAAGTCCTAATGGTTCTTAGAATGTAGCGAAAAAAAAATTCTACTAATTTTTATCTTTATTTTTTTTAATGCATATGTTAAGAAGCTTTTTGAGCGTAATTTCCATTTAATTTGGAAAAATGTGAAAGACCTGATTCATAAAATAATTAGTTTCCTAGAATTCTGAGGAGAAACAATGATATTGATTCATCAGAAAATGATTAATTTTTCAAGTAGTAATTATTTTTTTGTTTGTTTTATATTTTTGTTTTAATTTTTGTTTGTTTGTTTTTTATTTTATTTTCGTTTATTTTTCTTTTCATTTTTAGCATTATCTTTGTTGTTATTTTATTATTATTTATTTATTTATATATTTATTATTATTTATTATTGATTAATATTTATTATTTATTATTATTTATTATTATTAACCAAGAGTTTTTTGCAATTAGTAATTTTTATTTTACTGATTATTTTTTTTATCATTTTTTTATGAAAACAATATTTTTTTGACATTTTCTTTTTATTACATAAAAGAATTTAAATTATAAAAAAGCAAAAAAAAACAGTAATTGCAACTAACAATAAAAAAATTATGGAAGAAAAAATTATTCAAAAATAAAAAATAAAGTAATACTAAAAAAATACTAAAATAAAATACAAAATAAAAATAATAGTAAAAATACTAAACAAATAATTTTTGTTCTGTGTGTCAAAATGTAAAATAGACATAAAATTAATTCTAATTCAATATAATAACAATTAAATTAATTAAATTATTGATTGGAATTTTTTAATTGTGAATTATTTAAAACCAAATTTTCTTTTCGATTACATATATATATTATGGAATTGAAAATTTGAACTAAGCTTAAAAAAGAAATTTATCCTCCCTTGAAAAAAAAATTTTTTTTCCCATTCTTTTTCTATTCACTGATTTTTTTTACCGTGTTTCATTTTTCAACGACAAAAATAATAATTCAACTTCCCTGTGCATTGTAACATGAACCAGAAGCTTCTATACACACTTAGCTAATAACAAAAACTGAGAAAGACTTGTGTCTCTCTTTATCATATCATTTATAAATCACTTAGAAACAATTTTCGCCATTCTTCATTTATAGCGAATTTTTTTTTTAAATTAAAAAAAATGGAATAAAACAAAAAAAAGAAAATTTTCACTTGATTTTATAAATTATACAGAAGAGAAGGATTTTTATGTTGTTTGGCGAAATATTAAATTTTACTGAAAATTAAAATTCAAAATTGTTAACTATTCTTTAGTTTTAATGAAAAAGTAAATACATTTTTTTTGTTTTCGTTTTCAATGAATTTTTTTGTTTATTTCTTTAATTAATTTTTTTTATTAATATTCTTGAAATTATTTTTTTAATTTCGTTTTCTGTGAATTTTTAATTTATTTTTTAAATTAATTTTTTAAATTAATATTGTTAAAATTAATTTTTTATTAATTATTTTGAAAATATGGAAAAATTAATTTTTCCATATTATTGCTATTATTTTTCTTAAATTGTTTTTAATTTTATTTTTTTTTTAATTTTACAAGAGAAGTGAAAAACTATTTAAAAAAATTTTTTATCGTAACATTTATTTATTTATTTAAACTTATTGATATTTATTTATATTTTTTGATTTTTGTTTATATTTATTTATATTTGTTGATTTTTCTTGATATTTGTTGATTTTTCTTGATATTTGTTGATTTTTCTTGATATTTATTGATATTTGTTGATATTTATTTATATTTATTTATATTTGTTAATATTTATTTATATTTATTTATATTCGCTGATATTTATTTATAATTATTGATTATATTCATATTTACTAATATTTATTTGCACTTAATTTTACCACATAAATTAATAAAAAAAAAAATTTTCTGTTTCAGGTACCGAATTAGTTCACAGCTGATGCGCATCACCGTCAGTGACACAATAAACAAGTTTACAAAAAAAAAAATTTTTTTTTAAATACTACTGTAAATTTAGAATTAAAATAATATTTTTCTACGATTTTCATTTGCAAGAAGAAAATAACAATTCGACTGAGATAATAATAGTAATAAAAAAAATAATAATAATAGTTTGTAATAAGAATATAGTAAGAAAATTGATGAAAAAAAAAATATTAATAATAATAGTGATAAGAATATGAATATAAATATAGAAATAATAGTTAAAATAGTTAAAATAATTGAAATAATTAAAAAAAAAATAATAATAGAAATAATAGTTAAAATAATAATAATAGAAATTTTTCAAATGATGTTAAAAAAAATGTATGTGTGGTGCGTATGTTTAGATTTATATCCAACAAGTCTGACAATTATTATTAATTTTTTTTCTTTTCAAAAAAAACTAAAATCTTAATTTATTATCGTTTTGTAATTTTTCTTAATTTCTTTTTTTTTAAGTAGAAACTTTATTATGTAAATAATTATTTAATAACTGTTAGATAATTTTTGCATTACTATTTTTTTTAATCTTAATTTTTTTGAACTGTTTTCAAGGTTTTTTTTTTGTTCGTTGATATTTAAAAATTTTTGTTTTCTTCAGCGAATTGTCATTTTTTTGTTTATGGGGATTTTTTTTAATTGAACTTGATTTTTTGAGAAAAAATGTAGAAAGAAAGAAAGAAAGAAAGAAAGAGAGAGAGAGAGAGAGAGAGAGTAATAAGAAAGTATAGAGAGTGATCGTTTTTTTTGTATCGATTTAAAAAAAAATGTTTGTCATTTAGAGGAGAAAAATATTGGGCTTTCAGTAAATTTTTTTTTCGGGGTTTCTGTTCTTCTTTTCACCCACAATATTGCCCCGAAAAAAAAACGTTAAAGCCAATTGGTTTGTACACTCTTTGATTGTTTAAGTATAAACAAATGCATTATATAGGTAGACTTGAATTGTTTTTAGATAGAAGGATCGTTTTAGAGCTAAAAGTTTATTTATTCCTCGTTTGTGAGGTTGATAATAAAAAGAATTGCAGATTTTTTATCGAATTTTGTGTCTTTTTTTATTGTCAATTTACCATATTTACCATATTTGTGAAGTGGAAAAAAATTGCCACTGTTGTGAAAGCACCTTTACTTTTTGAGAAATTTTCCTGTTTCAGTTAATATTGCACCACTGCAGAAGTACCTTAAACTTAAAGGTATTTCTCCAGGTCGATTAATATTCAACTGTTGTGGAAGTACCCTTACTTGTAAGAAATTTTCCTGATTCGATTATTATTGTACTCATGTAGAGGGACCTTAAACCTAAAGGTACTTTCCTAACTGGATTAACATTCACTTGTTGTGGAAGATTCTTTACTTTTAAGAAATTTTCCGGATTCATTAATTATTGTATCATTGTAGAAGGACCTTAAACTGAAAAGTACCTTTTCAATTCTATTAATATTCAACTGTTGTGTAAGGACCTTTACTTTTAAGAAATTTTCCCTGATTTATTAAATTTTTTCCCTTATAGAAGGTTTTTTTAAGGTTTTAACTTTATGAAATGTTTCCAATTTGATTAATATTCAACTGTTGTGGAAGGACCTTTACTTTTAAGAAATTTTTCCTGATTTATTAAATTTTTTCCATTATAGAAGGTTTTTTTTAAAGATTTAACTTTATGAAATGTTTCCAATTTGGTTAATATTCAACTGTTGTAGAAGTACCTTTAGTTGTAAAGAATTATTCAATTATTATTGTACTCTTGTAGAAGAACCTTAAACATAAAAGTACCTACTCTCTAAATCTGAATTAGTAGAATTCTACTAAGAATTAGTAAAATTTTACTAATTTTTAGTAGTTTTCATGAACGACTTTTCACCTTTTTAATTAGTAGAATATTACTAATGTTTAGTAAAATTCTACTAATGTTTTAGTAGAATTCTACTAATTAAAAGTCACTTCTTCACTATAATTTTAAGAAAATTAGCTGTTTCAATATTGCACCTTTGTAGAATGACCTTAATTTTAATGGTTCTTTGCTAATTGGATTAATATTCAAATGTTGTTGAAGTACCATTATTTGTAAAGAATTTTCCTGATTCAATTACTATTGTACTCTTGAAGAAGGAGCTTAAACATAAAGGTACCTTTCCAATTGGAAAAAAATTTAACTTTTGTGGGAAAACCTTTACTTTTAAGAAAATTTGTGGATTTAATATTCTATCTTTCACTGAAAAAATTAAATTCTAATTTTAAGAAAAACTTCTTAAATATGCGCCAAGAATATTCTCCACTTAAATTAAGTGGGAAATATTCTTACAATAAGAAGAACATTATTATTGTAAGAATATTTCCCACTTAATTTAAGTGGAGAATATTCTTAGCGCATATTTAAGAAGTTTTTCTTAAAATTAGAATTTAATTTTTTCAGTGATTGTAGAATGACCTTAAACTTAAAGGCTCTTTGCCAACTAGATTAAAATTCAACTGTTGTGGAAGGACCATTACTTTTAAAAAATTTTCTTGATTTATTCAATTCTTTCCCCTTCTAGAAAGTTTTTTAAGGTTTTAATTTTATGAAATGTCCACAATCGTAATAATATTGAACTGTTGTGAGAGTACCTTTACCTTTAAGAAAATAGCCTGATTTAATATTGTACCCTTGTAGAAGGACCTTAAACATAAAGGTTCCTTTTCAATTTGATTAATATTAAAATGTTGTGGGTGGACCTTTACTTGTCGAGAATATTCCTGATTCAATTACTATTGTAGTGTTGTAGAAGGACCTTAAACAAAAAGGTGCCTTTCCAATTGAATAAAAATTTAACTGTTGTGAAAGTACCTTTACCATTATTTTAAAGGTGTTTCCACAATTTATTCAAATGTTTCTCGAGTGTAAAAAGGGAGCGAATTTTCTCAATATTCCACACTTTTCAGATCCTTTGCTTTTTAAGGTATTTCCACAGTAGGAAAAAGAATCATTACTTTTAAGGTCTTTTCACAATGAGCCGCTATTTTTACTATTTTTACAGATTACAGGTAACAATCACTGCCGAAAAAAATATAATTTTTTCCTAAATTTTTCAAAAATTAGTTACAAACAAAAAACGATTTGAAAATGTGATGAATTATTATTTTGCTTTAAAAAAAAAGAAAGAAAAAAGAAGAAGATCCCTTTTGGCGTGATGAGAGTTCTCGTGCGCGTTAATTAGTTCGGTAAAGAGGGGGGGAGGGAGGGAAATGAGCTGCCGTCCTATAGGTGGTCTTCAAATGCGTGAGTCATCATTACCTCATTTACTTTCGTGTAAAACAATCTTGCCCGGGCAGTTTTCGATGAATTTAACTATATTAAACTTGGCACAGGCGTAATTAAAACTTTCCCCAAAGGGTGAAAATCAATATTTACAATTTTTCCCGCACTTTTTTTTTATTTTCAATTTTACTTCCACCCCCCCTCCCCCTCCTATAAAATAAAAGGGAAATGATTTTTAAACCTCTTTCAATTAAAAAATTCTCCTTTTTTTGAACCTCAAAAAAAAAATTAAAATTATCCTTTTTTTGAACCTCAAAAAAAAAATAAAATTATTCTTCTTTTGAACCTCAAAAAAAAATTAAAATTATCCTTTTTTTGAACCTTAAAAAAATTGAAATTATCCTTTTTTTGAACCTCAAAAAAAAAAATTAAAATTATCCTTTTTTTGAACCTCAAATAAAAAATTAAAATTATCCTTTTTTTGAACCTCAAAAAAATTAAAATTATCCTTTTTTTGAACCTCAAATAAAAAATTAAAATTATCCTTTTTTTGAACCTCAAAAAAAAAATTAAAATTATCCTTTTTTTGAACTTCAAAGAAAAATTAAAATTATCCTTTTTTTGAACCTTAAACAATTAAAATTATCCTTTTTTTGAACCTTAAAAAATTAAAATTATCCTTTTTTTGAACCTTAAACAATTAAAATTATCCTTTTTTTGAACCTCAAAAAAAAAATTAAAATTATCCTTTTTTTGAACCTCAAATAAAAAATTAAAATTATCCTTTTTTTGAACCTTAAAAAAATTAAAATTAACCTTTTTTTTGAACCTCAAAAAAAAATTAAAATTATCCTTTTTTTGAACCTCAAAAAAAAAATTAAAATTATCCTTTTTTTGAACCTTAAAAAAATTGAAATTATCCTTTTTTTGAACCTCAAATAAAAAATTAAAATTAACCTTTTTTTGAACCTTAAAAAAAATTAAAATTATCCTTTTTTTGAACCTTAAAAAAATTGAAATTATCCTTTTTTTGAATCTCAAGAAAAAATTAAAATTATCCTTTTTTTGAACCTCAAAGAAAAAAAAATGCTTAAAAATATTTAATTTTCACCCCCTTTCCTTCCCTTTCCCTTCGTCCTTCGTCTCTAGAAGCCTTTTGAAAAAGTGCGAGCTTTATTTTTATCCCAAAAAAAAAAAGAAAAATTACATGACATATTTCAATATAAGGAGTATAGGAAATTTGTCAAAATGAATGAAATTTAATTATTATGTTGAATAATTTATATTTATCAAAGGGGATTTTCTCTTATTGTTGATTTTTACTTTATGTAATAAAATGTGTAAAGGTCTAAATATTTTTTCTTCCTCTTAGGAGTGAGAGAGAAAAAGAGGGGGGAGAGCGAGGGTGAATTTTCAGGCCTCTTTATATCGTTTCTGTACTTAATCCTTACAAATGCCAGTGTCGTCCAGGTTTTTCCCTAATTTGTCCCACAACCCGCATCAAGCGCTCTCTTTCTCTCTAATCTTGACGAAACACCGCATAGCAAAACTTATTCTATATAGACAAATACACAAAGAATAGTAAGAGAGAAAGAGAGAAAAAAATCTTTATTAACGATAGACTATATATTATTAGTGTATAAAATAAAAAAAAAAGGAAAATTATTTTCTATACCTCGACTTTGAGAATTGGAAAATTTGGATAAAATCTCTAATATTATTTATTTTAGTAGCTGTGAGGTAATTAAATTGAATTAAATTGAAACTTTTCTTAAAGTTAAATTCTAACCTAAGTCAGAATTCAATTACTTTAATTATTTTCTATAATTTAATAAAATTCTCGTAATAACTGATCCTCAAGTTTTGAACGTTTAAATGAACAGAATATTTTTTATTGCAGATATTTTTATAAATTTACTTATCATAAGAAAATTTAAAAACTGAAATTTTACGTTTAGAAACTCAGTAATTAATTTTTTAGACATTAACGCAAAATAGTTGCAATAAAAATTTAATTTTTAGAAGAAATAAATAAATTTCGTTCATTTGAACGTTCAGAACTTTAGGCTCTTTGTAATAAATTATATCGTAGAAAAAAAGTTGAATTATTTTTGAAACTTGAAAGAGAATTAATAATTTTATTGAATTTGTAACTAAATATAATTTTATTTTTGAATTTTTGAATTCAAAAATTAAATTTTTGGAAAATGTTAGCTTTAGGAAATTTTTTTCTACGGTGATGTTAATTTACTGAAAATATTCAAAATTGTTTTTAATTTTTTAATAATTATTTTCAAACACCTAACCCTTGAATTACGAAAATATTTTCCGTTTTATTTAAAATAAAATATTTCGAATTTTTTAAAATATAACATATTGAGTTGAAAGTTAGATAAATAACAAAATTATAATTAAAAATAAAAAATTTTTTTACAGAAAATATCAATTTTGAACTTAAAATGTGATAAATTAAAAAATCCATTACAATTTTTTTCGGTTCAATATAAAAAAATGTATATTAGTTATTTTTGAAAAGAGAAAATAGTTATAAATAAATTATTAAGTAGACAATTCATTGAATTATAAATGAATAATGTTAAAAGTTTAATAAATTAAAGAAATTAAATTTAAAAGGAATTTTTTTTTGACAAAAACCCCAATTTTGATTACATATTTAACCTTAAAAACTAATATTAAAATAATGCTATGGAAGGCTTATTTTTGAAAATTAATTTTGCGCAACTCAGATTTTTAACATTAAATGTATTTAAAACCCACCCATGACAAAAAAAAATCAGAAAATGTAAAAATAAATTTTTTTTATCTTGTGAATAATAAATATAAATATTTTTAACAATTGCTAATTGCAATAAAAAGCAAAAAAAAGCTAAATCAAAAATTTTGTCACTTTATAATTTATTTTTTAATAAAAAATTTTTCTAATTTATTCAACTATAAATATTATTTTCAATATCAAATATCTACTTTCAATTTTTGAAAAGATAATTTAGTTGAAAATAATAATTAAACTTTTAGACTGTTTAAAGAGAATAATAAAATAACTTAAATATTTCAATTTTTCTTTTGTAGAATCTCACAATTTATGCGCAATATATTTTATATAGTATAGAAATTGGATTAAAAATAAGTTTGAAAATCATGTTCATAAATGATTAAAGTTCAGGTTGGAATTTAGCTTTAAAAAAAGCAATACAATTTAATATTGTTATTGCTACACGACGAAAATAAATATAATCAGTAAAATATTTATACGATTAACAGTATTAGTGTTTTTTATTTAACTCATCGCAGAATTTCAGGTATTTTTGTAAATAGTAAAATTTTTACAAACATTAAATTATTTTCAACACAAAAAAAATTTCTAGAAAGAATTTCACATTTTTTCTCAATTCGTTATAATATATATAATCAAAAATTCACTATTTTCTAAAATTTTATAAAAGAATTGAATTTTAAAAAAATTTTCAATAACATTTTTCGAAAAAAATTCAATTACTTGCCGAAAATTTTAATAAATCCTTGAAAACAATTCAATTATTTTTAGATGTTATATATAGTAAAATTAATAGAGAAAATTGAATTATTTTTATAAATAATAAAATTCTTCTCAGGAATTCAATTATCTTTAATAATTTTAATAAACATTGTTAATAATCAAATATTTAATTATAATTATTATCAGACACGATAATTTTGAAAAGTTGAAAAATATTTTTATTTAATTCAATTACTTTAAAAAATTTTTCCTTTAAAATAAGGTATTTTAATAAATTACATTTGTTTCTAAAAAGAGCATAAAGAAATTCTTCACAGCAATTAAATTATTCACAAAATTTTTTCTAGTAAAATTATATAAAAGAATTTAATTTTGAATCAATAATTTTAATAAAAGTTTAGTAGTAAAATTTTTTTTCGACAATATTATTAATAAAATCGATTGTATTTAATAAATTAGAGATATTTTTTCATTCAGAATTCAATTACTTCAATATTATTTTCTATGTTTTAATAAAATTCCTGTAATAAATTATATCGTAGAAAAAAAAGTTGAATTATTTTAGAAACTTGAAAGAATGTGAATAATTTTAATGAATATAACTAAATATAATTTTATTTTTTGAATTTTTGGAAAATGTTAGCTTTAGGCAATTTGTTTCTACGATGATGTTAATTTACTGAAAATATTCAATATTTTTCACTGTAACATGAAAAAACTCTTTTACAAAATTTACTATTTAAATTTATTTATTTGATTTATTTAATTTTTACTTTTTAATAAAAATTTTGTAACAGTAAAAAATAAACAAATTTGTTGAATCTTATTAAATAAAAATACTCTACATGTTTTAAATCGAACGTTATTGATTTTAACTAATTGATTCGCAGTAATTTCTTCTCAATAATTGAATAATTAGTAACATTTTATCACTGATTCACAGTCGCTAAATTCGAGCTATTTGAATCAGTGCGAGATTTCCCTGAAAATCAGTGCAATTTTACTGATTTAAATTTAGAAATTTTTTTTCGAGTGAATTTAGGAAAAAAAATTTTTTCCAATCTCCCAGCCCATGCTAAGAAAAAAAAAGAAGAAGAGGAAAAGTCTTAACTTTTAAGACCCCAAAGTGTCGTCAGTTTTTCTTTTTCTCTAGCAAAAGAAAGTCTACGAGAGTTTTGCCCGCGAAGAAAACAGAAACTCGAAGAGGGGGGAGGAAGGCGAAAAAAAAAACCGGAACACGAGGGAGGCGTCATGGAGACTCCAGAAGTCGAAGAACTTTCGGCCTCTATTTCTCTCTTTTTCTCTCTTTAGTCAAGAATCGATTTTGAAGATTAAGAAATTCCCTCCCCCCCCTTATCGGAATTTTGTGTCAAAAAAAAAAATATAAATTTTTGAAAATATTTTGATATAATTTTTCAATTAGAGAAATTTCTTTTTTTGGAAAAGAAAAAAATTTTCCATACGTGTATTATGAGAATGTTTGTGTGAGTGTGGGGTTTTTCGTCTAAATACGTGGGACAATTCTATTCCAAGCGAGAGAAGAGAGACAATATAGGGGAGGGAAACTAGCAAGTCAAACGCAAAGCGGAGATGACAAATGAAAGGAGATTCGTGCCTCGACTGTTTCATCTGTATTCCCCGACTAGATAGGTTGCAGAGATCTGTCCTCTTCTTAAATGCAATTGGCGCTATAATTTAATTAACGTTTTTCTCCGTCTCGACAACGCGCAATGTCAGTCCGAGACATTCTATTTTGTCTAAAAGCGAGGATCGGGGTTTTTTTTCTCTTCTTCCCTCTGCTTCGAGAGAGAGAGAGAAAGAGAATCCATTTTCTAATGAAACAGGAACAAAATTGCCAAAATTTTTTTCTCAAAAATACAAAGTCTTTGGAAAAGCAAAGACGAGGAATTAAGGGGCACACCTTAGTCAAGGTTGCCACAAATATTTAATTTTATTTTCCCTACATTATAATATACCCCAATTGTTTTATTCTTTATTTTAGAATAATTATTTTAAAGATCAAAGATAAAATTTCAAAATCAGGTAATTTATGATTGTTTAGCACATGTTTTATGTTTTAAAAAAAAAAACATAAATTGTTTTTACTTGTTTTTATGCTGTTTTAACAATTTTTCTATTATTTGTTCTTTTATCAATTTTATATTTGTATTAATTCCAAATAGAGAATCGGGATGATCCATTATGACTATTAGAATTCTTCACACACGTCTTACCTACAATGTTAGGATTCTTGTGTGTTTACCTGCTTTATTACTATTTTATTTCAAATATTTATATCTTTAATTTTTGTGTTCTAAGTGTTGTATATTCTTGAAAAAGGCTCACTTCGAAGTGACGAAAAATAAATATGACCTATATTAAATAAGTGAATTAATCACATCATTGACAAGACACAAACATCTTTGACCAGGAAAAATAATTTTTTAAGAGTTTGTCAAACACCACTCTTTTGAGAAACTTTCGAACCTGTCAAAAAATTCTCGACAAAGTACTTTTGCTGAATATTTTTTCACTATAGCAACCATTTTAACAACAAAAATATGTATAAACTTGACTAATAAGGAATTTAATTTTAATACTCCTTTAAAGTATATTTCACGTCAATTTGACAATGAAAAACATTTCTTTAAATAAATAAACTATAATCAACTGAAAATAATGCTTTCGATTTTGGTTCAATATTCGACAGTCAATTTTTGTCAGTCCCAATAAGTGGTTGTTAGTATGAAGTCTATTGGGATGTATTTTATTATTTGTATTTTCTGGAAGGAAATTCTTGCAGAACGTCCAACAGTTAGTTTGGATAAACCTGCGAGAACGGATTACTTTGATGGATTAATAAATTATTTGAAAAACGAATCTAAACTCTATCGGGTTGTGTTTATTCTTAAAGATAGATTCCAAAGGCCAGATCCAATGCTGAATTCGCTAATAAAAGAAGTCAATCAACATTTTCCATCCATCAGCAGCAAGTATGATAATACTTCGACTTGGCTCAGCAGGTAAGATGAATACAAATTTACCACAAAAATCACAAGATAAATTATTAAAATGAGTTTTTCAAAGTAAATAACACTTTTTACTCTATTTTTACTGTAGAATATATGCGGAAAACTTTCAAGGCCCAATGAATTATAGAAGTTCGACTCTATTTGTCTTCGAAGCAAACAATAATTACACAATGAAGTTGATTAAACAACATATTAAAATTATAAATACTTACTCCAAAGCGGCTCTACCGAGATGTTTAATTATGAATTCTTTTATTTCGAAACTTAAGTATCGAAAGAGAACCTTGCAGTCCTTCTGGAAATATAATTATTTAGATATAACAATTATGACGTACAGTCGAAGCCAAGATTTGAAACCTTTTTTGAGTCACATCAATCCATTCACAAAAACTTTTACTGCTTTGGAGATAACACCCAAAATTCGATGGTTTCCGGATAAATTAAAAGATCTAAAGGGACAAAGATTTGACGACTTTTATTTCGACGTTTTTCAAGATTTTAATGATTATGGAGAAGCACAGTGGATGAAAAAAAGAACAATACAAGTTTTTTCCAAAGCGATGAATTCTGAACTTACCGAAAAACTTCCAAATTTTTTTTTAAATGCACAATTTTATGTAAATTTGCAATCCATCTTTACGGGCATGGATTGTGCATCTATTTTACGAATTCAAAAAATTGGAACTATAAAAGCTGTAATTCCACGAACGGAAAAGTTGACAAAAGATATAGTTCTTTCACCAGAACTTTTACATATGATAATAATAACTGTTTGCATGATTAGCATCATTCTGCTTACAGCTTTCTGTCTTAATTTTAATAAATCCACCTGGCAAGTTTTGAACTTGGGTCAAATTATAATGGGAATGCCTGCAAATCAAGAACCAAAGAAATGGTTAGAACGAATTGTATTCGGTTCCTTATTGATGACATGCATTGTTTACACTGGTTTTTTCTATTCGGTGATTTTGGACATTAGTCTAAGGCCGGTGAAGGAAATTTCGACTTTGGAAGAATTGGCTGATTCGTCTTTGGGAGTGCAAATGGATTATTTTACTTATTCACAAATTAGAAAATTTCTTCCCGCTCCGTACTTTAAGAAGCTATTAGCTAAAAGTGAAATATTTTACTCTGATGATAAATTTGTGGGGACACGCTGTTTAGAATACTTGGCTCGCTTTAAAAACATAAGCTGCATTATTCCTGATGCTGAAAATCAAGTTTATAAATATCTATCATTAAATCGAGAAGAGTTGGATTTTAAAATATTGCCAGAAACTGTTGCCTATAATTTTCTCATATTGGAAAGTACTAATTATTCGCCTTTTACTGATTTTTACAGTAAAATATTTCAACGAGCCACTGAATTTGGATTATTTGATAAAGTCTATTCTACAAATATCGTGCTGCCTGGAAAAATTTCGCCACCAGAAGAGATTAAAAAGGACAAAATGTTTTTCATAATCTCTTATGTGTTGGGTTTTGGATACTCTTTATCAATAGTCGCATTTTTATTTGAATTGTTTAAAAGAAATTTTAGTGACAGGCTGTATAACTTGTATGCGAGTTTCAGAGTAAAAAACTAAACAGGTACATTTTTGTGATAAATAACAAATTAGCACCGAAATGTAATAACAATATCAAACTGTAATAATCAGTCAATTCTAAATAATTAAATTGTAAAAGCAAAGTATTATTAAATATAATAAAAATATATTTAAAGCATGTGGGACAACGCTCTAATAATACACAGTTGGCGTCAAGTAAATTAAGTAGAGGTGTGCAAAAAGCTTGAAACCCAAAACCCGACCGGGTAATTTCGGGCTTTTCACTTTTCGGGTCGGGTCGGGTCGGGCTTAGACAGTTCGGGTTCGGGTCGGGTTCGGGCCGGGTCAAGCTTGTTTAAATACCCGAAATCTTTCGGGTACCCGACTGAATTCGGGTTCTCGAAATTTTCGGGTACCCGACTGCATTCGGGTTCTCGAAATTTTCGGGCACCCGACTATATTCGGGTTCTGGAAATTTTTGGGTATGCTCTAAACCTTAAAAAGTTCGAATTCTCGAATTTATATAACTTGGAAGTATTCAAGTTCCTAATTTAGTAATAAAACATTTGAGAAAATGCATAACTACAAATATTCGACAAATTTTCGAAGTTTTGTGTCTAAGGCCGGTGCAGGAAATTTCAACTTTCGAAGAATTGGCTGATTCGTCTTTGGGAGTGCAAATAAGTTATTTTACTGCTTTCGAAGTTAATCACTTTCTTTCCGCTCCGTGCTTTAAAAAGGTATTAGTTAAATCTGATATTATCGTCATAGAAGAAGATTTTTTGGAGAAACGTTGTTTAGAATACTTAGCTCGTTATAAAAACATAAGTTGCATTCTTCCAGATGCTGAAAATCAAGTCAAGGAATATTAATCATCAAAATGAAAAGCTTTGGATGTAAAATATTGCCAGAAATTGTTGCCTATCATTTTTCCTTCTGGGTAAATTATAATAATCCCCCTTTCACTAATTTTTACAATAAAATAATTCAACGAGCCACAGAGTTTGGAATGTTTGATAAAGTCTATTCTATAAATAACGTGCTGCCTGGAAAAATTTCCCCACCAGAAGAGATTCAAAAGGAAAAACTGTTTTTCATAATCTCCTATGTGTTGGGTATTGGATACTCTTTGTCAATAGTCGCCTTTTTATTTGAATTGTTTAAAAGAAATTTTAGCAACAGACTGTATAACTTGTATGCGAGTTTCAGAAGAGAAAACTAAACACGTGCATTTTTTGTGATAAATAACAAATAATAACTGAACTGTAATAACAAAATAATAGTAAATTCTAATAATAATCACCGAATTATAATATCAAAATAATAATAAATTATAACAAAAAGTCAATAAAAAATTGTAACAACGAAGAGTATTAAAAAAATAACATAACAAATTACAATTATAAAGAATTAAATTGTAAACGAAAATTATTATTAAATATAATAAAATGATTCAGAGCATATGTAACAACGCTCTAATAATGTTTTAACAAAATGAGTAAAAATAATTATGGAAATTACTGCTTTTGTGATTAAAAATGTATGTAACCCTTTAATAAAATAAAAGTAGCTCAGAATTAAAAATTTTACACATAATTATTCGTTTTGAGCATCCAGTAGTACATGTTCTTTAGACACATTTGAGCATAATTATGCAAAAAATAGTGTCCTATAACTAAGATTTAAGTATAAAAATGTTTTCAAAAAATTTTAAAAATTGCAAATTTTCAAAGTTTACATTTTTTAATGAATTGCTTTTAAACTGTACAAACTTACAGCTTTCAGAATATATTTATTTATTACTAGTTTTTAAGTTCTAAGTAGGTCCTTTATGTGTTGAAGGAATAAAAATCAGTCTTGGGACATGTCAATTAACCTAACTTTTTGAGTTAAAATTTGAAAAAAATACATTAAATAATTAATATATACAATCGTTTTTCGTATGACTTCTAGAAAAAGTAATTGTCTAATGAAATATGCATTAAAAATTTAATTAATTATTACAAATATTAAGAAAAACATAAGAACATATAAAAATAATGTTCGTGGAGAATCACCCAAATAGAGAAGAGTTGGATTTTAAAATATTGACAGAAACTGTTAGTTATCATTTTCTCATGTGGTCAACTTCAAATGATTCCATTTTAAATCATTTTCACAATAAAATAATTCAACGGTCCACAGAGTTTGGATTGTTTGATAAAGTCTATTCTAAAAATAACGTGGTGCAAATTATTATTTTATTAAACAGTGTAATTTTATTTTGAATTAGGCGAATGTTATTACGGTGTATTTTTTATAGAACTTCTTATAGAACAAATAAAATGTGTTACGCCAGCGTAACGTATTTTCAATAACCAATAATAATACATAGTTGACGTCAAGTAAATTTAGGTTCTTCAAAAATGGTGACAATAAATCAATAAATAATAATTGAATTGTAATAGTATAAAAATATAATAATAATCACCAAATTATAATAACAAAATAACAGTAAATGATAACAATTGTAACAAGGTGTTTTGTTACTGAAACGTTGGTTGTTTGAATATATGGTTAGGTTAGTTCGTTCTTTCCAAAGAATCGTTACACAATGAATTTAATGAAAGAACACTATGACCTCATGTTTACTCACTCCTATGTGGCACTTCCCAGATGTTTAATTATGAATTCTTTTAATTCAACAAAGGTACTTCTTAATATTACCTTGCAGTCTTTCTGGAAAGATAATTTTTTAGATACAACAATTATGACGTATAGTCAGAACAACGACGTGAAACCCTTTTTGAGTCACATCAATCCATTTACAAAAACTTTTACTGCTTTGGAGATAACACCGAAAATTCAATGGTTTCCGGATAAATTAAAGGATCTAAAGGGACGAAGAAGAGACGACTTTCATTTCGGCGTTACTAAATATTTTAATGATTTAGAACAAGAACAGTGGATGAACAAAAGATCATTGCAATTCTTTTTATGAAAGAACCAAATAAATGGTTAGAACGAATTGTATTCGGTTCCTTATTGATTACATGTATTGTTTACACTGGCTTTTTCTATTCGGTTATTTTGGACATTAGTCTACAGCCAGCGCAGGAAATTTCGACTCTGGAAGAATTGGCTGATTCTTCTCTAGGTTTGGAAATGGATTATTTTACTTATGAACAAATTCAACATTTTTCATCCGCTCCATACTATGAAAAGATATTAGCTAAAACTGAAACATTCTATGATGATGATGTATTTCTGGGGACACGCTGCTTAGAATACTTGGCTCGCTATAAAAACATAAGCTCCATTCTTCCTGATGCCGAAAATCAAGTTAAAAAATATTCATCAATAAATGGAAACGAGTTGAATGTTAAAATATTGCCTGAAATTGTTGCCTACCATTTTTCCGTCTGGATAAATTATAATAATCCGCCTTTCACTGATTTTTGCAATAAAATAATTCAACGAGCCACTGAATTTGGATTCTTTGATAAAGTCTATTCTATAAATAACGTGCTGCCAGGAAAAATTTCCCCACCAGAAGAGATTAAGAAGGAAAAACTGTTATTTATAATCTCTTATGTGTTAGCTATTGGATATTGTTCTTCAATTGTTAGTTTTCTATTTGAATTGTTCATAAGAAATTTTAGTTGCAGACTACATAACTAGTATGCAAATTTCAGATTAGAAAATTGAATAAATAAGATTTATCAGTGGAAAATTTTGCGGAAGCTTACTATTAAATTTAATTTTATCTTTCTTAATTAACCAATCTCGAGGCTCTAATCATTAAATAATAAAGTATGGGAGAAAATTATATTGAAATACATCGATAATAATGTAAAATTACGGAATAATATTTGTATATTTAATTAAAAAATATTTTCCCCCAAAGTAAATAAATGTTAAAAAAAAACTTTTGTTCCTTATTTCATGATTATTAAGCCTCCACAATATCATATACCCCAATTGTTTTATTCTTTATTTTAGAATAATTATTTTAAAGATTAAAAATAAAATTTCAAAATTAGGTAATTTATAATTGTTTAGCACGTCCTTTAAATATTTAAAAAAACGTGAATTGTTTTTACTTGTTTTTATGCTGTTTTCACAATTTTTCTATTATTTGTTTTTTTATCAATTTTATATTTGTATTAATTCCAAATAGACAATGGGGATGATCCATTATGACCATTAGAATTCTTTACATACGTGTTACCTACAATGTTAGGATTCTTGTGTGTTTACCTTCTTTATTACTATTTTATTTCAAATATTTATATCTTTAATTTTTGTGTTCTAAGTGTTGTATATTCTTGAAAAAGGCTCACTATGAAGTGACGAAAAATAAATATTACCTATATTAAATAACTGAATTGATCACTTCATTGACAAGACACAAACATCTTTGACCAGGAAAAAATAATTCTTTAAGAGCTTGTCAAACACCACCGTTTTGACAAACTTTCAAACATGTCAAAAAATTCTCGACAAAGTACTTTTGCTGAATATTTTTTCACTATAGCAACCATTTTAACAACAAAAATATGTATAAACTTGACTAATAAGGAATTTAATTTTAATACTCCTTTAAAGTATATTTCACGTCAATTTAGAAATAAAAAACACTTTTTGAAATAAATAAACTATAATCAACTAAAAATAATGCTTTCGATTTTGGTTCAATATTCGGCAGTCAGTTTTTGTCAGTCCTAGTTAATGGTTGTCAGCATGAAGTCAATTGGAATGATTTTTATTATTTGTATTTTCTGGAAGGAAATTCTTGCAGTACGTCCAACAATTAGTTTGGATAAACCTGCGAGAACGGATTACTTTGATGGATTAATAAACTATTTGAAAAACGAATCTAAACTTTATCGGGTTGTATTTATTCTTGAAAATATATTCCAAAGACCAGATCCAATGATGAATTCGCTAATAAAAGAAGTTAATCAACATTTTCCATCCATTAGCATCAACTTTAAGAACATTACGAAGTGGCGTAAAAGGTATGGTTAAAAAATTACATCAAAAATCAGAAAATATTTATTAGAATTACAGATTTTCAAGGTAAACAACAGTTTATACTTTTCCATTGTAGAATAGATGCGGAAAATTTTAACGGCAGTTTAAGTTTTAGAAGTTCAACTTTATTTATCTTTGAAGTAAAGAATCGTTACAGAATGGATGGTATGAAAGTACACCGTAAACTCATGTATTCTAAATCCAATTTGGCACTACCGAGATTTTTAATTATGAACCCTTTTAATGCAACTCATGAGTATCTTAACAATACTTTGCAGTCTTTCTGGAAAGATCGTTTTTTAGATACAACAATTATGACGTATAGTCAGAACAACGACGTGAAACCCTTTTTGAGTCACATCAATCCATTTACAAAAACTTTTACTGCTTTGGAGATAACATCGAAAATTCAATGGTTTCCGGATAAATTAAAAGATCTAAAGGGACAAAGATTTGACGACTTTTATTTCGGCGTTACGCAGGTTAATAATGATGATGAACAAGAGCAGTGGATGAAGAAAAGAGTAATGCAAATTTTTTCCAAAGCGATGAATTCTAAACTTAGAGAAGAATTTCCAGATTATTTTATTAATCCAACATTAATTGCAAATTTGCAATTCCCGTTTGCTACAATAGCTTATAGACTTATTTTACGAATTCAAAAAATTGACATTATTAAAGCTGTAATTCCAAGAACGGAAATGATGACAAAAGGTATAGTTTTTTCACCAGAACTTTTACATATGACAATCATAACTATTTGCATGATTCTTATCATTCTACTCACAGCATTCTTTATGAATTTTAATAAAACCACCTGGCATGTTTTGAACTTGAGTCAAATTATAATGGGAATGCCCGCAAATCAAGAACCAAAGAAATGGTTAGAACGAATTGTATTCGGTTCCCTATTAATTACATGCATTGTTTACACTGGGTTTTTCTTTTCGGTTATTTTGGACATTAGTCTACAGCCGGTACCGGAAATTTCGACTTTGGAAGAATTGGCTGATTCGTCTTTGGGATTGCAAATGAGTTATTTTACTTATTTAGAAATTAAAAGCTTTTTTCCCGCTCCGTACTTTAAAAAACTATTAGATAAAACTGAAACTATCAAATTTGGAGATGATTTTGTGGGGATACGCTGCTTAGAATACTTGGCTCGTTATAAAAACATAAGTTGCATTCTTCCTGATGCTGAAAATCAAGTTAATAAATATTTATCATTAAATGAAAACCAGTTAAATGTTAAAATATTGCCTGAAATTGTTGCCTATCATTTTTTTATCTGGTTAAGTTTCAATCGACCCCCTTTTACTGATTTTTACAGTAAAATAATTCAACGAGCCACAGAGTTTGGCATGTTTGATGAAGTCTATTCTACAAATAACGTACTGCATGAAAAAATTTCGCCTCCAGAAGAGATTAAAAAGGAAAAACTGTTTTTTATAATCTCTTATGTGTTGGGTATCGGATACTCTTTGTCAATAGTCGCCTTTTTGTTTGAATTGTTTAAAAGAAATTTTAGCAACAGACTGTATAACTTGTATGCGAGTTTCAGAAGAGAAAACTAAACAGGTACATTTTTGTGATAAATAACAAATTAGCACCGAAATGTAATAACAATATCAAACTGTAATAATCAGTCAATTCTAAATAATTAAATTGTAAAAGCAAAGTATTATTAAATATAATAAAATTATATTTAAAGCATATGAAACAACGCTCTAATAATTCACAGTTGGCGTCAAGTAAATTTAGGTTCTGCAAAAATGGTGACAAAATCGGGTAGAGGTATTTTATTCTTCTTTATTTAGAGCTTTAAAAACCGTAAAGACGAAAATCGTAGCTGATCCTTTTTTCAAGTTATTGTTATATGTATAATTTTTTTATACTACCTATGTTTGGAAATAATAATTTTTAAGTATAAATTATTTAATTTTAATACATAGAAGGTCACTAATACCTGACTCTGTTGCTAACATCACTCAATCAATTTGACTTTTCACTATCATTCAATATTATCATGTAAGCACAAGAAAAGAGTTTGACTACGTTTTATACCATAATAACAATAATAAATAACTCCATGATGATAATAATAAAATGTCAATAATATCAATATTAATATTAATAATATGTAAAATAATAATTAATAATAATAATAATAATAAAATTAAGAACAAGTAATTGTTATTAACATATTATTAATTCTAATAATTATTAACAATTATAAAAATAGACAAATATTAACAAATAATTGTAATAATAAATTATAATTTAATTGTAATAACATAAAAATATAATAATAATCACCAAATTATAATAACACAATAATAATAAATTATAACAATAACAAACTGTAATAATAAGTCGATAACAAATTGTAACAACTAAAAGTAGTTAACAAATAACATAACAAATTACAATTAAAAATAAATAAATTGTAAAAATAAATTATTATGAAATATAAGAAAATGATTCAAAGTAAATGAGACAACGCTCCTAAGTTTAAATAAGAAGAGTAAAAATAAAATATTTCGATTCTTATGTAAAATTGCGTTATAATATTTGTATATTTTCAGAAAAAAAATTTTGCTCTAACTTGAATAAATATTAAATAAAAATTTATGTTTTATTTCCTAAGGCTTTATAGATTTATATTTTTAACGAATTGAATATAAAATTGGTATACTAATAATGCGAATAATAATTCGTAGAAGTGTTAATATCAATTAATAATGAATTTTTTATTATACTTTATATTTTTTGAGGTTACGGAGTTTCAACATTTTAAAATAACTTTCAAATCTTCTTTCTTTTAGAAGAAATGGCAAATATTTCAAAAAACCCGAAATGTATTTAAATATTTTTTTCTGTGTACAACGTGAATGTCGTTATGGAAACAATTTTATCAACAAAAAATGTAATATACTTAACTAATATAAAAATAAACTTGAATGCTCCATTAAAGTATATTTTACGTCCCTCCGAAAATAAAGAAAAACGTTTCTTAAAATAATGAAATTGTAATCAACTGAAAATAATGCTTTCGATTTTGGTTCAATATTCGACAGTCAATTTTTGTCAGTCCTAGTAAGTGGTTGTTAGTATGAAGTCTATTGGGATGTATTTTATTATTTGTATTTTCTGGAAGGAAATTCTTGCAGAACGTCCAACAGTTAGTTTGGATATACCTGCGAGAACGGATTACTTTGATGGATTAATAAATTATTTGAAAAACGAATCTAAACTCTATCGGGTTGTGTTTATTCTTGAAGATGAATTCCAAAGGCCAGATCCAATGATGAATTCGCTAATAAAAGAAGTTAATCAACATTTTCCATCAATCAGCATCAACTATAAGGACATTACGAAGTGGCGTGAAAGGTATAGTTAAAAAATTACATCAAAAATCAAAAAATATTTATTAGAATTACAGATTTTCAAGGTAAACAACACTTTATACTTATTCCATTGTAGAATAGATGCGGAGAACTTTGACGGCAATTTAAATTTTAGAAGTTCGACTTTATTTATATTTGAAGCAAAGAATCGTTACACAATGAATTTAACGGAAGAACACGAAGACCTTATGTATACTAATTCCGATTTGGCACTTCCCAGATGTTTAATTATGAATTCTTTTAATTCAACTCAGGAGCTTCTTAATATTACCTTGCAATCTTTCTGGAAATATCAATTTCTAGATACAACAATCATGACGTATAGTCAGAACAACGACGTAAAACCTTTTTTGAGTCACATCAATCCATTTACAAAAACTTTTACTGCTTTGGAGATAACATCGAAAATTCAATGGTTTCCGGATAAATTAAAAGATCTAAAGGGACAAAGATTTGACGACTTTTATTTCGACGTTCTTCAAGCTTATAATGATTATGAACAAGAACAGTGGATGAAGAAAAGAATAATACAAATTTTTTCCAAAGCGATGAATTTTGAACTTAGAGAAGATTTTCCAGATTTTTTTCCTGATCCAAAATTGATTGCTGATTTGCAATTGCCGTATTCCACAAATTATAGATTTATTTTACGAATTCAAAAAATTGATAGAGTCAAAGCTGTAATTCCAAGAACGGAAAAAATGACAAAAGATATAGTTTTTTCACCAGAACTTTTGTATATGATAATCATAACTATTTGCATGATTATCATCATTCTGTTAACAGCATTCTTTCTTAATTTTAATCAAACCACCTGGCATGTTTTGAACTTGAGTCAAATTATAATGGGAATGCCTGCAAATCAAGAACCAAAGAAATGGTTAGAACGAATTGTATTCGGTTCCTTATTGATGACATGCATTGTTTACACTGGTTTTTTCTATTCGGTGATTTTGGACATTACTCTAAAGCCGGTACCGGAAATTTCAACTTTGGAAGAATTGGCTGATTCGTCTTTGGGATTGCAAATGAGTTATTTTACTGCTTCAGAAATTAGAAACTTTCTTTCCGCTCCGTACTTTAAAAAGCTATTAGCTAAATCTAATATTTTCGACATAGAAGAAGATTTTTTGGGGAAACGTTGTTTAGAATACTTAGCTCGTTATAAAAATATAAGCTGCATTATTCCTGATGCTGAAAATCAAGTTAATAAATATCTATCATTAAATAGAGATGAGTTTGAATTTAAAATATTGCCAGAAACTGTTGTCTATCATTTTTTTATCTGGACAAGTTTACATCGACCTCCTTTTACTGATTTTTACAGTAAAGTAATTCAACGAGCCACAGAGTTTGGAATGTTTGATGAAGTCTATTCTATAAATAACGTGCTGCCTGGAAAAATTTCCCCACCAGAAGAGATTAAAAAGGAAAAACTGTTTTTCATAATCTCCTACGTGTTGGGTATTGGATACTCTTTGTCAATAGTCTGCTTTCTATTTGAATTGTTTATAAACAATTTTAGTAACAGACTGTGTAACTTGTATGCGAGTTTCAGAAGAGAAAACTAAACACGTGCATTTTTTGTGATAAATAACAAATAATAACTGAAATGTAATAACAAAATAATAATAAATTCTAATAATAATCACCGAATTATAATAACAAAATAATAATAAATTATAACAATAAGTCAATAAAAAATTGTAACAACGAAAAGTATTAAAAAAATAACAAAACAATTTACAATTATAAAGAATTAAATTGTAAACGCAAATTATTATTAAATATAATTAATTATAATAAATTATTATTGTTTAAAATAGGTTGTGGTTTGCAACCTCTAGATTGTAAGAGTACTTTGTACGAAAGGGTTTGACCCGTAAATTTGTTAAATAAAAAAAATAAAATAATTAAATATAAAAATGATTATGGAAATTACTGCGTTTGTGATCAAAAATGTATGTATCCCTTTAATAAAATAAAAGTAGTTCTTTCTTTTATCATTATTTAAAAATAAACAATAAATTTTTTCTCTGTATTACGTAAAGGTCGTTTTGGAAACAATTTTGTCATCAAAAAAATTAATGTATACTGAATTTTGAACTTAGCGAAGAACTTTCAAATTTTTTTTTTAGAACCACAATTTTTTGTAAATTTGCATAAAATAATTGTATTTTAGAGAAGAATTTTATTATTTATAAAGTTACTTGGAATTTTAACAAGAATTTTTTTAAATTTTCGAACACAATTAGATTTCTGTGAAGAATTTTATTACATTTTAAAAATAATTTAATTCTTCCAACGAATTTTATATAAATTTATCAAAATAACTGTATTTATGTGAAGAATCTTAATATTTATAAAAACAATTGAATTATTACAAAGATTTTTATTCCAGTTTATAAAAATAATTGAATTTCGGTAAAGAATTTTTTTAATGATTTATATTTTTCGAACAATATAATAAAATTTTGTATTTTAAATAATTGAATTCCTGTGAAAATTTCATTACTTATTAAAAGAATGGAATTATTTTGAAATAATTCTTTAAAATTGAATTCCTTCAAAATTTTGCTAAGAAATTTATTAAAATTTTTAAATATAATTGAATTGAGATGAAGAATTTTTTTTTATTTATAAATATAATAATTGTAATGTAACTTTTCCAAAATCTAATTTTTTAAAAGTATTTTTAACTAAAATTCTTTTATCAATCTAGTAGTTTACTTGTTGTTAATGATATGAGGTCGTCGATGTAGAAAGTGGGGGTTAAAAAGGGAGTTTATTATAATAAAAAAAAGGAGGAGGAGGAGTCGAGAGTAATATAGTCGACAATGAGAGTTTTAAGGTGCGCGGATAGAGAGGAGAGTTTAGCCTGGAGAATTATCAAACATGTTAATTAGGAGCAATTAAAAGCACCATGTGCCGTTTGTTCGTAACTATTTTCCCTTTGTACTCGCGCTATCTGGTACTTAAGCTTCCTTTCCTGAATGCAAACAACTCGTCCTCGCTTTTCCCTTATAGACACATCGCGATCTTGGATCTCAAGTCAGAAATGTAACTTATTATCTCTATAATTAATGAATTTATTCAGTTGCCGGCTCGTTAATCGAATTGTTGCCCTCTCTTCGCGATACACACGCGAGTCAAACATACAGTTTATTAAAAAAAAAAAAAAAAAAAAAAAAAAAAAAAATCCTGCACAATGAAGAATTTTATTTACGTCTAAAAACCGATTTTTTTTAACTCTGCGCGGAAAAAATTATTACTTCTTGACATTCGTTTTTCTTAGGGTGTATTTATAGAAAAAAAAATCATCTCGAAGATAGACTTATGGATTTTTTTGAAAATTTTCCGAAGTTACTTAAAATGCTTAAAAATTAAAAAAAGAAAAATTATTAAAAAATTATAATTTTAAAGGTTATAAGAAAAAAAATAATTTAAATTATAGAAAAAATATAAATAATCAAAATTTAAAAAAAAAATATAAATAATTAAAATTATTAAACAAAAAAAAAATTGGGGAATATTTTTAGAAAGCAATTCGTCTTCGTGTGGTGTATAATTTTTTTTTGTCTTTTCAAGTTTTCAAAGAAACAACTTTTTCTTTTTTTTTCTTACCAATGGAATATCTGCAACATTTTCAGAGTTGCCACGCAACCTGGAAATCTGGAAAACCTTGGAAATGTCAGGGAATTTTATAAAAATGGAAAAAAAACCTGAAAAAGTCAAGGAATTGAGATCGAAGTCCTGTGGAAAATTTATTTTTATCTATTTATTTTCTAATTTTACGTAAATATTTCAAAATTAATTCAATTTTAAAACAGTTGCAATTACAATGTTTATAAGTAGATGACATTGAAAATATTTTGTTTTAAAATTTTGTAAAACATTAATTTTCACATGAATTGCTATTAAAAATTAACAAAAAAATTTAATAATATATATATTAACATTAAAAAAATAATCGAATTTTACTTTTTCTAAAAATAATTAAATTAAAAAATAATTTAATTTATTTAAAACACTAAAACAAAATTGAATTTCGAAGCAAATACATATATTATTGGAGAAATGCAATAATTTTTAGAAAAAGTAAAATTCGATTATTTTTTTTCTTTTTTATTATTTATTCTGTAAAAGAATTAAATTATTTTTAAAAATTTTAATGAATTTCGTTTTTGACAAATTTAATTTTTTTCAAATTAATTTTAATAAAGAAACACTGTTGGTAGAAATTCGATTGATTTCAAAAATTTTGTTTTAAATTTCAATTATTTTCAATGTTTGCTATTTGAATAAAATTTCACGAAACAATTGAATTTTTTAAAACCGAAACTTTAATAAAATTATAGTCTGAAGAATTCAATTATTTTCAAACCGTAAATATCATTCTTTGCAAAAAAAATCCAATTATATGTTTGAAAATTTACAAAAATTTTCGTCAAACTTTGAATCGTCTTTAAAAAAAAAATAACATTTTTCTCCAAAATTTAATTGTTTTCCACAAATATTAATAATATTCTTTTTCAGAATTTCAATTATTTTTCATATACAAGATTTTCGTCTAATTTTTGAAAGTTGAAATTATTGTTAAATTTTTTTAAAAATTTGTCTCGTTGACAATAAATAATAATAATAATAATAATAAACATAATAATTAAATTCTGATAAAATTTTCTTATAAAAATTCAATGTTAAAAAACATTCAAATATTTAATAAATTATTTATTTTTATATTTAAATAATTGATTTCTTGATAGAATTTTCTGATAATTATTGATTTAAAAATAAATTTCAGTAAAAATTTTAAATTGTAATTGCGAATATCATATTTAAAAATATTTATCTATCTGAAAATTCTACAAAAATGCATTTATTTCACTCTAAATGTTAAGTAATTAAATAATTAATTAAATTAAATAATTGAACTTTTTTTAAAATTGAATTTTCATGAAGAATCAACAAAATTTTTTACTAATAATTAAATTCTTCTAAAACATTTTAATAACATTTTTTTTGAGTAACTGCATTTTTCGATAAATTTGATAAAAATTTTCTATATTAAAAGGTATTAAAATTCGGATAAGAATTTTATTAAATTTTTTTTTTTTGAACTAATTGAATTTCGAAGAAAATTTTTATTATTTATAAAGATTATTTAAATTTTGACGGGATTTTTTAAAGACTATTTTCCAGTAGTTTTTTTTTCACTAATATTAAACGTAGTTTTAAAAAACTGGAAAAATTCTGTTTTTTAAACTGGAAAACCTGGAAAAGTCAGGGAATTTGAAAAGGGTGGAGGCGTGGCAACCATGATTTTCCAGTATGGTGTAGAAATGTTTTTTTGTCTTTTCAGGTTTTCAAAGAAACAACCTTTTCTTTTTTTCTTCCCACTGGAAAATCCGTTGCAACAACAATTTTTTTTCCAGTGGTGTAGAATTTTTTTTTGTCTTTTCAGGTTTTCAAAGAATCTACCTTTTCTTCTTTTACCGGGAAATCCGTTGCACTTCCGTTGTCCAGTGGCGACTGAATATTTTGTTGTCTTTTGAGGTTTTCAAAGAAACACTTTTTTTTTCTTCCTGGAAAATTTTTCTTCCTTTGGTTCGACAGACGCTCCATCCTCGCAGTCAATTGTGGACCTGTTTAAAAAAAAACAAAGAAAAAGAAATGAGAAATCATAAATGAGAACGAAAAGAAGGTAGAAGAAATCCTAAATGAGAAGGAGAGGAGGAATAAGAAATTCTGAATGAGAAGGAGTGGAGGAATAAGAAATTCAAAATGAGAAGGAGAGGAGGAATAAGAAATTCTAAATGAGAAGGAGAAGAAATTATAAATGAGAAGGAGAAGAGGAATAAGAAATTCTAAATGAGAAGAAGAAGAAATTATAAATGAGAAGGAGAAGAGGAATAAGAAATTCTAAACGAGTAGAAGAAGAAATTATAAATGAGAATAAGAATGAGTGGAAGAAATAAAATATAAGAACATGTATATAAAACGATATATAGAAAGGATGAGGATGATGATGATGATGATAATTCTCGTCTCTCTGTCTCTCTCATCAAGGCGCATCGACATTGATAACCGATCGATTAATTCGGTCCCCGTCGCCTGATTTAATTTTTTTTTCCTCTCTTGTGTGTATCATCATCATCATCATCATCGTCATCCTTTCCGTAGCCGCCTCTTTAAGTCAGATCCGCGCAAGATGGCCGCGGCCCGGTAAATAAGCGACTGTCATCTGACGCCCGCAAAAAGCGGATACAGACTGGTCTCTTGGATTCTCTCTTTCTCTAGCAGTCTTCCTTTCGTCCTCGCTTCTCTCTCTCTCTTTCTGTCCCCCCCTCTTTCTCCCCTCACCCCTTTCGTGCTACTGCCTCAAAGCAACACTCACCCTCGAGCCTTAGCGTCCTCCTCCGCGAGTCTAAAGATTAATTACAAAAAATCCACGCGACGCGAATTGAAAACGTCGTTCCACGAATTGCCATTGCTACTGTTGGAGAGAAATATATATATATATATATATAAACACTAAACGAAGGAAGGACTCTTTTGCCTTATGTATGTTAGTCCACACGACACTTTTGTTTTTACATCGAAAAAATTCTGAGACGAAAAGAAACAAGAAGTGCTGGAAGGATTTTTGATTGAATTTAGTTACCCGATGATTTCATGATTTTTGGATAATATGCTTGAGATGCGGGATTTATTATATATCAAACTTTGTATCTCGATATAGATGAAAAACAACTTTATTGAAACATGAATTTACTTTTCGTAAAGAATTCTTTTTTTTTCTAATTGTGACTTTATAGAACTAAAGTTATATGGGTAATTCTCCTGAAAGGCAGCGGTTTTTTGTTATTATAATTCGGTGATTATTATTAGAATTTATTATTATTTTGTTATTACAGTTCAGTTATTATTTGTAATTTATCACAAAAAATATATACCTGTTTAGTTTTCTACCCTGAAACTCACATACAAGTTATACAGTCTGTTGCTAAAATTTCTTTTAAACAATTCAAACAAAAAGGCGACTATTGACAAAGAGTATCCGATACCCAACACATAAGAGATTATAAAAAACAGTTTTTCCTTTTTAATCTCTTCTGGAGGCGAAGTTTTTTCATGCAGTACGTTATTTGTAGAATAGACTTTATCAAACAATCCAAATTCAGTGGCTCGTTGAAATATTTTACTGTAAAAATCAGTAAAAGGCGAATAATTAGTACTTTCCAATATGAGAAAATTATAGGCAACAGGTTCTGGCAATATTTTAAAATCCAACTCATCTTTATTTAATGATAGATATTTATTAACTTGATTTTCAGCATCAGGAATAATGCAGCTTATGTTTTTATAACGTGCCAAGTATTCTAAGCAGCTTGTCGCCTGAAATACATCATCATCATCTAAATTTTCAGTTTTAGCTAATAGCTTTTCAAAGTACGGAGCTGGAAGAAAGTGTTTAATTTGTGAATAAGTATAATGATCCATTTGCACTCCCAAAGACGAATTAGCCAATTCTTCCAAAGTTGAAATTTCCAGTACCGGCTGTAGACTAATGTCCAAAATAACCGAAAAGAAAAACCCAGTGTAAACAATGCATGTAATTAATAGGGAACCGAATACAATTCGTTCTAACCATTTCTTTGGTTCTTGATTTGCGGGCATTCCCATTATAATTTGACTCAAGTTCAAAACATGCCAGGTGGTTTGATTAAAATTAAGAAAGAATGCTGTTAACAGAATGATGATAATCATGCAAATAGTTATGATTATCATATGTAGAAGTTCTGATGAAAGAACTATATCTTTTGTCAACTTTTCCGTTCTTGGAATTACAGCTTTCATACTATCAATTTTTTGAATTCGTACAATGAATCTATTACCTCTGTATAAAAACGGGACGTGCAATTGTACACAGAATTGTTTTTTAAAAAGAAAATCTAGAAATTCTTCGCTAATTTCAGAATTCCTCGGGTTGGAAAAAATTTGCATTACTCTTTTAATCCTCCACGGCGTTGTTTCATAATCATTGAAAGTATAAGTAACATAGAATTTAAAGTAGTCAAATCTTTGTCCTTTTAGATCTTTTAATTTATCCGGAAACCATTGAATTTTCGGTGTTATCTCCAAAGCAGTAAAAGTTTTTGTATATGGATTAATGTGACTCAAAAAGGGTTTCACGTCGTTGTTCTGACTATACGTCATAATTGTTGTATCTAAAAAACGATCTTTCCAGAAAGACTGCAAGGTATTGTTAAGATACTCATGAGTTGAATTAAAAGAGTTCATAATTAAACATCTGGGAAGTGCCAAATGGGAATTAGTATACATGAGTTTAAGGTGTACTTTCATAAAATTCATTGTGTAACGATTCTTTGCTTCAAAAATAAATAAAGTTGAACTTCTAAAACTTAAACTGCCGTCAAAGTTCTCCGCATTTATTCTACAATAGAAAAAGCATAAAGTGTTGTTTACCTTGAAAATCTGTAATTCTAATAAATATTTTTTGATTTTTGATGTAATTTTTTAACCATACCTTCTACGCCACTTCGTAATGTTCTTATAGTTGATGCTGATGGATGGAAAATGTTGATTGACTTCTTTTATTAGCGAATTCAGCATTGGATCTGGCCTTTCGAATTCATCTTCAAGAATAAACACAACCCGATAGAGTTTAGATTCGTTTTTCAAATAATTTATTAAGCCATCAAAGTAATCCGTTCTCGCAGGTTTATCCAAACTAATTGTTGGACGTTCTGCAAGAATTTCCTTCCAGAAAATACAAATAATAAAATACATCCCAATAGACTTCATACTAACAACCACTTACTAGGACTGACAAAAATTGACTGTCGAATATTGAACCAAAATCGAAAGCATTATTTTCAGTTGATTACAATTTCATTATTTTAAGAAACGTTTTTCTTTATTTTCGGAGGGACGTAAAATATACTTTAATGGAGCATTAAATTTAATTTGTATATTAGTCAAGTATATTACTTTTTTTGTTGATAAAATTGTTTCCATAACGACATTCACGTTGTAACACAGAAAAAAATATTTAAATACATTTCGGGTTTTTTGAAATATTTGCCATTTCTTCTAAAAGAAAGTAGATTTGAAAGTTATTTTAAAATGTTGAAACTCAGTAACCTCAAAAAATATAATGTATAATAAAAAATTCATCATTAATTGATATTTACACTTCTACGAATTATTATTCAAATATTTTTTTACATCCGAGGGTCATTGTACGGCAAATATTTTCTAGTTTAATAATCTTTTTGGTTTTTTTCATTTCAGTCACTGAGAAGGCCGCAATCACTGCAGCAGTAGTACAACTTTTTTTTTGACACTCGGGAGATGGCGAATAACTTTTTAAAAAAAAAAACAATATTTTTCTTTACAAAAAATTACCAAATTGATCACTAGTAATAGACATATACATGTAAAAAAATATCAATTCTATAAAAATGTTTTTATAAATAATAAAATACTTCGCCGAAATTCAATTACTTTTATAAACTTGAATAAAATTCGTTGTAAGAATTCAATTATTTATATAAACTTGAATAACATTCATTGAAAGAATTAAATTCTTTTCAAAATTAATAAAAAAAAAAAAAATTTCGCAAAATTTCAATTTTTTCAAAAATTAAAAAAGATATTTTTAAAATTTCAATTATATTTATAAATAAAAAATTCTTCAACTAAATTCAATTATATTTAAAAATGTTAAGAAAATTCTGAATTTTTTATAATTATTTTTTATTATTTTATTATCTGTATCTTATTATTATATCTAACTTATTATTTACGTGTTTTCTAAGACGGATTATTTATTTATTAATGACTCTACTCCATCGTCAGGGTTTTTAAATTTTTTAAGTCTTCGTTTATTTAATTATTATTTTTTCACTCCCTGAAGAGGAAATCGATTTGACTTCGAAACGTTGCAATAAATAAAATTTGTTACTCTGTCCGAATGTTTTCGTTTTCATCAATTTGACTTATTTAATAATTTTTACATTTTCTGAATTTTTTTTATCATCGGTAGGTTTTAAATACGTTTAAAAGATAAAAATCTAAGTTGCGCAAAATTAATTTTCAAAAATAAGCCTTCCATAGCATTATTTTAATATTAGTTTTGAAGGTCAAATATGTAATCAAAATTGGGGTTTTCGTCAAAAAAAAATTCCTTTTAAATTTAATTTTCTTAACTTATTAAACTATTAACATTATTCATTTATAATTCAATGAATTGTCTATTTCATAAATTATTTATAACTATTTTCTCTTTTCAAAAATAACTAATATATATTTTTTTATATTGAACCGAAAAAAAATGTAATGGATTTTTTAATTTATCATTTTAAGTTCAAAATTGATATTTTCTGTAAAAAAAATTTTTATTTTTAATTATAATTTTGTTATTTATCTCACTTTCAACTCAATATGTTATGTTTTAAAAAATTCGAAATATTTTATTTTAAATAAAACGGAAAATATTTTCGTATAATTCAAGGGTTAGGTGTTTGAAAATAATTATTAAAAAATTAAAAACAAAACAATAACGCTTACCAATTGTGAAAAAGACTTTCGGAGATGAATAGTTTGTCAAATAAAAAATTCACGTTTTTAAATTTAAAAATATTGAAACATAATTTCTTTTAATTATTTAAAAAAATTTTTAAACGTCATTTTAAAGGAAAATTTTTTTTAATTAATTGAATTAAATAAAAATATTTTTTAACTTTTCATAATTATCGTGTCTGATAACAATTATAATATAATATTTGATTATTAACAAACGTTTATTAAAATTATTAAAGATAATTGAATTCCTGAGAAGAATTTTATTATTTATAAAAATAATTCAATTTTCTCTATTAATTTTACTATATATAACATCTAAAAATAATTGAATTGTTTTCAAGGATTTATTAAAATTTTTGGCAAGTAATTGAATTTTTTTCGAAAAATGTTATTGAAAATTTTTTAAAAATTCAATTCTTTCATAAAATTTGAGAAAATAGTGAATTTTCAATATGTATATTATAACGAATTGATGAAAAAATGTGAAATTCTTTCTAGAAATTTTTTTTGTTAAAAACAATTTAATTTTTGTAAAAATTTTACTATTTACAAAAATACCTGAAATTCTGCGATGAGGTGATAAAAAACACTAATACTGTTAATCGTATAAGTATTTTACTAATTATATTTTTTTTCGTCGTGTAGCAATAACAATATTAAATTGTATTGCTTTTTTTAAAGCTAAATTCCAACCTGAACTTTAATCATTTATGAACATGATTTTCAAACTTATTTTTAATCCAATTTCTATACTATATAAAATATATTGCGCATAAATTGTGAGATTCTACAAAAGAAAAATTGAACTATTGAAGTTATTTTATTATTCTCTTTTAACAGTATCAAAAGTTTAATTATTATCTTCAACTAAATTATCTTTTCAAAAATAAAAAATAGAAATTTTATCTTAAAAATAATATTTATAGTTGAATAAATTAGAAAAATTTGTTATTAAAAAATAAATTATAAAGTTACAAAATTTTTGATTTAAGAGTGGGGAGTAGGGGAGGGTAAAAATTTCTTAGTTCTCAAACTCATTTGTTCCGAATTTCGTTTATTTTCTTCCCCTGATTCAGAAACAAATCATAATATATATTATGAAACTGGTTGACGGAGTCATTATAACGACATTAGCACATCGTCTACTCTCACGATGAGAGAGAGAGAGAGAGAGAGACATTAGGGAAACACGTTGTGTCCTCTCAAGGACGCGTTTTTTAAAAAAATCTATTTTCTTTTACATTTTACTTTTTTTTTTAAAACGATTCTTTAAAATTTTTGTTTAGTATTTTTTAATTTTTGAAAATATTTTTAGAAACTTAAATGAATTTTGGAAAAATTTCGAAAGGTATTATAAATTAAAAAATTTCTTTCACTAGTTTCTTATTTTTCATTAAATATATTTTTACTATATTGAAATATTATTTCTGTTTAGAATTTTGAAATATTTATTTAAATTAAAAATCGTTATTGTAATGAATTTTGCAATATTTATTCAAATTAGAATCGTTATTATACATTAATTTTTAAATATTTACTACAATTAGAATCGTTATTAAATTAATTTTTAAATGTTAAGTAAAATTAAAATCGCAAATAAATTATTTTTGAAATATTTACTAAAATTAAAAACGTTATTAAATTAATTTTTCAATATTTATTCAAATTAAAATCGTTATTACATTAATTTTTAAAAGTTAACTAAAATTAAGATCGTAACTAAATTAATTTCGAAATATTTATTCAAATTAAACTCGATATTAAATTAATTTTCAAGTATTTATTAAATTTAAATTCGTTGTTAAATTAATTTTTTATTTATTTTCATATCTTTATTTTATTAATTTTTTTCATCGTCCTATTTTTTCTATACTTGGGGTTAAAAAAACGAATATTCAAAAAGCAGGGGAATAAAGTTATTTTACCTAAATAAGAAAATAATTTATTACAAAAAAACTTTTGAAATTATTTTTAACAAAAAAACTGTTAAAATAAATTAATTACAAAAAAACTGTTAAAATAATTTTTTACAAAAAAACTGTTAAAATAATTTTTTACAAAAAAACTGTTAAAATAATTTTTTACAAAAAAACTATTAAAATAATTTTTAACAAAAAAAATTATTGAAATACTTTTTTACAAAAAAACTGTTAAAATAATTTATTACAAAAAAAAACTATTAAAATAATTTTTTACAAAAAAACTTAAAATAATTTTTTACAAAAAAAAACTATTGAAATAATTTTTTACAAAAAAAGTATTAAAATAATTTTTAACAAAAAAAATTATTGAAATTCTTTTTTACCAAAAAACTATTAAAATAGTTTTTAACAACAAAAATTATTGAAATACTTTTTTACAAAAAAACTGTTAAAATAATTTATTACAAAAAAAAAACTATTAAAATAATTTTTTATTAAAAAACCTGTTAAAATAATTTTTTACAAAAAAACTGTTAAAATAATTTTTTTACAAAAAAAATATTAAAATAATTTATTACAAAAAAAAAACTATTAAAATAATTTTTTACAAAAAAACTGTTAAAATAATTTATTACAAAAAAAAAACTATTAAAATATTTTTTTACAAAAAAACTATTAAAATAATTTTTAACAAAAAAAATTATTGAAATACTTTTTTACAAAAAAACTATTAAAATAGTTTTTAAGAAAAAAAATTATTGAAATACTTTTTTACAAAAAAACTGTTAAAATAATTTATTACAAAAAAAACTATTAAAATAATTTTTCACAAAAAAACTGTTAAAATAATTTTTTACAAAAAAACTGTTAAAATAATTTTTTTACAAAAAAACTATTGAAATAATGGTTTACAAAAAAAATTATTGAAATACTTTTTTACAAAAAAACTATTAAAATAATTTTTAACAAAAAAAATTATTGAAATAATTTTTTACAAAAGAAAACTGTTGAAAGAATTTTTTTTTCGACTTATGGAAAAAATTTGAGGGAATTGGTAATGTTTTTTTAAATTCGAAGAGATTTCACACGCGGTTGGAATTCTCGGCGAAAATTCGCAGCGTTCCGGGCAGGTTTCGCAGTTTAACAAAGAGAGAGAGAGAAAAGAGGGAAAGGAGAAAAAAAATACGAACAAGCAACTGCGGAGATAATTAAAAGGGGATCTCTCATAAAAATCGAGTCTTGATTCTGGACATAATCGCACATACGACTGTGTTGTCGACATCGAGTCGGGAGAATCGATTGCTAATTCCGAAAGACACGAATTAGAAATGCTAATAGATATATATAGCAAGCTGCAACTTTTTTACACTCAAAAAAAAAAAAAAAATATGGAACTTCTCGTTTCGAATTTACAAGTTTGTTTTAAATTAACTCTTAATCGAGAGAGAGAAAGAGACGAAGGGAATGTAAAAAAAAATTCTAAAACCTTCGGTTTCTTTCCTATACGTCGTTAAAAATTTTTATTAATTACTTCATGAAGAAAAAATTTTCTCTTTGTATTTCAAAAAAAAAATTTTTTTACTTTTAATTCTTTTTTTACTTTCAATTCTTTTTTTTTATTTTTATTTCTTCTTTTACTTTCAATTCTTTTTTTTACTTTCAATTCTTCTTTTTTACTTTCAACTCTTTTTTTTACTCTCAATTCTTTTTTTACTCTTAATTCTTTTTTACTTTCAATTCTATTTTTTACTTTCATTTTTTTTTTAGTTTTTAATTTTTCTAAAACATAACTATTTTTCAAGTCAGAAATTTTTTATTTTCTAGAACTTATACGATTATAATGTCAAATAAAAAGAATTTTTTTACAATTTTTTTAATAATTAAATATTTTTTGTTTGGAATTTTTTATCTTTAAGAATTTTTAACTATATAATTTCAGAGAGAGAAAAAATGTTGGTTGAATTTTTTTAAATTTTTAAATATTTTTCTTAAGTTGGGAATTTTTTTTGTCATTAACAATTTATGACTAATTCCAAGGGAAAAAAATAATTATTCTCCGCATTAATAATATATTTTCTTCTACTTTGTAAATAAATTCAAAGTTATTATTTTTTATTTTGTAAATAATTAAATGTTATCATTTTTTATTTTGTAAACAAATTAAAAGTTATTATTTTCTATTTTGTAAATAAATTAACAATAATTTTTTTTACATTTTGTAAATAAATTGAAAATAATTTTTTTCTATCTTGTAAATAAATTAACAATTATTTTTTTCTATTTTGTAAATAAATTTACAATTATTTTTTTTTATTTTCTAAATGAAATAACAATCAGTTTTTTTCTATTTTGTAAATAAATTAACACATATTTTTTTCTATTTTGTAAATAAATTAACAATTATTTCCTTCCATTTTCTAAATAAAGTAACAATAATTTTTTTTCTTTTTTCTAAATAAAGTAACAATCTTTTTTTTCTATTTTGTAAATAAATTAACAATTGTTTTTTTTCTATTTTCGAAATAAATTAACAGTTATAGAACGATTAACAATGAGTGGAGCGGAAGTAAAATATTGAGCAATAATTCAACGGGACAATCAGCGATTAAGCGCGACAAATAAATATTACGTAAGCAAAGAAATAATTACAGCAAAAATTAAAGTGTAAATAAGTTTCGAGAAAAACGGATAATTGTTGGTTATAAATTAGTGGTAAATAAATAGTAAATAAAAGAATATTAATTTTAAAACAAAAAGAAGAATGAAAAATGAAATTAAAAAAATTGTTCTTTATTTTTCTTTATCTATATAGAAATTTTTAATTTTTTTTCATTTTTGTTAACGAAAATTGTCAAATAAATGTAGATTTTGAATTTCATTTTATTTTGTAATTGAAATCATAGACTTTTGCAATTCGTTTTGAAATTGAATTTCGAATCTTTAAAAATCAAAAATTTCACCAAAAATTATAATTTTCTTTACTAAAAAATAAATAGAAACAAAAAAAAATTTTTAAACAGAAAAGAAAATAAAAACTATTCTTTAAGAGACATTTTTTACTACATGGAAAATTGTAAAGGAAACAAATTTTTTTTTAATGTAAAATCATAAAAAAAACTCTGTTTATTATAGAAAATTTTTTTTGGAAAATTCTTTTACTGCGTGTGGAAAATTGAAAGGAAATATTTTTTTTATGGGAAAATTGGAAGGAAATCTTTTTTTATGGAAAAATTGGATGGAAATATTTTTTTATGTGAAAAATTAGAAGGAAATATTTTTTTATGTGAAAAATTAGAAGAAAATATTTTTTTATGGAAAATTATAAGGAAAATTGTTTCTATTTTATGGAAAATTGTCACTTAAATTGTTATTATTGCGAAAAATTGTAAAGAAATGCACTTTTTATTTTATGAAAAAAAAATTGTAAAAAAACATTTTTTTTGTGTAAAAATTGTAAAGAAACATTTTTTTATGTAAAAATTGTAAAGAAACATTTTTTTTGTGTAAAAATTGTAAAGAAACATTTTTTTTGTGTAAAAATTGTAAAGAAACATTTTTTTTTCGAATGGAAAATAATAATAAAAAAATTTTTTTAACTGTAACTGAAAGACAATAAAATTAGAATCGAGTGGTGTCTAATTACTAATTGGATGATTAATTTTGTATATTTGTCAAAGACCAACGAAAAGGACGAGGCACTTGATCGCGGGGGCGACAATAAATTTACCAATTATCAGTTTAAACTGCAATTAATTCGTGTTGTCCACGTTCCGAACATTGTGGGAAAGGAACTATTCGAAATTGGCGCCAATTGTCTAATTGCTCATTACGTAATTACTCATTGCCAATTGTCTCCTTTCATTATATTTCTTTAATGGAACGCCCCAAAAAAAGCGGTGATAAAAAATTTTAACATTAATTTTTTTTTTAATAATTATTATTATTTTATTATTATTATTATTTTATTATTATTACTATTTTACTATTATTATTATTTTTATTATTATTATTATTATTATTATTATTATTTTACTATTATTGTTTTCATTATTATTATTTTACTATTTTTTTTTTTATTATATAGTTTTATTGTCATTATTTTACTATTATTATTTTTATTATTATTATAATTTTATTATAATTCCTAATAATGAATTTAAAATATTTATAAAAATCATTTATTCTCATTTTCACTAATTACTTTTTATTTTCTTTAATGAATTTCAACAATTAATTTAGAAAAAGTTTGAAATAATTTGAATTTCGCGCCATTTTCTAGTGGAAAATAAAATAAAACTGCGGATTTTTTCCTACGATCGAATCTGGGATTCCCGAATTTCAATAAATAGGAAAAAAATTGTTCTTTTGAGTAATAAAAAACTATATAAAATCATTGTTATTCAATTTAAAAATTAAAAATTAATTAATATTCAATTAATAGATGAAAAAAGTAATTGTTTAAATAGAAAAGTTAATAAATATATAAAAGTAAAAAAATATTGAAAAATTAATAAATAATTAAAAGAAAATCAATAAACATAGAAAAATTTATAAATAAAAAAATAATAATTAAAATAATTTTTAAAAATATATAAAAAAAGTCATGAATATTAAATTATTAAACATTTAAAAAATTAAAAAATGTAGAAAAATTGTTGAATATATAAAGTTAATAAAAAACGCAAAATTAATAAAAATAGAAAAATTAATAAATATAGAAAACTTGATTGTTTAAGTTAATAAACAAAACAAAATTAGTAAAAATAGACAAATTAATAAATAAAAAAAATTTATTAATATAAAAAAAATTGATAAATATAATAATAATAATATTATTATTATAAAATAATATTAAATATAATAATATATAATAATATAATTAATAAATAATAGAATGTTAATAAATGTTGAAGAATTAAAGAAACATAAAAATTCGTATCAATAATTGAAATATATAAATTTAGAAAAAAATAAAAGAAACAGAAATAAATATAAAAACTTAGTAACATTAAAATAGAAAAAATTATTAAATACATAAAATTAATAATTAACATAATTTAATTGAAATAATAAACAAATAATATGTTTTCTCTTCTTCTTCTTCTTTTTTTTTCTCTTAATTCTTTTGAATAAAAAAGATTTGAATTCCCCGCAATATTATATATTATTTGATGAAATTTGAAATTCCAATTTTAATAAAAATGAAATCAGAAAAATAAAAAGGTCAATTTTTTCCTTGGGGGGTGAAGTGAAGTTCCGTTTTTTTTGTTATATGGGTCCTTTCAGAATTTAATGTTTTTGAAAGGAGCCGACAAAAGGGAATGTTTGGAATGTCAACCTTGCAGACATTCCACGCTGATCGTTTGCCTTTTCGCGTTTCACTTTGACGAGACGAATAGACTGTTTAAATTATTTAACATTATAATAATAACAAGAACAACGAAATTTTTATTTTATTCAAATAATGGCGAATTATTAACAATTTAAAAAAAAAGATGGAATAAATTAAAAATAGAAAAACTGATAACAATTTAAAAATAAATGAAACAAATTAAAAATAATAATAGCAATAACAAAATAAAAATACCAATAAATTACAAATAAAATCATTAAATAAATTTTAATGTATATTTTAATATATATTTTAATAAATTTTTTAAAATAAATTTAAGTTTCTAAATTAATATGTTTAGTTCGTTTCTAATTGTTATTAAGTATACATTTTTTATAATTATTTTTTTACTATTTATGTAGAAAAGAAATTTTTCAATTTTTTTTTTTGCGATTTTAATTTTTTTTCTGTAGCATTATTTTAATCTTCGTTTATAATGTCAATTTAGAAAATATGTTCGCAGGCGAATTATTCCATATGAATAATGATAACGAGATTTTCATCTGAAATTACATAACGAGGCATGTGAAGCTTTAAAAAGAGAATTTGAAATCAAGTCGACTCTGGGTCAAAGAGGGAAAATTAACATCCTTATTTCTGATCCGAGTTGAGCGCTCGGGATGAAATTTTAACTCCGTGGATTTTAAATAAATGTATAGAGAAAATTAGAACGAGAAATATTTTTTGTTCAATAATTTTTTTTGTTTTTTTAAAGTACTTTTTATTCTTACTATTAATTTTATTAGTATTTTTATTATTATTTATGGTTTTTTATTATTATTATTACTGATATCCATTCCAAGTAAGGAAGTTTATTATTATTATAATTTTTTCTAAATATTTTTTAAAACCATTCCAAATAAGAAATTTTATTATTATTATTATAATTTTTGATATCTTTTTCATTTTATTATTTTTGTTAGTACTTTTGATATCCATTCCAAGTAAGGAATTTTATTATTATTATATTATTATTTTTTAATTTTTTCTAAGTATTTTTTATATCCATTCCAAGTAAGGAATTTTATTATTATTATTTTTATAATTTTTTATATCTATTCCGATTTATTATTAGTATATTATTATTTTCGTTAGTACTTTTGATATCCATTCCAAGTAAGGAATTTTATTATTATTAGTATTTAGTGTTAATATTGTAATGTGGCGTATAGTTTTACCACTAGCGAGAAAGTCAGTGGCGCCCTCTGCCAATGAACCCTTGCGCGGGCTTTTCAAATTTGCAAACCTCGTTTTTCTTTTTTTTTAGTAAGTAAATTTTATTTTATTAATTATTATTATTATAGTGTCGTTTAATTCTTGGGAAAATTAATTCTTGCTTTTTTTCTTGGGAAAAAGTATCAGAAGAAATAGAGAAAAAAAATAGGAGAAGAAGAATTTAGAGAAACGAAAGAAGAAGAATAGAAAGAAAACTTGACGAAAAAATGTGAAAAATTATTGTGAAAGTGCGAGAGGAAAGGAGAAAAGACAGAAGGAAGGGAAATAGAGAAAGAGAAAAAAAGCAAAGAGAGAAAGAAAGAGGGAGAGAGAATGAGGGAAAGAAAGAGGAAAGAAGTCCTTTGAAAACAAAGCGGTAAACAGTAGCCGCGTATCAGCCAAAAGGATCCGCCTACCATCTTCTCTTTCGTCCTTTTTAGTGGCTTTCATATATTTTTTTTCCTTCTCTTCTTCTTCATCTTCTTCTTTCTTTCTTTCTCTCTCTCTCTCTGCATCTCTCTTTTTTCTCTCTTTTCTTCCGTTCCTCTCTTGGTTCGTTTTTCTCTCCACTCTTCTTAAATTCATCCAGCACACGCATAAGTCTTGAGCTGTAAAAAGACCCCACGGTTTATGAGTGTGAATAGACGCCGTCCAATTATGCGGCTTAATTTAAATGGGATAATTGCATTCGCGCATAAGGGCTGGACCAATAAACCCATCCGGCAAAAGTGCACTATACAATTCTCTTCGACTTTTGCATACAGAAATTAAATATACATATACATGAATTATAATAACAGATTATATGCATTTCAGAAACTGTTGTTTAATTTTGTTGCAAATTGCAGTATAGCGGCTGTATGGAGAGCGCATTACTGTAAATAAATATTGTTCTCGGGATGTGCTGAATTTTTCTAGCGTAGTTTTGATGACTAATTTTGTATCTATATCATCTTCTGGTATCATTAATTTCTATCATCGTGTATTAATTTTTCTGCATCATCCTATACTAATTATTCTGCATCAACCTACACTAATTTTTCTGTATCATCTTTTGCTAAAAATATCAGAAGCATTATCTTCTGCTTATTATTGTGCAGCATCTTCTAATGATTTTGTATCGTCTTCTGCTGATTGTTCTGTACCATCTTCTTAATAGTTTGTATCATAATTATTCAGTACCATCTTTTAATGATTTTGTATCATCTTCTGCTAATTATTCTGTACCATCTTCTAATTATTTTGTATCATCTTTTGCTGATTATTCTGTACCATCTTCTAATGATTTTTTATCATCTTCTGCTAATTATTCTGTACCATCTTCTAAAGATTTTGTATCATCTTCTTCTTTTTGGATACCTTCTTCTTAATTGTTGGTATATCATCTTGTGCTGATTATTCTATTACCATCTTCTTATTATTTTGAACCGTCTTCTAAAAATTTTTCTGTATCATCTTCTTCTGACTTTTTTGGATCATCTTCTACCAATAGTTCTGTATACCATCCTCTTATTATTTTGCATCAGCTTTTGCTGATTATTCTGTACCATCTTCTAATGATTTTGGATCATCTTCTGATAACTATTCTACATCAACTTTCGCAAATTAATCTTTATCATCTTCTGCTAATTATTCTGTAGCATCTTCTAATGATTGTGTATCATATTTTGATGATTTTTCTGTACCATCATCTAAATAGTTTTTATCATCTTGTGTTGATTATTCTGTACCATCTTCTTATTATTTTGTATCCTCTTCTACAAACTTTTCTGTAGCAGCTTCTTCTTAGCAGAAGTTGATGTATAATTAATATAAGATGATGCAAAATAATTAAAAGATTCTATAATTATTTTGTATTATCCTCTGCTAATAGTATCCGAGCATTTTCTACTTATTGTTGTGCTACATATTCTGTTTTTGTATCAATCTTCTATATAAAATTTTTTGTATAAACTTCTATATATTTATTATTATGAAGTATCTTCTAAGGATTTTGTATCGTCTTCTGCTGATTGTTTTGTAACGTCTTCTAATTATTTTGTATCATCTTCTGCTAATTATTAAGTAGCATCGTCTAAATCTTTTGTATCATTCAGTTCTGCTGATTACTCTGTAGCATCTTCTAATTCTTTTGTATCATCTTATGCTAATTATTCTGTAGCATGTTCTAATGATTTTGTATCATCTTCTACTAATTATTAAGTTGCATCATCTAATTCTTTTGTATCATTCAGTTCTGCTAATTATTCTGTAGCATCTTCTAATTCTTTTGTAACATCTAGTTCTGCTAAGTATTCTGTAGCATGTTCTAATGATTTTGTATCATCTTCTTCTAATTATTAAGTAGCATCTTCTTATTCTTTTGTATCATTTATTTCTGCTAATTATTCTATAGCATCTTCTAATTCTTTGTATCATCTTATGCTAATTATTTTGTGCCATCTTTTAATGATTTTGTATCATATTCTGTACTAACTATCCGACATCATCCTCTGCCAACTGTTTTGCATCATCTTCTGCCAATTATGTTCCATCATCTTCTGCTAATTATTCTGTACCACCTTCTAATGATTGTATATCATCTTCTGACGATTTTTCTGTACCATCATCTTAATTGTTTTCATCATCTTCAGCTAATTATTCTGTAGCATGTTCTAATGATTTTGTATCATCTTCTTTAAACTTTTCTATATTATTTTCTAACGCTCTTGGATCATCTTCTGCTAATGGTTCTGTGCAATCTTCTAATTACTTTCCATCATCTTTTGCTAATGATTCTGTACCATCTTCTAATGATTTTGTATCATCTTCTGCTAATTATTCTGTACCATCTTCTAATTATTTTGTATCATGTTTTGCTGATTATTCTATACCATCTTCTAATTATTTTGTATCATCTTTTGCTGATTATTCTGTACCATCTTCTAATGATTTCGTATCATCTTTTGCTGATTATTCTGTACCATCTTCTAATTATTTTGTATCATCTTTTGCTGATTTTTCTGTATCATTTTCTAATGATTTTTTATCATCTTCTGCTAACTATTCTGCAGCGTCTTTTGCCAATTAATTTCTATCATCTTCTACTAATTTTTACGTATCATCCTAACTTGAAAAGAATGTTGTAGAATAGTTATCAGACATAATTTTTTATACCAAAGTTTGTTGTTTAACATCTTTGCTGATATTCTAAATTTGTTAACGTTTTTTCGAATTTTGTTTTACAGACCCAGATATGTATATTATAATTCAGACAGACCGGGAAAATAAAAAAATTACAAATGATTTATAATTTTTTTTCTTTCGCTTTTTTTTATTTAAACATTTTTTTTTGATAAAGGATAAAAGTTAGTAGCTCCTACAGTACATATCTATATACAGTAGGAGAAGTGAAGGAAGCCCGAGCGTTGACGTTACAAATTGTAGTTTCACGGCTGTGCGATCTTTCTGGAAATCGGTTTGACGGATGGGTGATCATCCAACTAACAATGTAAGAGGCGAGAATAATGAAACGATCGATCGATTCTAAACTTAATAGGTATGTCCAGTCTATTCTTGATTGGATATACGGTTAATCGAGTTCACATTGTTTTCAAGAGCGAAAGAGAGGCAAAACTTATTGAAAGCCGGAAGTTAAAATTTTTAAAAATACAACATCGCTATTCGAGACTGCCCGTGAAATTGCTTGATATGATTCGATTCGGATTTGTTGTTCTCTTCAAGACGCTGATGGGTGTATATATATATATATATAAATTTACAAATCCTTTCGAATTCTTCGCTTTTTTCTTTCGTCTCATTATTTCCTCTTCTTTTATTCCAATAAACAAAAAAGGAATTATTTAAGGGAAATATTTATTCATGAACGTTAATATTAGAGAAGAAATCAGAACCGAAAATCACTGAAACTATCGATGTTTGTAAAAATTTAATTCCCACCTTTATTATTGTAAATAATAATAATAGGCAGAAGTGAGGCGCAGGGACTTTAAAAAAAAATGTAATAATGCGAATAACGCGAGGGTGGAGAAAAATCTCTCGAGTCACGCGAAAAAGGGATTGGAAAGTGTGTGTGCGTGAGTTGGTGAGGGGCCAAGGAAGAGAGGCCACGCGAGATTACATGGCATAATCCGCAAATGACCAAACTTAGGTGCCCGTTCTAATTGCAAATATGACACAGCTTAATTCTCCCTTTTCGGTATATATGAGAATGCGTTCGCAGGGAACTCGTAGAAACTCTCACCCTCTCTTTTCCTTTCTCTCTCTCTCTATATAAACACTTCTGACGATAATAATCGTGTCTCTCATTCATTCTCCTTCACACCCACTTTTCTATACATCTTCTGTCTTTTTTTTCTATCATCCTCGTCCAAACTGATCAAAATCCAATTTGAGCTTATCTAAATTCAAAGCACCCTTTTTGTCTCAAGAAAAAAAGAACGCACCTAAATACCAGATTTTAGGAAAAATTGCGGGAGACTGAAATATATGGTTAATTGGAATAAGATGTGAGAATATCTTAACTATTTAGAGTACTTTAGAGAAATGCGCTAACAAATGTTGATAATTGTCAAAAGCAATTGGGTGCAACAGATGATGAACAGTATCATTACATATAGTGGATGATGCTAATTAAGATGTAGGATTAGATTCCAAAAAAGGTCATTAATTAGTGGATGATGAAGATGCTGATTATGATGATAATTGTTTAGCATTAGGTTCAACAGATGATGATCATCAATAATTAGTGGAGAATGTTAATTAACAGATTAAACATTTCACAGGATGCTAAACAATATATTTAGTGAATGCGAAACAAATATTATTAGGGTCAATGTCGAACAATATTTACTGGATGCTGTCGCTGATTGTTAAACAGCAGTTGCTTTAAGAAAGTGTCAAATAATAATTAGTAATAGTATATACTACTACTAATTATTATTAGATACAAAACAAAAAAAATAATAAATTTTAATAATTAGAAAGATGGTACAGAACAATTAGCAGAAGATACAAAATAATTGTAGAAGATGGTACAGAACAATTAGCAGAAGATGATAAGGAAAAAGTTGGTAGAAGCCGATACACATTAATTAGCAGATGATGATATAAAATTAAAGAAGATGATGTACAATAATTAACAGAAAATGAGACAAAATAATTATAAGATGCTACAGAACCACTAACATAAGATATAATACAAGAAAGTTAGAAGAATAACGTTAACAGCAACACTTAATGAATTTGGAAGAGTGATAGAATCATTATTATTAATTAAAGTTATAGAAGAAGATGATACAGAAAATTTTGTAAAAGATGATATATATGCAGTTTTTTTTTCATTAGAAGATGGTACAAAATAATTAGCCAAAAATGATGCCAAAAAAAATCAGAATATCATGTAAGGATTTTAATAGAGCATCAAACTGTTTTGAAGATTATTGAAACGATGCGGTACAGAATAATTAGCAATATAAATAATGCGAAATGATTAAAAGATGGTATGGAATAATTAACAAAAGATTATAGAAAATAATTGACAGAAGATGATACAAAATAATTGACAGAAGATGATACAAAATCATTTGAAGATGATACAAAATTATTATTAACAGGAAGATGTTACAAAATTATTATTAACAGGAAGATGTTACAGAATATAATAATTAGCAGAAGTTGATGTAGAATAACGACTAGAGAAGATGATGCAAAATAATTAAAAAATGGCACAGAATAATTGGCATAAGATGATACAAAATAATTAGAGGCTGTTACAGTAGAATAATTAGCAGAACTTCATGATATACAAAAAAAGAAGATGCTACTTAGTAATTAGCAGAAGATGATACAATCTAATTAGAAGATGGTACAGAATACTTAGGAGCGGATGATGCAAAATAATTAGAAGATGGTACAGAATAATTAGCAGAAGATGATGCAAAATAATTAGAAGATGGTTCAGAATAATTAGCTAAAGATGATACAAACTATTAAGAAGATGGTACAGAATAATCAGCAGAAGATTACAGAGAGTAATTAGCAGAAGCTGATGTATAATTATAGTATATAAGATGATGCAAAAGAATTAGAAGATTCTACCATTATTTTGTAGTATCCTCTGCTAAAAATACCAGAGTATTTTCTCCTTATTGTTGTGCTAATACATATTCTAATGTTTTTGTATCAATCTTCTATATATACAAACTTTTTTGTATTAACTTCCACATTTATTATTATGAAGCATCTTCTAATGATTTTGTATCATCTGCTAATTATTTTGTATCATCTTCAGCTAATTATTAAGTAGCATCTTCTAATTCTTTTGTATCATTCAGTTCTGCTGATTACTCTGTAGCATCTTCTAATTCTTTTGAATCAACTTATGCTAATTATTTGCTGACATCTTCTAATGATTTTGTTTCATCTTCTGATAATTATTAAGAAGTATCTTCTAATGATTTTGTATTATCTTCTGCTAATTATTCTGTAGCATGTATTAGAAAAATAAATAGTGAAATCGCAAATGATTTTGTATCATCTTTTTCTAATTATTAAGTAGCATCTTCTTATACTTTTGTATCATCTATCTACTTCTGCTAATTATTCTGTAGCATCTTCTAATTCTTCTGTATCATCTTATGCTAATTATTTTGTGCCATCTTCTAATAATTTTGTATCATCTTCTGCTAATTATTCCGTAGCATCCTCTGCCAATTATTTTGCATCATCTTCTGCCAATTATGTTCCATCATCTTCTGCTAATTATTCTGTACCACCTTCTAATGATTGTGTATCATCTTCTGACGATTTTTCTGTACCATCATCTTAATTGTTTTTATCATCTTCAGCTAATTATTCTGTAGCATGTTCTAATGATTTTGTATCATCTTCTACAAACTTTGCTGTATTATCTTCTAACATTCTTGGATCATCTTCTGCTAATGACTCATCTGTACCATCTTCTAATTACTTTCCATCATCTTTTGCTAATTATTCTGTACCACCTTCTTAATAGTTTTGTATATCATCTTCTGCTGATTCTTCTATACGATCTTCTTAATAGTTTGTATCGTAATTATTCTGTTTCGCATCTTTTAATGATTTTGTATCATCTTCTGCTTATTATTCCGTAACATCTTCTAATTCTTTTGTATCATCTTATGCTATTTATTCTGTTTCGCATCTTCAAATGATTTTGTATCATCTTCTCTACTAACTATTCTACATCAACTTTTGCTAATTATTCTGTAACATCTTCTGTTAATAATAATTCTGTAACATCTTCTGTTAATAATAATTCTGTAACATCTTCTGTTAATAATAATTCTGTAACACCTTCTGTTAAAAATAATTCTGCATCATCTTCTAATTTTTCGTATGATTTTCTGCCAATTATTTTCTATCATCTTCTGTTTACTATTGAGAAGCATCTTTTAATTATTTTACATCATCTTCTGCTAATTATTAAGTATAGCATCTTCTAATAATTTTGTATCATCTTCTTAAGAATAGTTTGTATATAATCGTTTACTATATAGTTGTTCTATACCATCTTTAAATTTGCGATTTCACTATTTATTTTTCTAATTATTTGTATAGGCTATAATCTTTTCCTATACATAAAAATTATGCGCAGCATCATCAACTGTGTCATCTTTTGAAAATTACGTCAACCATATCGTCTGCAATTTTTTTCTCTCTAAGATAACAAAAAACAAGTCTACCTACTATATATATATATATATATACTATTAGCAATTAATTGTGAGATTACTATATACGCAGTATATATTATGTGCATACAGATCATTTAAAGTAGACGCGCGGATAAATCTCACATATATCACTCCTCGAAACTTAACAATTCTCCAATGTGACTTAAACTAAATCATCAATTCAATGAAATTCCCTCAACTGCAACGAAAAACTAAATCTCATTCCCATTAATAATATTATAGTCCCTGAAACAAAAAAAAAAAAGATTCCAATCAGAATCAATATTATCGTCATTTCCACAATGAGTGTCTCCGATTCTCTCTTTCTCTCTCTCTTGGTTTCTCTGACCATGTTCCCTCAAAGTTTTCTACAGCTCTCACTCTCTCAGGACATTTTGGTATACTCACTCTCCATTGGTAAGGAGAGAGAGAAAGAGAGAGAGAGAGAGAGAGAGAGAGAGAGAGAGAGAGAGAGAGAGAGAGAGAGGGAGACAGACTGAGAGAGTAAGGTGGAAAAGAGGGTGGTAGAAAGAGAGAGGGGTAAACGATAAGAGAGAGAGGGGGGGAGAACTCTCGTTGATACCTCCGGGAGGGCGGTTTAATTTTCCAAGTAGTGGGGAATAAACTGCAATGTTTATAAGGAGGGGGAAGTTTGGGAGGGAAGAATCCAGAGTCGTTGGAGAGTGTATAAAACTCGGTGAGTAAGAGAAAGAGAGAGAGAGAGAGAGAGAGCGAGAAATATACAGCGAAAGAGGGAGAGAGAGGGAGGGAAAAAGGAGGGGGGAGAGAGTACCTCACAGAGGACGGTATATACACGATTCACTCACTCAGTTCCTCCGCGTGAGGGAGGCGGAGTCACTACTGCCAACGATTGGTTACGCTTCCTCTGACCAAGGAGCCACCCATCGCACGCGCACCTCACCGAGAGAAGAGAGAAAGAAAAAAACAAACCAAAAAAAAAATAATTCCCAATCGTCGGAGGAAAAACAAAAGACAATATCCGAGTTTCGTATATAGCAACACGATAAGGAAAATCTGAGACTGTCTCCTCTCTCTCTCTCTTCTTTCCTCTTAGATCCCTCTCTTTGCCAAGATTTGGCAACCCTGTCCGTTGTGGTCGAAAACTCAAGGAGAAAATTTTTGCACCCGAATAGAGGCAGAAGAAAAGCTTTTCTTTAATGCTGCGTTTCTGTTATTTTTATTTTCACTTTCGCTTTAATTTTGACCTTTATTTTTGTTTGGATTTAGACAATATAGGAGAAGATGAGACAAATTATTATTAAGAAGATGATAAAAATTATTTTGAAGAAGATGGTACAAATTATTTTGAAGAAGATGGTACAAATTATTTTGAAGAAGATGGTACAAATTATTTTGAAGAAGGTGATACAAGTTATTATTAAGAAGATGGTACAAATTATTGTTAAGAGGATGGTACAAGTTATGATTAAGAAGATAGTATACAAATTATTACCAAGAAGATGGTACAAATTATTATTAAGCAAATGATACACACATTATTTATTAAGAAAATGATATATAGAATAATAAGCAAAAGATGATACAAATTAATCAGTAGATGGTACAGAATAATCAGAAGAATTATTAAGAATAGATGATACAGAATAATAAGCAAAAGATAATATATACAACATAATCAGTATATAGATGGTATACAGAATAATTATTAAGAAGATGATACAAATTATTATTAAGAAATTGATATAGAATAGTGAGCAAAAGATGATATACAAAATAATCAGAAGATTATGATATATATATATACAGAATAATCAGAAGATGGTACAGAATAATTAGCAAAAAATAATGTTAAATAATTAGAAGATGCTGTACATTAATCAACAGAAGATGGCACAGAATAATTAACAGAAGATGGTACAGACTAATTAGCAGAAAATGTTGCAGAATAATTAACAGGAAGATGATACAATAACTATTAAAAAGATTGTACTGAATAAATAGAAGAAGATTGTACTCGCAATAAATATAGAAGAAGATGGTATAAAATATTTTAATAGGAATATGATACAGAATGATTAGTAGAAGATGATTACAAAATAATTAAAAAATGCTTTTCAATAAAAAACGCTGAAGATGGTTACAGAGAAGTTTTGCAGAAGAGAAAAACATTATGGATCATGTTGCATAACAATATAAGCATAAACGATTATCTTTGGTATTTTTAGCATAACATGAAACAGATTAATTATAACAGAAGATGAGGCAGAATAATTTGCAGACGATGATATATATAGAATTATTAAAAACTGGTGCAGAATATTTAGCAGAAGGTGATACAGAATAATTAGAAGATGGTACAGTATTTTTAGCAGTAGATAATACAAAATAATTAAAAGATGGTAGAGATTATATATAGCATTATACAGAATAATTAGAACATGGTACGGAATATTTAACAGAAGATGATACAAAATAAGTAGCATTAGATGATACAGAATAATTAGCAGATGGTACAGAATAATTAGCAGATGGTACAGATTATTAGGCATAAGATGATACAAAATCATTAGAAGATGGAACAGAATAATTATGATACAAACTATTAAGAAGATCGTATAAAAGAATCAGCAGACGATGATATACAAAACTATTAAGAAGGTGGTACAGAATAATTAGCAAAAGATGATGGAAAGTAATTAGATGATGGTACAGAGTCATTAGCAGAAGATGATCCAAGAACGTTAGAAGATAATACAGAAAAGTTTGTAGAAGATGATACAAAATCATTAGAACATGCTACAGAATAATTAGTTGATTGTGAATAAATATAGAAGATAGTTCAAAATAATTATTGCAGAAGATGATACAAAATAATTAAAAGATGGTACAGAATATTGAGCATAAGATTATGTTACTGAATAATTAGAACATGGTACAGAATAATTAACAGAATGTGATACATAATAATTAGATGATTGTGCAGAATATTTATCAGAAGATGGTGTAAAATAATTAGCAGAAGTTGATACAAAATAATTAAAAGATGGTACAGAATATTTAGCAGAAGATGATATACAAACTATTAAGAGAATAATGTTACAGAATATTCAGCAGAAGATGATACACAATATTTAACAGATCATGATACGAAATAATTAGAAGATGGTACAGAAAAGCTATTTTTGAAAATGGTTCGGAATATAATTATATATATCAGAAATTTATGTGCAGAACAAATATCGAGCACGGTGCAGTACATCTGTAACAGTAGATGACACTGTAAAAAATTAACAGAAGGTGTAATTGGTTTATAAGATGTAAGGGGTTATAAGATGTTAGGTATATTATAAGATGTAAGGGGTTGTAAGATGTAAGGTGTCGTAAGATGTAAGGGGTTGTAAGATATAAGGTGTTCTGAGATATAAGCCTATTCAAAAATGCTTAAATAAGGACTACTGTTTAGAATTATTAAACCCAAAAGAATATATATATACTTTCCCCTCTAAATAACATTTTCAGCCATATTTTTTGCTCCGTGGAATTCTTTCTTTCAATGACGCGCTATATGATTGGTGAGCGCGGAGAATGCAACTATACCCCGCATGCTCATGCATAATTAATTAAATGTGCTGCGGGCTTGTTTCGATCCGGCGACTATAGGTCTCGCCCACTATTGCATGCGATGCACCAGCGGCGTGAGATTCGCGGGTGAAAAGCTCTCTACATATATATATATATACAGCAGCTCGTTAGAAAATGATATTCCTGAGGGAGGAAAGAGGGCGTGTAAACCCTCAGCGAGCACTCTCGACATGCGCAATCTGAATTCGCAAAACCTCCCTTATAGTACTCGCAGTGTACGTTTGTCCCTCTATAACCTCTATGCACACTGTATGTGTGCTTGTGTGTATATAGAGAACACTGCACTCCTTTCCATCTTTTTTTCTCGCTTTCCTCTCTCCTGGATTGATGGTATAAAAAATAACCTCTATACTCCATTTTGAATTCGAACGTTGGAATCATGTTCTGCAATCTTAAACGATTTTTGTTCTTGCTTTTGATGCTTTTTTTTTTGGTTTTTATATTATCTGAAGAGGTTTTGTTATGATGGTTTTTTTTGCCTTTTTGTTTATATATGTATATATATATATAGTTTTCTCAAGGTATTTTTTAAAATTGTTTTTAAAATGTTTTTGATGCTGTTTGGTTTTTGTTGCTACTTTTTAAGTTTCAGTTGCTTTTTAATTTAACGAAAAACGACAATAATAACGAACAGTAGCCAAATGAGAAAAATAGTTTTGTGCCATCTTCTACTGATTATTCTGAAGCATTTTCTAAGGATTTTTTACCACCTTCTGCTAATTATTTTGTACCATCTTCTGCTACTTAGTTCGTAGCATCTTCTGATAATTATTCTGTGATATCTTCTAATTCTTTTGTATCATCTTCTGCTAATTATTCTGTACTATCTTCTAATTCTTTTGTATCATCTACTGCTCCTATAAGTATTCTGTACCATCTTCTTAATAGTTTGTATCATCTTCTGCCAATTATTTTGAACCATCATCTTCTAATTATTTTGTACCATTTTCTACTAACTATTGTACATCATCTTCTAATGATTTTGTACAATCTGCTGAATAAACTTTTCTTAATATAGTTTGTATCATCTTTTGCTAATTACTTTGGACCATCTTTTAATTATTTTGGACCGTCTTCTAATTATTTTCTATCATTTTGTGATAATTATTATACAGCATCTTCTAATGATTTTGTTATCATCTTCTGCAAATTATTGTACAGCATCTTCAAATTATTTTGTATCATCCTCTGCTATTTATTCTACTACTATATCTTTGGTTCATAATTCTGTATCAACTTCAAATGATTTTGTATCATCTTCTGCTAAGTAATTTATATCATATTCTGTTAAATATATTCTTTACCATGTTCTAATTATTCTGTAATAATTCTGTATCATCTTCTGTTAATTACTCTGAACCATCTCTTAATTATTCTTTATCATCTTCTGCTAATTATTCTGAACCATCTTCTAATTCTTTTGTATCATCTTCTGCTAAAAAGGCTGTACCGTCTTTTAATTATTCTGTATCATCTTATGTTAATAATTCTGTATCATCTTCAAATGATTTTGTATCATCTTCCGTCAATTATTTTGTATCATCTTCTGCTAATTATTCTGTACCATCTTCTAATTCTTTTGTATCATCTTCTGCTAAGTATTCTGTACCATCTTCTGAATAATCTTCCTAATAGTTTGTATCATCATTTGCTAAAAGCTTTACAGCATCTTCTGATTATTTTGCATCTTCTTCTGTTACTTATTCTGTATCATCATTTTAATAACAACATGCATCATCTTTTGCTAATTATTCTGCAACATCTTCTTAATAGTTTGTATCATTATCTTCTGCTAATTATTTTGTACCAACTTCTAAATATTTTCCATCATCTTCTGGCTTAATATTTTAGTTTTTTCAACCTTTTTTCTACTAAACATTATTGTGTATTATACATATAATCTTCTACAAATATTAATACCATCCTGTATACCATTTACAATATTTCTGCCAAACGTGTTCTGTATATATAGCATATTCAGCAAAATGGCGACACAACAACCAGAATACCAAATTCAATCTTAAAGCTAATAATGTTTTCATCTAAAAAGAAAGGAAAAAGTTATCGATCTCAAAAATGGTCGCTGTTTGTGTCTGCGTCTCTCTTCAGCCTCTCTTACCTTTCTGTGCGCGCAGGGATTGGACGTTTCCCTTTTGGATTCGATTCTCATTAATCTTCGTCTCCTCCCTGGTTTGCTTTCGTTTTGCGATTTCTTATGTTCGAAGCAGCCCTCAATGTCTCTTTTTCTACTTTTTATTTCTTCGTCTTTCGCTCCTCATCTCTTCTGCGGGTGAGTCCATTGAATCCAACATGGCCGCTATTGCAGCCGCTGGCCTCGAACAGCCCCGAGAGGATCACTTTCTGTATATTATTGAGTTGCATTCATATAGACACATATATATAGAGAATCATTCGAGTATAAACTTTCATCGAACTTGGAATTTTTATCTTTTAGTGCGCGACTAGTTCTGGTTTTTGGTTGTTTTCTCTTTTTGTCTTTGTCGTCGCCTTCTTCTTCTTTTTCTTCTTCTTCTTCTTCTTCTTCTTGTCCTTCTTCATCTTCTTATTTTACTGTTTCGAATTTTTCTTCTCTGACTTCTTCATATTCGTCTTCCTTTTCTTCCCCTTCTTCTTCATCACTTGCTACTTCTCCTTCACTACTTATTCCTTTGCTACTTTCTCTCTTTCTTCTCCTTCTTCTTCTTCCCTTTTCATCATCTTCTTTTTAAACTGCTTATAGGAAGATGGTACAATTTAATTTATATAAATTTATTTATTATTTATTTAATTTATATAAATAAAGTAGATGGTATAATATCTAATTAGAAGATATGGTACAATCTAATTAAAAGATGGTACAGAATAATTAGAACATGGTACGGAATATTTAGCAGAAGATGATGGAGAAAAATTCGAACATGGTAGAGAATAATTAGCAACAGATGTTACAAAATAATTAGAAGATGGTTCATCAAAATAATTATAGCAGAAAATGATACAAAATAATTAAAAGATAGTACAGAATATAATTATATAGCAACAGATGATACAAAATAATTAGAAGATGGTGCAAAAATAATATAAACAGAAAATTCTATATATACATAGATATTGTAGCAGAAGATGCTGTACTACTGTTTTTATCAGAAGACGATACAGAAAAAATAGCAGAAGATGATACAGATTAATTACAAATTATAGTATAGAAGATGATGTAAAATAATTATTAGAAGATGGTACAGAACAATTGGCAGAAGATGATACAGAAATAAATAGAAGATGATTCAGAAATGTTAGAAGAAGAAGATACGGAAAAGTTAGTATAGAAGATGATACAAAAAAATTAGAAGATGCTACAGAATAATTAGCAGAAGATGTTACAGAATAAATAGAAGATGATTCAGAAATGTTGTAGGATGATACAGAAAAGTTACTAGAAAATAGTACGAAATACTTAGAACATGGTACAGAATAATTAGCAGAAAATGATACAAAAGAATTAGAAGATGGTAGAGATTCATAGACAAAAGATGATACAAAATAATTAGAAAATGCTACAGAATAATTAGCAGAAGATGATACAAAATAATTAGAAGATGCTACAGAATAATTAGCAGAAGATGATACAAATTATTAAGAAGATTATTCAGAAGATGGTACAGAATAGTTAGCAGAAGATGATACAAAATAATTAGAAGATGCTACAGAATAATTAGCAGAAGATGTTACAGAATAAATAGAAGATGATTTAGAATAGTTGTAGGATGATACAGAAAAGTTAGTAGAAAGTAATACGAAATACTTAGAACATGGTACAGAATAATTAACAGAAGGTGATACAAACTATTTAGAAGATTATTCAGAAGATGCTACAGAATAATTAGCAGAAGATGATACAAATTATTAAGAAGATTATTCAGAAGATGGTACAGAATAATTAGCAGCAGATGATACAAAATAATTAGAAGATGCTACAGAATAGTTAGCAGAAGATGATATACAAAATAATTAAAAGATGCTACAGAATAATTAGCAGAAGATGCTACAAAATAATTAGAAGATGATACAAATTATTAAGAATATTATTCAAAAGATGGTACAGAATACTTAGCAGCAGATGATACAAAAGAATTAGAAGATGGTAGAGATTCATAGACAAAAGATGATACAAAATAATTAGAAGATGGTACAGAATAATTAGCAGAAAATAATACAAAAGAATTAGAAGATGCTACAGAATAATTAGCAGAAGATGATACAAAATAATTAGAAGATGCTACAGAATAATTAACAGAAGGTGATACAAACTATTAAGAAGATTATTTAGAAGATGGTACAGAATTCCTAGTAGCAAATGATCCAAAATAGTTAGAAGATGCTACAGTATAATTAGCAGAAGATGCTATACAAAATAATTAGAAGATGGTACAGAATTCCTAGCAGCAGATGATCCAAAATAGTTAGAAGATGCTACAGTATAATTAGCAGAAGATGCTATACAAAACAATTAGAAGATGATACAAATTATTAAGAATATTATTCAAAAGATGGTACAGAATACTTAGCAGCAGATGATACAAAAGAATTAGAAATAATAAACAGATAATGCTATACAGATTGTAGCAGAACATGGTACAGAATTTTTAATAGTGACTGGTACAGAATATATTTATAATATAGAAAATGGTAAAGAATAGTTTATAGTAGATAATCTTGAATAATAAATAATAGAAGATGGTAACAAGTTATCAATAGAATATGGTACAGGATCTTGAATAGTAGATGGTCTTGAATAATTAAAAGAAGATGTATAAAAGAACATAGTTAATATTAGAGGATGGTACAAAATTTTTAATATACATAAGATGTTACAGAACAGTTTGTGAAGGATGCTGCAAATTTTTGTATCAGAAAATAATCCCGAACACTCTGTAAAGAATATAATATACAGAGTTCCTTTGCCAACCAAAGGATAGATCAGGGTTAACGTCCGAAAACTTTTCTAATACGTATAAGAAAAATCACTGGCGGCGATTCGTCATAATGCTTTTTTTTTTGCCTCATCTCTTCTCGTTCTTTGTCTTATTCTTTTCGTCTGTCCCTTATAAAGCGGGAAGCGGTATTTAAGCGAACAGAGAGAGAGAGACAAAGACCCTTCCGGCGGTATTTGCCGTTTTTGTCATAGTATAATTCCAATGGCACGGGCGACGATTTTTCAATTCCTCTCGAGCGCAAAATGATTCCTTCTCGTTCCACTGGATGTATATCAATTCAGTTATATACTTCCGTTTTAATCTTCCGTCTATATAATTATCCTCGCCTTGTTTTCTCCTCCTTTTTCTCTCTTTCTCTCTCTCTCTCTCTCTATCTCTTTGCTTTTTTCCAGTGAAATTTTTCATCCTTATCAATTATAATCTAATAAAACAAAACTTTTAGTTGCTTCCCGATATAAAGTATGCGGCAAAAATTATACCACAAAATAAAAAAAATTTAGTTTCTGCAGGGCGATAAAATAAAAGAGAAGTAAATTATGTTAAGAGTTTGAAATAAAAACAATTTTCAGTTGATTAATAAATTACCGAAGTTTTTTAAAATTTTTATTTATTTATTAGTACGTTAATTGATTAGTAATAATTATTATTTAACACATTAATTAATTGTTAACAAGTATTTATTAAAATATTAATTATTTTTTACTAATTAGAAATTATTAATTCTTAATTAGTAATTATTAATTAATTGATTCTTAATTATTAATTATTAATTATTAATTATTAATTATTAATTCCTTGATTTGTAATTGATTATTTAATCGATTTTCTATATTATTATTTTATTTTTTATTTATATAACTTTGATGGGACAAGTATTTTAAAAAATATGATAGAAATCAGTGAAAGAAAATTTTGAAATTGGCGCCAAATATTAGGCGCGAAGTGAGAGCGTCTTCCTGGAATTTTACCCCCACTCTCGGCTATTAAACGGACTTTCTTTTCTTTTCTATTTTTTTATTTTGTCTCTTTTACTAACTTTTTGTTATTATTTCCTTTTAAATAAAATTTTTAATAATAACAATTTATTATTACTATTTACTAACATTTCCTTACTAAAAAAAAAAAAAAAATAATCTCCCTTTCTCCTCTTTTAAAAAAAAACAAACGAAAGTGTCTTAAAAATCTATAAATCGGGAAAAAATTTTTGGCACACGAAGAACAATAAAATTTTTTGGAACAGAAAAATTGAGTCAGCGGGTTTGTCGGTCTCTCGGTCATATATAAAGAGAGAGAGAGAGAGAGAGAGAGGGAGAGAGTGAGGAAAGACCAAAAACATTGGGGGGGAAAAAACTCCCCCCTCATTTTCGTTCAAGTGGCCTTGAACTTGAGAAGAGAAGAGAGTGAGTGAGTGAGAGAGAGAGAGAGAGTTTCAATTGGCCCGAAAAAGCATGTCGCAGTTTTTCCCGGTCTACAACGAAGGAGAACGATATCTTCTCCGCAAGCACACACCAGGGCAAAGAGGCGAAACGACGCTTCTTACAGGCTACTTGTTAGGTCGAACGGAAGGTACCGGGACCCTCCATCCGCAACCCTCAATTTTCTCTCTCTCTCTCTCTCTCTCTCTCTCGCTCCCCTTTTCGCCACCACTATATTCTTCCCTGTCACCCCTGATTTCCCCCTCCGGCTCATCTTTTTACCCCAAGATTTGTGGTTATAGCGTGTTTTTGGCCCCCGTGGACTCGCTCAATGTTTTTCTGTTTGACCCCCACTTTTACTAGTCTGTCGTTTATAGAAATTTTGTTATTTTTGTTTTTTTCATGGGAAAAACTTGGCTAAATTGTTTGTTTACCAAGAAACGAAATATTTTTTTACTGCTATTGATATTATTTATTTATTTATTTATTTACTATAATTATATTACAATCTTCATAATTTTTACAACTTTTTTAAAATTTTTATTATTAATGTTATATTATTTATTTTAAATTAAATATTATAAAATTCAATAAACTACGGAAAATATAAATATGCGCGAAAATACTAATAATGAAATTATGATTTATGTGTATAATGAGAGAGTAACACTCTCTCATTATTCTGTTATTAATATGGGAGAGTAATATCGTTGTCGTTCTTCTTCCCTCGCTGGATGTTGAATATTCGTTCTCGATTTGTATATTCGCACATAATTATGTTTTATTTCTACTGTTATAAAATATTTATTTATTATTAATTAATTAATTAATTTTATTTATTTGATTATTTATTTACTTATTTATTTAATTAATTTAATTAATTTTTTTATTCTTTTTATTCTTTTTATTATTTATTTATTATTTATTTAATATTTACTTTTTTTTATTTATTATTTACTTACTATTTGCTTCTTAGGTACCTTTCTTGGGAGCGCGTCACATTTATTTATTATTTATTTAATATTTATTTATTTATTATTTACTTACTATGTGCTTCTTAGGTTCCTTTCTTGAGAGCGCGTCACATTTATTTATTATTTATTTAATATTTATTTATTTATTATTTCGTATCTATTATTTATTTACTATTTATTTATTATTTAGGTATTTATTATTTATTTATTTATTTATTTATTTATATGTAAAAGCGGACTTAGAAAAGAAATATCATTTGTAGTAGTATTATATTACTATTATTACAATTTTTGAATTAATCTCATTTCAATTTGTTTATTTACTCATTTAGATTACTAATTTTTTTATTATTTATTTATTCAATTTGTTTATCTTTTTGTTTATTTGTTTATTCAATTATTCTGTTCAATTGCGGTTTGCTGTTTGTTTATTTGTTTGTCAAATTAATTAATTATTATTTGACAGCTTTTTTTTATTCGTTTCCTCATTTTAATTTGTTTATTTACTCTTTTACTCATTAATTTACATTAATTTACACTAATTAACATTTGTTCACTAATTAACATTTGTTCACTAATTAACATTTGTTCACTAATTTACACTAATTTACATTAATTTACACTAATTTACATTAATTTACACTAATTTACATTTATTCACTAATTTACACTAATTTACATTTGTTCACTAATTTACATTAATTTACATTCACTCATTAATTTTGAGATTATTTATCCAATTTGTCTACTACAATTTGTAAAATGCGATTTGTTTATCTTTTTGTTTATTTGTTTGTCAAATCATTTTGTTTTATTAGTTTGCTATTTGTTTATTAAATCTATTAATTTATCAATTTCCTGAAGTATATACTTAACGTTTTTTTTTCTTTGATAAATTTGTTTAGGATTTTGTTCAATTAATTTGTTAATTAATTCTTCCTGATTTGCTATTCTATTTGTTTATAAAATTTGTTTATTAAGTTTTACCATTTTTTTTAAATTGTTAACTAATTTGTTTACAAGTTTTTTTTACTGATTCGTTAGCCAATTTGTTTACTAGTTTGTTTATTAATTTGTTGACTAATTTTTTTTATAGTTTATTCACTAATAACTTAAAATAATTTGTTAATTAATTGGTTTACTTGCTTGTTTACCAATTTGTTAAATAATTTTTTTAACTTCCTTGTTTACTAATTTTTCTAACTAATTTGTTTCATAGTTTGTTTATTAATTTGTTAACTTATTTATTTTCTTCCTTGTTTACTAATTTGTTAACTACTTTGTTTCACAGTTTGTTTATTAATCTGTTAACTTATTTGTTTACTTCCTTGTTTACTAAATTGTTAACTAGTTTGTTTCATAGATTGTTCACTAATTTGTTAACTAATTTGTTAACTAAAATGTTTACTTGCTTGTTTATTAATTTGTTTACTAATTTGTTTACTTCCTTGTCTACTAATTTGTTAACTAATTTGCTTTATAGTTTGTTTATTAATTTGTAAACTAATTTGTTTCATAGTTTCTTTACTAATTTGTTAACTAATTTGTTTCATAGTTTGTTTATTAATTTGTTATCTTATTTATTTACTTCCTTGTTTACTATTTTGTTAACTAGTTTGTTTCATAGATTGTTCATTAATTTGTTAACTAATTTGTTTACTTGCTTGTTTATTAATTTGTTAACTAATTTGTTTACTTCCTTATCTACTAATTTGTTAACTAATTTATTTCATAGTTTGTCTACTAATTTGTTTCATAGTTTATTTATTAATTTGTTAACTAATTTGTTTCATAGTTTGTTTATTAATTCGTAAACTAATTTGTTAACTAATTTGTTAACTAATTTGTTTACTTGCTTGTTTACTAATTTGTTAACTAATTTGTTTCATAGTTTGTTTATTAATTTATTTACTAATTTTTTATACTCTCTTTGCTATTTTACAATATTAAATTATTAATTAATTATTTAGTTATATATATAGTAAATATGTTTAGTGAATTTGTTTAAAAATTTGTTTATTTATTAAATTTAATTTTATTTATTATTTCGTTAATTAATTAATTTTTTTTCTTCTTTTATTTATTTCTATCTCAGTTATTCATCATTCGTTTATTATATAATCTTTTTCCGATTCCTGAAAGTAATAAATTTCCAGTTCATTAACAATGAATGAGCTGCTTATTGACATTGTGTTATTTATTTTGTATATATAATATAGAGAGATTTTTTTTTCTTTTTTTTTTCCTTTTTTTTAATCGTGACTTCCCGAAATAATGATGGGGTATAACCCTAATCACTCCCCCTCTTAACCCTTTTCAGTCTCTTTTACTCTGCGAATGTACTATATATATATGTCATCGCATTATTATTGTCATCGAGCGCGCCCAGGGAGAAGAATATAATAAAAATTCTCATCGCGGGATTTTGCTCCCGCTAATAAAATTAATTACTCATTTCTATCGTGGCTCTTCGAATACTTTCATAACTCGTGCTTCGACTAAAAAGTATCATTTCTTCGTCTCATAAAATTCTCCTGCGGTCCCGATGTCCGCCCATCTCGAAGTTATTAAATTACAATCTTCGGTCCTCTTGGAGCGTTTTTTTTTTTTTTTTTTTTTTTACTTTTCTTCCTCATCCTTCTCTTCTTCTGCTTTTTTTACCACCCCCCCCCCTCCTCCCCACCTTTTAATCTTTTTTTTACATATATTTGACAATTTTTGACGTTTTACAAAGTAAACGAATTTGTTTATTTAATTAATAATAATTAATAATTATTTATTTCTTTATTTATTAGATTATATTTTACTATATTTATTTATTTAATTTATAATAATAATAATTATTATTATATTATAATTTTTTTTTTATTTTAATTCATTGCAATTTAATTTACTAGGTACTATTTGCATTATTTCTATTATTTATTATTTTTAGAGAAAAATTAATTTTTTTACATTTGTTTGTAATTTTTCTTTAAATACAATTTATTATATTGTTATTCTATTTACTTAATTATTATTATTTTATTTCTTTGTAACACAATAATTTTTTCAATTTACTTATAATTTTAGAAGATTATCTTTCAATAAAACAAAAATTAACGAAACAAACAGATAATAATAATAAAAAAATAATTATATAACGATAATATTGCAAATAACAAAATAAAGTATAAGGAAAATAAACAAGAAAATAATGAAAATTGCAAAAAATATTGAAAAAAATAAAGTATAAGGAAATTAACAAAAAGATATAATCAAAAAAGCAAGAAAAAGTAGTGAAAATAACAAGAAAATAATATGTAAATTTCAAAAATATTGGAAAAAATAAAGTATAAGCAAAATAAAAAAAAAGATAATCAAAAAATCAAAAAAATAAGAAAAATAGTGGAAACAGCAAAAATATTGAAAATAGTCAAAGAAAGCAATGTAAATTGCAAAAATATTGAAAATTAAAAAATAATATAAGAAAAATAATGAAAAATTAATCGAAATATCAAGAAAAATAGTGAAAATAGCAAAAATATTGAAAATAGCGAAAAAAAAAATAATTTAAATAAAACAAATTTATTCAAAGTAGCAAGGAAAATTTTAAAAATGGCAAAAAAATTATTTTTTTTTAAAACAGCAAGAAAAATAACAAAAATAGAAAAACCATTGAAAATAAAAAGAAAATCAAGTAAATTGCAAAAATATTGAAAATAGCCAAGAAAATAATGAAAATTGCAAACAAACAAAAATATTCAGAATATCAAAAAAAAAAAATAATAATAATAAAAATTGGAAAACTGTTGAAAATAGCAAGAGAATGAGAAAAATTGCAAAAATATAAATAATAGCAAAATAAATTAATAAAAAATAGTACAAAAAATTAAAATATCAAAAAAAAATAACGAAAATAGAAAAAGTATTGAAAATAGCAAAAAAAATATTCAAAATACCAAAAATTTGGAAAATAGAAAAAAAAAGTATAATGAAAATCTTCCAAAATTGTATAATTATTTTAAAAATTGAATTCACTTTGTTAAAAATTGTTTTTGTCAAAAATTAAATTTTTCTTTTTTAAAAACTTGAAAATTTACTTTATCATTACAATAATTTTTCTATTGTCAAAACAGTGGAATTTTTATTATTTCTTTTAATCTTTGAATTTAATATTCGGCCCCGAAGAATTTTTTGGAGCAAAAAACTGAATTTTCTTTTTTTTTATTTAAACTTTGAGACACAAATAAATATAGATGAAAATATAAAGATAAAAAATACAAATTCAAAATCAAATACTTTGAAAATTTACTTTTTCGAAAAATTCTCTTTGGGGCAAAAAAATTGAATTTTGCATTTTCAAAATTTACTTTTCCGTTATAATTTTTCTGGTAAAAAATAATAGAAATTTTTATTGTTTATCAAGTTTTTTATGGAGAAAAAGGGAACTTAATATTTTGCCCCGAAGAATATTTTCGAATTTTTGTTGTAGGAAATTTACTAGGTTTTTATAAAAACAATATACCGGGGGAAAAAATTGAATTTTGATTTTTTTTTCAAAAACTCAAAAAAGAGAATTCACTTTTTTTAGAAAATTTACTTTTTCAAAATCATTCTTCGGGTCATTTCTCCTCTTTTCGAAAAATTGGAAACAATTTATTTATTTTTATTTGTAACAAAATGCCGTTGAAAAAAATGGAATTTTTATTGTTTTTCTAATTTTTCGAAAAGAACGCGAATTTAATTATTTACCCTCAAAAAATTTTTTTTTGAATTCTCGTTTTCAAACAAGTTCTTTGGGGCAAAAAAAATGAATTTTTTTTTCGTGTTTTCGGAAATTTTTGTTTAAAAAAAAATTAATAAATTAAAATAAACAAAAAGTAATATTTAAATTATTTTTAAAAATTTACTTTTTCGAAAATTAAATTGTTCGGGGCAAAAAGTTGAATTTTTCGAAAATTAAATTAATCGGGGCAACAAATTGAATTTTGTTTTTTTCCGGTTTTCGAAGAAAATTTTTTTCAAATAATAAATAGATCAAAATAAACAAAAACTAAAATTTGAATTTCTTTTTAAAAATTTAATTCTTCGGGGCAACAAATTGAATTTTGTTTTTTTTCCGGTTTTCGAAGAAAATTTTTTTCAAATAATAAATAGATCAAAATAAACACAAACTAAAATTGGAATTTCTTTTTAAAAATTAAATTCTTCGGGGCAAAAAATTTGAATTTTGTTGATTCCTTTTTTTTTGGAAAATTTGTAAAAAAAATAAACAAAAAGTAAAATTGCGATTGATAAAAATTCTTCGGGGCAAAAATAAAAAATTTTTTTTTTTTGAAAAAATAAGAAAAAAAATTTTTTTTGTGCGCCGGAAGTGATTGAAAAGCGTTGAGCAATGTTATGTATGTATATAAAGAAAAAAGAATATAGAAGAAAAGATTGGATAATAATGTTGGGAAGTGTCAGGTTTATGTACCAGGTGGGGAGAGTTTTTAGCCGGTTTTTTGACAGGTCGACGGCGCCAACAACCCCCAACATAAGCGTTCGAGAGAAATTACGACGGAATCCGAGGGACCGTTTTCAGGGGCGGCTTTTTTGCCCTGCGCTCCATGAAGCGCGACCTTACTCAAGACAATGCGTCTTGCGTTTTTACGATCGCATTCGAGAGGTCACTGGGTATGAGCGCCACTCTCCTTATGATATTGAAACTCCACGTCATTCACACTTTCAATTTTATTTTTATCTTCTTTTTCCCTTTTTCCCTTTTTCTCTTCTTCATTCTTTTTATCCTCCTTATAGCTTTTATTTCCCTCTTCCTCTGTCTTTCATTTCTGTTAATTCTGAATTTCTCTTTCTTTTTTTTCACTTTTGTTTTATTTTTATTATAAATCTTAAGTATTTTGGTTTTTGTACATTTTCCCCTAAATTTTGCATTTTTCTTGTCTTTCTTCTTTAGTTTTTGTATTTTTGTTTATTTTTATCTATGTTTGTCTATTTTTGTTTATTTTTGTCTATTTTTGTCCATATTTGTTTATTTTTGTCTATTTTTGTCTATTTTTGTTTATTTTGGTCTATTTTTATTTATTTTTATTTATTTTTGTCTATATTTGTTTATTTTTGTCTATTTTTGTCTATTTTTGTCTATTTTTGTTTATTTTTGTTTATTTTTGTTTATTTTTTTCATCATTTATATGTTTTTCGTATTTTTGTTTAGATTATTTTTTTCATTTTTTGTATTCTTGTTTTGATTATTTTTCGCATTTTCTTACTTTTTTCCTAATTATTTGTATTTTTTGTTTCGAAAAACAAAATTACAAATATTATAATTTTTTATTTTTGTTTTGTTTGTTTTCTTATGTTATGTGTTTTTGTTTTGCTTATTTTCTTCGCTATTTGATTATTCATCACATTTTCTTTTTTTTCTCATTTTTTGTATTTTTGTTTTGTTTATTTTTCTTATTTTCTTAATTTTTTCCATATTATTTGTATTTTTTGTTTTGCTTAATATTTTCTTTGCTTTCATTATTATTATTATTATTATTATTATTATTATTATTTTCTTATTATACTTTTGATTATTTTTCCTAGTTTTTGTATCTTTATTTTGTTTATTTTTCTTAATTTTTTCAAAATTATTTGTATTTTTTGTTTCAAAAAACAAAACAGAAAAATAATAGAAAAACTATAGTTTTGTTTGTTTTTTTTTGTTTTGTGTTTTTGTTTTGCTTATTTTCTTAGCTTTTTGTTTATTTATCTCATTTTCTAGTTTTTGTTTTGTTTATTTTATTTTCATTTTTTCCCCTCATTTATTTGTTTTTCGTATTTTTCTTTTGATTATTTTTCTCGTTTTTTTGTATTTTTGTTTTGCTAATTTTTCTTATTTTCTTAATTTTTTCCATATTATTTGTATTTTTTATTTTGCTTAATATTTTCTTCGCTTTTATTATTATTATTATTATTATTATTATTTTCTTATTATTCTTTTGATTATTTTTCTCATTTTTTGTATTTTTCTTATTTTCTTAATTTTTTCCAAATTATTTGTATATTTTTTGTTTCAAAAAACAAAAAAGAAAAAAAAGTAGAAAAACTATAGTTTTTTTGTTTTTTTTGTTTTGTGTTTTTGTTTTGCTTATTTTCTTAGCTTTTTGTTTATTTATCTCATTTTCTTGTTTTTGTTTTGTTTATTTTATTTTTATTTTTTTCCCTCATTTATTTGTTTTTCGTATTTTTGTTTTGATTATATTTCTCATTTTTTTGTATTTTTGTTTTCTTTATTTTTTATATTTTCTAACTTTTTTCCTTATTATTTGTATTTTTTGTTTGTCTTCTTATGTTTCGTGTTTTTGTTTTCATTATTTTCTTCGCCTTTTGAATTTTTTTTTCATCTTTTTTGTTTTTTTGTTTCATTTCTATAGTTTTTGACTCTTATTTACTTTTTTGTAATTTTGCTTTTAGTTATTATATTTTTGTTTATATTTTTTTCTCATTTATTTGTTTTGCATATTTTTGTCTTGATTATTTTTCTCATTCTTTGTATTTTTGTATTGTTTATTTTTCTCATTTTCTTATTTTTTTCCTTATTGTTTGTGTATTTTTTGTTTTAAAAAACAAAAACTATAGGTTTTGTATATTTGTTTTATTTACATTCTTATATTTTGTGTTTTTGTTTTCATTATTTTCTTCGCCTTATGAAATTATTTTGTCCTTATTTTTTGTTTCTTGAGTTTCATTTCTAGTTTTTGTTTTTGCACTTTTTCTAATTTTGATTTTATAGGGTTTTATATTTTTGTTTTGTTTATTTTTTTTATGTTTTGTGTTTTTTCTTATCTTTTTCCTTATGATATTTGTATTTTTTGTTTTAAAAACAAAGAAACATTATATTTTTCGCTATTTTCAATTGGTTTTCTATTTTCGTTATTCTTCTTTCTGTTTTGACTATTTTTTTGCAATTTTCGTTACTTTCTTTTGTTATTTTTAATATTTTTGCAATTTCTCTTATTTTAGTGCTATTTTCAACAGTTTTTCAATATTTTCATTATTTCTCCTGCTATTTTTAATAATTTTTTGCAATTTTCGTTACTTTCTTTTGTTATTTTCAATATTTTTGCAATTTTTTCTTTTTTTTTGTTGCTATTTTTTTCTATTTTTTTTACTACTTATAATTTTTTTTCTATTTTTTATTATTTTCTTTGGTTAATATTATACTTTTTTGCAATTGCTGTCATTTTCTTGTTATTTTAAAAAGTTTTTCTATTTTCGCAATTTTCCTTTCTATTTTGAATTTTCTTTTTCCAATTTTCATTACTTTCTTTTTCTATTTTCAATATTTTTGAAATTTATCTCATTTTCTTGCTATTTTCAACAGTTTTACTATATTTTCATAATTTCTCTTGCTATTTTTAATAATTTTGCAATTTTTTCTTTTTTGTTGTTACTTTAAATTGTTTTTCTATTTTCCCTATTTTTCTTACTACTTTTAATTTTTTAAAAATATTTTTTAAAGCTTTCTTTTGCTTTTTTTAAAATTTTTGCGTTTTCTCTCATTTTCTTGCTATTTTCAACAGTTTTTCAATATTTTCATTAATTCTCCTGATATTTTTAATAATTTTGCAATTTTTTCTTTTTTTTGTTGCTATTTTTAATAGTTTTTCTATTTTCCCTATATTTTCATTACTTTTATTTTTTTTATATTTTTTATTATTTTCTTTTGCTATTTAAAATTTTTCTCATTTCCTTGCTATTTTTAATAGTTTTTTTTTCTATTTTCGTAATTTTTCTTTCTATATTTTGAATACTTATTTATCCAATTTTCATTATTTATCTTTCTTTGCAATTTCTAATAGTTTTTTTTACAGTGTTGCTATATTAATTAGGAATATTTTCTCATATTATTATTATTTTTTCTCTATTTCCATTTTTTCTTAATTTTCCTATTCTTATATATATCGCATATAAATTGCTATACATTTTATTTACTTTTTAGTGTTGCTATATTATTTTAAATAATATTTTACCACTTTTTGTTTAATTATTATTTCTCCTCTTTTTATTTTTCCTTTTTTTTCAAAAACTATGTATATTTATAATTTATTTATTACTTTTTTTTTTATTAATATAATTATTTTCCCTCCTTTTATTTTTCCTTTTTTTCTAAAATTGTATTTATTATTTTTTTCCTTTTTTTTACTTTTTAAATTATTATTTTCCCTATTTTTCAAAATCTTTATCTATTATTTATTTTTTTTATTTATTATTATATTATTTTTCTTCAATCATTATTTCCACCATTTTTTATTTTCACTTTGTTACAAAAATTTTATTTATTATTTTATTATTTTTCTTCAATCATTATTTCCCCATTTTTTATTTTCACTTTTGTTACAAAAATTTTATTTATTATTTTATTATTTTTCCTCAATCATTATTTTCACAATTTTTATTTTTACTTTGTTACAAAAATTTTATTTATTATTTTATTATTTTTCTTCAATCATTATTTCTCCCATTTTTATTTTTACTTTGTTACAAAAATTTTATTTATTATTTTAGTATTTTTCGAATTTAAAAAAAAAAGAAGAAGAAATACAATAATATTATCAAAAAAATCGAGATAAAAAGTAATTTTTATAATTTAGTGAAAAAAAAAAATTGGCGGAAACGATTTTCGAGCAAAAAGTAAAAAAAAACTAATAACGTGAAATTAAAAATGAAAAATGTCATCAGATTATTTCAATTACCTTTTATAAACGTTTATAATTGTTATCAAAAGGAAACTATTTAGGGGAATGACGCTCGAGAGAGAGAGAGAGAGAGAGAGAGCGCAGAAACAATATATATACATATATACGTATAGAGAGAAAAATGGTCTCGTCTCCTCCTTCTCTCCCCCCCTAGACGCTCCTCCTTTTTGCCCTCCCACCCTCCCTCCCTTCCGTCAGGCGTGTTCCCAAACACCCCCGCCACACTCGCGCATTACCGAGTGGAATCAAGTAAAAGAGAGAATTCAAGGAGTTCCTCTCTTCCAAACTATATATATATATATATATACACAACCACCTGATTCACCCTCCCCCCCACCCCTCCTGCCCTTTTCATCTCCCCACCCAAGTTTTCAACACACACACACACCGATATATTGAGAAAACAAGTAACGAACGCGCCGGCAGTGTCCGCGTTGAATTACGAATATTTCCGAACGTGCCGATTCCACCCGAATGTGAGTTCGAATCGTGAATCCCGCGTCAGTGTAGAAACCGCGTTCGCGGTCCACGGTTCACTATATTACAATATACCTTTTGCCCCGGTGTTTATATATTGATATCATATATATTTGTTTTGTTTTTGTTTTTTTATTGCTCTTCAAATCTTATGGGAACCATCTTCTCTCCTCTCCCCCCCCCTCACCCACTAAATTAGAAAAAAAATATCCCCTCTCTTTTTTTAAATGATTTGACTATATATTCTCAAAAAGAAAAAGGAGAATTTTTATTTTCTTTTTCCAAAAAAAAACAACAACAACAACATATACACGTGATTCAAAAAAAAAACGAATGAGAAAAAATATTTGTGCAAAAATAAAAATTTTTATCTTTTGCCAAAAAAGAAAGAAAGAAAAATTAGATCAAATAAGAAAATTTTTTTGATTTTGTCCCCCCCCCCATCCTCACCCCTCTACCCTTCGCCCTCTGATCGTTTTGAGAGAAAGAAAGAAGGGTGGTGCGAAAGGAATAAAAAAAAACAGTGGAAGGGGGAAGGAAAATTTCGTGTTTGGAAAGAGAGGAAGGAAGACACACACACACACAACACGTGCGTTAGAAAAGGAAGTTTAGAGGGAATTAGAGAGTATTAGAGTGGGAGAGAGGTGAGACAGTGTATTGGAGTGGGAAGAGAGGAACATTTCGTGGAAGTGGAGAGCGAGAGAGAGAGAGAGATAGAGATGGAAAGATTGGAAGGAGGTGGAAATAGTGTTTTAGGGAAGAAGAGTGAAAAATAGTGTATTGGAGGGGGAATAACGAAAAAAAACAGTGAATTAAGCGGAGAAGAATAGAGAAAATTAAATGCGGAGACAAAGAAAGAGTGTTTTGAAGAGAGATGAAAAACAGTGTTTTTGGACGGAGATAAATAGTGTTTTAGAGGGAGAGAGAAAAGTGTTTTAGACGGAGACAGAAAAGTGTAGTAAAGGAAGACAAATAGTGTGTTAGAGGAAGACAAATAGTGTGTTAGAGGAAGACAAATAGTGTATTTAACGGAGATAAAAAGTGTTAAAAAAATAAACAAACAGTGAATTGAAAAAAGAAGAAGAAAAAAGTGTATTTAAAGGAGATTAAAAACAGTGTATCGAAAGGAGATAATAACAGTGTTTTAGTTAATAGACGAACAAAGCAGTGAAGAAGAAAGAAAAGAAGAAGGAGTAAAAAGAGTGAAGGAAGAGTAAAAAGAGTGAAGGAAAGAAAAAAATAGTGGAGGAGGGAAGAAAATATAGTGCAGCTGAAAAAAAGTAGTGGAGGAGACAAGAAAATAGTGGAGAAGAGAAGAAAAGAATAGAAAAGTGGGAGGAAAATAGTAGAGAAGGAAAAAATCCAGTAAAGGAGAGAAGAAAACAGTGGGAAAGAGAAGAAAATAGTGGAGAAAGGAAGAAGATATTGGAAGAGGGAAGAAAAAATTAAAGGAGATAAGACAACATTGCAAAAGAAGGCAAAAAAACGGGGAAGAAAGGAGAAAAATAAAAAAGTTAGTGGAGAAGTGAATAAAATAGTGGAGAAGAAGTAAGAAAATAGACTAAAGACGAGGATAATAATTGAGAAGAGTAAAAAAAAATAGTGGAGAAGTGGAAAAATAGGGAAGAAGATTAAAAAAAATAGTGGACTAGTAAAAAAGGTGAAAAAAACAAAGGAGTAAAGAAAATAAGGAAGAGGATTAAAAAAAATAGTGGAGGAGTAAAAAAGGTTGAAAAAAAACAAAGAAGGAGTGAAGAAAATAGGAAAGAGGATTGAAACAAATAGTGGAGGAGTAAAAAAATAGGGAAGAGGATTAAAAAAAATAGTGTAGAGGTAAAAAAACTAGTAGTGGAGTAAAAAAAATTCTGAAGGAGTTAAAAAAATAGTGAAGGAAAGAAGAAAATATAGTGGAGGAGAAGGAAAAATACTCGAGGACAGACCGGAAGAAGTGCAATAAAAATCGGTGCTTTAATTTAATTGCAATTTAAATATTATTTATTATCTAAAAAGACTGAATTTTCTTTATGAATTTTTATTTCTCCTACAAAAGAAGAAACAATATTTCTCCTTCAAAAGAAGAAATAAGTTTTCTACAGAAGAAGAAAAAAAATTTCCCCTACAAAGGAAGAAATAATTTTTCGTCTCTAAAGAAGAAAAATAAGTGAAGCAAAGAGAAAGGAAGAAAAAGAAGAAGAAGAAGAAGAAAAACAGAATAAGAATAATAAGAAGAAGAACAGAAGAAGAAGAAGAAAAAGAAGAAGAAAAAGAAGAAGAAAAACAGAAGAAGAAGAAGAAAAAGAAGATAAACAGAAAAAAGGAGAAAAGAAGAAAAAGAAGACAAAACAACTAGAAAAAAGAAATTGAAGATAAAACAAGAAGAAAAGGAGAAAAAGAAGATAAAATAAAGAGAAAAGAAGAACTAGAAGATAAAACAGGGAGAAAAGAAGACGAAGAAGAAGAAATAAACAAGAAAAAGAAGAAGAAGCAGAAGATATATTAAATTACAAAACCTGTAATTAACGATAAACGCAATAATTATTGTTTAGAAAAAAAAATCTACAAAAAAAATATCGTCACGAAATACGCAAACATGTAATAATAAAGTGACGCTCGAGGTTAAATAACGTATAATAATAACTGTAAAATAGTGACCTAAGTAAGAAAAAAAAACAACAAATAACACTTAATACTATAATAAACGAAAAAAAAAAACATTCAAAGTGACTTTGCTTAAAAATTATTCACTGCGAAGAATTATAGAAACGTAAACAATTAAATAACAACAATAAGACAAAAATTTGTATACACATAAATCCCCGCGCAGCAAGAAAAATATGGACAAGAAAACATAAACAAAAGTGTCCGAAGAAAATAAACAAAAAAAAAAAAAGGTAAACAAGTTGTTTCAGCGCAAAATAAATAGAAAACAAAGTAAACAATTCTTCTAGGACAATAAACAAAATTGTTTTCGAAAAAAAACAAATCAACAAACAGAAGGTATAAACAAGTGTCCTAGGAAAATTCATGCAAATAGTAAACAAGGAAGAACAAGTGTCCCGTGGAAAATAAACAAAACGAAGAAAAAATTGTCCTAATGACAATAAAAACAGCGAATTAAAGTGTCCTAAGGAAAATAAAAACAGCGAAATAAAGTGTCCTAAGGAAAATAAACAAATAGAGGAAAGAAAAGTGTCCTAAGGACAATAAAAACAACGAAAAAAGTGTCCTAAGGACAATAAAAACAACGAAAAAAAGTGTCCTAAGGAAAATAGACAAACAGAAAAAAGTCTCCTAAGGAAAAAAGTGTCCGCAAAAAATAATTACTAGAAAATAGTGTCCGTAGTAAACTAACCCCTCCCAAAGTGTCCGAACTAAATAAAAACAAAACACTATTGTCCGCGCAGTAGTGAAAAAAAAAATCTCTCACCTAGCGGACAATAATTTTCAAAAAAAAAAAAAAATTGCAGAGAAAGAAAGGGGAAAAAGAGAAAAAATATAAATAGTAACAAGAAGCAAAATTTGAAACAAAAGGAAAGTGAATAAAGAACAATGAAACCGAATTCGAACAATTTTTCGACCCCACTGGTCTCGACGATAATAATAATAATAAAGTGCAATATTCACTCAAATCGATAGATTTCGAAAAAAATTCAAAAATAACAATTTAAAAAAAAAAAGTGAGTGGGAATTAAATAAAGAAAAAAGGACAATAGAAAAAGAAATTAAGTGTAGAAGAAGTGAAAAAATTGAATTTTTTGAATTTCTTTGGAAAATACGTTGCAAAAATAAAATTTTTAATTTTTTTTTTTTGGGAAAAGTGAGAGTGGAATTCAGGAAAAATTACGCCTAACCCGGGCAACGATATGTACCCCTGGTACCGGGAGAGCGTCGCCGCGGCTGCCGCCGCCGGGCTTGGTGGCCCGGTAGGAGTTGTCGGTTCCGGATTTTGCTCCACCGCCCCCGGCCAAGGTGGTACCACCATCAAAACCGAAAGCGGATATTCCGACTGCATGCTCGCCCTCGACTACGTTCAAAGCAAGGTTCGATTCTTTTTATTATTGTTTCTTACTACGAAAGTAAAAAAAAATTTTTACCTCCTAATTCTTTTTCTATTACTTCAGTTCCAAAAAAAGAATTTTCAAAAATCTTTTCTCCTTAATTTCGGCCTAATTTCCATTTGGCCGAATTCAAACAATTTTCATTAAAAATAAAAAAAATTCAGAAAAATTACAACCACAAAAATTTAAAACTGAACAAAATTGTTATTTTCGGCGTTTAATTCAGAAAAAAGTTTGAACTTTCAACTGTTTTTTTTTGCTTAATTTGGCCAATAGTTTTTATTTGGCCAAAATTTGGGAATTTTATTTGTAAAACATTTTGCGGAAAATTAAACAAAAAAGGAAAATAATTTTCTTCTATAATTCGGAGAATATTTAAAACTATTACAATTTTAAGTTCGGCATAATATTCCTTTGGCCAAATTCAAATAATTTGTCGACAACATAAATTATTCTCAAAATTGAAAAATAAAGCGAAAATTGTTATTTTCCGTTTTGCATTGCCAACAATTTTTGTTTGGCCAAAATTTGGAAATATTGTTTGCAAAACATTTTGCTGAGAATTGAACAAAAAACGAAAATAATTTTCTTGTATAATTCGGAGAATATTTAATTTTTGTCACGATTCTAAATTCGGCTTAATTTTTATTTGACCGAATTCAAATAATTCGCCGATAAAAAAAAATTGAATCAAAATTTAGAAAAAAAGACCAAAATTATTTTGCTGCTTTTAATTCAGAAACAATAAGTTTTGCTTTCTTTTAGTATTTTCATTTATTTGGCCAAAAATTTAGCAATTTTATTTGCAAAACATTTTATGCCGAAAATAAAAGAAAAAGAGAAATATTTTTCCTTTATAATTCAGAGAATATTTAATTTTTGTTACGATTTCTTCTTAATTCGGCCTAATTACCATTTGGCCGAATTCAAAAAATTTTTTTGAAATAAAAAAATTCAGAAAAATGACTATCAAAATTGAAAAATGACCAAAATTGTTATTTTCTGCTTTTAATTCAGAAAAAAAGGTTCTTTGGTTTTTCTACTGTTTTTTTCAATTCACCAATAGTTTTTATTTAGCCAAAATTTAGCAATTTTATTTGTAAAACATTTTGCGGAAAATTAAACAAAAAAAGGAAAATAATTTTCTTCTATAATTCGAAGAATATTTAAAACTATTACAATTTTGAAGTTCGGTATAATATTCATTTGGCCAAATTCAAATAATTTGCCAACAAAATAAATTATTCTCAAAATTAAAAAATAAAGCGAAAATTGTTATTTTCCGTTTTGCATTGCAAAAAAAAGGTTGATTTTTCTAGTGTCCGTTTTTTCATTTGGCCTAATGTTTATTTGGCCAAAATTAATCAATTTTATTTGCAAGACATTTGGCGGAAAATAAAACAAAATAAAAAAAATTATTTTCTTTTATAATTCGCAGAATGTTTAATTTTTGCAACATTTTTATGTTCGGCTTAATTTTTATTTGGCCGAATTCAAATAATTCGCCGATAAAAAAAAATTGAATCAAAAATTGAAAAAAGGACCAAATTTATTTTGCTACTTTTAATTCAGAAACAATAAGTTTGCTTTCTTTTAGTGTTTTCATTTATTTGGCCAAAAATTTAGCAATTTTTTTTGCAAAACATTTTATGCCGAAAATGAAAGAATAAGATAAATATTTTTCCTTTATAATTTTTTTGAAATAAAAAAAAAATTCAGAAAAATGACGAAAATTGTTATTTTTTGCTTTTAATTCAGAAAAAAGGTTCTTTGGTTTTTCTACTGTTTTTTTTCATTTGGCCAATAATTTTTATTTGGCTAAAATTTAGAAATTTTATTTATAAAACATTTTGCAGAAAATTAAACAAAAAACGAAAATAATTTTTTTCTATAATTCGGAGAATATTCAATTTTTGTTACGATTTCTACAAGTTCACAATTTCACGGCCAAATTTTCATTTGGCCGAATGCAGACAATTGTTTAAAAATAAAAAATTTCAGAAAAATTACTATCAAAATTGAAAAATGACCAAAAAATGTTATTTTCAGCTTTTAATTCAGAAAAAAGGATCTTTGTTACTTCTACCGTTTTTTTTCATTTGGCCAACAATTTTTGTTTGGCCAAAATTTTGGAAATTTTGTTTGCAAAACATTTTGCTGAGAATTGAACAAAAAACGAAAATAATTTTCTTGTATAATTCGGAGAATATTTAATTTTTGTCACGATTTTAAGTTCGGCCTAATTTTTATTTGGCCGAAATCAAATAATTTGCCTACAAAAAAGTTAAAAATTTATTATCAAAATTGAAAAATAAACCAAAATTGATATTTTCCGTTTTGTTATTTAGAAAAAAGTTTGCTTTTTTTAGTGTCTTTTTTGTAATTTCGCCTAGCTAATTTTAATTTGGCCAAATTTTAGGAATTTCGTTTGCAAAAATTTTGCCGAAATTAAAACAAAAAGAGAAATATTTTTCCTTTATAATTCCAAGAATATTTCATTTTTGTTACGATTTCTTTAAATTCGGCCTAATTATCGTTTGGCCGAATTTTAATTTAGCCAAATTTTTCATTTGGCCGTATTTTAATTTAGCTGAATTTTTCATTTGGCTAAATTTCAATTTAGCTGAATTTTTCATTTGGCCAAAAAAAATCCACATAATCGAATTTTCATTCAAGACAAAGTTTTTCTTAAATTTTTTTTTTTTTGCAAAATTCTATAAATAATAAAAAAACGTCAACTAAATACAAAAAAAATAATCAATTATATATAGAATAAGAATAAAAACAGAGAATTCAAAAATGAAATGAAAAAACGATACTTTTTCATCGCGTAATAAATAATAATTATTAGTCATTAATTTGACTTAATAATTGACCTCATATAATTTTATGGCAAAAAAAAGAGGAAAGGGAAAAATAAAAAATTTTAAGTCTATTTACTGTTATAACGCAGTCATGAGAGACTTTTTACTTGATTCAATAAAAAGTTTTATAGTCAGTTTAAAAAGCTAAAATGCTTGTATATAAATGAGAGACTACTTTATAAATCTCAATTAGTCACAAAATAACAATGTAAAGTTTTGATGATAAAATGTCATTAAGTTCATTTGCGAACAAAAAAAATTGCATTCTCTCGTAAAAATCAAAATTCGTCATTTATTAGTTTGAAAATAAGTAATAAATAATAATTTGTAGCGAAAAAAAGTAATAATTAATAATTAGTAGAAAAAAAGTAACAAAAAAATTATCAGTAGAAAAAAACTGATAATTAATAATTAGTAGAAAAAAGGAACAAAAAAATCATTAGTAGAAAAAAACTGATAATTAATAATTAGTAGAAAAAATTAATAACTAATAAGTCGTAGAAAAAACTGATAATTAATAATTAGTAGAAAAAATTAATAACTAATAATTAGTAAAAAATAACTGATAATTAATAATTAGTAGAAAAAATTAATAACTAATAATTAGTAACAAAAATCAATATCTTAAAATTAGTAGAAAAAAGTAACTAATTTATTATAAAAACAAAGCTAAATGTCAATAAAAAAGAACAAATTTTTAATAAAACCAAATTGCTAAAAAAAACTAATTGTTACTAAGGAATAACTCATTTTTAGTAAATGAAAATAAATGTTACTAAGGGATAACTAATTCCATGTAAAGAAACTAATTGTTACTAAAGAATAACTAATTTTATGTACAAAAAACTAATTGTAACTAAGAAATAACTAATTTTTAGTTAAAAATTATAATTTTTAGCCTAAATTTCAACTAATAGGTAATGAACAAGGAATTTGTAGTGAAAACACGTATTTGTAGTAAAAACGTGTATTTTTAGTAAAAAAGTAATTAATTTCTAGTGAAAAATAACTAATTTTTAGTGAATTTAGTATACTAAATTCACTATACTAAAAGTACCAAAAATTGTATGTATTTTTACCCACAAATTCTTGGTGAAAATTACTTCCAAAACATTTTTGGTAAAATTACCCCAAAAATTTTTTACAGTGTAAATATCGAATTATAAGTATGAAATAATTTACTTTTCCTAAAAACAAATTACTACTTGTTAATAAAATTTTAATTGTTCAGAAAAAAACGCACAGTTTTTAAAATATAACTAATATTTAGTAAATAATGAAATATTGCTAAACAGTTTTTAGTAAAAAGTTTTAAATTATTAGTAAGAAATATAACTAATTTTTGGTAAAGAGCAACTAATTATTATTCAGAAACTAATTGTAAGTAAAAAATTATTTTTTTTGTTTGAAATTAGTTTTTACTAAACAAATGTAGTTGTCGCGACAAAAAATCAATTTTTACTACTAAATAAAGAATTTTTGGTAGAAAGAAATAAAAATGTTTTAAAAAAGATTGGTTATAGTAAAAACTTAATTGTTAATAAGAAATAGTTTTTGAAAAATAAACATTTTTATAGTGGAAAATAATGAATTGTCAATATGAACTCAATTTTTTGTTTAAAAAATTAACGAATTTTTAGAAAAAATTTAATTCTTAGTTTAATAATAACCAATTTTTAGTAAAAACTATTTTTGGTTGAAAAAATAACTAATTTTTAGTAAAAACTCAATTTTTTTTTAAATAACGAATTTGTAGTAAAAAGTAAATTTTTAGTTTTTTTTTATTTGGAAAAAACGAATTTTTAGTAAAATAATAACGAATTTTTAGTAAAAACTATTTTTAGTTAAATAAAAATAAAGGAATTTCTAGTAGAAACTCAATTTTTATTAAAAAAATAACGAATTTTTAGTAAAAACTTAATTTTTAGTTAAAAAATAACGAATTTTTAGTAAAAAGTCAATTTTTAGTTAAAAAATACTAAATTTTAGTGAAAATTCAATTTTTAGTTAAATATTAACGAATTTTTAGTAAAAACTATTTTTAATTAAATAAAATTAAAGGAATTTCTAGTAGAAACTCAATTTTTATTAAAAAAATAACGAATTTTTAGTAAAAACTTTATTTTTTGTTAAGAAATAAGGAATTTTAGTAAAAATTCATGTCTTAGTTAAACAATAACGTATTTTTAGTAAAAACTATTTTTAGTTAAAAAAATAACTAATTTTTAGTAAAAACTCAATTTTTATTTTTAAAAAATGTATTTTTAGTAAAAAGTCGATTTTTAGTTAAAAAAAAGTAACAAATTTTTAGTATAAAATTGATTTGATTTAGTAAAAAAAGAAGAATTTTTAAAAAATATTTTTTCTCACCTTCTAGAATATATCATGTGCGCAGTGTCAAGTTAAACATTTTTTTCCATACTTTAAAACCATATATACAATACATGCAACTTGTCGATTTTGTGAGTGAACAAACCTACGAACGTTCTTCTCTTTTTTTTCTCTCTTTTCGCAAAACTAAACAGACTGTGTGCACCGTTCTTGTCAGCTAATATGGCAGTTCCGTTTTCTAAATGCTAAAAAGAATAAAAATGCAGCGAACCGAGGCGCAGGCAATTCTTTTCCTTACACACTTTTCACTCCTTCACACACCAACAGTTTGGAAAAATTTCATTTCACACAGTGTTTAACAAAAAAAAATAAATAAATAAATATATAAAAAAATAAAATAAGAGGAGAGAATAATTGGAAAATTATATTGCAATTAGAAGATGTGAGTTCAATTTTAATTTAGGGTTGAATTTTTACATTTTCATTACTTTAAATTTTGTTTTATTTATAGTTCTACCAAAAGAAATACAGAAATTTCATTTTTGGGTGTAAAAAATTATGTAAATAATAATAATAATAATAACATTTGTCAGTAATTGACAGTACTTGAGAACAGTAACAAGAAATAAAAAACAATTTTTTTAAAGGAAAAAATTACATTTTTTATGGAAATAATAGTTGTCAGTAGTTAACAGTAGTTAACAGTAGTTAACAGTAGTTAACAGTAGTTAACAGTAGTTAACAGTAGTTAACAGTAGTTAATAGTAGTTAACAGTAGTTAACAGTAGTTAACAGTAGTTAACAGTAGTTAACAGTAGTTAACAATAGTTGACGGTAATCAACGGTATTTGACTCTAATCATCAATAGTTGATGATGGACAACTGTGGATTGACAGTAGGTAACTACTTTTTCCCACCGTCAACTACGCTGTCAACTACCGTCAAATACCGGTGCCTACTGTCAACTACTGACAACTGCGGTAAAATATCGTTGACCACCATCAACTACTCTTACTCACTATCAACTACTTTTGTCAATAAGTACCTACTACTAACTACAGTCAAATACCGTTCTCTACCGTCAACTATAGGCATATACCGTTCACTACCGTCAACTACAGTCAAATACCGTTGCCTAACGTCAAATACTGACGACTACGGCAAAATACCATTGATCACCATCAACTTCTGTTGCTTATAATCAACTACTATAATATCTACAGTCAAATACCGTTCGTTACCGTCAACTAATATTGACTATTGTCAATTATTGATGTTTACAGTCAAATACCGTTCGTTACCGTCAACTATACTATTGACTATTGTCAATTACTGATCTTTACAGTCAAATAACGTTCGTTACCGTCAATTATACTTTTGACCCTTTTCAATTGTATAGACATCTAATGATGGCAAGAGTTAAATACCGATGACTACCGTTAACTACCGTCAACTACTGTTAAACCTTTATTAAATACTGTTAACAATCGTCAATTACTATTGACAACCGTCAACTACTGATAACTACAATTCAAACACCGTAAACTAATGACAACTCTCGACTTCATTCAAATATAGAAACAAATTGTCAACTACTGTAGTTTATTGTCAAATACGCGAAGTATGGGCAACAGTTGTTGACAGTAGAGAACGGTATATTACAGTAGCCATCAGTAGTTGACTGTGTTTAATATTAATTGAAGGCAGAAAACAGTATTTAAATGTAGCAGTCAGTAGTTGACGGTACTCAACGGTAGTTGACGGTAGATAAAGATATTTGACTATAGCCATCAGTATAGTTGACAGTGGTCCCTATTAGTTGGCGGTAGGGGACGGTATTTAGCTCCCAGTAGTAGACAATGATTAACAGTAGTTAACGGTAGAAAACAATACTTCACGGTAATCCACGGTATTTGTCACTAACTATCAGTAGTGACTGTAATTATCGTTTCTCGCTGCTGAAAGAAGAGAACGGTACTTTACTGCAGCTATAATTAGTTGACTATGGTTAATAATAGTTTGTCGACAGGAAACGGTATTTAACTGTAGCAGTCAGTAGTTGATGGTACTCAACGGTAGCTGACGGTAGATAACGATATTTGACTATAGCAAATCAATATAGTTGACAGTGGTCCTTATTAGTTGACGGTAAATGACGGTATTTAGCTCCCAGTAGTAGACAATGATTAACAGTAGTACACGGTAGTCGACGGTAGGTTAGTAGTCGCTATTAGTTAACGGTAGGGAGCGGTATTTATCTAACAGTAGTAGACAATGATTAACAGTAGTTGACGGTAGGTAACAGTAGTTCACGGTAGTCGACGGTAGTTTAGTGGTTCCTATTGGTTAACGGTAGGGAGCGGTATTTATATAACAGTAGTAAACAATTATCAACAGTAGTTGACGGTAGTTAACAGTAGTTCACGGTAGTCAACGGAATTTCAAAGGTCCCTATTAAAGTTGACGGTAGGGGATGGTATTTCCGTGTCAATATTAATTGACGGTAGGAGGCGGTATTTCAGTGGTCCCTATTAGTTGACGGTAGAGGACGGTAGTTTAGTGGTCGAAATAAGTTGACGGTAGGGGACGGTATTTATCTAACATTAGTAGACAATGATTAACAGTAGTTGACGGTAGATAACAGTAGTTCACGGTAGTCGACGGTAGTTTAGCCCTAATCATCAGTAGTGACGGTAATTATTGATTTTTGACGCTTGGCAACGGTAAAAAACGGAAATTTTTGCTTAAAAAAATTATTTCATCGACAGTAATTTTTCCACTTGTCGTCGTCGTCGTCGTGGATTTATTGACAGAATGCGGAAAAAATGTAGATTTCATTCTAAATCGATTCTTGTAATCGTTGTGTGTGTGTCGTAGGCGACAAGGCGCGTGCGATCTCATTTATCATTGACGATCTTTTTCTCTCAGTTTGCAACAAAAAGACAGCAAGAGAGAGAGAGAGAGAAAGAGAGAAACTCCTCCGTAAAGGCCGAACGAAAGAGAACTTCATTGACTTCCCGGGCAAAAAAGACTTTGAAAGTGCAACAACACTGCACACAATTTTCCCTTCGTCCCGTCCCACCACTTTTCCGCTCGACAACCATAAGTACGATCGTTCATTAACTCTCATGAAAAAAATTAGAAGAAAAAAAACTAACTAGCTATTATTATCAACGTTTGCTTATATATATATAAATACAAGTTGACACCTTTTTTTTGCTGTCCTCGACAATATTTTCCTTCTTTTCATTTCAATATGCGCCGCGATTAGTTTTTTTCAATAATTTTCGCACCAGATTGTTTACTTCGCTACTGGCATTTTGTCAAATAATTTTTTTAAAAAATTGAAAATTGAATAAAAATTTTTTTTATTGAATTTACAAAAAAATTGAAAACTAAAGAAAAAATTTTAATTAAATTTACAAAAAAATTTAAAACTAAATAAAAGTTTTCAATTTGAATGTAAAAATAATTGAAAATTAAATAAAATTTTTTTTAAATTGTATTTATTAAAAAAAATGGAATATTCCACTTGTGGGTAAATTATATTTTTAAGAGTTTAATTATTATTATTGAAAAAAAATGTTAGAGAAGAATTATTAGCAAAAAAAAAAATTTGAACCATAAATGGAATCGAACGTTGATCCCTTGCGTCGAGTTTTGACAAGCACGGTGCTTTACGCCCCTCGGCCGTTCGTCGAGTTCAACTAAAGTTTACCATTTTTTGAAAATTTAGCATTTCTTTCACCGTTTTCAAATTTTTCTAAACTAATTTCGAGTCTATTTTCTTCAGTCTATGTTTCTGCTTTCCTTTACTTATAATTTATTTCTTTTTTAATAATTATTTCCGCTTTCTTTTTTGGAAATTTTTTTTACACTGTTGTCTTCTGTTTCGTTACTTTTTAATTCTTCTTCTTGGCTTTATTTGTTTCCTTTTCTTACTTTCTCTTATCTTTTCTAAACATTTTTTATCAACTAGATAAATAAATAAATATAATAATAATAATATAATAATAATAATAATAATAATAATAATAAAAATAATAATAATATAATAATAATAATAATAATAATAATAATAATTTTCAAGTTAAATTGTTTCCAAAAAAATTATTTTTCTTCAAAACAGAGAACAACATTTATTTTCGTCCACTTGTGGAATTTTTCCTTCCTTTTTTCTAGAAATTAAATTAATTAATGAATTACAGTGCTTGGAAATTATAAAAATTTAGATATCTGTTCGTTGATAAAAATAATTTCTCATAAATCTGAATGAAATTAACCGTCCGTGTTGATTTTTCCACTCGAGCAATTCGATTTAGGGGTGATTCGGTTTCAAATATATATATATATATATATTTATAAAGGAGTGAAAGGGGAAAAAGAAAACCAACCGCACTTTTCCTTGGTGCATGCAAAATAAAATATGAAAAAGTGAAGTCATTATCAAATCGCAAATTATTTTCACGAGTGGAAAATTTTGCGTCAAATGTTTACATTATAACTTATACTTATATATAATAGCGAGAATAAAAAAAACATTTTTTCTTTACTCATGAGAGAAGAAAAAATTTTAATTTACTTTCAATTTAGAAATTTTGATTTTACAGGTAGAAAGTAGAGTTTATACTTCAATTTTTAAAATAGAATTTTCAATTTACCAACGATGTAAAATTTTCATTTTACCTACAAAGTAAAATTTTTATTGTAAAATTATAGATTGACTTTTATTTTTTTTACTTTTACTTTTAAAGTAATTATATTTATTTACTTTTTGAATAAAAATTCTTATTCTACCTTCAATGTAAAATTCTAATTTCAGCTGTTAGTGAAAAATTTAATCATTCTCTTCGATGAAAAATCGAAATTTTACCTTGTAACATGTAATATTATAGATATTTATAATCAGTGTAAAATAAAAATTTTATCTATAGTGTAAAATAATAAACTTTAACGCAATTTAAATCATGAAATTTTACCTATATAATGTAAAGTATAAAATTTTTCCTGAATTGTAAAACATTGAAATTTTGCCTAATAAAACATGAAATTTTGCCTAAAATGTAAAATATTGCATTTTGCTTAAAACTTTATCACAATTATATAAAATATTAAATTTTACCGAAAGTGTAAAATATTGAATTTACCGAAAGTGTAAAATACGAAATTTTACCTATAGTGTAAAATATTAAATTTTACCGACAGTGTAAAATACGAAAGTTTACTTAAAGTTTAAAAAATGAAAATTTACCTTAGTGTAAAATATGAAAATTTACCTCAAGTGTAAAATATTAAAATGTACCTCAAGTGTAAAATATTAAATTTTACAGCAAGTGTAAAATATAAAAATTTACCTATAGTGTAAAATACGAAATTTTACCTATAGTGTAAAATATTAAATTTTATCGACAGTGTAAAATACGAAAGTTTACTTCAAGTGTAAAAAAATGAAATTTTACCTTAAGTGTAAAATATGAAAATTTACCTCTAATGTAAAATATTAAAATTTATCTCAAGTGTAAAATATTAAATTTTATCTCAAATGTAAAATATCAAAGTTTACCCATAATGTAAAATATTAAAATTTACATCAAGTGTAAAATATTAAATTTTATCTCAAGTGTAAAATATAAAAGTTTACCTATAATGTAAAATATTAAAATTTACATCAAGTGTAAAATACGAAATTTTACCTCAAGTGTAAAATATGAAAATTTACCTCAAGTGTAAAATATTAAATTTTACAGCAAGTGTAAAATATAAAATTTTACAGCAAGTGTAAAATCTGATACATAATTTACCCTTAAAATGAAAATTTTCAATTTTATCTGCACTATTAATTATTAAAATTTGATTAAACCTTGTTTAAAAATAATTTTTTTTATTGAAGGACGTTATATATATAGTTTTTTTCTTTATAAAAGTCATAGTCGTTTTCTTTATTATTGACAATTTTTCTTTTCTTTTTTCTTTCTTTTCTTTCTTTTTTTTTTTTTTTTTGCTTTTCTATATACTTGAGCGACAACTTTTAGCCGCGGTAATTTCTGGGCGAGGTCGCGCGCGTCTTTGACATTTCTCGAGGTCTTCTCTTCGCTAAAGACAAGACAGACTCGTGGAAAAATGAGAAGCGCAGCCATTGGCGCGCTCGTTTACGAGTAGTGCACGCTCACATATATATATTTATATGTATATAAATGTTCCATCCGTAAATGGCAGCAGGTGGGAGACGAGTTTCCAAATTTGGCAAACCCCGGTTGGTTATTTATTTTTTTGCAATCTTTCTTTTTTTCTCTTTTTTCTTTTTATTATTTCCTTCCATTTTTTGCTTGAATTTTTTCCATTTGTTCTCCGAATTCATTTTATTTTATTCCGGTTTTCGCTAAAAATGGTTGTGACTCCTCCCCGCGCTATATGCGCGCGTTTGCCTTCTGTTTCGTGAAATTATTCTCTGTTTGTATTTGTGTGAATTTATGTGTATTTAAGTATGTATTCGTGAGTGTATTTACAATGTATTTGAGAGTATATGTATATATATATATTTATATTTGTATTTTGTACGTCTATCAAAGTCGAAGGGCGGTGAGTTAAGTTCAAGGCGCATAAAACTTTGCTTAACTAAATACTTCTCCCTTCTTTTTCCCAAGAATTATTCCCTTTTTGGGAATATTTTCAAAATTTTATCCAAAAAAAACCGAAAGGAACAATATTTTTTTATAATTAGCAAAAAGATTGGACGTTTTTCGTGCATTTTTGACCGAAATATAGAGAAAATTGGAAAATAGAGACTTTTTTGTTAAATGGACTAACGATGGCTCGGTTGGTTAAGGCGTCTGACGATTCTGGTTCGTTTCAGTCGAGAGCAATCGTCGGTGTTCGATCCCAGCCGGTGGGGTATTTTTTCCCCCCTAATATTATTTAGAAAAGTAACAAAATTAACACTAATTTGTATTTAAATTTTGTAATTGTTAAGAAATAATAAGGCAAAATTAATTTTTTTAGTTATTAATAAATCAGGATAAAGAACGTGATTAAGGAAAATAATAAAGTAAAATAAAAAAATGGTAATAATAAATAATATTAAGGATATTTATTTATTTATAAAAATTGTAATAAAAGAAAATAGTAAATGAAATAAATGTGTTCAAGTCTTTCGATTCTAAAGGTTCCGAGTTCGATTCCCAGGGCTGGACAGATATTTTTATTATCCAATGAATGAATAAATTATTTAAATTCTAAACAATAGAGAAAATAAAAATTCCGAAAAAATCAATTATTTAACAAAAGTTTTATACAAAATTCCACAATAGTTAAATTATATTCACCATAATAATAACCATTTACATGGAAATTTATTTTTTTTAAACAAAATTTTTCATAAAATTTCAAGCTGGAATTTTTTTTCAAATATTTTAATAAAATTATTTAATACAATTTTCAAATTTTACACTTTGGGCAAAATTAAATATTTTATGCATTTTGTGTAAATTTTCAAATTCTACATTTTAGGCAAAATTTCATGTTTTACGCTTTTCGGGCAAATTTTCACATTTTACACCTTAAGTAAAATTTCCTATTCTATAGTTTATGGTTCAAATTTCGTAATTTACGCTTTAGGTAAAGTTACTTGTTTTACACACGAGGTAAAATTTAATATTTTACACTTGAGGTGAAATTTAATATTTTACACTTGAGGTAAATTTTAATATTTTACACTTGAGGTAAAATTTCGCATATTACACTTTCGGTAAAATTTCATACTTTACACTATAGGTAAAATTTCGTATTTTACACTTTCGGTTAATTCAATATTTTGCAGTTTCGGTAAAATTTAATATTTTAGAATTCGGGTAAAATTTTAAGGAAAATACAATATTTTACATTTTAGGCAAAATTAAATGTTTTACACTTTAGGTAAAATTCAATATTTTACACTTTATAAGCAAAATATAATATTTTATATATACTTTAACCAAAAATGTACAATTTTACGCATTTTGGGTAAATTTTCAGATTTTACAATTGAGAAAAACTTTAATGTTTTTTTTTTTGCAAATTAGGAAAAATTTTATATTTTACACTTTAATTAAATTATTCAGATATTAGTATAGTATCATAAGAAATAAATAAATAATTTTTTTAAAAATTATAGAAAATAATAATTTATGAAATTAAAAAATATGGAATAACATTTTTGTGTTAAATTTGTTAAGTATCTGAAATGGGATATTTTGTTCTGAAAATAAGAAAATAGAAAAGAAGGAAAATAAATAATAATAAAATAAGAAAATAAAGATAATAAATATAAATAAAATGAGAAAATAAGGAAAATAAATAAAAATAAGATACGAAAATAAAGAAAATAAAGAAAATAAATAAAAATAAAATAAGAAAATAAAGAAAATAAATAATAATAAAATAAGAAAATAAAGGTAATAAATATAAATAAAATGAGAAAATAAGGAAAATAAATAAAAATAACTTAAGAAAATAAATAAAATAAATTAAAATAAATAAAAATAAAATAAGAAAATAAAGAAAATAAATAATAATAAAATAAGAAAATAAAGATAATAAATATAAATAAAATGAGAAAATAAGGAAAATAAATAAAAATAAGATACGAAAATAAAGAAAATAAATGAAAATGAAATGAGAATGTAAAGAAAATAAATAAAATAAAGGAAGAAAATAAAGAAAATAAAATAAGAAAATATAGAAAATAAATAAAAATAAAATAAGAAAATAAAGAAAATAAAGAAAAATAAAATAAAATAAGAAAATAAGAAAATAAGGAAAATAAAGAAAAATAAAATAAGAAAATAAAGAAAATAAATAAAAATAAAATATGGAAATAAAAAAAATATAAATGAAATAAGGATAAAAATTATAAGACAAAATAAGAAAAAAATTAGTGCAATAAATAAGGAGAAGCAAAAAAAGAAAATAGTGAAATAAATAAGAAAAAGAAAGAAAATAAAAAAATAATTTAAAAAAGCAAAAAAATAAATAAATAAATAAATAAATAATAACGGTATTTAAATATAAATGCATAAATGATGGGGAAAAAATGTAAACACTCGTGTTTCATGAGTGTGAACGAACCCTTATAAATCTATTTGCTAATCAATGATTAAGTCTCGTTTTGACAAATGATCCATTATTTATAAATTAACACAGAGTGCAGTTATTATGAAATAAATAAAAAAAATAAAATGAAAAAAATACTCCGCTTTGATATGTATAAGAGGGTATATTTATTTTATTCGATTTATTTATTATTATTATTATTCTTTTTTTTCCACAAAACAAAAAAAAAACCCGTAAACATGACCTGAAGTTTATTAGAATTGCTTTGAAACGGAGATTGCGATCTTTTAAAAGCCAAAGCAGAACGAGATCTCGCGAGTCACGATCACATAGTGTATATTGTCAGATTTTTTCTTGTTGATGTTTTTTTTCACTTTTTTTTTGTTTTCCCTTTTTTTAAACATTTTTTTACACTCGTTATATTATACCAACCAAGTATATATATATATATATATATATATATATATATATATATATATATATGAAAACAAGACCTTGAAATATTATCTCTCCTTCTCTCTCACTCTCTCAGCTCTTTAAAGACGAACTATAAATTATACACTAGGTAATCACTTTGACAAACGAACCTGACAATTAGACCTAATAATAATTACACTTCATTTTTTTACAAATTGCTCACGCGTTATTTCAAATCTTGCACAAAAAAGAAGTCCATTGTTTCATAGCTGAAAACGAAATTTTCACTTTTTTTTCTTTTTCTTTAATTTTCTATTGACCTAAAGATTGAAAATTAGTACTTTTTTCCACTTGACCTGTTATTTTGACCTGAATTCTAAAAATTTAACGCGACTATTTCTTTTTTAAAGACTGTAAAATTAATTATTTCGAAATTTCTATACAGAAATGGTCGTTTTTCGATTTTCGACCTAAATTCCAGGATTTATTGGACAAATTGACCTACGCCTTTGACCAGAATTGTGAATTTTTCCATTTTACTATTTTTTACTTCTGTACTTTGCTTTATTTCTGAATTTTAAGGTAACACAAAAATTTATAGGTCACTTTTCCATTGACCTAAACTCGAAAATTTTATTTTTCCACCTTGTCCTGATATTTTGACCTAAAATTGAAATTTTATTCGACTGACTCTTTTTTAAAGACAAAAAGTACTTTTTTCTAATATTCTATACAGAATTTGTCGTTTTTCGATTTTCGACCTAAATTCTTGGATTTATTGAAGAAATTGACCTACGCCTTTGACCAGAATTGTGAATTTTTCCATTTTACTATTTTTTACTTCTGTACTTCGCTATATTTCTGAATTTTAAGCTAACCAAAAATGTTTAGGTCAATTTTCTATTGACCTAAATTCTGAAATTTTATTTTTCCCTCTTGACCTACGATATTTTGACCTAAAATTGAAATTTTACTCGACTGTTTCTTCTTTAAATACTATAAAATTAGTTTTTTCTAAATTTCTACACAGAATTTGTCTTTTTTCGATTTTCGACCTAAATTCCAGAATTTATTGAAGAAATTGACCTACGCCATTGACCAGAATTGTGAATTTTCCCGTATTTTCCATTTTTCTATTTTTCATTTCTTTATACTTCGCTTTATTTCTTAATTTAAGCTAAAACGAAAATTTCTAGGTCACTTTTCCATTGACCTAAACTCGAAAATTTTATTCTTCCCCCTTTTCCTGATATTTTGACCTAAAATTGAAACTTTACTCGAGTGTTTCTTTGTTAAAGACTATAAAATTAGTTTTTTCTAAATTTCTACACAGAATTTGTCTTTTTTCGATTTTTGACCTAAATTCCAGAATTTATTAAAGAAATTGACCTACGCCTTTGACCAGAATTGTGAATTTTTCCATTTTACTATTTTTCATTTCTTTATACTTCGCTTTATTTCTTAATTTAAGCTAACACAAAAATTTTTTAGGTCACTTTTCCATTGACCTAAACTCGAAAATTTTATTCTTCCACCTTGACCTGATATTTTGACCTAAAATTGAAATTTTACTCGACTGTTTCTTCTTTAAATACTATAAATATAGTTTTTTCTAAATTTCTACACAGAATTTGTCTTTTTTCGATTTTTGACCTAAATTCCAGAATTTATTAAAGAAATTGACCTACGCCTTTGACTAGAATTGTGAATTTTCCCGTATTTTCCATTTTTCTATTTTTCATTTCTTTATACTTCGCTTTATTTCTTAATTTTAAGCTAACCAAAAATTTTTAGGTCTCTTTTCCATTGACCTAAACTCGAAAATTTTATTCTTCCCCCTTTTCCTGATATTTTGACCTAAAATTGAAACTTTACTCTATTGTTTCTTCGAGAAAGACTATAAAATTAGTTTTTTCTAAATTTCTACACAGAATTTGTCTTTTTTCGATTTTTGATCTAAATTCCAGAATTTATTGAAGAAATTGACCTACGCCTTTGACCAGAATTGTGAATTTTTCCATATATTTTTTGCATTTTTCTATTTTCTAAATTTTCATAATTATTTGGAATAAAATTCTAGATTTCTGACATTGTTTCTTATTTTTCCTCACTTGACCTGCGGATTTTTAGGTCAAATTGACATTTAGTCACAAAATAGTGCGACTAATTGCCAGCGGGATTTTTCCCTTGGTTTTGATTTTATTATTTTCTTTCTTTTTTTGTATATTATCTTTCCCTTTTTTTTTAAATTGCTTCTTATTTCTTCGCACTTGACCTGAATTTTTAGGTCAAATTAGGGTCGTTTTGGTGAAAATCGAAACAAAATTCTGGGAGAATTTTTCTCTTTGTTTTCCTTTAGGGATTTTTTTCTACAATTTTCCTCCTTAAAGGGAGTGACCAAAGACCAAATTGACCTAAATTAGAGGACAATTGGACCTACACAATGACCTATGGGAAAATTAAAAAAAATTGTAATTGTATCTTTTTTCCTTATTTTCTTTTTTTTCGTATTATTTTTCCCTTTTTTCAAAAATGTTTCTTATTTCTTCGCACTTGACCTGGATTTTTAGGTCAAATTAGGGTCGTTTTTAAAGTTGTTTTTAAAGTTTTTTTTTAATTTTTAAGGTCGTTTTGGTAAAAATCGAAACAAAATTCTGGGCGAATTTTTCCCTTTGCTTACCTTTAGGGTTTTTTTTCTTCAATATTCCTCTTTTTTAAGGGCGTGAGTCAAGATCGAATTGACCTAAATTAGAGGACAATTGACCTATGGGAAAATTAAAAAAAATTGTAATTGTATCTTTTTTCCTTATTTTCTTTTTTTTCGTACTATTTTTCCCTTTTTTCAAAAATGTTTCTTATTTCTTCGCACTTGACCTGAATTTTTAGGTCAAATTAAGGTCGTTTAGGTAAAAAACGAATCAAAATTCTGGGAGAATTTTTCCCTTTGTTTTCCTTTATAGGATTTTTTTCTCCAATTTTCCTCCTTCTTGAAGGAAGTGACCAAAGACCAAATTGACCTAAATTATAGGCCAATTGGACACAAAATATTGACCTATGGGAAAATTAAAAAAAATTTGCAAAAAAAATTGCTGAAAAAAAGGGGAAAAATTTATTTAAAGGCGACGCCACTGGTTGGGCGAGAGTCGGGAGGACAGTCAGGCAGTGCAAAAAAAAAAGAAGAAAAAAAAGGAGGAAAAAAAATGAAACAAGACAGAAGTTGAAGAAGTCGGTGGAGAGTTAAATATATATAAAGGACGACGGAATATAGAAGTGGCGGGAGAGAGAGAGAGAGAGAGAGAGAGAGAGAGAGAGAGAGAGAGAGAGAGAGAGATTTGAAATAAAGGTGAGTCGTTGGCTTGGGAAAAGTGTGAGTTAGTCGTGAAGTGATTCGTTGAAGCGCGTTTTGGTTACCTATCTCTCATTGGTGGGCGTGGCGCAGGTGCGCGTGGGTGGGGGGCGTGTCCCGTGGCGCCCGATTGGACCTGCCCCCTTTTGAAGGCAAACCAAGAAAATACCGGAAGTGGGGAGGTCAGCACCGCACTGCACTGCACCGCATCGCATCGCATCGCGCGCGTTCATCCGACAAAAACAATATATCTCCGCATCGTGTGTGCGCCTCGACAAAAAGCTGCCAGGTGGCATTTCGTCCTGCTCCCAGGGTTTATATAGTATATATATAGTGCGCCCTCCCGTTCCACAAACATTCAACACATTTACAGAGAGACTCTGTACTTATTATCGCAGAGACACAAACACACGCATTTGTTAAAATATATTTTTATATATATATATATATATATGTCCAGAAAAGCCAAGGCAAACACTCCTCCAATAAGCCACTGTAATTGCAACCATGTGAACAGTGGCGCGGAGACGCAATTTTTCTCTTTAATTGTAAAATGTCGAAAATTTTACGTAAAAAAAGTTTTTTTTACACTTTAGAAACAAATTTTACAATTTATGCTTTGAAACAAATTTAACAATTTTTGCTTTGAAACAAATTTTACAATATTTATGCTTTGAAACAAATTTTACAATTTTTGGTGTGAAACAAATTTTACAATTTTTGCTTTGAAAAAAGTTTAACAATTTTTGATTTGAAACAAATTGTACAATTTTTGTTCTGAAAAAAGTTTAACAATTTTTGCTTTGAAACAAATTTTACAATATTTATGCTTTGAAACAAATTTTACAATTTTTGCTTTGAAACAAATCTTACAATTTATGCTTTGAAACAAATTGTACAATTATTGGTTAGAAAAAAGTTTAACAATCTTTGCTTTGAAACAAATTTTACAATTTTTGCTTTGAAACATAAATTTAACAATTTTTGCTTTGAAACAAATTGTACAATTTTTGCTTTGAAACAAATTTTACAATATTTATGTTTTGAAACAAATTTTACAATTTTTGGTTTCAAACAAATTTTACAATTTTTGCTTTGAAACAAATTTTACAATATTTATGCTTTGAAACAAATTTTACAATTTTTGCTTTGAAACAAATTTTACAATTTTTGCTTTGAAAAAAGTTTAACAAATTTTGCTTTGAAACAAATTGTTCAATTTTTGTTCTGAAAAAAGTTTAACAATTTTTGTTTTGAAACAAATTTTACAATTTTTGCTTTGAAACAAATTTTACAATATTTATGCTTTGAAACAAATTTTACAATTTTTGGTTTAAAAAAAGTTTAACAATTATTGCTTTGAAACAAATTTTACAATTTTTGCTTTGAAACATAAATTTAACAATTTTTGCTTTGAAACAAATTTTACAATTTTTGGTTTGAAAAAAGTTTAACAATTTTTGCTTTGAAACATAAATTTAACAATTTTTGCTTTGAAACAAATTTTACAATATTTATGCTTTGAAACAAATTTTACAATTTTTGCTTTGAAACAAATTTTACAATATTTATGCTTTGAAACAAATTTTACAATTTTTGGTGTGAAACAAAAAATTCACAATTTTTGCTTTGAAAAAAGTTTAACAATTTTTGATTTGAAACAAATTGTACAATTTTTGTTCTGAAAAAAGTTTAACAATTTTTGCTTTGAAACAAATTTTACAATATTTATGCTTTGAAACAAATTTTACAATTTTTGCTTTGAAACAAATCTTACAATTTATGCTTTGAAACAAATTGTACAATTTTTGGTTAGAAAAAAGTTTAACAATTTTTGCTTTGAAACAAATTTTACAATTTTTGGTTTGAAAAAAGTTTAACAATTTTTGCTTTGAAACAAATTGTACAATTTTTGCTTTGAAAAAAAGTTTACAAAAATTTTTTTTTACCTTGTAAGAAAATTTACAATTTGTTTTACTTTTGAAAGAAATTTAATAACTTTTTACTTCGGTATACATATTTTACAATTTTTTTTCATTAAAACAACAATTGTCGCTATGTTACAACTTTATATGAGACAATAAATTTTACAATTTTCTTTTACAAATGGAGACAATTCTTTCAATATATACTATATATATTTTACTTTGAAAGAACAAATTTTACAATATTCTTTCACTCTTTAACGAAATTTTACAATTTGTTTGACCTTAAAACTAATTTTACAATTTTATTTTGCTCTTTAAAGAAAATTTACAATTTTTTTTTCCTTTAAAACCAATTTTACAATTTTTTTTACTTTGAATGAAAATTGACAATTTTTGTTTACTTTGAAAGAAATTTAACAATTCTTCTTCAATTGTTCCAATAGTAAAGAAAAATTAAAATTTTCCAATTTGATTTACTATTGAAAGAAATTTTACAATTCCTTTTTATTATAAAACATAATTATTTGAAAATATTATCTTTTACTTTGAAAGAACAAATTTTACAATATTCTTTCACTCCGAGACAAATTTTACAATTTTTCTACAACTTAAGGAAATTTTACAATTTGTGTTACTTAAAAACCAATTTTACAATTTTTTTTTACTTTGGAAGCACTTTTGTTCCAATAGTAAGAAAAATTGTAAAATTTAAATTTTCCAATTTATTTTACTATTGAAAGAAATTTTACAATTCTTTTTTATTATAAAACAATTATTTCAATATTCTTTTACTCTGAAACAAGTTTTACAATTTTTTTACTCTTTAAAGAAATTTTACAATTTTTTACTTTGAAAGAAATATAACAATTTTTTTTTACACGGAAAAATTGTTCCGAAGTAAAAATTAGTAAAATAGTAAAAAAAAATTGAAAAATTTAAATTTTAGAATTTTTTTTACTATTGAAAGAAATGCTGCAAATTTGTTTTATTATAAAACAACTTTTTCAATTTTTTTTTACTTTTAAACAAATTTTACAATTGATTGTAAAAACAAAATTTTACAATTGATTGTAAAAAACAAAATTTTACAATTGATTGTAAATCCAAAATTTCACAATTGATTGTAAAATCTAAATTTTCCAAATGAATGTAAAATTAAAACTATATCTAAGGTTGTAAAATCAAACTTTTATTTATAAGACGGTAAAAAGAAAATTTTACAATTGATTGTAAAATATAAATTTTACAAATGAATGTAAAATTAAAATTTTACTTTATAGTTGGTAAAAAGAAAATTTTGCATATATGATTGTGAAAAGAAAACTTTCCATATATGATTGTAAAAATAAAATTTTACATATATGATTGTAAAAATAAAATTTTACTTAAGGCGGCAAAATCAGAATTTTACTTAGAGTTTAAAAATTTTTAATTTACTAAAAATTTTACAATTTACTAAAAATTATAAAATTTTAAATCTTACAATACTTGTAAAAATAAGTAAAAATACACAATTTTTAAATGAAGAAAGCAACAATTATGTCTATCCAGGATTAAAGAAATAAAGAATAATAATAATGATTAAAAACCAGTAGGTGCTTAGTGAGTTAAATAAAAATAAAAAAAAAAAGAAAAAGAAAATGAAAATTAAAAGCATATACATAATACCCATACAATGAAACTTTATTTTCAATGCCTCCGCATATTTTCAGCGCCTAATGTTAATTATTCATGTATGTAGCCATAAAAAGAGGTTTCCTATTTCAAGTATATTGAAATTCTTGACGAGCGAAACATATCACGCACACCTAGTCATCTTCGCGTGCGAAGATCACACTCGTCATTATTTAAATAGAATGCCCCTTTTCAAGTTTCTCTTTCGCATATATATATATACATTCTTTTTTTCCTCCCTTTTTTTCCTTTTCTTTTAAAAAAGATAATCATTAAATTAATTGAATTATTTAGCAAGGTGAAATTATGGTCTTTTGTTGTTGTTTTATCTCTTAATTGAAAGAAGGGAGAGTTTTAGATCGATATAAACGTCCATCATCGCTCTTTACTTTATACATGTTTTTACAATATTTTACGCTTTTTAATACGTGTCTTATATCTCTTTTTCATATAACCTAACTCAACGTAATTCGTCGTAAATTACGCTAATTGAACGTAATTTAAAGAAAATTAACGTAACTCGACGTAACTTAACGAGAGTTGACGTATTTCAATGAAACTTAACTAAAGTTAACGTTGTTTAATGTGTCTCGACGTAATTAAAATTTTTTTTTACGTAATTCGATAATTTTTAACGTAATTGGCATTAATTGGACGTATCGCAAATTAAATCGAGAAAATTTAACACAATTCCACGATGTTTATTGTAATATAAAGTAATTCGACGTATTTCGACGTAAATTACGGTAATTGAACGTAATTTGAAAACAATCAACGTAACTCGATGTAACTTAACGAAATATAACGTATTTCAATGAAAGTCAACTAAAGTTAACGTAGTTTAATGTATCTCGAAAAATTTACGTTATTCGACGATATTTAACGTAATTTGCAATAACTTGACGTAATTCAAAAAAAATGTACGCAATTCCACGACGTTTAACGTAACTTAAAGCAACTTGACGACTTTTGAAAAATTCTGCGTAACACTTAAAAAGTATATCGAGAAAAATAAATGTAATTCAATGTAATTTCAAAAAAATTTAACCTGTTAACGTAATTCCACAAAATTTTGACGTAATTTAAAGTAACTCGACGTAATTCGTCGTAAATTACGCTAATTGCACGTAATTTAAAGAAAATTAACGTAACTCAACGTAACTTAACGAAATCTGACGTATTTCAATATAACTCAACTAAAGTAAACGTAGTTTAATGTATCTCGACGTAATAATTAATAAAAATTCACTTAATTCGACGATATTTAACGTAATTTGCAATAACTTTACGTAATTCGATAAAATTTAACGTAATTCTACGGTTTTTAACGTAACTTAAAGCAACTTGACGTATTTGGAAAAATTCGACGTAATTTAAAAAGTACATAGAAAAAAATAAACGTAACTCGAGGTAATTTAGGAAAATTTAACGTTTTAACGTAATTCTACGAAATTTGGCGTAATTCAAAGTAACCTCAACGTAATTCGTCGTTAATTACGCTAATTGATCGTAATTTAAAGAAAATTAACGTAACTTAACGAAATCTGACGTATTTCAATGTAACTCAACTAAAGTTAACGTAATTTAATGTATCTCGACGTAATAATTAATAAAAATTCACTTAATTCAACTATATTTAACGTAATTTGCAATAACTTTACGTAATTCGTTAAAATTTAACGTAATTCTACGGTTTTTAACGTAACTTAAAGAAACTTGACGTATTTGGAAAAATTCGACGTAATTTAAAAAGTACATAGAAAAAAATAAACGTAACTCGAGGTAATTTAGGAAAATTTAAGGTTTTAACGTATAATTCTACGAAATTTTGACTTAATTTAAAGTAACTCGACGTAATTCGACTTAAATTGCGATAATTGAATGTAATTTGAAGGAAATTAACGTAACTCGACATAACTTAACGAAATCTGACGTATTTGAATGTAATTCAACTAAAATTTATGTAGTATAATGTATCTCGACGTAATTAATAAAAATTTAACGTAATTCAACGATATTTAACATAATTTGCAATCACTTGACGTAATTGGAGAAAATTTAACGTAATTCCACGTTGTTTAACGTAACTTAAAATAAGTTGTCGTAATTTGGGAAACTCGACGTAATTCGACGAAATTGACGAAATTTAACGTAATTTAAAGGAACTTAACGTAGTTCGAGAAAATTTAATGTAATTTACAACGTAGCTCAACGTAATTCGACAAAATGGACGAAATTTAATGTAATTTAACCGAACTTGACGTAATTCGAGAAAAGTTAACCTAACTCGACGGAATTCGACGAAAATTAACTTATTTAATGTGACTCAACGTAATTTGAGAAAATTTATCATTTCAACGTAATTCCACAAAATTTAACGTAATTTCAAGTAACTTTCTGTAATTCAAGAAATTTTAAGGTAATTTAACGTAACTCAACGTAACTCAACGAAATTCGACGAAATTTAATGTAACTTAACCGAACTTGACGTAATTCGAGAAAATTTAACCTAACTCGACGAAATTTGCGAAAATTAAACGTAATTTAAAGTAACTTGGCTTACTTCAAAAAAAAAATTTAACGTAATTTAAAGTAATTCGTCGTAATTAGAAGAAATCAATTAAACTTAACGTCGTAATTTGAAGTAACCTGTAATTTGGAAAATTCGACGAAATTTGAAGCACATTGAGAAAAGTAAACGTAATTCGGCGAAATTCAAGAAAATTTATACTTTTAACGTAATTCGACAAAATTTAACGTATTTTTTGGAGCTCAACGTGATTCGAGAAAAATTTCACGTCATTTAAATTATTTCGACGTATTTCAGAAAAATTGAACGTACTTCCACGATATTTAACAAAATTTGAAGTAACGACGTAATTCGAGAAAATTTCTGGTAATTAAATCTAACTTGACGTGCGTAATATTTGACAGAACGGACGAAATTTGACGTAATTTAAAGGAACTAAACGTAATTCCAGAAATTTAACGTAATTCGACGAAATTCGCGAAAATTAAACGTAATTTTAAAATAACTTGGCGTACTTTTAAAAAAATGTAACGTAATTTAACCTAATTCGACGTAATTAGACGTAAAAATTATATCAAAATAGCTCGAAATTTTGACCTGATATTTAGGTCAAGTTTGAAAAATAATCATTTTTAAAAAATAATAAATTTGATCTACGTGTTAGGGCAAAGGTTACAAAATTTTGACCTACTATTTAGGTCAGTTTTTAAACCATAATATAAAATTATCCTGACCTAAACCTTTAGGTCAATTTAAATAATTAGATAAAATTATTTTGACCTAAATTTTAAAGTAAAAAAAATTTTTTTTTTAAATTCTGAATAAATAATAGTAAATTCTAAAAAAATTCTGTTTATATATTTTGATTTTTAAATGTTACTTATTTTTTTCATTTTTTTTGTTGCTTATATTGTGATTGTAAAATTATAGAAAAAAAATGATTAAGTTAACATAAAGTTATAAAAGAAAAAAAGGGGGGAGGGAAGGGATAAAAAAAAAGTTGAAAAACATAAAGAGTGTGAAAGGCTGACGATTGCTCTCTAAGCACTTCCCGTGTGTAAATGATCTTGGACTTGCTGATAGTGTCTGCCAACAGTTAGACGCTAACGAGAAGGAAAATAAGACAAACGGAAGTACAATGTAATGTACACATAGTGTAGCTAGTTGTATACTAGTATATTGTATACATGGGAAGATATAGAACTCTTTTTTTCAATTCACCTTATAATTGTGTAATTATGAAATTCTTTAAATATATTTGCGAAAAAGGTCAATGTATTAAGGGCGTAATCCGATTCTGTCTTTATTATTATATATTGCTATTTTTTACTATTTACTATCATTAATATTATTATTGTCTTTAATTATTATTACTATTTTTATTATTATTACTGTTGTTATTATTATTATTATTATTACTATTTTTATTATTATTAATTATTTTTATTGTTATTACGTTTACTACTCCTGACACTGTCATTCTTTTTTTTTTAATTAAATTTACCATCATTTGACGTAAAATATTACCACTTGTGAGAGAGTCAGTGGCGCCTTCTGTCAACTAATCCTAACGCGGGCTTTTTCAAATCTTCAATTTTTTCTTTCGTTCTTAGTAAATTAATTTTTGTATTATATGTTAATTATTGTTTTTTTATTACTATTGTTATTATTTTTATTATTATTATTATTATTATTAACATTGTTATTAAAATAGTTAATACTACTATTATGGTTAATATTATTAATATTGTTAATTCTTTTCCAACCGCTAAAAGTAGTATTATTTTACATTTATTTATATTCAGCGAATGTTACTTGAAATATTACCACTTGCGAGAAAGTCAATGGCGCCCTCGAGCAACTAAATCTGACGCGGGCTTTTTTAAATTTCAATATTTATTTTTTTTGTTTTTTTGTAAATTAATTTTACTTCGTTAATTCTTATTATTCCTATTATGATTTTTATTATTAATATTTTACTAATAATAAATGTATTAATATTTTATTAATAATAAATTTACTAATAATTTATTAATAATAAATTTAGTAATATTTTATTATTAATCAATGGTTCTTAAGTAGAGGAAGTATTATTATTATTATTATTATTATTATTTATGTTATTATTATGGGGACTTAGTGAGGGTTATATTTTATTATAGCAAAAATTTTTCTAATTATACATTTTGTAATTATAATGTATATATATATATATATATATATATTTATATATTGTAGACTTGGCGGGGAATTCTAAGAATTGCTTGCGATGTTAAAACATTGTTAGAGTTTTCTCTTTTAACAATCGATGTAAGTATATCGACATGGCGCCATCGAATTCCCCGAGTCACGATTCTCTTTGGGACCACGCGCGCATTTTATATACCGGTCGCGATTAAAATCGAAATCGAAATCTAGTCGGTGCCGTCGGCATTTATATTTATAAGTATAGAGTCATGAAAAGAGTGTTTATTTCTGAAACAAAAAATTAAAAATAAGTCTAAACAAAAATAAGAGTAATAAAAAAGTAATGAAAAATTATAAAAAACTATAAAAAGTAATAAAAAGTAATCAAAAATAATTAAAAGTAATAAAAAATTATAAAAAGTAATAAAAAGTAATCAAAAATAATAAAAGGAATAAAAAATAATAAAAAAATAACAAAAAGTAATGATAAAAAATTTAAAAATGTAATAAAAAATAAAAAAGTAACAAAAAATAAAAAAAAGTATCAAAAAATAAAAAAAAGTATCAAAAAATAAAAAAAGTAACAAAAAAATAAAAAAAAGTAACAAAAAATAAAAAAAAAGTAACAAAAAATAAAAGAAAGTAACTTAAAAAGAAAAAAAAAGGAAACATAAAGGAAAATAATAAAAAGAGTAGAAATGGAAAAAAGAAACTAAACAAAAAAGTGGATAAAAAAAAATAAAACAGGAAAAAAAAGTTTAAAAAAAGAAGAATTTAAAAAACAAAAAAGATAATAAAGAGACGACAAAAATAATTAAAAAAATGAAAAGGGTAAACAAATAAAAATAATTAGGAAAAAAATAATTAAAAAACGAAAAAGTATAAAAATGCAAAAAAGAATAAAAAGAAAAAGGGTAAAAAGAAGGAAATAATAAATAGAAAAAGAGTAAAAATACAAAAAGTGTAAAAAATAACAGCAAGAGTGAAAAATGAAAATAGTAACTAAATAAAAATAATACAAAAAACAAAATAAATAGAAGAAAACTAAAGGAAAAAATGGAACGATTAAAAAATAGAAATAATAGAAAAAACCAAACGAATAAAAATTCAAAATAAGTAAAAAAAGAAGTAAAAAAAACTGAAAGGAGTAAACAAAAAAGTAATAGAAAAAACAAAAAACAAAAACAAAAAAGAAAGAAAGGAGGTAAATGTAAATAAAGTAAAAAATAATAAAAATAATGAAATTGCAAATAAGAGTAAAAATACGAAAAATGGAAAAATTACAAAAAGAGTGAAAATAACTAAAAAAAAGTAAAAAAAAATATCAGAAGAGTAAAAATAGGAAAAAAAGTAAAAATAAAAAAATGATTAAAACTAGGAATAGAATAGAGTAAAAACACGAGAAGTGTAAAAAAATAAAAAGAGTGCAAATAATAAAAAAGTAAAAATACGAAAATAATAAAAATAGCAGAATAGTAAAAATACGAAAATAGTAAAATTAGAATACGAAAATATAAAGAAAACAGTGAAAATAGGAAATTCGTCAAAATGCAAAAAGAGTAAAAATAGCAAAATGTGTAAAAATACAAAATAAGTAAAAATAGGAAAAGAGTAAAAACACCGAGAAATGTAAAAATTACAAAAAAAAGTAAACATAACTAAAAAAAAGTAAAAATACAAAAAAAAAATTTCAGAAGAGTAAAAATAGGAAAAAGAGTAAAAATAAAAAAATGAGTAAAAATAGGAAAAGAGTAAAAACACGAGAAGTGTAAAAAAACAAAAAGAGTGCAAATAATAAAAAAAGTAAAAATACGAAAATAATAAAAAAAAAGTAAAAACTGTAAAAATAGGAAATGCGTCAAAATGCAAAAAAGAGTAAAAATAGCAAAATATGTAAAAATACAAAATGAGTAAAAATAGGAAAAGAGTAAAAACACCGAGAAATGTAAAAATAACAAAAAGTGTAAAGATAACAAAACCAGTAAAAATAACAAAAAAAAAGTAAAAATAACAAAAAAAAGTAAAAATAACAAAAAAGGTAAAAATAACAAAAAAAGTAAAAATAACAAAAAAAGTAAAAATAACAAAAAAAAGTAAAAATACAGAAAGAGTAAAAATACAGAAAGAGTAAAAATACGAAAAATATAAAAAAACAGAGTACAAATAACAAAAAAGTAAAAATACAAAAAAAATAAAAATAGCAGAAGAGTAAAAATACGAATAGAGTAAAAATGTCAAAAAGAGAAAAAATAGGAATGGCGTAAAAATGCAAAACGAGTAAAAAATAGCAGAAAGATTTAAAAGACAAATTGAGTAAAAATACTAAAACAGGAAATATAACAAAATGAGTAAAAATTACAACAAAAGTAAAAAATACAACATGAATAGAATTAACAAAAAGAGTAAAAATTCGAAAAGATTAAAAATAACAAAAAAAAGAGTGAAAATAGCAACAAAAAAAGTAAAAGTAGAAAAAAGTAAAAATAGAAAAAAGTAATAATAGCAAAAAAAAGTAAAAACAACAAAAAAGTAAAAATAGCGAAAAAAGTAAAAACATCAAAAAAGTAAAAAAATAGCAAGAAAGTAAAATTACAAAAGAGTAAAAAACAAAAATAGAAGTAAAATCATTTTAAAAAATGAAAGAAGAATAAAATGGTTAATTTATAGAAGAAAAAAAGGAGTGGGGTTTAAAAAAAGTTTAGCGTAGGAGGGGAGGGGGTGGCATAGAACTATTAGCAATGCCTGATAGTAGTGGTGAAGGTGGTGGGGGGAGGGGACTTGAGAAATTGCAATGAATGTTATTTATATTGTATATACAATGAAGATACCGTTTAAGAGAGGTATAAATTAATTAGATAATTAATCGTGTAATGCCTTTAATTGGGTCCTGTTAAGTGTCAGTGTATTCACTATCGACTCTCTTTCTCTTTCTCTATTTACACGTATACATATATATATAATCTTTGCAGAGGCATCTCTCTCGCTATTATATTCTCCCTTCGTTCCGCCTTTGGGACCAACGATCGTCTCGTAAAATCTCGAACTTGTTCGATTTCAGATAAGACGATGTGAGATTTCACTGAGATTCGATCTCAAATGCGATGTATATATATACGTATAAAGTTTCCTGCGTTTGTAATGAAGATACGCTTCTCTATAAAAGTGCGCCAGTTGTCCCAAAAAAAAAAAATTTTTTCAAACTAAAAAAATCAAATTTTAATCAATTTTTCTATTTTACTTTTTGTTTATTTTACTATTATATTTTGAATTTTCCTTTCTTTATATTTTATTTAACAGTTCCTACTTTATTTTGCTTTCTCAATTTTATTTTTCAACGAATTATTATTATTATTATTATTATTATTTTAATAAAAGATTTTTTTTGTTTATATAATTTTACGGATTTGAAAAAATATTAAATTAATATTCAATTATAATAATAATTATTATTACTATTTTTCTTCTTCTTCTTCGTTTTTTCCCTTGTTTGCAAATAATAATAATTTAATTAAAAATTATAATTAATTAATTTCTGAAAATATAATTAAGAGAAAAAAAAATTCCCCCCGACAGGTGGAATCGAACGTCAATGATTTACCCTCGAGCAGAGTCCTAACCAACTGAGCCAATGCGGCGATTGAAATACTAAAATTTCTTCAAAGTTTCTTTTTTCTCTATTCTATAGTCAAAGATAAATGAAAAATATATTTTTAAATTCTTGTTTTTACTTCTGATTTCTGATTTAAAAAAAATTCTCTTACTAAAAATAGGTTAATAAAGAAACAAAATTATCTTATTGGAAATAAATCTTAATTTTTTTCTTTTATTATAATAAAATTGTTATTATTGACCTTTTTCTATATATAGAAAAAGGTCAATAAAGAAACGAAAAGCGAATATTTTGGTCATTTCTTTTTTTTTTTAACAAATGTCTCTGCGTAGATAAATATTTGAACAAAATGGGGAAAATTTAGGCGAAAAGTTATAAAAAAAAAAAATAAGTGACCTTTTTGACATAATTTTAAAAATGAAGATTAAGTCAAAACACAAAAGTGAAAACATTTAAATTATTTGGAAATTTTAATCTTTAAATTATAATTTTTAATTAATTTTTTTATTAACATTCAATTATAGGTGAAAATTTCTCACTTCCACCTAACTTTAATTTATTTATTCATTTATTTTCAAGTTGGGGCAAAAATTACTATTTTTGATTAAAAAAAAAAAAATGAAAAATAAATAAAAATAAATTTTCAAGTTGGGGCAAAAAATTACCATTTTTTTGTAAAAAATAAATAATAATAATAATACTAAAATATTAAAAATAAATAAAATTTAGATCAAAAATAGTAAATTTTGTCCTTACTTGAAAATAAATGAATAAATAAATTAAAGTTCGGTCATTGTGATTATTAAAAAGGACCACTTTTGACTTATTAAAAACAATTGAATACTTCAAAATTAACCCTTTTGACCTGATTTAAAAAAAAATTAATTAAAAATAGGTAATTCATAAAAAATATAAATTAAATAATTTATTAATTTCATAATAATAATAATAATAATAATAATAATAATAATATTAATAATATTAATAATAATAATAATAATAATAATAATAATTAATATTATTATTATTATTATTTATTTTATTTATTATTTTATTTATTTATTATTTTTTTATTAATTATTATTATTATTTAATTATTTAATTATTTAATTATTATTATTTTACTTATTAATTAATTTATTTATTTGATAATATTTTTTAAAAAATATTTTTTTTGTAATTAAATTATTGTAATATTATTATAAAAATTGAAATAAAATATTTGGAAAATTTTTTTATTTTAAATGTTTATTTTAAAAAAATATAATAAAAATATTTATTAAAAAATATTTTTTTCCAGAGTTAAAAAAATTATCCACTTTTTTTAATGGTTGTAATTTTTTTTCTTCATTTATGCTTTTTTGTGTAATGGAATAAAATTTTAAATGAATGAAAATATGTGCAAGGCAAAAATTCCTCTCGATAATTAGTAAACGTGTGCAAGAAGAAGAATGTTAAGTCGTGTATTTCATATATATATATATATAAATTGTACAATTATATAGTAATAGAGAAAGGGCAAAAAAAAAAGAAAACAGGATTTAGCTGCGACGAGAGTTGAAACGTGATGCTGTGCAGCAGTGATCATGTACCATCAAAGCTTGAAGGTTTTTCGACAGAAAGTTGGACGTTTCATCGTCGCGTGGCGTTAGTGTTGCCTCCGTTCTAGTCTCATTGCTGTCATGGACCAAACTTCTTCTTTGGCGCCTCGCTTCAATGAAATCTTGTCTCATCTCGTCAATTTTTTCTTTTTCATTCCTTTTTTTCTTGTTTTTCTATATTTATTTATAATTCTACAAAAAATTATTTTTTTATACTTTGATAAGTTTTTTAACTTAATAATTTCTTAAATTTATTTCAAAGAATTGATTTTTTAATTAATTTTTCTATTTATCGTTTTATTTCAAAGAATTCAATTTTTAATTTTTCAATTTATTTACAAAGAAATTATTTTTTTATTTTTTTAATTTACTTCAAAGAATTTACTTTTTTATTTTTTTTATTTACTTCAAAGAATTTACTTTCTAATTTTTTAAATTTATTTTCAAGACATTTTTTTTAACTTTTTAATTTACTTCAAAGACTACTTTTTAAGTTTTCAATTTATTTTCAAGAAATTATTTCTTAATTTTTTAATTTACTTCAAAGAATTTACTTTTTAATATTTCAATTTATTTCCAAGAAATTATTTTTTTTTTCATTTATTTCAGACTTTTGTTTTTAAGTTTTCTATAAATTTATTTCAACGAAATTATTATTTTATTTATTTCAAAGAATTTAATTTTTTATTTTACAATTTATTTCAAAGAATTTACTTTTCAATTCTTCAAAGTATTTTAAAGAATTTATACTTTTCGCAATTTCTTGTTTCTTTTAAATAAAAATTATTTTCTAATTTTTCGTTTATTTGAAAAAAATATATTATTTTTTTTTATTATTCGTTTATTTGAAAAAAAGATTATTTTTTAATTATTCGCAAAATTTAAAGAGAAAAATATTAATGGTTTTGACTTGAATTATTAATTTTCATTATAATTAGTTATCTAATAATTTATTATTATTTATTTTTTTCCACTATTTTCACGATTTTTTTACGTGATTTTATTTTTATTACATTTCTATAACTTTTAAATTTTTTTTACCCGATAATTATTAAACTACTTTTCATGTTACATTTAATTTATTTAACACCTTTTTTTCTTTGTTTACTAATAAAAAAAGAAAATTTTTTTTTCAAATAAAATTTTCCATTATTTTTATAATTTTTGTTCGATTAGAGAACATTGAAAAAAATGATAATTAATAAAAATTAATATTAATAACAATTGTAATAGTAGTAATTATTAGGCATTGAAACAATAAAGTAAAAATAATAATAGTAATAGTAATAAATAAAATGGAAAAATAAATAAAGATGGTTTCTTATTGGAGAGTTTATTGACAAGCGAGACGTTGTCGGAAGAGAGAAATTATTACGTCTAGCCTTTAAAAGAAATTGGATATAATAAGACTGGATTTGTCAATTATAAAAAAAAGACAGAATTAAAAAAAAAGGAAATATATATATATACGCACGTTCGTTGTTATACGAGAAACTGTAAGACGACTTTTTGCATTTTTTTTTCTTTTCTTTTTTTTTTTTTTTTTGCTTTAAAGGAATAGTTAAAGTGCAACATTGTCCATCAAGATTGAAAACAAGAAAAGCAAACTGACAAGTTTTATTTCCATTTGTTGTGATTTAGACATAAAATGTGATCATATCATTTTTTTCTCCCCATTGGCATCAATTTTCATCTAAAGCCGCGCATTCTATTCTATATATTTAATAAAAAAAATAAGGAGAATGAAGATGAAAGGAAAATATTAACAATTATTTTCGGGAATATGAAGAAAAAAGTATATTGTTTGTACCTAACTACCATATTTGGAACCTAATTCCACTGTTTTGGTTCTTATTTAACAGATTTGTATAGATATATTTAACTATACTGTAGTTGGCTCCTAACAACCATTGTTAGTATTTAACTACCATGGTTGGTACCTGACTACCATGGTTGGTACCTAACTACTATTGTTAGTACCTAATTATCATAGTTAATATCTAACTATCATTGTTGGCACCTAACTACCATGGTTGGTACCTAACTACCATGGTTGGTACCTAACTACCATGGTTGGTACCTAACTACCATTGTTGGCACCTAACTACCATGGTTGGTACCTAACTACCATGGTACCTAATTTTTGCACCGTTTTACAAGAATCTATAACATATTTGGTACCTAAACGCTACTATATTAATGGTATTACTATAATTGGCACCTAACACTACATTGTACCTGAAAAATATGGTACCTAATGGTATGTGGTACTTTTTAAAATGTTTTCTACTTAAGTTTAAACCATAATTCTAAAAAGGTTCTAAATGGGTTCTGAATAGGTTCTAAAAACCTAATTAGAACAAATAGGTTCTAAATAGATTTTAAATAGGTTTTAAATAGGTTGTAAATAGGTTGTAAATATTTTCTGAATAGGTTCTAAGGAGATTCTAAATAGGTTTTAAATATGTTCTGAATAGGTTCTTAAAACCTATTTAAAGAGATAGGTTCTAAATATGTTCTGAATAGGTTCTAAAAACCTATTTAAAGAAATAGGTTCTAAATAGATTTTAAATAGGTTCTTAATAGGTTGTAAGTAGGTTCTAAATATTTTTTTAATAGGGTCTTAGTAGGTTAGTAATAGGTTCTGAAAGGTTCTGAATAGGTTCTAAAACCTATTAAAAAATGGTTCTAAATAGGTTTTAAATAGGTTCTTAATAGGTTGTAAGTAGGTTCTAAATATTTTTTAAATAGGGTCTTAGTAGGTTAGTAATAGGCTCTAAATAGGTTCTGAATAGGTTCTAAAACCTATTTAAAACAAATTGGTTCTAAATATGTTCTGAATAGGTTCTATAAACCTATTTAAAGAAATAGGTTCTAAATAGGTTCTAAATAGTTTTAAATAGGTTCTAAATAGGTTGTAAATATTTTCTGAACAGGTTCTAAGGAGGTTTTAAATAGGTTCTAAATAGGTTGTAAATATTTTCTGAACAGGTTCTAAGGAGGTTTTAAATAGGTTCTAAATATGTTCTGCATAGATACTAAATAGATTTTAAATAGGTTCTTAATAGGTTGTAAGTAGGTTCTAAATATTTTTTAAATAGGGTCTTAGTAGGTTAGTAATAGGTTCTAATTAGGTTCTCAATAGGTTCTAAAACCTATTTAAAACAAATAGGTTCTAAATAGATTTTAAATAGATTCTTAATAGGTTGTAAGTAGGTTCTAAATATTTTTTAAATAGGGTCTTAGTAGGTTAGTAATAGGTTCTAAATAGGTTCTGAATAGGTTCTAAAACCTATTTAAAACAAATTGGTTCTAAATAGGTTTTAAATAGGTTCTTAATAGGTTGTAAGTAGGTTCTAAATATTTTTTAAATATGTTCTTAGTAGGTTAGTATCAGGCTCTAAGTAGGTTCTGAATAGGTTCTAAAACCTATTTAAAACAAATTGGTTCTAAATAGGTTGTAAATATTTTCTGAATAGGTTCTAAATAGGTTCTAAATAGATTCTAAATAGGTTCTAAATATGTTGTAAATATTTTCTAAATAGGTTCTATGTAGGTACTAAATTGGTTCTAAATAGGTTCTGAATAGGTTCTAAATGGGTTCTAAATAGGATATTAGAAAATGTTAGGTATTTTTTGAATTTTTTTTTACTTTAATCTATATCACTAATCGTAACAGAACAAAAAGAAAAATTCTTTTTAAAAAATGAAAATGAAATAAAAGGAGAATTATTAAAAATTAAATTATTTAGTAAATATAAATAAAATACGATACGTGAGAGGAAAAATTAAAAGTTGAGAAGAGAAAAGTTAATCCGTCGCTTTGAGAATTGACTCTCGAGAGCTGCCGTCGGTAGATGATTGATACCTTTTGTCTACGGCTTAGAAATACAACGAGCGTGTATTGTCTTGCCTATTATGGCTGTCATAAAAAGAAGAAAAATAATTTTTTACCTTCTCATTTATTATTTCAAAAATATAAAAATTGATTAATAATCATTTTTTTTTTTGAAGGAAAAAATCCTTTGGAAAATTAATCATAGCCGAAAATAATGCTAATGATAATAGTAATTATTATTAAGGTGAATAAATATTATCTTAACTCTTATTTTTATTATTATTATCATTATCATTATTATTATTATTATTATCATTATTATTATTATTATTATTATTATTATTATTATTATTATTATTATTATCATTATTATTATTATTGTCATTATTCTTATTCCTATTATTATTATTATTATTATTTAATTTTATTATCAATTTAAAAATATTTTTCGAATAATTTTTTTATTATTATAAATTTGTGTCTAGAACTGCGCATAAAGAAACAAATATTCTTTCAAGCCTATATAACTACTATTAAGTATCTACATATTTATAATAGTAAAAGGTCAATCCGTCGGCACCGATTGTCTGAACAGTATATAAACGAAAACCTGTTATTTTAGGTTTTTTATTCTCTAGATTCCATTATTTTCTCGCCACCTAATTATTCAATTAGAAAACTTAAATTAACAGGAATTTTTTTCTTCATTCCTTTTTTTCCCTTTGTCTTTGTTTTGTGTTTATTTTGTTAATGTAAAAATTTGAAGTTATCGTAAAAACTATAGGTACTCGAAAAAATTGAACCAAGTTCCATTTTTGAAGCAATTATTATTAAAATAAAAATAAAAAATATTAAAAGACATTTGCAATTTGGAAAAATTTCTTTTTCTCTTTTTTAAAAGGAACCAAAAAAAAAAATGTTGCCTTCTTGATTCATAAAAGCTACTGTATAGGTCCTTGAATATATATATATGTATGCGCTCGGTTCGTTGATGACGATGGCTCATCTCATGAAAGCTGAGCGCCTCTCTCAGGAGTTACGACTCCATTAAGAAAGCCCTACTGCTGATTTTTTTTCGGGTTCATTTCAGGTCGCATAAAACAAGCTATTTAAAATGCAAGGGCGTAGTCTCTGCTTTCCCATCGCGCCTCACCCCGGTTAAAAACAGTATCCACCCTCCCTGAATTTAAACAGGTCAATCGACCAGCTTTTAGGTCAATAACAATAGTAGAAAGCAACGATCTTAAAGTTAAATTGAAATTAAATAAAACATCATTCCAAAAAAATCGGTATCAGAAATAATTTTTAATTTTGCGATAAATTTGGTATTTTAGGTCAAAAATGGCTCAAAAATAAGTCAAACTATGCGTCTTTTATTCAACTACAAGATACAGATAGTAATTTTAATCTTCCGAAATAATTGAAATAAAAAAATTGTAAAATAGAAAAATTTGCAAATTTTCAACTTTTTTAATTTGTCAATATCTTTGTTGTTTTTCATCAAAAAAGGTTCAAAAATAGGTCAATCGATACGTTTTTTAGTAAACTATAAGCTGCCAGTAATAATAAGGTTCTTTAATAATAATTTAAATAAAAAAATTGTAAAAAACAAAAATTCGAAAATTTTCAACTTTTTTAATTTGGCAATATCTTTGTTGTTTTTCATCAAAAAAGGTTCAAAAATAGGTCAATCGATACGGTTTTTAGTAAACTATAAGCTTCCATTAATAATTTGGATCTTCAATAATAATTTAAATCAAAAAATTGCATAATATAAAATTTTAAAAAATCTCGACTATTTTATTTTGGCTAAAATTGTGATATTTTCTATCAAAAAGGACTCAAAAGTAGATCCATGGATAACCTATCCAGTAAACTATAAGCTATAAATAATAATTTTGATCTTGAATAATAATTTAAATTTGAAAAATTGCAAAAAATAAAATTTGAAAATTTCGCTACATTTTTCTTTTGGCGAAAATTTTGTTATTTTAAGTCAAAAATGGTTCAAAAATAAATCAAGCGATGCGTCTTTTAGCCAACTACAAGATACAGATAAAAATTATTGTCTTGCGAAATAATTTAAGTAAAAAAATTGTAAAATACAAAAATTTGCAAATTTTCAACTTTTTTAATTTGTCAATATCTTTGTTGTTTTTCATCAAAAAAGGTTCAAAAATAGGTCAATCGATACGTTTTTTAGTAAACTGTAAGCTGCCAGTAATAATGAGGTTCTTCAATAATAATTTAAATAGAAAAATTGTAAAATACAAAAATTCGAAAATTTTCAACTTTTTTAATTTGTCAATATCTTTGTTGTTTTTCATCAAAAAAGGTTCAAAAATAGGTCAATCGATACGTTTTTTAGTAAACTATAAGCTGCCAGTAATAATTTAGATCTTTAATAATAATTTAAATCAAAAAATTGCATATTACATAATTTTGAAAAATTTCAAGATTTTTATTTTGCCCAAAATTTTGTTATTTTAGGTCAAAAAGGACTCAAAAGTAGATCCATGGATAGCTTTTCCAGTAAACTATAATCTATAAATAGTAATTTTGTTCTTGAACAGTAATTTAAATTGAAAAATTCCCAAAAATAAAATTTTGAGAATTCGTTCCATTTTTCTTTTCTCGAAAATTTTGTTAATTTAGGTCGAAAATAATTCAAAAATAAATCAAATGATGCGTCTTTTATACAACTACAAGATACAGTTAATAATTTTAATCTTTCGAAATAATTTGAATGGAAAAATTGTAAAATACAAAAATTCGAAAATTTTCAACTTTTTTAATTTGTCAATATTTTTGTTGTTCTAGGTAAAAAATTATTCAAAAATAGGTCAAAGGATGCGTCATCCCTTCAAGTACAAAATCCAAAAAATAATTTTGAATTTACAAAATAATTTATATAAAAAAATTGTAAAATACAAAAACTCTGAAATTTTTAACTTTTTTAGTTTGTCAGTATCTTCGTTATTTTAGGTCAAAAATGATCCAAAAATAGGTCAATCGATGCAACTTTCTTTTATTACAAGAGGCAAATAGGAATTTTAAGCTTCTAAAATAATTTAAATAAATTATTTGTAAAATAAATTTTTTTGCAAAATCTCAACTTTTTTAGTTTGTCAATATCTTTGTTATTTCAGGTTCAAAATAGTTCCAAAATAGATGAAACGAAGCGTTTTTTATTGAACTACAAGTTGCAAATAATAATTTTCAACTTACGAAATAATTTAAATAAAAAATTGTAAAATACCAAAGTTTCGAAAATTCTTAATTTTTTTCATTTTGCGATAAATTAGTTATTTCAGGTCAAAAATGTTTGAAAAATATGTAAAACGATACGTTAATTTTTCAGCTACAAGTTGAAAATAATAATTTTAATCTTCCGAAATAATTAAAACAGAAAAATTGTAAAATAAAAAATTTCGAAAATTCTCAAACTTTTTAGTTTGTCAATAACTTTGTTGTTTTTGGTCAAAACAAGTTCAAATAAAGGTCAATTGATTTGTTTGTCCCTAAACTGTAAACTACTATTAATAATTTTGTACTTGAATAATAAATACTAATAAAAAAATCCCAAAATATAAAATTTCGAAATTTTTTTTTTATTTTGTTAATAGTTTTTTTAATTAATATGGAAAATTAATATTAAATAGGCCAATTGATGTGTTTTTTATTTAATTGTAAGCCACACGTAATGATTTAAAATTTTTTATTATAATTAAAATCATAAACTCGAAAATAAAAAATTTACAGTTTTTTCCATTTCTTTATTTGCGGTTAATGGAAATTTTAAAAAATAGTTTAATTTTAAAAAAAATAATCTTTAACGACAATACTTCTTGGCTGATGAAAATGAAGAAAAACAGAAATATATTTGATCTTTGAAATGAAGAAACGTTTTGATGAGTGTAAACCTTCGTGAGATGTATTTTTCTGGTTTTTTTTTCCTTTTTCTTCTTCTGCTTCTTCTATTCGGTTTGAAATTTATATGTGTGAGTGTGTAGCAAAAAGTGAAAGAAAAAGAAAGAAAGAAGAAGAGAATGAAAATGAAATGCCCACAAAACGACTGACGAGTATACTGAAGGGAAGAGTCATAACTGTCTCGATGCCAAGTGGCATGCCCCGCAAAAATTATCCCTCGAAAAATAATAAAAATAAATTAGTCATTATCATTTTCTTTCATTTCGTATTTTTTAAAATTCTTTTTTTTATTTTTATTTTTATTTCTTGAAACCTGTTTTTAATAAAGACGTAATGGTGCCCAAATCATGGAACAGAAAACAATAAATAATCAAGAAACTAATTGCTCATAATAAATTATTTTCGCAAAAATATCTTTTATAACGTGAAACTTGTTATTTAAACGTCATTTAGGAATTTTGATTTCATGTGTCGACCTTCAAAGGATGAACATAAAAAAAATTCATTTTTAAGATATATCGTTCATTTTTTTATTTTTTTATTTCATATTTTTGTTCCTATATTGAATCTCTATGCTTTTTAATGTTATGTTAAAAAACACACAGTTTGACTTATTTTGGAACCGTTTTTAAAAACCTAAAATAACAAAGTTATTGACAAACTAAAAATATGGGATTTTTTTGAAATTTTCTATTTTGCAATTTTTCTATTTAAATTATTTTGAAATGTTGAAAATTTTTATTTGCATCTTCCAGTTGATTAAAAAACGCAGCGTTTGATTTATTTTCGAAACATTTTTGACCTAAAACAACAAAGATATTGACAAATTAAAAAAGTTGAAAATTTCCGAATTTTTGTATTTTACAATTTTTTTGTTTAAATTATTTCGGAAGATCAAAATTATTATTTGCATCTTATAGTTCAATAAAAAACGCATCGTTCGATCTATTTTGGAACTATTTTTAACCTAAAATAACAAAAATATTGACAAACTAAAAAAGTTGAAAATTTCCGAATTTTTGTATTTTACAATTTTTTTGTTTAAATTATTTCGGAAGATAAAAATTATTATTTGCATCTTATAGTTCGATAAAAAACGCATCGTTTGATCTATTTTGGAACTATTTTGGACCTAAAATAACAAAGATATTGACAAACTGAAAAAGTTGAAAATTTTCGAAGTTTTTTATTTTCCAAATATTTTATTTAAATCATTTCTAAAGCTTTATATTGTTATTTGCATCTTGATGAAAAATAGAAAACGCTTCTTTTAACCTACTTTTGAATTCGTTTGGACCTGAAACAACAAAATTTATGCAAAAAGAAAAAAATTGAGAATTTTCCAAATTTTAAATTTTTGGCATTTTTTCTTTTAAAGTATCAATCAAGATCAAAATAAAAATTTGTAGCCTATAGATAAGAAAAAACGCCTAGATTTACTTAATTTTGAGCCCTTTTTGACCTAAAATAATAAACTTTTTGCCAAATGAAAAATGTAGAAAATTTTATAAATTTTTTATTTTGCAATTTTTGGTTTTAAATTATCATTTAAGATAAAAATTATTATTTGTAGCTTATAGTCAACCAAAAAACGCATCATTTAATCTACTTTTGATGCCTTTTTCACCTAATATAACAAATTTTTAACCAAAATGAAAATGTCGAGATTTTTCAAAATTTTATATTAAGCAATTTTTTTATTTAAATTATTATTATAGATCCAAATTATAAATGGCAGCTTATAGTTTACTAAAAAACGTATCGATTGACCTATTTTTGAACCTTTTTTGACAAAAAACAACAAAGATATTGACAAATTAAAAAAGTTGAAAATTTTCGAATTTTTGTATTTTACAATTTTTTTATTTAAATTATTTCGGAAGATTAAAATTATTATCTGTATCTTGTAGTTGATTAAAAGACGCATCATTTGATCTATTTTTGAATTATTTTTGACCTGAAATAACAAAATTTTCGACAAAAGAAAAATAGAACGAATTCTCAAAATTTTATTTTTTGGAATTTTTTAATTTAAATTACTATTTAAGATGAAAATTATTATTTATAGCTTATAGTTTACTGGAAAAGCTATCCATGGATCTACTTTTGAGTCCTTTTTGACCTAAAATAACAAAATTTTGGTCAAAATAAAAATCTCAAAATTTTTCAAAATTATATATTATGCAATTTTTTGATTTAAATTATTTTTGAAGTTCCAAATTATTACTGGCAGCTTATAGTTTACTAAAAAACGTATCGATTGACCTATTTTTGAACCTTTTTTGATAAAAAACAACAAAGATATTGCCGAATTAAAAAAGTTGAAAATTTCCGAATTTTTGTATTTTACAATTTTTTCATTTAAATTATTTCGGAAGATTAAAATTATTATCTGTATCTTGTAGTCTACTTAATAACGCATCGATTGACCTACTTTTGAACCTTTTTTGACCTAAATTAACAAATTTTTCGCTAAAACAAAAAGTGGTAAAATTTTTAAACTGTAATTCATTTGTAAAATTTATTAATTTATATTTTAAATCGAGTTTAAAATTATTATTTATAACATGCTCTATCTCTCTCTCTCTCGCTTTCGTGTGAGTGTGTGTGTGTGTGAGGGGAGGGAATGGGGCCCGTGAGTGAGAAGGGACCCAAGAATAAAAGAAGCCGACGCTGCGTACAGTAGCCAGACAGACTGTACCCAATTATTCCGGCGTGCTATACTAATGCCATGGACCCCCCCTTCCCCCCTCCACCCTCTCTTCATCCTATGCCCCCTATGTCCCCCCCTCTTCCCCTCCTTGCTCGTCTCATAATCCCAAGATAACGTGTTTCTCTCTTCCTCTCGTTCTCTTTTTCTCTACCACGTTTGCCCTTTAGGCCCACGACGGACCCAATCTTCCCCCACCTCTCCCCCTCTTTTCTGCCTTTCATCACATACGCGCCGCGCTTCAAACTGGATTTCCCCCGATTTTTGACGTTTTTGGAAGTCGATCGGCCCTTTGACGAAAGCAGAGGATACCGATGTCTGAATACCAACAATCGAGAGGGAGATTTATTGGATTTTGAAGTTGTTGGTATTATAGTCATTTTTTTTCCCTTGTACCCCCGGATGGAGGAGAGGGGGGTTTGGAATTTCGCTACTGTTTCGAATAGTTTTTGATTTTTTTTTGTCATTCTTCTGCTTATTTATTTTCAAGCGATTTGAAATTGTTTCTAGTGGGAGTTTCCAAAAATTTTTGGTAATTTCCGGGACATTTTTTCGGGTACAATATTTTTAGGGCGATATATTTTTGTAAATATTTTTCTTTTTAGTTGTGATTTTTATTTAGATGTTTAATTTTCTGTGGAGAAGAAATTTAGCAAAAAAAGTTCCGATCTTTGATAATAGAGAGAAAAATAGTGAAAAAAAATTTTTTTAAACTGCTATTTTCCGGGACATTTTCGAAATGCATTTTTTATAATAACTACAATGACACTATTTAAATTTTATAGAATTTGTGAATTTGTGTTTACTGTTTTTCTTTTAATTTCTTTTTTTGACAATTATTATCAAATAATTTTCATATTTCCGGTACATTTTCCGGGCACTGACTTTTCTAAACTCTGTTCATTTTCTGTTTCAGGTACGATTCCATTTCTGTTGAACCTTTTACTTGAAGTTTTAAGGTAAAAATTATTTCATTACTATATAGTTGTAATTTTTTCCGGTACACTAGGAACTATTTGTTCCCGCGGATTTTTAAGTTTGAAAATTGAATTATTTTCGAATCATTGATGAAAAATTTTTGTTTTTACTATAAAAAAAACAAACGATAATAGCAAATATGCAAAAAAAAGAATTAATGTAAAAAATCTTAAAAATAAAATGTGTAGAATATTTTCCGGGACATTTTGAAATTTTTTGTTTTTATTTTTTTCGATAAAAAACGAAGAAAGAAACTGACAAACAACGACCAAAAAACAGTAAAAAATGTCAAAATAAATTTTTGGTTTAATTAATTCATTAAATCTTAATTTGAAATTTTTTTTCAAATAAAAAATTAGTTGAAAAGAATAGCAAGGGGTAAGTTAGACACTAATGGGGTAAAGGCGACCAAAAAATAGAAAAGAATGTCAAAATTGAGTTTTCTTTTAATGACTTAATTAAATATTAGTAGGAAATATTTTTAAATATGAAACTAGTTGAAAATAAAACAGGGGTAAGTTTGGCACTAATGGGGTAAAAACGACCAAAAAGAACAGTGGGCTTTTGTTTTCATGATTCGAATATTAATATTTAAAATAGAAAATAGTTTCAAGTGTAAAATAAGTTAAAGGTGAAAATAATACGGGGTAAGTTCGACACTAGTGGCCTAATGGGGTAAATTTGACCCAAAAACAGTGGGTTTTCGTTTCAATGATTCGAGTTAAACATTTAAAATAGAAAATAGTTTCAAATATACAATTAGTCAAAGATAAAGATAATATGGGGTAAGTTAGACACTGATGGGGTAAAATGGTCCGAAAAGCAGAGAAATCTTACAAAATTGATTTTTCATTCAATGATTCGATTAAATATCAATAGATAACATTTCTAAATATAAAACTACTTGAAAATAACAGAACATGGGGTAAGTTCGACACTAATGGGGTAAAATCGTCCAAAAAACAATAAAAACGTTAAAAAATACTTTTTTTTTGTTAAAAAATTGTTTTCTTCCTTTTTTCCTTAAAAAAAGAAAAAAAAGAGATTTACCAAACAAACAATCGTCAATGTTATCATAACGAATAGGTCGATTGGGTTAAGTGAAATCTCCACTTGAGCGTATATCTCTTGTCATTTTCTGGAGATACACGAATCTTAAAAGGAAGGTTTTGATTAAAAATTTTTTGAATGTCACACGTGTTTTTGTGATAAGTCAATATACATATGTATATAAATAGCAGAAACAAAAATCACTAATGTAAAATGTTTTTATGTTTTTTTCTAATGTAAAACACTTTAATGTTTTAATATTTACTATCAAAACGATTTCGTAACTATAAACTTTTTGAAAAAATGCCGAAGAAAATAAAGTAGTAGAAAATTGGATAAAAATTCGTTTTTTTATTATTTATATAACCAAAGAAATCTAATTTAACAGTTTTTGGTCGTTTTTACCCCACAGTGTGAGGGGTACTGTCGAACTTACCCCAGAACTTTATTTTCAACGATTTTGATAATAAATGTTACTTTTAACAAATTGCTCAACTATTTTCACAGTAAAAATTATTTCTTAATAGTTTAAAAAAAATGAGAGAGAGATTTAATATTTTTGGTCGATTTTACCCCGTACTGTAAGAGGTATTGTCGAACTTACCCCATAATTTTTATATCTTCAACTATTAAAAAAAAAACAATTATTCCTCATCACTGAATTCCTTTTTTTAAAATTAAGAACGTGTTTTTATTTTTGCACTATTTCACCCCATATTTTAAGGGGTAGTGTCGAACTCACCCCGTAATTTTTTCTTTCAATTATTTTCCCAATGAAAATAATTCCTTAATACTGAACCTTTTTCAATTTTTCTCAAAGTATCGAGAAAGAGAGTTTACTTTCCTAATTTACCATTTTACCCCAAAAGTGTTAGTGTCGAACTTACCCCGTATTTTTTATTACTTTCAATCATTTTCCGAATGAAAAATAATTTCTAAATACTGAAACATTTATTTTTTCTCAAAGAACCAAGAGAATTTACTCTTTTGGTCAATTTGACCCCGGTAATAACTTACAGTGTCGAACGTACCCCGTAACTTTTTTACTTTTAACATTCTGTTTCTTTTTCAACCATTTCTGACTATTTCAATTAAAAAGTAATCTTTTTCCATTTTTTCGCGTCTTAGAGACAATTATTTGGATTCTTTTACCCCACCAGAGCACTTTTACCCCAAACTCTAGCCACGTTGCACATAATTCATCGTCCAGAACGTTCTTTTGTGAAAGAAAACTTGTCCCTTGTGTGAAGAACGACAAAATGACATTAGCTATTGTATTAATCAACAACTGTCAGTGTGATTCTCGACGTGTGGATGATATGTCGGATGTTGAGTCTTTTCTAAGGGGAAAAAGTGAAACTATATAAATATATCTATATACAATATAGGAGATTGTGAGAAATAGAATATAGGGTGAGGGGGGAGGGGGTGAAACGGAAGCAAGGAAACCAGAAGAGAAGAGAAGACACGACATGAATGTTGCTTTTTGGAGTGGGAGGAAGGGAGTGGGGTAAAAGGGGAATTTCTCTGTGAATCTGCCGATGACGTCGAGAAATGACGCAAAAAAGGACAAAAAAATGCTATTATATGCTAGACAGTCTCGTCGTGTGTCTCGAGAATTTTTCCCCCTTTTTTATTATTCGAAATTCAAAAAAAAAAAATTTTGTCCATAAGAAAGAGAAGAAAACAAAGGAGTAAAAGTGGAATGGGGTAAAAAGGACACTTCTTTTTCAAATTTTCTTTTCGAAAAATCAATAATTATATGGAAATTTAACAACCAGAGGGCAAATAGTTGGGAATCTTTATTTCTTATATATTCTTTAAAGTTCAAAACTTACCCCTTCCAAAAAGGAGAAAATTAAATTTTTTATTTCTGTTAAAAAACTCTTTTACTTTTATTATTATTTTCAACTTTGGTTCTACTATTGTTTTTTTCTTTTGACACTAGGACAAACTAAATAGAGAAACAAATTTTAATCTAAGAAGAAAATTCATAGAAAAAATTGTTTTTGGACCTATTTTACCCCATTTGGTAAGATTAATGAAAATGAAGTAGAAAGAAATGTGAAATTTCTTTTAATACTAAAAAACTTCATTAGTAACAAAAATTTAAAAAAAACAAATAATGAAAATTGAAAACAAATAATTGAAAATGAAAATCTGGGGTAAAGTTGACGATAGTGGGGTAATATGGTCAGCAAAGACAGTATAAAAAGGCGAAAATATATTTTTGATTCGGTAATTTGAATAAATGTTAATGTATACATCATTTTGAAAAGTAAAATTAGATGATGAAAAAATGGTACGGGGTAAGATGGACATTAGTGGCCTAATGGGGTAAAGTCGACCAAAAAACAGTGGAGTCTCGTTTTAATAATTCAGGTTAAATATTTTTAATAGAAAATAATTTTACATAGAAAATTAGTTAAAGGTGAAAATAATACGGGGTAAGTTCGACACTAGTGGCCTAATGGGGTAAAATCGACCAAAAAACAGTTGGGTTTTCGTTTCAATGATTCGAGTTAAATATTTAAAAAAGAAAATAGTTTCAAATATACAATTAGTCAGAGATAAAAATAATATGGGGTAAGTTAGACACTAGTGGCCGGATGGGGTAAAGCCGACAAAAAAACAATATACTTTCCTTCTAATTATTCCGGTTGAATATTTAAAATAAAAAATAGTTTTTGAATACAAAATTAGTTGAAGATAAAAATAAGACGGGGTAAGTTTGACACTAGTGTCCGAATGGGGTAAATTTGACCAAAAACTATATCCACTTGTTTTTATGATTCGGGTAAAGTATTTAAAATAGAAAATAGTTTTAAATACACAATTAGTCAAAGATTAAAATAATATGGGGTAAGTTAGACACTAAAGGGGTAAAAACGACCAAAAAACAGTGGGCTTTTGTTTTAATAATTCGAATTTAATATTGAAAATAGAAAATAGTTTCAAATATAAAAATTAATTGAAGATAAAAAAATACGGGGTAAGTTAGACACTAATTGGGGTAAAATCAACCAAAAAACCCTAAAATAGTTTTTTATCTCAACAATTCGATGAAATATTTTTGATAAGAAATTGTTTTAAATAGAAAATTAGTTAATGAAAAACGCAATGGGGTAAATTTGACTGTAGTGGGGTAAAATCGCCAAAGAACTGAAACTAAAATGAGAGAGAGAAAAAAAAAGAGAGAGAGAGAGAAGTGTACTCTTTGATAAAATTGAGAAAAAAGAAACATTGTATGTTGTCTTTCATGACATTGGTTTTTTTTAATACATAATCTTTTTAAAATCTAGCCACTGGAACCGGTCACCCCACCCCTCCCTTTCCCTCTGTGGTCTCATTCGAACCGCATTATCGGGAGCCGTTTCAAAAACTTTATTGGTACGTTGCGTTATTTCGTGCGAGTGAGACTCTCGATTATAATAATGTTTGAACCTAAATAGCTTTCATGTTTTACAACGCAGACGCTTGAAAAGTATTTTCAATATCCTGCCACCGCGAGGGAGATTCGTCTCGGTAGCTCCCACCCCCCACCCCCCTCCTACCCTCCACCACACTCTATATACAATAAGGCCCCACATAATCATCAGAAAATTGTCTCTCCTCACTCTCTTGTTTATTATTGCTTTTTTCGCATTTTTTTATAATGATAATGATAAAAGAAATAAAAGTAAAAATATAAACAGAAAAGCAAAAATAAAAAAAATAAGTATAAAAATAAAAATAACAAAAACAACAAAAATAACAGACATAACAAAAATAACAAAAATAAGAAAAGTAACGAAAATAACAAAAATAACGGAAATATAAATCAACAAAAAATAACGAAAATATAAAACATCAAAAATAACAAATTACAAAAATAACAGTAATAATAAACAAGAATAATAAGGGAAATAGTAAGAAAAATAAGAGAAGTAACGAAAATAATAAAAATATCCAAAATAATGAAAATATACAGCAACAAAAATAACAGACGTAACAAAAGTAACTAAAATAACGAAAATATAAAATATCAAAAATAACAAACATAACAAATTACAAAAATAACGAAAATAACAACAAATAAGAAAAGTAACGAAAATAACATAAATATCCAAAAAGACGAAAACATGAAACAACAAAAATAACAGACATAACAAAAATAATAAAAGTAACGAAAATAACAAAACAAAATATATCAAAAATAACAGAAATAATAAACAAGAAAAATAATAATAACAAAAATAAGAGAAGTAACGAAAATAACAAAAATATCCAAAATAATGAAAATATAAAGCAACAAAAAATACAGACGTAACAAAAATAATAAACCAAAAAAGTAACAAAAGTAACGGAAATAAAACCAACATAAATAACGAAAATATCTAACAAAAAACGAAAATAACAAAAAATAAGAGAAGTAACGAAAATAAAAAAAATATCTAAAATAACGAAAATATAAAACAACAAAAATAACAGACTTAACAAAAATAATAAAAGTAATGAAAATAACAAAAATATAAAAAAATAATAAAAGTAACGAAAATAACAAAAATATTAAAAATAACGAAAATATAAATCAACAAAAATAACAAAAGTAACGAAAATAATGATAATACTAATATTTATAATCATAATAAACTTAATAATAACAAAAATAACAATTAAACAAAATAATAATTAATAATAATAAATAATAGTGCTAAATAATGAATATTTATAATAATATTTTATTACTAAATAAGTAATAAAAATAACATTAAACATTATTAATAATAATACAGCTACTTTTATTGCGGGAAAAAATCATTTTTTTTATTCCACTCGAATGTTACAATTTGTTAATTTTAATGTTTTAATATTAGAATACCCATGTTTTTTGTTAATAACAGTTTGTTGCTGTTTATTATTTTAATTTTGATATTTGTCAATTATCAATTTTGAAGATATTTATTATTAAAATTTTTTTGTTAGTTTGGTAATTGTTGTTTATTATTTCAATTTGTTTATTAATTTGTTATTTCAATTTTTTCGTTAATTTGTTATTACAATTTCTTTTGTTAATTTGTTAACTATAATTTGTTTGTTAATTAGTTAACTATAATTTGTTAATATTTATTACAATTTTGTTGTTTGTCAATGACAATTTGCAACTATTTGTAATTAACATAAATTTTTTTCTCGTATTCTTGTTATTTGTTCAAATTATAATTTGTTATTGTTCATTACCACTATTTTTGTTGTTATTTCTTTATCAATATTCGTTACTAAAATTTACTTGTTATTTGCTTACTGTAATTTTTTTTATTATTTATAACAATTTTGTTTTTTTTCTGTTAATTACAATTTGTTACTATTTGTTAATTAATATTTGTTATTAAAATGTTGTTGCTATTATAGTTTATTGTTATTTATTTATACAATTTGATTGTTATTTGCTTATTAATTATTTGTTATTATTATTATTATTATTATTATTATTTAGCATTTTTAAATATTATAATTATTTATTATTGAAAATACGTCACGTTGACGTGTCACGGATGTGAAAAATAAAATAATAATAATAATAATAAAAATAATATATATATATTATGTAGTGATTGGTCGTAGTGACGATGATGCGAGACGACGTTCTCTTGAGGTTCGTTCGTTCATTCATTCATTCATGTCTTCTATAAATACACTTGATGGTGGTGGCGAGGACCTCATTATTTCCAAGTGAATGGGTCCATACTGACCCCTTTCTCCCTCCCCTCCCCTCCCCATCGCCACTCTTCCACTCCCCCCTCTAATTCACTTTTTTTTCCTCAATTTTTTTCTATTCTCGCACCTTTTTTTTCCTTTCAACATTCATATTTTAATTGATGAGAATTTGATTTTTAACTTGTTAATTTTGTAATTTAGTGATTAATTTACTAAAGCGTTTGTAATAATTTATACTAATCGATTGATTTAGTGATTTAGTAAAGCGAATAATTTAGAATTTTTTATATAATTTATTATTTAGTTTGAAATTTAAAAAATTTTGGTTATTTATTAATTTAAAAATTTAGTGATTTAGTGATTCATTGTTTTAACATTGTAATTATTTAGTAATTTATTAATTTAGTGATTCAATAATTAAATAACTTTTAGTGAATTATTAGTTGACTATGATAGTATGTCAGTAATTAAAGTACTTAAAATTTATTCTGTTAATTAGTGATTAAGTGATTTAGTTATTTAGCAATTTTTCGATTTAGTGATTTAATCATTTGATGACTTAGTGATTTAATCATTTGGTGACTTAGCGATTTAGTGATTTAGTGATTTAATCATTTGGCGACTTAGTGATTTAGTGATTTAGTGATTTAATCATTTGGTAACTTAGTGATTTAGCGATGTAGCGATTTGTTGATTTAGGTACTTAGTGATTTGGTAATTGTATGATTTGATGACTTAGTGATTTGGTAGTTCAATGACTTGGTGATTTAGTGATTTAGAAATTTAGTGATTTGGTAATTTAGCGTTTTAGTAATTTGGTTATTTAACTATTAAGCTATTTGGTGATTAAGTGATTTGGTGACTTAGTGATTTAGCGATTTAGTGATTAATCAATTTTGTGTTTCTGCGATTTAGTGATTTGGTGTTTCAAAGATTTGGTGATTTAATGATTTGGAAAAATAATGATTTAGCGATTTAGTGATTTTGTGCTTTAGCGCTTTTAATAATTTGGGGATATAGTGATTTAGCGATTTAGTGATTCAACGATTTGGCCAATTAGCGATTTAGTTATTCAACGATTTAGTGAATTAGCGATTTAGTGATTTAATGATTTGCTGAATTGGCGATTTAGTGATTTGGTGATTTAATAATTTTGTAAAACTTAGTGATTTTTAGTGAATTTGGAGATTTTGCTCTATTAGTGATAAATTTCAGTCAATTTAAGAGCTTTTTTTTATTTTTTTTTCTCTTTTAAAGTTAATAGATGACTGTATATTATCAATTTGTATAATTTATAACCCAAGGAAATGAATTCTTCTGTATTAATATTTCCTGGATCACTAACCTTATTTACGGTCCCCTTTCTATATATATATATATATATATATACCTTTTTTTGGCACCTTTAAAACAATTTTCTTTGCAAATAGCAGGACTTTGGGGCATAGCAATCAATTTCTCATTTCTTCGAAAATGCGATCTCTCTCTCTCTCCCTCGTCTCATTTCAGGTCCATTATGTAATCGAACGTAATCATCCTTCTTATATAGCCGTGACTTCCGGTTCGTCATCTTTTACACGTAAATTCTTTTTGGCTAATACAATTTTTTTAAACTTCTTTTTCATTTTTTTTGCTTTTCTCTTTTTTCGACTATATACTTTAACATGAAAATTAATAACACAAGATATAATAATAAAATAATAAAATAACAATAATAAAATAATAGTAATAATAAAAAAAAAAATAATAATAATATTAAAAATAAAAATAAAAATAATATTAATACTAATATTAATAATATTAGTAATAATAATAATAAAAATAAAAATAATATTAATAATAATAGTAATAATAAAACAATATTAAATAAAAATAATAATAATAATAATAATAATAATAATAATACACAGTTTACAAATATTTAATTCCTTTATTGTTTATAATAAATAAATATTTATAATAAATTAATTACAAATATTTACTTATTATAAACAATTTATTTAATAATTTAACAATTATATTTTTTATTACACTATAATTATTATATTCAAAGAAATATATAAAAATATATACTTAGAAATAAATATAAACTAAAATGTAATGCAGTTAATAAATTTACTTATATATAAGTAAAAACAATAAAAATAATTAATAAATAAACAATATTTAGTATATATAGGTATGTTTTTTGACACAATCAGCAGTCTTTAAAAAGAAGAAGATGAAGCAGAAAAAACATATTTATTTCTAGTATATGCGATAAAAAAGAAATAATATTATATAATTCCTTTTTTCTTTTCTCACTTATCATTGACCTTTGATAAAAAAATTTAGTGAGCCCTTGAAGTTTAAGTTTTTATCTTCTATTTTATAACGATGATGAATATTTGGGTAATTTAGATAGTAATTCCTATATTTTCATTATCATTGCTTCTGTATTTGTTCTATTTTATTTTATTTTATTTTTTTTGTCTCTGTCCGACTGATCCCGATTTTTTGTTCTATTTATATATTATTTTTGCTCTAATTACTATTTTACTATATTATATACATATATATTTATGTTATATTATCTTATTCAATTTCTCAATTTCTTAAAATTTTTCATACATTTACGAAACATATATAGCAATACATAACAAAATAATAACAAAAGTAACAAACAAAAAAATGACGAAATAACAAAAATAACAACAACATAAATAACTAACATAACAAAAATAACAAACAACAAAAATAACAAAAATAACAAATAACAAAAAATAACAGACACAACAAGAATAACAAACAACTAAAATTACGAAAATAACAATCAACAAAAATAATAAACGTAACGAAAATAACAAAAATATTAAACATAACGAAAATAATAAACAAAAATAACAAAAAACACAAATAACAGAAATAATAAAAATAACAGAAGTAACGAAAATAACAAACATTACAAAAATTGTACAAATATAACAATAGTGATAATGACCTTAATAAAAAAAAATTAGCGACAAGAAAACCAGCAAAAATATCAAACAACGAAAAAAACAAACATAATAATAAAAAAAGTAACGAAAATAACAAAAATATCAAAAATAACGGCAAAAAATTAATAAAAAACTAATTATACAAAAAATTAATTAATTAAAAAAAATTAAAATTATAAAAAAATCTAAGTATAATAATAATAACAATAATAATAATAATAATAATTATTATTATTATTATATAAATAATTATAAAATTTACTGTTTATTAATTACTATCCATCATTATTTTTTTATCATTCTCCTTTCATTTTTTATAATGCTAACAATATATTTTTTCCCATTTATTTGCGCTTCCATTAAAATAAATACCTAATAAAAAAAAATTGACAACATTGTTGTATTATTATTATTTGTTTCTCCATCTTTTTACAATCTGTTTTATATCTTTTTTTTTTAAATAATGTTTTTCCTTTTTTTTCATTTCTGTTTCTTTCTCCCTATTTCATTTTTTCAATCTTTATTTTTTTTTCTCAAACCGTGTCATTTTATTGTTTACTGTTCATTTCTCATAAACAATTTTCTCGATATAATGTATATATATATATATATCCATTATTGGTGAATGAGAATGAAGAAAATAAATAAATACACAAAAAAAAGAAAAAAAAATAACAGGAAATTTCTCTCGTTCAGTGAACTCGATAATAATATTTTCCAATTGCAATATTCGGATAAACCGCAAAGGCAGCAGGAGCAGGAGCAGGAGCAGCATCAATTTTGTTCGCGTAGTCGCAATGATACAGATGTGTATAAATATATATATATATCTAAAACACAGGTAGCGGGAAATAAATTCAATTTGAAAAAAATATAAATATGCAAAATAATACAGTGCGAGAGAAATTGTTTTTTCATGAGAATAATATTTTTGTATATAATTTGTATTTCCTATATATACAAATATATATCTTATTATTATTATTATTGTTTTCACGATTATTATTATTATTTTTTGTATTACAATAATAATAAATATAGTAATAATAAAAATAATAATAATTATTATTATTATTTTGTTATTATTTTATTATATTATTATTATTATTATTACAATTATTATTATTATTATTATTAATATTATTATATTACATTATAATTCTTTTGGTCATAATTATAATATAATTGTTTTATTTTTATATAATTTACAACATTAACTTACTAGTAAGATTCAAAATAATAGTTTTATTAAAGTTATTCACGTTAGTCGCAGTCGTTAAGGAGCTTCTAATAGAATGTTAGATCCCTGGGTCTATGGTTCGATTCCCCTTATGATTGAATTAAATTTTTATTACTTATTTACATTCTATAAAATTTATTAATTGTGTATTTCAACAATGTAATATAAAGTAATATAGAAGAACAGAAATAGAAAAGAATAGAATAGAATAGAAATATATAAAAAAAAGTAGAATAGAATAGCAAAAAAATAGTAGTGAATAGAAATGACCAGAATGAAATATAATAGAAAAGTATAAAGTTGAATAGAATAAACAGAATAGAAAATATTTTTTAAAAGTGGGAAAGAATAGTAGAGAATAGAAAAAATTATAATGGAATAGTACACAATTGGAAATCGTACCATAGAATAGAAAGAAATAGAATAGAATAGAAATTAATAAAAGGGAATAGAAAAAAGTGGAATAGGAAACAATAGGAAAATGTAAAATAAAAAAAAAATAGAATAAGAAATAGTAAGCAAGAATGGAAGATAATGAAATAGAATAAAATAGGCATGAATAGAAACGAATAGGAAAGAATAGGAAAGGGTGGAAAAAAATAGGAACGATGAGAAAAGAATAGAAAGGAATTGGAAATAGTAAAATAGAATAGGAAAGAATAGAAAAGAATAGGAAAGGGTGAAAAAGAATAGGAACGAATAGAAAAGAATAGGAAATAATAGGAAATAGTAGGATAGAATAGGAAAGAATAGGAAAGAATAAGAAATAATTGAAACGAATAGGAAAAGGGTGGAAAAGAATAGAAGCGAATAGATAAGAATAGAAAGGAATAGAAAATAATAGGAAATAGTAGGATATAATAAGAAAAGATGGAAAAGAATAGAAACGAATAGGAAAGAGTGGAAACGAATAGAAACTAATAGGACAGGATGGAAAAGTATAGTAATAAATAGGAAAGGGTGAAAAAGAATAGGAACGAATAGAAAAGAATACGAAATAGTAGGATAGAATAGGAAAGACTAGAAACGAATAGGAAAGGGTGAAAAAAATAGGAACGAATAAAAAATAATAGAAAGGAATAGGAAATAGTAGGATAGAATAGGAAAGAATAGAAACGAATAGGTAAGGGTGGAAAAGAATAGGAACGAATAGAAAATAATAGGAAATAGTTGGAAATAGTAGGAGAGTGTAGGAAAGAATAGGAAATAATTGAAACGAATATAAAAAGGGTGAAAAAGAATAGGAACGAATAGAAAAGAATAGAAAATAATAGGAAAGGGTGAAAAAGAATAGGATCGAATAGAAAAGGTTAGGAAATAATAGGAAATAGTAGGATAGCATACGAAAGAATAGAAAGGAATAGGAAAAGGTGAAAAAGAATAGGAACGAATAGGAAATAATAGAAAATAGTAGGATAGAATAGGAAATAATAGGAAATAATAGAAACGAATAGGAAAGGGTGAAAAAGAATAGGAATAAATAGAAAAGAATAGAAAGGAATAGAAGAGAATAGAAACGAATAGGAAAGGGTGAAAAAGAATAGGAATACATAGAAAAGAATAGAAAGGAATAGAAGAGAATAGGAACGAATAAGAAGGAATAGAAAAAAATAGAAATAACAGTAAAGAGTAGGAAAGAACAGAATAAATTGAATCCACCATAAAACAGTATAATACAGATCATGATAAAAAAATTCTATATATACTTATACTTGTACACCACATCTAAAAAAATGCGAAGGAAAATGTATTTGTGTCCAATTGAAATAATGTTTATGCATTGTCAATGCAACAAGACGATGTTAAATGCTAAACGACGGCAGCAACTATGCAATTAGGCGCATCGATTGCAATGCATAATTAATATATGCAAAATCACGTGTCATTACTCATATCGTATACGGAGTGCACTTAGGTGACATGTAGAAAACGATTTAACACGTATTCATGTGTCTTAAATATTAATCGTCTTTTTTCTCTTCCTCTTCCTTTTTTCCCTCCTCTTTCTTGTCACACTAATTTTCCACTCTTTAAATTATTTACAATTATTTTAATATTAAATGAAGAAAATTTATCGTAAAAATTATTTTTGTAAATTTTCGATTTTTGAATTTTACAATTATTTATACTTTTAAATTAAAATAAAAAAATAAAAAATTTATGAAATTAATGTCGACGTTAATTTTTTTCCGGGCAGAAAATTTTTTATATGAATAAATGAAATGTTATGAAAGAGATGAAGAAAAGGTTGACAATTAATTGGCTTTTTAGAAAATCGAAAAAAATTGACGAAAGAAGAGAGGAATTTAGTCAAATTGCCCGGAAAATGTAAAGGGAATTTCCGGGCAGAAATATTTTGAAATATTGTAACTAATACAGAAAAAATGTCATTAATTTAATGACAATAAATTACTGACAAGAATATAAACGAAAAAAGGATAAATATCTTGGCAAATTGCCCGGAAATTATGGAAAATGAATTTCCGGGCAAAATTTTTTTTACTAAATTGGAAATATTTCTGCAAAATAAAAACAATAATTGTGATTCAAATTCCTGACAAAAATATAAATTTCTGCAGAATTGCCCGGAAAATAACTAAAAAAATTTCCGGGCAAAAACTTTTGAAAATACAGCAACTAATAATAAAGGAAAAATTACCGATAAATATCATTTAAATTTTTGCCAAGAACATTAAGAGAAGAAAAATTCTAACAATTTACTAAAAAAGATCGAAATTTCTTCAGAGACTGCCCGGAAAATGAAATTTCCGTGCAAGGTAATTTTTCACCTAAAACTAATTGAAAAAGACTAGCCAAAAGTGGTATATATTCAAATTCCTGTAAAGAACATTAAATTAGTTAACACTGAAAAAAAGTTTAAAACAAATATTTCCGGTACAATACCCGGAAAATAAATTTCCGGGCAAAAAAAGTTTGAATATTGCTACTAGTAAAAATATAGTAAAGTGGTCTCGTATTTCGTTGATGTAAATTTACAGTGACAAACAATTGCAATTGAAACAAGTTTATAAAAAGTGCCCGGAAAAGGGATACAAAATTTTCGGGTAAGAAAAATTTTCAAATAATAAAAAAAAAGTGTCGAAAAGTGGTATTTCAATTCCTGGCCACAGGGAGGAAAAAAGAGTAAAAAATTTCTGCAAAGTACCAAAATTGAAAAACTAAAAATTTCCGGGCATGCAAAATTTGAAAATTCTCTTACTCTTTCTTTTTTTAATCAAAAAGCGGTAAAAATTTTCAAGAATTTCTTTCAAATTCCTAGACAGGAAGATTAAAAAGCAAAAAAGAGTCAAAAATTTATGCAAAGTACCGGAAATGGAAAATAAAAATTTCCGGGCAAGCAAAATTTATAGGAATAATTTTTTTTTTAATTTTCTTTTTGAAAAAAAAATTTTGGTAAAAACGTAGTGGCTAATTATATTCGGCAAAATGTAGAAGCGACAGCAGCCGAAAAGACGCCATCCCCTGTCGCGACCGGAAGTGATGCACATCTATCTTGTCCTCCCGAATTCGGCTGTGCACTTCCGCTTGCGAGAGAGAAAAAGTAAGAAAGAGAGAGAGAGAGAGAGAAAGTCTAATTTCACCAGGCGACAAAATTCAACCGAGAAAGTTAATCTATCGTCGATTCTCCCTTTTGCGCAAACACGAAGCAACAAATTAATGACAAACTCGTTTTTAATTATTTTCTTAAATTATAATTCAGAATTTTTCTTTTATAAAAATTTAATTAGTAATAATTTTCTGTTGACTGGTTTTTGTTCGAAAAATATTATCCGAGGAAATATAATAGACGGGAAATTGTTAAATAAAAAAAATTGTTTTTTCCGCCTATTATTTCATATGTACCGGAAAAACCCGGATTTTAATTTCCGGTCAGGCGAATTTTCGAATAAATAATTTAAGCAACAAAACATTAATTAAAAATAATACTCGCGTTTTTCGAATGTAAAATTTTACCAAAAATGGCAACAACAAAAAATATCAAAAGTACCGAAAAATGATAATCAAAATTCCGGGCAAACAAAATGAAAGAAAATATTGCAAAAAAAACGGTGCGGGAAGAAACAAACAAAATCTAAAATTTTTGAGAAAGAAGAATATTTTGAAAAATAATTTTCAAAAAGCTAAAAATCAAACGTACCGGAAAGTTTAATTTTTTCCGGGCAAGCAGAATAGAAATTTCGAAGTATTAGAGTTTGTCAAGAAACAGTAAACCGAAAATATGAATCAAATTATAGAGAAAAGTTGTTTAAGAAAAATATTTCGCAAAAGTAAAAAGTACCGGGAAATTTTATTTAATTTCAGGGCAGGGTAAATAAAAAATTGCAATATTTGAAGTGAGTAGAATAACGATACCTTAAGGTATGATTCAAATTATTGAGACAGCGCATTAGAAAAATATGTTCAAAAGAAAACCCAAAAACTAAAAATACCGGAAAGAGTAATTTAAATTTCCGGGCAAGTAAAATAAAAAAAACAATTATTAAATATTAATAATCGTAGAGAAAAATTAGCACTGAAAATATAAATTGAATTGTCAAGAAAAAATGTTTTAGAAAACGTAATACAAAAAATAGAATTAAAAATGAAAAGTACCGGAAAATGTAATTCAAATTTCCGGGCAAGTTTATTTCCACCAAAAAACGAACCAATGAGAAAATAAAATTACAAGAAAAGTAAGAAATAGAATCGCTCGTATTTATTTGAAAAAAACAGTAAAAAACCAAATAAAAAAATATTCAAAATGTACCGGAAAAACTTTGGGGCAAAGTAAAAAATATTTTTTAATCTCTGATATTTAAAAAGCGAAGAAATTCGAACTTTTACTAAAAGAGAACTTTTTTTTGTTTGCTTTATGATTTCGCAACTTTATACGAAGAATTTGAAAATAGCGAGACAGTCACGAGAATTCCAAGAGAGGAAAAAATACATTATTTTGTAACCTCGAAATTTTTGCACAATATTTTTCGATATCATATTTAATTTACGGTAGAAGTCGGTGAGATTTTCTCGGTAACAATCAGAGGAATGAGATGATCCCTTTTTGGACCTCGTCAAAACGCCTTGGGCACTTTCTTTTTTTTCCCGAATATTCTACAAAATACACGCCCAGAGCGTGCACGCAATATTATTTTGCACGTTCCAAAAAATATTTAAATTTTCAACTTCCTCATAGAGAAGGAAAAATTTTTTTCTATTCAAAAAATTTCTAGATTAAGAAAAAAAATAGATAAAAATATTTCAAAATTTTAGTGAAACTTGATAAAATGTAAGAGAAAAAAACAAAAAAATATGTTTTGTCAATTTTTCCGGGCAGTTTTAAAAATTTTTCTTTTTAATTACTTCCTTTTATTATTCATCTAAACTTTTAATAAACTTGCTTTTATTTTCGCTACTGGTATTTTGGTCCAATTTCCCGGGCAGCCGAAAACAAAATATACCAGAAAAATACCAGAAGTACCCGGAATTAAATTAATTCAATAATTTCTCATAAGGAGTTAAGAGAAAATTAGACAAAAATTTTTTTTTTTATTTTCACAATTGGAAAATTAATGAAAAAAATATTTGTCAATTTTTCCGGGCAGTTTTTTTAACGGTATTTTTATTATTGTTTTTCATTACTTTTTATTATTGTTCATATGAAAATTTAAGAAACTTTTTTCTAGTCTTTCTAATGGTATTTCGATACAATTTCCGGGCAGCCAAGAAATAAATGTACCGGAAAAGTACCAGAAGTACCCGGAAGTTTGATGATCCAAAGTTTTCGCAAAACGAAGTCTGAACATTTTTGCCGATTCGTGAAAGTTTTTGTTCCGTGCGAAAGGAAAATAAAAAAAGTATAATAGAATGTGCCCGGAAAACATTCAAATTTCCGGGCAATGGAGAAATAAAAATTGTACCGGAATTTGGCTGCAGTGACAAAAATTGTAAATACAAAATTCTCCAGAGAGTAATAATTGCATTTTTGAGACGTTCAAATTTTTGCAAAAGTGAGAAAAAAAAATTTTCTAAAAATACAAAAATTAATTGTACCGGAAAACGAGAGAAACTAAATTTTTTATTTTACTTTCTAAATCTTTCTCACTTTTACTTCAAGAAGAAAAAAATCCACGAAATGAAAACAAAAATTCTAATTGTACCGGAAAAATAGAAAAATCTTCCGGTACACAATTTTTTTTTTGTGTTTAAAAAAGGTGGAATTTTTTTTTTGATTTTTAAAGTAACATTTCGTTTTAACTATGAAAAAATAAATAGAAATAGAGAAAAATGATGAAGAAGAAACTTTTTTGTAATAAAATTAATTTTTTTTGCGAAATAAAAATTCTTTTTTGTAAAAAATTTTTTTTTTTTGCAAATAATGGAGGAAATAATTTTGTCGCTCCAATTGTTATTATTTTTAGCCACGTGTGTTATTGCATAATTAGAGGCCAATTACACTAATTCAATTCGTAAATTTTTTTTCTCTTTCCCCACCTCTAGTTTTTTTTCGCACAACTATATTTTATTCATATAGGAGAGGCTTTTACATTTTAAAGAGGGTGCGTGACGGAACCTTTTTCGCCCTTTTCCCGACATACTTTGCCGTCTTTTTTTTTCTCTCGCGTCATCGATTTCGAAGTCCAACAATTGCCTTCTATATATATATATATATATATATACAGTAACAACTTTTCGAAACTCGCATATAAATTCACTCATTCACCTGTAACGTTTCAAAGTAATTGCACTTGAGCGCGATTTCAGTTGAAATGAAAGAGATATGAAGGCATTTTTCAAAAAAAAAATTAAATTTAAATTTGAAAATTATTTTTTTTGCCCGGAAATTTTGATAAAATTTTCCAGTATATTTTAATTATTGTTCCTTTTGTCAAATTTGGTCTGTTTAGGAAATTTGGAATCTACTTTTTGATTTCTTTTTTTCGTCACGGAATTTTTAAATTCGCTTGCCCGGAAATTTGCCTTTTTTCAGGTACCATTTTCCGAGACGTTGTCTTTGCTCTTTTTTTAGTCAATTTCTCCTTGTTGGGTAATTTAAAAACTATTTTTTGATCTTCTTGTTTTCGCAGAGTTTTTAAATTTGCCTGCCCGGAAATTTGCCTCATTTTCCGGTACATTTGTTATTTTTGAATTTTATTTTCTTGTGTTTTGAATATTATTTTGCCAGTGCTAATTTTTATTTAGAAACAATTTTTGGAACTCCTTCTTTCCCCGAATTTTCAAATTTTCCTGCCCGGAAATTAGCCTTATTTTCCGGTACAGTTGTTATTTTTAAATTTTATTTTCTTGTGTTTTAAATATTATTTTTCCAGTGCTGAGTTTTATTTATAAACTATTTTTGGATCTCCTTCTTTCCCCAAATTTTTAAAACTGCCTGCCCGGAAATTTGCCTCATTTTCCGATACAGTTGTTATTTTTGAATTCTTGAATTTTATTTTCTTGTGTTTTGAATATTATTTTTCCAGTGTTGAGTTTTATTTCTCAACTATTTTTTGATACGTTTTTTTGTTTGTCTCGGGATTTTTAAATTTTACCAGCTCGGAAATTTGACTATTTTTCTGGTATCATTGTCCGGTCACATTTGATTGATATTTTTTTTAGTCAATTTGCCCTTGTTGGGAAGTTTTTTAAATTATTTTTCGTTTTTCATTTTATTTATGCCGGAATTTTGACATTTGACTGCCCATAAATTTTATTCTTTTTCCGGTACACTCAATTCGAAAATATACTTGCCCGGAAACTTGATTTCTATTTTCCGGTACATTTTCATAAACTTTCCTGAAATTAATATTTCTTTTTTTCTCCAGTAAATTGAAATTTTTTAATACCGTTTATTTGTATTAAGTGTTTTTTTTATTCTTGCCCGGAAATTTCACTACCGTTTTCAGGTACATTTTACAAATTTTCTTTAAATCGATTTTCGATTTTCTTTTGTTGAGGAATTTTTTTGCTGGTCTATTTCTTTACCGGTCCTTCGTTCGTTTGTAGTACTTTTGAAAAATATTCTTGCCCGGAAATTTTTGTTTTTACTTGTTTCTCGGTACATTTTAAAAAGCTTTTTCAAAATTTTCCCGGGCAAAAAAATGTTTTCTAAAATTACTTTAAAAAAACAACTTTAAATATTACAAAAACAAAATTGATTTAAAGGGCCAAAAAAATATTTAAATTTCCGGGCAAAAAATTCAGAAATTTTTTTCCAAAAAATCAAAATCGAAATATTTTTTTTTCTTTCGTTATTTGCGAAAAACTTTGTGTCTCTAAAATTAGACCACTTATGAAATAAGTTGTTAACAGTAGAATAATTATTTGTATCGTAACATAATTTGATAAGAGCGAAAAAAAAGTAACAAAAAAAAATTCAAATTATAAACACACAAATTTAAATTATCTAAAGATAAACATGTTGGTTTTTATTTTCAAGAGCGTGGAAGCAAAAAAAACTGAAGAAAAAAAACATGAGGAATAAGATAATTTGATTCGACGACTTTTTTTTTTGCTTTAACCAATGGAATATTGTGCACTTAACCTCTTAATCCTCTTTCGAGGTGAACTAACTAATGAATTCATATCAAGTTCAACTTTAATTAGCTATTCACCTTCTTAATGCAAAATTATATTAATGCATCGTGCATATCGAACAGTATATAATTATTTATTAATATCACGAGAATGAATATATAGAAATAATTTCACAACAAAAAAAAAGGAAAACTTGTCACCTTGTCGTGACAAATAAAAATTCATTTTTTTCCCCACGTGGAATTTATATATGTATGGAAAATTATTTTCCTTGTATTAAAAATATACTTTTAAAAATTTATTTTCTCTTATTTGAATTTAAAAAAAATCGAATACAAAAAAAATTAAAAATTAAAAAAAATTTCAATTCAATTCAATTTCAATTTTCCGGGACAATTTTTTGATTAAAAAATCCGGGAAAACCTTTTTTTTCTGAAATGGTTAAAGAATCACAGAAACGGTGGGAAAAAAGTAAATCCAATCTTTCGACGAAGAAACATTTCTAAAAAGCAAATTTAGAAAAATGTTTATAAAACCTCTCGTGGAAAATTGGTTTCAAATTTCCGGGCAAGAACTTTTTGAAATATTTTTAAAAAAGTAATAGTGAAATAATACAAAAAGGGGAGTTTCCATTTTTTGGTAAAATCATAGAAAAAAATTGAGAGAAAAAATTATGAAATGTACCGGAAAATAGAATTTAAATTTCCGGGCAAGTATTTTTTTGGAAATATTTCTAAAAAATTGAAAATAAAACGGTGTTAAAAGGAGAGTTGACAACTCTTCGACAAATGAAAGAAAATAATGAACTCAAAAAAAAGAACCGTACCGGAAAATAGAATGAAAATTTCCGGGCAATTTTCTTTTTCGTTTCGATAATTGTTTCTACTATTTAAATTATCTTTATCGTGAAATATTTTGTAACACTTTTTTTACTATTATTTTTTTGCTGTTTGTTGTTAATTTTAATAATTTTGGAAAACATTTTTTTTGCCCTGGAATTTTTATTTTATTTATCGCACTTTTTTTAAAATTAATTAATTCAAAACTTATTTTTTCTTCTCCATTTTTCTATTGGTTTTTTAAAATATAGTTCAGCAATTCTTTTTTTTGCCCGGATAATAGGTTTCAATTTTAGAGGTTTTTTTTGCTTTTTTAATGCAGAAAATTTCACTAAATCCTGTAAATTGAATTCGGCTATTTTTTTTATATTTAGTATTTATTTTATGATAATTTTCATTGTTTTTGAATTAACTTTTCGTGCCCGGAAATTTTACTTGCAATTTTCCGGTACACTTAACATTTATTTTTTTTCCATCAATTTTGGACTTGAAAAGATAACTTTTTTTAAACATACTTTTTTAACATATCAGCAAAAAAATAGTAAAAGATATCTTAGAGTATTTTTTTGGATACTATTTCGAATACTTTATTGAATTCTTTTTCGAATACTTCTGAATACTTTTTCGAATACTACTGAATACTTTTGTGTACTTGCATTCTTTCTTGAGTGACAAAATTTGTTTCTTGTCTATCTTTCGCAAATTAATTATAAAGGAATCTTAGGGTATTCCAGAAAGTATTTTTAGAGTATTTAGAATACTTTTTTGAATACATTTTTTAATAATATTTCAAAATTCGTTATTTCATGGGTGAAAAATTGTTTTTTGGCTTTATTATCCAATTAATTATAAAAGAATTTTTAGAGTATTCTTTGGTGTATTTTTAGAGTACTTAGAATACTTTTTTAAAATACTTTTTTTCATGAGAAAATATTTGATTTTGATACATTTTTTAATAATATTTCAAAATTCGTTATTTCGTGAGTGAAAAATTGTTTGTTTGTCTCTATGAGCAAATGAATTACAAAAGAACTTTAAGAGTATTCTATGAAGTATTTTTAGAGTATTTAGAATACTTTTTTGAATATTTTTTCCAAATACTTTATTCCATAAGTAAAAAATTGTTTTTTGTCTTTATTAGCAAGTGAATTACAAACGAACTTTTAAAGTATTTATTGAAATATTTTTAAAGAATTTAGAATACTTTTTTGAATACTTTTTTAAATACTCTTTTTAATACTATTTCAAAATTCGGTTTTTCATGAGTGAAAAATTGTTTTTTGTCTTTATTATCCAATGAATAATATAAAAGAACTTTTAGAGTATTCTTTGGAGTATTTTTAGAGTATTTTGAATACTTTTTCAAAATACTTTTTTCATGAGAAAAAGATTATTTTTTTCTATATTTGAAAATAAATTGCAAAAAGAACTTTTTGTCTGTATTAGCAAATGAATTACAAAAGAACTTTAAGAGTATTCTTTGGAGTATTTTAAGAGTATTTTGAATACTTTTTTGAATATTTGTTTAGAAAACTTTTTTCCGTGAGTGAAAAATTGTTTTTTGTCTATATTTGGAAATAAATTTTAAAATCAACTCTTGGAGTATTCTTTGGAATATTTTTAAAGTATTTTAGAATACATTTTTGAATACTTTCTTTCGTGAGTGAAAAATTGTTTTTTTGTCTATATTTGAAAATAAGTTGCGTAAAAAGAACTCTTTGAGTATTCATTATAATATTTTTAGAGTATTTTAGGAATTGTTTTGAATACTTTTTGAATAACTTTTTTGAATGCTTTTTTGAATACTTTTTTGAATACTTTTTTGAATACTTTTTTGAATTTTTTTTAAATTCCTTTTTTAGTTTTTTCGTGAGTGATAAATTAATTTTTGTCTAAATCAGCGAAAAAAAATGTAAAACATCTCTTAGAGTATTTTTAAAATACTTTTTTAAATACTTTTCCAAAATACACTTTTTTCGTGAGTGAAAAATAATTTTTTTTTCGTCTATATTAGCAAAAGAATGGCAAAGTTTTTTTTTCACTCCGTCATTTTACAATTCTTCTTTTTTTTCAACAAAGGCAGGTGGGTGACTTCGCTCATTAACGTGTCGTTGATAGCAATCGCAAAAGTTTAAACGTATATCAACTCTGAGAGCCATTGTATTTCAGAGACACGAGTTTACGCCCAAGAGGTGGGACTGCAGTCGCATTTTCACCACGCCCTTGTGCATTTTTATTATTTTTTTCTTCTCTGTTCTTTTCTTTTCGTTTCTGTGTGTACGGTTTAAATGTATACGCTACGTATAGTAAAGTTAAAAAAAAGGAAAGAAGGAAAAAAATTGAAATAATGAAAGAAAGAAAGAAAAAAAAAGAGAGAATAAAAAAAGCAAAAAAAAAAAAATAAACAGAAACAAGCATAGAAACGCTCCTAACCATCGTGTCATATATATAAAACCACAGGGAAACAACTCAATTAGAATGCATTTCACGAATATACAATGAGAATGCAAAAATGAGTGAAATTTATTTTTTAATTAAAAAATAAATTAGTTTTTTCAAATGTTTTTTTTATTTAAAAATAGTTTTTTCAAAATATTTCCTAATTAAAACAATTTTTTTTCCAAGACCTTTTTTTACTTGACATTGTAATTATTTTTATAGCAATTATTGAATTAGGTTAAACATTATAACAAAATTTATTGAAATAAGTTTTTTAAAAATATTTTTTATGTTCAAAAATACAGGTTTTTTAATAATATTTTTCAGTTGAAGAATAAAGATGTTTTGTTCATATTTTTTTAAGCAAAAAATAAAGTTAATATTAAATATTTTATTTGTTAAACAATAAAAAATTTTTATCCACAATTTTTAACAAAAGAAAAAGATTTTTCATTCATATATATTTTAATTAGAAAAAAGTTCTTTAAAAGTATTTTTTTAATATTAGAAAAAAATTTTTTAAAAGTATTTGTTAAAATTAAAAATAGTTAGTAAAAGGTTTTTTTTGTATTAACAAAAAAATTTGAAATATTTTTTTTAATTTAAAAAAATTTGAAATAGTTTTTTTAATTTAAATAAATTTGAAATATTTTTTTTAATTTAAAAAAATTCTTTAAAAGTATTTTTTAAAAGTATTTTTTAAATTCGAAAAAAAAATTTAAAAGTATTTTTTTTACTTAGAAAAAAAATATTTAAAAGTATTTTTTCAATTAAAAAATAGTTTGTTAAATGCATTTTTTAAATTAAATAATAGTTTGTTAAAATCATTTTTTTAATTAAAAAATAGTTTGTTAAAAGAATTTTTTTAAATTAAAATAAAAGTCTTTAAAAGTATTTTTTAAAATAAAAATTCTTTAAAATAATTTTTTTAATAAAAAATAGTTTGTAAAAAGTATTTTTTAAATTAGAAAAAAAATTTTTTAAAGTATTTTTTTTAATTAGAAAAAAAATATTTAAAAGTATTTTTTCAATTAAAAAATAGTTTGTTAAATACATGTTTTAAATTAAATAATAGTTTGTTAAAATCATTTTTTAATTAAAAAATAGTTTGTTAAATGCATTTTTTTAAATTAAAATAAAAGTCTTTAAAAGTATTTTTTAAAATAAAAATTCTTTAAGGGCATTTGAACCTTTATGACGTCACAGCATTCAAATATATGCTTTGCATCAATTGTGACGTCATGATGGTTCAAATGCCCTTAAAAGTATTTTTTTAAAATAAAAAATAGTTTGTTAAAAGTTTTTTTTTTTTTAAATAAAAAATAGTTTGTTAAAAGTATTTTTTTTTTAAATAAAAAATAGTTTGTTAAAAGTATTTTTTTTTTAAATAAAAAATAGTTTGTCAGAGGAATTTTTTACATTAAAAACTAGTTTGTTAAAAGTATTCTTTTTAAAATAAAATTTTTAAAAATTATTTTTAGAACTAAAAAATAAAAAAAAGAACGAATAAAAGATATTTTTAACTATTTTTTCACAATTTAATCATTTCCGGGACTAATTTTTTTCTCGACATTGTAATTATTTTTGCACAAAGTAAGTTAAATTACAAGAAAAAATTACAACAAAGTTTATTTCTGAAAATTTGTTCTATTTTTTAATTTTTATTTTTTATTAATAATTTGACACAATTTTCATTAAAAAAAATTTTTTTTTTATTTTTCCATTAAAATGTTAATATTATTTAATGAAAAAATGTTTAAAAAATTTTTTTTAATAATATTGTTCTTGTTTTGTTACTCTTTTGCGAAAGTAAATTAAATTTATTAGTGTAATATATAAACAAAATTAAAAAGTAGGAAAAAAAATTTTTTTTTTCTTTTAAAGAGTTGCGAAAGTATAAAGAAGGATTGATTTATTTAAATAATTGACAATGTTTACGAAAGGAAGGGTCACTTGTACAATTGAATTAGAAGTGAACGTACGGTGAATAATTAATCAGCTTCGTACTCTTCACTGACCAAATGCTTATATTTGTATGACTTTATAATTATTCTCATTTTGATATGAACACAAATATTCCAAAAAATTTTTTAATATTCTTATTTTGTTTCATTTCAATTTGTTAAATTTTATTAATTTTTTAATTTATGTCATTTAATTAAGTAATTTTTCTTTTTTTTTATTTATGTCGTTTTTTCATTTGTTATTTTATTTTTTATTTGTTAATAACAATAAAAATAGTAATAATAATAAAAATAATAATATAATAATAACATTAAAATATTAATTATAATAAAAATAAAAATAATAATAATAATAATTCTATAAACATTGCTGGGAACAAAAAAGTGTGTCAAGTTTGATTACCGTTTGAAATATTCGTTTAATAATTTTAATATAAACATCAATGAGGACATTTTACCCACATGTCTAGTCTCAACAATATAAACAAAACACTTTTAAATATCATCGAAAGTGTATAGTACAAACTTTCTAAAAAAGAAACAAAACCAGAAAAATACCGCATATATAGAATTTTTTTTTGCAATTTTTCAATAATTGACTTGTTCCTATTCTATCTCTTTTTATTTTTCAATTATTTAAGTACATATAATATATATTTACAAAACAAAATATCTTTTTTTATTTCTTTTTGCGAAAATTATTTTCCATTATACAATAAGAGAAAAACAAATATAAATTAGTATACCAATACCGGAAAACGGTATTATGTAAAAATATTTGTCATTACTGTAATTTTCTCCCCCTGTGCTTTTTGTTTTTTTTAGATAGTAAAAGTAGATATTAATTTATTATTACAAATATTGTGTGCAAAAAAACATTTACGTTTCTAAAGAGCGATGGAGATGGTTATTAACTGGTTTTTTTTTTGAAATTATTTCCCAATTTAGTCAGCTTGTAATAGTGAAAAACTGAAATAGTTGGTTATAATGACATTAGTCGGTGTGTATTTGTTGTTGAAAATAATACTGCGCCTGATTTGGGTGCGAAATGAAGTACTGCGCACATATTGAGTGTAAATTGCTCTACTGCGCATGCATAGAGGGCGAAATTTGCTACTGCGCATCTATAGAGTCTAAAATATACTACTGCGCATGTATAGAGGGCAAAATTTGCTACTGCGCATCTATAGAGTCTAAAATACACTACTGCGCATGTATAGAGTGCAAAATGTACTACTGCGCAGGTATAAATAGCAAAATTTGCTACTGCGCATCTATAGAGTCTAAAATATATCACTGCGCAGGTATAGAGTGCGAAACTTGCTACTGCGCACATATTGGATGTTTTTTAATGTCCAAAAATTTACTGCGCATGTCTAACACAGACACTGTAACACTATTGCGCACGTCTAAAGTGCCCACAACTCCACTGCGCACGTTTTTAGCCATTGGAACACTTCTGCGCATGCAAAAACCTCAATTCTGCGCAATAGATCCCAAACTTGCACTGCGCACTCCTCTTCTTTTTCTCTACAAAAAAATGACAATATTTTTTTTGCCAATATTTCCTCTTTTTCTCCCATAAAATTTCTAATTTCTAATGAAGAATAAATTCACTGAGTTATGCGCAGTAGATCTTTAAATTAAGTTGAAAGATGCGCAATAGATCCGACTGTTTTATTTTCTCCAAAAAGAAATTGTCAATCTTTCTTTTTTTTCCTATTTTTTCTTTTTGTCCCATGAAATTTCTAATAAAGAATAAATTCTTAGAGCCATGCGCAGTAAATCTGTAAAAAAAAATCGTAAAGCTGCGCAATAGATCATCTATAAAAGAAAGACTAATAAATAAATTCTCTTTAATTTTTTTTTTTTTTTTTTTTTTGAGGTGAAAAGAAGGAGAAGGCGTGAGATAAAATTTGGATAATTGAAATAAATTGCATTCGGTGAAATAACGAAATGAATTCACGCATGTGGACGGCATGTGCGCAGCAGGTGCGCACTGTTTCGTTTAAATACATAACAAAACGAAAATCACTTGACAGTGATGGAACTCGGGTTTATAATGTCACTCTCATTCCCCTTTTCGAAACAATGTAATGAAACGTCGTCTGATATTCATCTCATTCTCTCGTTGTTGTTTTTTTTTTTTGGTTCTCAAATTCAAAAAAGTCAACTCTTTTTTGATACCGAAATTTTGTAAAATGTATTTTTATGAAGATAGTAATTCGAAAAATTTCTGTTTTTGAAAAAAACAATGTATTTTTTATTTCATTACTGGAAAATAACAATAAAATACTTGTAGATTGAATAGAAAGATTAAATTTGCCCGGAAAAACCGGTTTTTGAAATTTTTTATTTCAATGCTTATCTGCTAGTTGGGTTTATGAATAATTGAAATAATTTTACGCTGCAATTGAAAGTATTTAAGGCTTAAAAAGATTAATTGGAAGATTAATTCATTTTGCCCGGAAAAACCCGGTTAAAATTTTTTTTTATTATTTCAATGTTGGACTGCTAGTTGGGTTCATAAATAATTGAAATAATTTTATGCTGCAATTGAAAGTATATAAAACTTGTAGATTGAATAGAAAAATTAAATTTGCCCGGAAAAATCCGGTTTTTGAAATTTTATTATTTCAATGCTGGACTGCGAGTTGGGTTTATGAATAATTGAAATAATTTTATGCTGCAATCGAATGTATTTAAGACTTGTAGATTAAATGGAAATATTAAATTTGCCCGGAAAACCCCGTTTTTGAAAATTTTTTTATTTCAAAGCTTATCTGATAGTTTTGTTTATGAATAATTGAAATAATTCTATGCTACAATTGAAAGTATTTAGAGCTTGAAGATTAATTTAAAAATTAATTCATTTTGCCCGGAAAATCACGGTTTTTGAAATTTTTGTTTTTTATTTCTTGGAATGCAAGATTGACAACCGGGTTTATAAATAATTAAAATTATTTTATGCTGTAAGTTAAAGTATTCAGGTCTTAAAGATTATTTTAAAAATAATTAATTATGCCCAGAAAAACCCGGTTTTTGACATTTTTTTACTTCTTGTAATACTAGACTGCCATATAGGTTTATAAATGTAAAATAATGTTGATAGTTTTGTCAAAGTGATTAGAAACTGAAGAATCAAAAGTGCCCGTAAAAACCCGTTTTTGCAAAAAACATTTATTTTTGAACCTTTAATGACTCTTTTAGGCAAAGTTGTAAACAATTTTGTTAAATAAAGATAAACTGGTTTTTTAAAAAAAAGTATTTAGAAACCAAAATTTGAAAATCGAAAGTGCCCCGAAAAACCGATTTGAATTTTTTTTCGATTTTTCGTTACTTGATAAATAAGAAAAGAAGTTTGCAAAACATATTTACAAATGCTTGTGTGAAACTATAAAAATAAGTTTTCAATTTACGTAAAAAAATGTTGCCCGGAAATACTCGTTTTTAATTTTAAATCATCAATCACGAGGTTTCAACTTTCACAAGAGGTCGTAAATCTAAAAAAAGCTTCAAACGATTTAAAAAACTTTTACTTTGAAAATTTTCCATAGAAAATATTTTTCAAAAATATTTTTTTCAGGGACAAATTGAAAATTTTCGAAAAAAGAGAAAAACTTCTTAATTGTATATTTTAAATAGAACAAAATACTTTATATCAAATCTAACTTCATCTTTCAGCACGCGTCTTTAAGTCGCGCCAACTTCCGGTTTCCGGAAAATTCTCTCTTTTTTCCTCTCTCCTCTTCCACCTCCCTTCACCCTCCCTTCACCCTCTTTTTCTCTTTTCTGTTTTTCTATCTTTGTCACTTTCCAGATCTTCGGGCAATTTTTCCTCTTTCTCTGGGAAATCTCATAGAAAATCGTGAACACTGTCCCCTAGAGCATCGCTTTACCTCCTCCTCCCCCCACTTCTCACTCTCTTTTCTCGTAGTGTCTCCCCCCCCCTACTCTATGCAACGAAAGATTTAGGGCGCGGTGGATTAATGGCCTTTGCACGCACCCCTTACTGAGAAAAATAATCGTCGACAAAATTTCCCATTTCTGTGCATTGCTCATTTTAACCAATGATGAGAAATTTATTACGCGAAGTAAAAATTATATTTTGTTTTTGAAAAAAATGTACCGTTTTTTTGGTTTTGTCAAATTTTGGGTTAAGAACGTATTCTTTTTTGAGATATTTTTTTTTGTTATAGTATTCGTGGATTTTTTTTGTTTGTTTATAGTATTTCTCGTTTTAGTGCCTCTAATATTTTTAGTTTGGTAACATTTTTCCGGGCAGTGTTTTATTTTCGGGTTTTTTCGAGTACTTTTAATATTGTACGTAAATTTTATTTTCAGCAAATTTGTTTTGTATTTTGTTTTTCTTCAATTTCAGTTTATTTGCGAAGGACTTTTATGAGTAGTATTTTCAGTTTGGTAACATTTTGAATGTTATTTTTTATTTCCGGGTTTTTCCGTGTATTTACGATGATTGAAAAAAAAAAATTTTTTAGCTAATTAATTTTTTGTTCTTTTCAATTTTTTATTTTATTTTGTTAGTATACACATGCGTTACTTTTTGATTTCGTTAATATATTTGCAAATACATTTTATTTCCGGGTTCTTCCGGGTATTTTTATGGGTAAGAAAATATTTTTTAACGAATTTTGTATGTTTTTTTCTTCAATTTAATTTGGTAGCATTCTTATAGTTAGTATTTTTATTCAGTTACCATTTTTTCAGACACTTATTTATTTTCAGGTTTTTCCGGGCATTTTTAATAGTACGGAAATTTTCTCCTTTCTAGAAAGTCTAAAGTTTGTTTTTAGATATTGTTTCCTTTTTCAAACCTAGTTTATAATTTGACAGTATTTTTATTGCGAAGTGAAATAAAAGTATGTCAGTAACTATTGCCCGGAATTTTTTTGTTTGCATTTTCGTACGTTTCCGAGCAATTTTTACGATTGTTCAGAATCATTTTTCTAAGCCCTTTGGGTAACTTTAAATGTTTTTATTTTTTCTCTATTCGATTCGGACACACCAGCACTTTCAGACGTACCGGAAAAATCCCGAAAAATGTACCGGATGAAAATTATACCTTAAAATTGCTATTAAATGCGTTGGGAAAAGAAATTTTCAACAAAAAAATGACCCAATTAACAATAAGATACTTCAAAAATTCGATTCTTGTGTACCGGAAAACAATCAAAACGTACCGGAAAATTTTCTTAAAGACTGTGAGGGGAGTATTTTAGTTCTTCTTTAGTACTTTCTTCGCCAAAGGTTGAATAAAACTAGAAACGAAAAAGGAAAGGAGAAATATTCCTTAGAATCAGTTCTATTAAAGTGTACCGGAAAAAAATCAGAACGACCCGGAAATTTTTTTTTACAACTGAGGGGATTATTTTTATCTCTCTTTGGTAGTTTTCAACAAAGAGTAAAATAAAAATGAAGGAAAGAAGAAGAAAATTCCAGTCAAGTGTACCGGAAAAAAATCAAAACGTACCGGAATTTTTTTTTTGAAACTAAGGATTATTTTTGTTCCTTTTTGGTAGTTATTCACAAAAGGAAAGAGGAAAAATAAAAGAGGAAAGGAGAACATATTTCTACAAATCAACAAAAAAAAATTCAAAATAGCAAAAAAAAATCCCCCCTTTTCCCCCACTTTATCTTAAAGGTGAAATGACGTACAAATTAAGAGTGAAAGAGGAAGGGGGGGAGTATTTTTAATTAAAGATTAAGAATTGATAAAAATTCTCAATGCGAACTAAAGTGAATATTGGGAAGGGGTGGGGGCTAAATTTATAGAGGAGGGGGGAGAAGAACAAGAAGGAGAGAAGGGAGGGGGAAATTGCAAACAATAAAGGATAGGCCGCTCACTTAACTGTGGGTTTCAAAAAAAAAAAAAAAAAAAAAAAAAATCGTCAGCAAGACAGAGATGATGTAATAAAAGTGAACGAATGATTGACAGAAAGAGAGAGGGAGAGTGAAAGTCAGTCCTAGAGTGGAAGTGGGGGGGCAGGGGGGGTAGACAGAAGCTCGTCATTCGAATGGACAAAAGAACACCGCTCGGCCTTTTTGAGTGTCGGCTAACTTCACTGTATCTCTCTTTCTACTTTTAATTCACATAAAAACCGAAAATATTTACCCCCCCCTCCCCTTCCACTCCACCCTTTTCGTTTTCTCTTTCTTCTCGTTCGTGTTTATAGTCCAATGAACGGGTGCATCACTCCGATCAACCGTCAAAAATTCTTTCGAATATCAATTGATTATGTATCATGAAAATAGATTGAATTGGTAGCGAAAGGCAAACAAAAAAAAATTGCCCGGGCGGGCAATTTAATTAAATTTCTGATTTAATTAAGTATTGGAATTTTTTTAAAATCTTTTTTGAAACGTTTTCTTTTGACTACTATTTATAATTGGTAATTATGAGCTTAGATGTAGGGGAAAAAATAATTCCAAAATGTATTAAGTCAAAATTTGATTTTTGAAAAATTCACCCCTCTGATCTTTGGTGTAAAAAAAAATATTTCGTAAATCATTTTACTTTGTTAGAAAAATTCGCAGAAAAAGAAAAAAGTTTGGGAGAAGTGTTAGAACGTTTTAGAAATTGGAATTCAAATAATCCAGGACAAAACGTGTCCCGGAAAAAATGGGGGATTTTAATTATTTTTTAAATTTGTGTCAACAAAGGAGAGTGAAATTATTATTGAATTAAAATCATTTAACAATCAGCTTTGTGAGAGTTGAAAATTTAAAAAATTTCGATTTAGAAAATAGAAAATCAAAATCCGGGACGAAAGGTGTCCCGGAAAAAATGGGAGATTGTAACTTTTTTGCGAAATTGATTTTAACATAAGAGAGTGCAATTATTATTATTTAATTAAAATCATTTAACAATCAACTTTGTGTTTGTTGAAAGTATTCAAATTTGAATTTTAAAAAAATCCGAAAATCCGTGACAAAATGTGTTACGGAAAAAATTTTTGTTTTTTGAAATTTTTTTCTATTTTTTTGGAAATAAAAACTTATTAAAGAACTTTGTGATTTTTATAAATTTTCAAATTTTGAACTAGAAAATTAAAATTTAAAAATCCGTGATCGGAAATGTCCCGGAAAAATGTTGTACTTGAATTTTTTTGCAAATTGGTATCTACATAAAAGTATAAAAGTTGTAATTTTTAAATTAAAATTTCGAGTAAAATCTTTTATTCTTAAAAAGTTATCAAGTATTTAAAAAATTGAAATTAAAAAAATCCGTTACAAAATGTGTCCCGAAAAAAATGTGGAGATTTGATTGTTTTCCAAAATTTGTGACAACATAAAAGAATAAAAATATTATTTATTAAAATAAAATCTTGTGAAAAATTTGTGATTGTTGAAAAATTTTCAAATTTTGATTAAAAAATTCAAATTAAAAAATCCGTGACGAAAAGTATCCCGGGAAAAATGGGGGATTTTAACTGTTTTCAAAATTGGAGAATGAAATTATTATTAAATTAAAATCATTGAACAATCTACTTTGTGATTGTTAAAAATATTCAAATTTGGATTTAGAAAATAAAAAATCCGGGACAAAATGTGTCCCGGAAAAAATTGGTGTCAGTATAAAAAAAATGAATGCATTATTATCAAATTAAAAACTTGAAAAAAAACTTTGTGATTGTTCCAAATTTTTCAAACCTTGGATTCAAAAAGTTAAGCATTCGAAAAAAAAAATTTCCGGGACGCTTAGTAAAATTCAGGGCAATTTAATTTTGCATATATAAGGCATTGGAAAACAAATGACCGAAAAAAATGTCTTTTACTTTTTTTTTAATAATTAAAAACATTTTTTCATTTTCTTTTATTTTTTTTTCCTTTTAATTTTAGTTTTTAATTAAAATTTTTCTAGTTAAAAAGAAAAAAAAAGAATTTTTTCTCTTTTTTTTTCATTTTCTATACTTTTGCGGTTACTGTCAAGTATATACACAAATAATAACGACGACAAAATTAATGTCTCGAGAAGTCAATGAAACTACTATTTATCGCTTGCAAGACGTCATTAGACATTTTTCACATCTCATAAAAGGCAAGGTAATTAAAAAAAAAGAAATAAAAAAAAACAAGTGAAGAAGGATCACGACATAACCGATGATACAATGTCGTTAAAAGTTAAAAGTGCGCAAAGCACGTGTAATTTTGATAATTTTACATGTCAAAAGAAAATGTTGGTGTACCCCTATCAACTAAGGTCAACGTCAATTAAATTTTGCGCCATTGCAACAGAAAATTGTCAATAATTTTTTTTTCCATTCACATAAACGTATGTGCAAGGCACAATTTTTTTTTAAATTTATTATTATTTTTTTTACTAATAATAATATTAATAATAATAATAGTAATAATAATAATAATAAAATTAAAAATAATAATAGTAATAATATAATAATTAAAATTCCCCATTTTTCCGGGACATTTTTTTGACACGGATTTTTAAATTTGTTTTTTCTTCAAGTTATTAATTTTTAAACAATAAAATAAATAACTCTTTTGAACGAAAACAAGAACAAAAAATTTGCATTTTAATTAAATTACAAATTTGATTATTTTGCCCATCGGGGCAAATTTTTTTGTAAAATAATACAATTTTTTTATATAATAAAAAACGTAGGTAATAATAACAATACTTTTATTTTTGTAATTTTCCACTAATTTTGAATAATTTAAAATTTCCATTTTTTCCGGGACATTTTTTAACACGGAATTTTGAATTTTTTTTTAAATTCAAATTTGAAAGTTTTTAACAGTCATAAATTTATTCCACGATTATAATATAATAATAATAATAACTTCTATCTCTTTTGTTTGACACCAATTTACAAAACAAAATTAAAATGACTCATTTTTCCGGGACACTTTTCGTCCCGGATTTTTTATTTTCTATTTTCTAAATCGAAATTTAAAAAATTTTATCAATCACGCAGCTGATGGTTAAATGATTTTAATTCAATAATAATTTCACTCTCCTTTGTTGACACAAATTTTAAAAATAATTAAAATCCCCCATTTTTTCCGGGACACGTTTTGTCCTGGAATTTTTGAATTCCAATTTCTAAAACGTTCTAACACTTCTCCTAAACTTTTTACTTGTTCTACGAATTTTTCTAACAAAATAGAATGATTTAGGAAATATTTTTTTTACACCAAAGAGTAAAGGGGGGGAATTTTTCAAAAATCAAATTTTGTCTCAATACATTTTGAAATTATTTTTTCCCCTACATCTAAGCTCATAATTACCAATTATAAATTCCAAAGAAATCGTTTCCAAAAAAATTTTTAATAAATTCCAATACTTAATTAAATTGCCCGCCCGGGCATATTTTTTTGAGAAATAAAAATATATAATATTTTTGGTTATTTGTCAATTTTTAGTAATCACCGATTTTTGAATTTATATTTTTTAAATCCAAATTTGAAAATTTTTAATAATCGCAAATTTTTTCTACAATTTTAATTCAATTTTGAACAATATTCAAAAATTCCAAATTAGTACAATTCTGACATTTTTGGGGTAATGTGAAACAAAAAAACACGTTTTAGATGTAAAATTCTCTTTTTTTACGAATGAACTTTTATTTTCAATACCAAAAAACCCAAAATTTCCAATTAATACAATTTCACCATTTTTGGGGTAATGTTGATCAAAAAAATTCGTTTTCGATCAAAAATTCTTTTTTTTACGGAAAAAATCCTTTTTTTACAAAAAAAAACCCTTTTCAAATTTAAAAGAACCGACAATTTCTCTGAAACTGAATGACTTTGAATTCAATGTCAATATTACCCCAAAATTCGAAATAAATACAATTCGTAATTTTTAGGGTAATATTGACAAAAAAAACCCGTTTTTGATCTAAACCCCTCTTTATACGAATGAACTTTTATTTTCAAAAACAAAAAAATCCAAAATTCGCAATTAATACAATTCCGTCATATTTGGGGTAATGTTGACCCAAAAATCTTATTTTCGATCAAAAATTCTTTTTTTTACGGAAAAATCCTTTTTCAAATTTAAAAGAACCGACAATGTCTCTGAAACTGAATGACTTTCAATTCAATGTCAATATTACCCCAAAATTCGAAATAAATACAATTCGCAATTTTTAGGGTAATATTGACCAAAAAACCCCGATTTTGATCTAAAACCCTCTTTATACGAATGAACTTTTATTTTCAAAAACAAAAAAAAAATCCAAAATTCGCAATTAATACAATTCCGTCATATTTGGGGTAATGTTGACCAAAAAATCTTATTTTCGATCAAAAATTCTTTTTTTTTACGGAAAAAATCCTTTTTCAAATTTAAAAGAACCGACAATGTCTCTGAAACTGAATGACTTTCAATTCAATGTCAATATTACCCCAAAACCCGATTTTGATCTAAATCCCTCTTTATACGAATGAACTTTTATTTTCAAAAACAAAAAAAAAATCCAAAATTCGCAATTAATACAATTCCGTCATATTTGGGGTAATGTTGACCCAAAAATCTTATTTTCGATCAAAAATTCTTTTTTTCATGGAAAAAATCCTTTTTTTACAAAAAAAAACCTTTTTCAAATTTAAAAGAACCGACAATTTCTCTGAAACTGAATGACTTTGAATTCAATGTCAATATTACCCCAAAATTCTAAATAAATACAATTCGCAATTTTTAGGATAATATTGACCAAAAAACCCCGATTTTGATCTAAAACCCTCTTTATACGAATGAACTTTTATTTTCAAAAACAAAAAAAATCCAAAATTCGCAATTCATACAATTCCGTCATATTTGGGGTAATGTTGACCCAAAAAATCTTATTTTCGATCAAAAATTCTTTTTTTTACGAAAAAAATCCTTTTTTTACAAAAAAAACCTTTTTCAAATTTAAAAGAACCGACAATGTCTCTGAAACTGAATGACTTTCAATTCAATGTCAATATTACCCCAAAATTCAAAATTAATACAATTCCGCCATTTTTGGGGTAATATTGACCAAAAATCCCGTTTTTGATCTAAACCCCTCTTTATACGAATGAACTTTTATTTTCAAAAACAAAAGAACCCAAAATTCGCAATTAATACAATTCCGTCATATTTGGGGTAATGTTGACCAAAAAATCTTATTTTTGATCAAAATTCTTTCTTTTTTTTGAAAAAACCCTTTTTTTGACAAAAAAAACTTTGTTTCACCTTCAAAAATCGGAATTTTCTACCAAATATACGTAAAAAAAAATAATTGTTAAAAAAAATCGTTCGAAATATTTGTCGCCTATTAAAAAAGAAAAAAAGGCAAAAAAAAAGAAGAAACGATTACAAAATAGCTTGTCGTTTATAATATAAGTATATATATATATATATATATAGAAAAGGCAAGTCAGTGAGTTGGATGTAAACAAGCTAAGCAAGCCAGCATGTCGGGTTAGACTCGAGTTCAATGCCGAACCGTGATTGATAGGCAACTTCTAACCTTAGTTTGCATCGCAATCTAGCGATTGCGCGAGATATTAGTTACATATGTAAATGGGGAAGGTGCGTATTATATGGGGGTCAATATTAATGAGTATTACATTATATCTATACATGTATGATTGGGTTACCCCCATTTGCCAACGTAATCCGACTTGCAAATTATTACATATACACTCCAGAGAGAGAGAGAAGGAGAGGAAAATATTAAAATATACCTATACACAACGACAACGACGACTGTTGAAACGAATATAAACGGCCTTTCCTCTCCGCAATTAGACCTTGCTCCTTAGCGCCCCGGACGTCATTATTAACTAGGACATAACTCGTTTATATATCGACAGGGGAACATTTATTATTTTTGTCAAAAAATAAATAAATTTCCATCTTTTTAAACATTTTTGTCAAAAAAAATTCATTTTTTAAAAATATGTTTGTCAAAAAAAAAAACTTTCCTTCTTTTTAATTATTCTTGTAAAAAAATAAATAATGTTCATTTTTTAAAAATATTTTTGTCAAAAAATAAATAAAGTTCATTTTTTAAAAATATTTTTGTCAAAAAGTAAATAAAGTTCATTTTTTAAAAATATTTTTGTCAAAAAATAAATAACTTTCCTTCTTCTTAATTATTTTTGGCAAAAATAAATAAATTCCCTTTTTTCAATTATTTTTGGCAAAAAATAAATAAATTTCCTTCTTTTAAATATTTTTGTCAAAAATAAATAAATTCCCTTTTTTTAATTATTTTTGGCATAAAATAAATTTCTTTTTCTTATTTGCGTTAAAAAATAAATTTCTTTTAATTATTTTCGTAACAAAAAAAAAATTAAATTAAATTCCTTCTTGAATTATTTTTGTCTAAACATAAATTTCCTTTTAATCACTTTTGCAAAAAAATAAATTTTTTAAAATTATTTTTGTAAAAAAAATTGTTTTTTTTATTATTTTTGCCTAAAAAAAGTTTCCTTTTTAAGGTTTTTTTAATTATATTAAAATTATATTATTTATATTATTATTAATATTATTATTATTATATTTTATTTTCGTTAAACAATAAATTTCTTTTTATTATTTTCGCCAAAAAATAAATAAAATAAAATTTTTCTTGCATTATTTTTGTCAAAATATAAATTTCCTTTTAATCACTTTTTGAAAAAAAATAGTAATAAAATAAATTACCTACTTTTTTTATTAGTTTTGGCAAATATAAATAAATTCCATTTTTTTTATTATTTATGCCCCAAAAAAGTTCCTTTTTTTATTATAATTTTCGTTAAAAAAATAAATTTCTGTTTTATTATTTTTGTTAAAAAATAAATCACTTTTTTATTATTTTTGTTAAAAAATAAATCACTTTTTTTTATTATTTTTGACAAATATAAAAAATTCCCTTTTTTTATTAGTTTCTTCAAAATATAAATTTCCTTTTTATTCTTTTCGACGAAAAATAAATAGATTCCTTTTTAATTATTTTTGTCAAAAAATAAAATTCTTTTTTATTATTTTCGACAAAAAAATAAATTTCTTTTCATTATTTTCGTCAAAAAATAAAATTCTTTCTTGTATTATTTGTGTCAAAATATAAATTCCCTTTTAATTACTTTTTGCAAATATTAAATTGTATTTTCATTATTTTTGCCCCAAAAAGTTACATTTTTACTATTTTTTTTTGAAAAAATAAACATTTACAAAAAAAAAATAAAATTTTTGTCACATAACAAAAAGATTTATTTATTTTTTTTAGCGAACAAAAAATTCCTTTTATATAGTTTTTTTAGAAGAAAAAAATTAAAATTTCTTTTTTATTGAATTTAGTTAAAAATTAAAATTTCATTTTTATTTAATTTAACTAAAAATTAACATTTTCTTTTTTATAGAATTTAGCTAAAAATAAAAATTTTTTAATTATTGAAATTATTATTATTAATATTATTATTAGCTAAAAATAAATAAATTTTTTTTTTATTTTATTGTTTTGAAGTTTACCGCCGTGTGGTGCGGAAGATTTCGAATAGACTTTACCGCCTAAGGCTAGAAATTGATTAATCAAACTACCCTGTGAATTTTGGTTATCCGAGGTCGGTAAAACAGAAAGCTTCCCCTTGAAAATTGCTAAGGGGATGTTGCGGCGTAATAATATCGATTTAGCTTAGAAAGCAACCCCTCAATCTTGTCGTTTCTATTCCCTGACTCCAGGAGACTCTAGTGCTGCTATTTTTCTAATAAAATTTTTTTTTTATAATTTTGCAATTATTTTTGAAATTAAAATATTTTTTTTGTTTTACATTTACTAACAGTTGTTTATTAAACGAATTAATATTAATTTCTATGTTAAATTCACACTATTTAATATTTATAAATCAATTATAAAAATTGAAAATTTCGTTTTAATAACTTGTACCGGAAAATGTCCCGGAAAATATATTTAAAAATTTTTTTAAGAAAACATTTTAATATCGATTTATTATTATTATTATTATTATTATTATTCAGTATTAAACAGTAGTGGTAAATATTTCTAAAATTTTAAAAATTACCGTTAAAAGAAACATAGAAAAGACGTACCGGAAAATGTCCCGGAAAATATATTTTCAATTTTTTTTAAGAAAACATTTTAATATCAATTTATAATTATTATTCAGTATTAAACAGTAGTGGTAAATATTTATAATATTTAAAAAATTACTATTAAAAGAAATATAAAAAAGACGTACCGGAAATTGTCCCGGAAAAATGATTTTCTAATTTTTTTGCGAAATATTTTAGAATTTTTTCAAAAATTAATGTTTTATGCATTAATACTAAAGATACACTGTAAAAAGAAGTGTGTTTTAATGCACTTAGCCTTCAAATTTTTATGCACTTTGAAGTGCATAAAACAGTGAAATACATTAGATTCGTGACCAAAATGCATGAGGGTAATGCACTTTGAAGTGTGTTCAGATCTGGGACATCATTTATGCACTTGAAGTGCATTCCAGTAACACACTTCTTATTACAGTGTAAAGATAATAATTATTACTTATTACCAGATTTAGAAAAAAATCCATTTCCACAATTGTATCGAAATGAATTTTCAAAAAACCGAATTTTAAAAACTGAACCGGACAAATAAGCGAATAAGAAGCCAAACTAATCGAAAAATTATATTACAAAAAAAAAAAATTTCTATCAAATAAAATCACAATCACTTTAAAAATTGATCAAAATTTGTTAATTTACAAAAAAAACACCCCGAAAGAATTGTATAAAATTCCGTGACAAAAAAAAAGATACGAAAAACTTTCTAAAAAAGTAATCTAAAAAATTTGTCGTCAAAAATATATTATAGAAGATTAAAAAAAAATTAAAAAAATAAAATAGTTTTCCTTCTGTAATTAAAAATAGAAAATACCAAAAAATACTTTTAAAAAATCCGTGACAAAAACGTGCAAGAAGTACCAAAAAAATAATGAATAAAAAGTTATTAAAAAAATCAAAAAATCTGTGACCAAAAAAGTTTAAAAAAAAATAATATCGCCACTTCCGTGACAAAAGTTCTGGGGAAAAAATTCAAAAACTCCTGTGAAAAAAACTCTTTAAAATATGATTATTTTATGTGTAATTCAAAATTACGGAAAATATTCCAAAAAATCCGTGACAATGAAAGTTTAAAAAATAAAAAGCCAGAAATAATTAAGAATAAGTTATTTTTAAAAAAAGTATAGAAAAGTACTAAAAAAAAAGTTTTGAGTTTTAAAAACATATTTTTTATTATTAAAGAAATACCGAAAATTTTTGTTTCCAAATCCGTGACCAAAAAAAAGTATACTAAAAATATCTTTGAAAATTTAAAAACAGGAATTTCGTGCCAAATGTCGTGAAAAAATACAAGCTTTATAAACAAAGACATTTAAAAAACATATATATTCTTTTGATCAATCAAAAATACCGGAAAATTTTTTTAAAAATCCGTGACAAAAAAATTCTAACAAATAATAAGAAAAATTTCGTGTCAATAGTCGTGGAAAAACTTTTAAAAAAACTCCTTGAAAAAACTTTCTAAAATAATTACTTTTTATACAGTTAAAAAAGTATCCCGGAAAATATTCCAAAAAATCCGTGACAAAAAAAAGTAACCCGGAAAAAATTTGTTTCTTCTAAATATTAAAATTATTGAAACAAAAATCCCAAACATTTCACCAGGGAGGAAAAAATGGAAAATAACTAAATCCAAAAAATCCGTGACAATAAAAAGTAACCCGGAAAATTTTTTTTTCTTTTAAATATTGAAATTATTAAAAAAAAAAATCCCAAACATTTCACCAGGGAGGAAAAATTGGAAAATAACTAAATCCAAAAAATCCGTGACAATAAAAAGTAACCCGGAAAATTTATTTTTCTTTTAAATATTGAAATTATTAAAAAAAAACCCAAACATTTCACCAGGGAGGAAAAATTGGAAAATAACTAAATCCAAAAAATCCGTGACAATAAAAAGTAACCCGGAAAATTTTTTTTTCTTTGAAATATTGAAATTATTGAAAAAAAAATTCCTAAAACATTTCACCAGGGAGAAAAGAAGAAAAAAAAATCCCGGAAAATGTAATTTTGGGAAAAAATATTTTTTCAAAAAAAAAGAAATTTTTTTTTTCAAATTTATTTTTTATTCAGTAACTTAAAGAATATATTTTATTTTCTTTCTCTTTTCGTCTTTTTTCCCTCTGTTTTCATTTATATACATATAGTGTTGGGATGCTGGTAGTATTTTTCTTTGGAAATTATACCCCCCACGAGGTTCGAGGGTGAAGTTGGGAAAAAGCGATGGTAGTGGAGGGGGGGAACGACAAGAGTGGTAAGAAAAAAAATTACCATCGAGAACAACTATCCGCGCTTTGCGACTGGTGTATTTTTTCAGAAAATAGAACCAATGCCACTCTTCTCGTCAGTTACCGTGACCCGCGAAAGAATGGAAAAACAATATTTGGACGTTTTCCACCTGCTTTTTCTTTCCTCTATGTGTTCACCACTCACACACATTTATAGAGACAATTTTCGATGCGAATTTCTTTTCGCGATATTTTATTTTTTCTCTCTCTCTTTCTCTCTCTCTCTTTTTTTTCTCTCCCCCTTCTCTTCATGTATTCCTTCGACACTTCTCCATATCTCAGCAAAAACATGCGAGAAAAATTTACTCGCCAATTTTTCTACTTTCTTTTTTTCCCCTCAACGTATATATATATATATATATATATATATATATATATATATTTATATATATATATATATAGTAAAATAAGAAAAAAAATGGAAAATAGTTTTCAACAAAATTTATCTCACGAAATACTGTTAGCAATATTTCTTTTAAATTTTCAAGGAAAAATATTTTCGTGTTTGAAAAAAAGGAGAGAGGAAAAATAAAATGAAAATGTTTTTTGCAAAATTATTCTCTGTAAATTCTGGGTGAAAGTATTGGGGTAATTTGGCACGAAACTATTGGGGTAATGTGTCACGAAATTACTGGGGTAATTTGGCACTAAATATTTGGGGTAATTTGGCACAAAATAATTGGGGTAATGTGTCACGAAATTACTGGGGTAATGTGTCACGAAACTACTGGGGTAATGTGTCACAAAAAACAACTTGGGGAAATTAGCAAATTTTGTTTGAATTTTTCTCTTTAAATTCTGGGTGAAAGTGTTGGGGTAATTTGGTACGAAATTATTAAGGTAATGTGTCACGAAATCACTGGGTTAATGTGGCACAAAACAATTTGTCGAAAAATGACTCAGTTTTTTGAAAAATATTTTAGAAAACTACTGGGGTGATGTGACACTATATTACTGGGGTAATTTGGTACAGAACCATTTAGCGAAAACTGACTAAATTTGGCGCAAAATATTTTAGGAAACCACTGGGATGATGTGACACTAAAAGTATTGGGGTAATTTGTCTCGAAGAAGAATTGGGGTAAAATGACATAAAAAGTACTGGGGTAATGTGTCACGAAAATATTTGGCTAAAAAAGAAAATTTTTCCTGCGAAAATGATAGATTTTTACTGTTAAAATACTGTCGGGGTAAAGTGGAACTAAACTTTTTTGGGGTAATAATAATCATTACCATTATTATTGCCTGTAAAAAGTTGGTGTTAAAAGAATAAATTTTGATGTTATTTTGAACCAAACTTTTTAGAGAAATAATAATAATAATAAAAATTATAATAATAATAATAATAACAAAATAATAATAATTATAATAATAGTAATAACAAAATAATAATAATTATAATAATAATAATAACAAAATAATAATAATTATAATAATAATAATAATAATAATAATAATAATAACAATAACAAAATAATAATAATAATAATAGTATGTAAGTTTTACCCCAAAAAGTTCCAAATTACCCCGAAAACATTGCAATTTTAACACCAGGTTTTCAAACATTAAAAATTATATTTTTTAAAAAAATATTTCCCTCGCGTCTTCTGACGCTATCGGCTTGAATGTTAACCCTGCGAATAAAGTGTAACGGAGTAGTCGCGAAGGACGAGGAAAATAAGCGCCTTAATTTAAAGCCAAGCAAGTATTCGAAAAATACAAAGCAAACACTGGGTCGACATTCTGCTCCACTTTTACCCTCGTAATACAATTTTCTCCATCTCTCTCTCTCTCTATTTTCTCATTATTATTTTTTTTCTTCAATTTTTCCAGAATAACAAATAAATTTAATGAAAAAAAAGACACTTTTCTAATGTGAAATTAATTTTATTTCCTACATTATCGACAAATTTGCCATTTTACCAACAGTCGGTAACACAGTTTTTTGTGCTCTATTTTTTCAAAACAAATATATTCAAGTTATTCACAAAAAAATTCTTTTTATTCCAGGCAAATTTTACTTTCTTCGTTATCGACACAATTAGCATTCTACCAAGAGTCGGTAAAACAGTTTTTTGCCCTGAGTGTTCCTCTTGAATTTTTCCATAAATACTGAATTGTTATTTATAAAACAAACTTTTTATTTCTAGGAACTTCTCCTATAGGAGAGATTAGTTCCATTATAGGAACTAATCATGATAGATTATCGATAAATTTACCATTTTACCAACAGTCGGTAAAACAGTTTCTTTTATTGATTCTTTTTCCTTTTTTTCTGAAATGAATCTAATTCGTTTTTTTTCCTTTTCCACACAAATGGTCATTTAATATTCATAAAAGTCTATTTAAGAGAAAATGATTCTTTACATTACCGACATATTTACCATTTTACCCAATCGTCGATGAAACAGTTGTCTGCAAATTTTCCTTTTAATTTTTTTGTACAAATCTTTAGTTTGTTTTAAGAAAAATATTTTTCACAGACAGCTATACTTTATAGACTACCGAAATAGTTACCATTTTATAAGCAGTCGGTAAAACAGTTTTTACACTGGTTTCTATTCTATTTTTTTAAGAAATATTTCATTTTTATTCGTAGAAGACTTAGGAAAATTTTATTTTTCTTTATTATCGAGACGGTTTATCAACATCTACCAACAGTCGGTAATTAATATTCCCTACAGTTTTGCCACAAATATTCATATTTTATTAAGAAAAATATTTTTTTGCAACACTTGATGGAAAAGAGATACTTTTCTTTCTAGATTACCAATAAATATACGATTTTATAATCAGTCGGTAAAACAGTTTTTCCTCTATTCTTCTGGAAGTAAATCAAAATTGCCTTTTCTTCTCTTCTTCTTCCACAAATGTTTCAATTATTATTCATAAGCATTTTTTCATTCCAAGAAAACAATAGTTTCTAGATTACCGACATAGTTACCATTTTACCAACAGTCGGTAAAACAGTTTTTTCCTTGGATTTTTCTTTTTTTTCCCAAATAGCTAGTAATTTCTTTTTCTTTGTAAAAGACTAATTTTCGGTGAGCAGAAATTATTCGAATCCAGTTTTCTTTTTCCAAATAAAGCAACAAAAAAAAAACAAAAACCACAAAAGGGAAAATTTTTTTTTTGTTATCGAAAAGAAAATAAAATTACATTTGATTCCTCTCTTCGTCTCGTGACTAGAATCTTGACTTATATTATACAGACATACACAGAAGCGAAGTACCACGACGACCTTGAGACGCTAGTAAAACCTTAAGATCAAGGTCGTCCTCAAGGGATTTCTCCTTGCCCACCCACATTTTCCACCCTACCCCCTCCTATCACCATTCACTCTTCTTCCACTTCTCCATCCATTTTATCTCCCTCCCCCTCCTCCCTTATATAAGGGTTTTATTTCAAACGATAAGATATATAGATAGAAAGAGAATTCTCCCCTTTAACAATGTTTTCGTGTCGTTCCACTTTAAACTGGCAAGAGAGAGAGAGAGAGAAAAAAAATAATTATGATCGAATTTTTATTTAGGCTTTTTGAATATATAATGATAATTAAGAATCGGGGAAAAAGAGGGGGGAGTGTAAGTGTAACAAAAAATGTCGAGATAACGCTCCCCCCTACTTCCCCCCCTCCTACGCCTACTTATAGTCAGCGACCTTTATCGACTCCCACTCACAGCCTACTTCGTGCTTTTTTCACTTCCCCCCCCCCTCCCAACAGCCCCTTCTTATCGTTGACGACGACCGTCCGGGCCACCCTAAGAGAGAGAAAGAGAGAGAGAGAGAGGGTGTATGGTATCGATTAAAAAATGTCTGCCCTTCAAGGCGGCCTAGGTCACGACCCGTCCGTCATATGTGCCCTCCTCCTCTTCCCCCCCCCGTTCTCACTTCTTCTTTGCCCCATCCCCTGTATCATAATTCACCACAACGCAATTTTGGCTAAAAGTGAATCAACAAAATTTCTATTCTGAATTCTTTACTTTAGAAAATAAAGATTTTATTTTTATTTATTTTTACAAAATGGAAATAAAAAATTTATCACTTAATAATAAAAATATTTAATAATTAAATATAATTTAATATTTATTATATTTAAGTTAAAATATAATTTATAATGTAAAACTTATTTATGTTGTATTAAAAAAGGTTAAAATACATTAAAGTAGCATTTATCACTCATTATAGTAGCGAAAAAGGGAAAAAAATTCCACGGTCGGTAAAGTAGAAATCAAACTAAAAATCCATGGAATCGTTTTTAATTACCACGGGCACCTAATTTAGTATCAATGTATTGAAGTAGTAGGAAAATTTTTCTAGAAATCTAAAACCTACTTGACGAAAATTTACACAAAAGGGAATTTTTCTACTTTTTTGGAATATAAATCGAAGACAGAAAGCAGAAATTAATAGATTAGTCAATTTTCATTGTAAAATTTACTCATTTTAATGTTTTTCGCATTTTATAATGATGAAGAGAGGGAAAAGAATTCTACGGTCGGTAAAGTGAAAAATATACTAAAAATCCCTAAAATAGTTTTTAATTACCACTGGGACATAATTTACCATCAATGTATTCAAGTAGTAAGGAAATTTTTCAAAAAATATCAAACCTACTTGACAAAAATTTACACAATAAGAAAGTTTCCTGCTGTTTTCGAATATAAATCGAAGACAGAAAGCAAAAGTCAATGAATTAGTCAAATTTTATTGTAAAATTTATTTATTTTAATGTTTTTCCCATTTTATAATAGCGAAGAGAGGGAAAAAAATTCTACGGTCGGTAAAGTAGAAACCAAACTAAAAATTTACAAAATCGTTTTTAATTACCACTGGCACATTATTTACCATACACGTATGCAACTAGTAACGAAATTTTCCAGTAAATATCAAATCTATTTGACGAAAATTTACACAGAATGAAAATTTCCTGCTATTTTCGAATACAAATTGAAGACAGAACGGAAAAGTTGATAAAATAGTGAATTTTTGTCGTTTAATTAATTTTTTAGTTCGGAATGTTTCAGAACTGGTTCAAATGGTACGATATGCTACAGAGCAGTGCTTGAGATAAAAAAGATTCTGCGGTCGGTAAAGTAGGAATCGAATTAAAAATCTATGATTACCGATTTATTAATCACTGGCACATACTTTACTCTCAATAAATTCAACTATTAACAAAAGTTTCCACTAAATATCAATTTCACTTGACGAAAATGGACAGAGAGAATTTTTTCCTCTATTATCGGAGACAAATCTTCCTGTAGAGGTTAATAAAAACCGGGTATTAATAATTTTAATCATTTTATTAATTTGTTCTCTTTTAAGACTCGGTTCCATTGGAAAAATTACCTCTGCTTAAATCGTGGAAGAAAAATGCAAAAAAAATCCAACAGTCGGTAAAGTAGGAAATAAACTAAAAATCAATAAATGGAATTTTTATTACCAGTAACACGCAATTAGCTCATAAAGTATTCAACTACTATGAAAATTTCCTAATAAATATAATTTCTACTTGACGAAAATTAGCGGAAAAGAAAATTTTTCTCCTATTTTCGCACTAAAATCGACCACAAAAACCGAAACTTAAGTTAATTTCTTCTTTTTTGAGGATTAGTTAAGATTTCAAATAAACTAGTAGTAGTACTACCGTCGGTAAGGTAGGAATCAAACTAAACATTAATTTTTTAAATTTTAATCACCACTGGCACATAGTTTACCCTCACTATAGTCAACTACTATAAAAATTTCACCTGAATTGTCAAAAACACAAGGCGAAAATTAGCTGAGAAGCCAGTTTTTTTCGTATTCTTCCAAATAAATCTTCCTTTAGATGTAATAAAACGTGGGAAATCAATAAATTACTTAATTTCTTTGTCATTCCCTCCTTTCCTCTACGAAAACAAAAACCAAATAAAAACTAATTTACTGACTAATGAAAATTAATTTACCTCAAGAATGAAAAAATAGAGAGGGGGGGAGGAGAGGGAGAAATTAAATTCTCTTCTGACCTTGAAAGATATTTTACCATTTTCATTCTTTCTTTTTTTTTCGTCGGCAACAAAATTCCAATGACAATATTATTTAGTTTTCTGCGTAGAAAATAATTCGGTGAGTGTAGGTCTAGAGGTGGGGGGTAATTGGGGTGAGAAGGGGGAGAGTAAATGTGTTTTGGGTGTGCGTGGGTGGTTTTGCGACAGGTCAGGAGCGGTAAAGAGACGGGAGTGGAGCAGCAGTATAAGAGAGAGATAGAGAGAGAGAGAGAGAGAGAGAGAGAGATAAAATTGAAAAGGAGGGGGTGAGAAGTGGGAGGAAGGGGGGGGGGAGGTTGGGAACATGATAAAAAAAAGAGGGATTCGTATATAAGAGGTCGTAACAGGGCCAACACAAGAAGACGAAGAATAATCGATAGACATGGCTAGACGCTGCCCCAGACAACCTTTTGCCTTAGCGTAGGACGCACACCCCCCCCCATTCCTCCCGCACACCCTTCACTCCAACCCTTAACAATTTACGTAGAATACCTTCGCCTTTTTTCTTCTTCGTCTGCTTCTATATATGTATATATGTGTACATGTTTTCCCTGTAAAAGTGATTCTGCGACGCAAATAAACAAACCCTAGCATCTTTACACTTACAATTTACAGTAATTTTTTTTTTTTTTTTTTTTTTTTACTTTAAAGGCAATTATTTTTATTAATCCAAAAAAATTGTTTAATACTTTTTTTTCTTTTATTAATAAAAAAAAATGTTTAATACTTTTTTTTCTTTTATTAATCAAAAAAAATTGTTTAATACTTTTTTTTCTTTTACAAAAGATTGAAAAAAAATTTTTTTTTCTATTTATTTTTTTTTAAGTTAATTTAAAAACTACGTCACGCTTTTTTGGAATAATTATTTTTAACCACCCACCCCCCTTTTTTTTAAATTTTCGGCACATTTTTGAAATTAATTTTTTTTTTTTTTTTTTAAAAGATAGAAATTAGTGAAAATTTAATAAAATTACTTAAAGTATAAGAATGAATGAAAGTGAAATTAAATTAATTAAAGTAAGAATAAATTAGAGTAAAGTTAAATTAAATTACTTAAAGAAAGGATGAAGTAAAGTTGATTTAAATTAATTAAAGTAAGATTAAAGTAAAGTTAAATTAAATTAATTAAAGTAAGAATAAATTAAAGTTTAATTGTGTGAAACTTTTTGTGTTAAAAGTTGTTAAATTCTACAAAACTAAAGTAAATATATTGAAATTCAACTTGTGAAAGAGTAAACAAAATGGTAAATTTTAATTCAAATTAAGTTTTAAGTAAAATATTGAAAATAATTGCAATTATTGTAAATAATATATAAAGTATAATTTCAGCAAGAATTAAAAAAATTAAAAGTTAAATTAAATTACTTAACTTAAAGTAAGAATAAATTAAAGTAAAGCTCAATTAAATTACTTAATGTAAGAATAAATTGAAGTAAAGCTAAATTAAATAATTTTAATGAGAAAAGAAAAAAAGAATGAAATTTATTTACTTTATTTAAATTGTAAATAATTTTTTTTGTAATAAGTGGTAAAAAGTAAGTAAAAGTAAAAAAGAGTAAAAAAGAGTAAAAAAAAGAGTAAAAAAGTAAGAAAAATAAAATTTAATTCTGCGATAAATTTTTGTAACGTAACTAAAAATTGAATTACACTGCGTTGAGCTATTATATATAAATAAAATAATAAGAAAAAATAATAATAATAACTAATTAAATAACAAGAGAAATTAATTTTTATACAAATTTAAATAACTAGGTAAAAAATTGAAACTTAATGTAAAAATAATAAACACATGTAAATTAATTTTTTTTAATGAAATTCTACAAAACTAAAGTAAATATTTAAATTCAACTTTAGAAAGAGTAAATAAATAGTAAATTTTAATTCGTTTTAATTCAAATTAAGTTTAAGTAAAATATTTTAAATAATTGTTAATAATAATAAATAAAGTATAATTTCTGCAAAAATTAAAAAGAAAGTAGTATAAAAAATAGTATAGAAAAATAAGTTGAAAATAAAAAAAAATAAATGTAACTAGTAACAAATTTTTTACATTTTGCCCCTTTGAGAATGTAATTTAATTGTTAACACTGAAAAAATATTTTACTTTCTGTCCTCAAAAAAAAAAAAAAAAAAAATTATATTCTGTCTCCAAGAGAAGAAGAAAAATTTTACAATTTTTCCCAAGAAAAATATTTTTACTTCTGTCCCAGAGAAAATATTTTAATTGTTGCGCCTGAATTGTTTTTTTTACTTCTTGTCCCAAAAAATATTTTAATTTTTATCTTTGAAAATAAATTTTTCTTTTCGTCCCGATATAAATATATATTTTAATTCCTGTCTCTAGAAAAATATTTTACTTCTTCACCGCAAAAAGAATATTTCTCCTTTCGTCCTTGAGAAAATATTTTAATTCATGTCTCTAGAACTTTCATTTTTCTTTTTGTCCCTATAAGAAATATTTTAATTTTTCTCTCTAGATTTTTTTTTTACTTTTTGTCCCTAAGAAATATTTCAAATCTTGTCTCTAGAACTTTTTTTTTTCTTTTTCTCCCTAAGAAATATTTTACTTTTTCCCTCGAGAAAAATATTTTCCTTTTTGTCCCGCTTTAAGTAGAATAATTATGTAGATTTCAGTCCCTAAAGAGATATATATTATTTTTTGTCCGAGAAAAAAATATTTTATTCCTGTCCCAAAATATTTTTTTTTTTAGTTTTCGCCCCAAAATTAATGTTTTAATTTCTGTCCATAGGAAAATATTTTAATTCTTGTCCGAAAAAAAAAATTTGTCCCTAAAAAAAGAGAGAAGGAAGGAGAAAAAAAGAAAAGAAGGTTGAAAAAGAAAAGAGAGAGAGAAAGAGGAGAGAAAGAGAGAGAAAAGAGAATAGAGAGAGAATGAAAGAAGGATAGAAAGAGAGAGAGTAAAAAAGAAGAGAGAGAAAGAGAAGAGAAAGAGAGAAAAAGAAGGAAACGAGAGAGAGAGAGAAAGAGAGAGAGAGAGAAAAATAGAAGAGAGAGAAAGAGGAGAGAAAGAGAGAGAAAAAAAGAGAAAAGAGAGAAAAAGAAAAGAGAGAAATGAGAATAGAGAGAGAATGAAAGAAGGATAGAAAGAGAGAGAGTAAAAAAGAAGAGAGAGAAAGAGAAGAGAAAGAGAGAAAGAGAGAGAAAAAAAGAGAAAAGAGAGAAAATTATAAGAGAGAGAAAAATAGAAGAGAGAGAAAGAGGAGAGAAAGAGAGAGAAAAAAAGAGAAAAGAGAGAAATGAGAATAGAGAGAGAATGAAAGAAGGATAGAAAGAGAGAGAGTAAAAAAGAAGAGAGAGAAAGAGAAGAGAAAGAGAGAGAAAAAAAGAGAAAAGAGAGAAAATGATAAGAGAGAGAAAAATAGAAGAGAGAGAAAGAGGAGAGAAAGAGAGAGAAAAAAAGAGAAAAGAGAGAAAAAGAAAAGAGAGAAATGAGAATAGAGAGAGAATGAAAGAAGGATAGAAAGAGAGAGAGTAAAAAAGAAGAGAGAGAAAGAGAAGAGAAAGAGAGAAAGAGAGAGAAAAAAAGAGAAAAGAGAGAAAATGATAAGAGAGAGAAAAATAGAAGAGAGAGAAAGAGGAGAGAAAGAGAGAGAAAAAAAGAGAAAAGAGAGAAAAAGAAAAGAGAGAAATGAGAATAGAGAGAGAATGAAAGAAGGATAGAAAGAGAGAGAAAGAGGAGAGAAAGAGAGAAAATGAAAGAGAAATAGATAGAAAAAAATAAAAAAAGAGAAAAAGAGAGAGATAGAGAAAGAAAAAGTAAGAGAAAGAGAGAGTAAGAGAGAAAACAGAAAAAGCGAGAAGATCGGTGAAAAAGGAAAAGGGAAAAAGAGATGAAAAGATATTCGAATAGAGAAAAGGTGGGTAGGAGGTGGAGGTGGAGGAGAGAAAAGAGAAGAAGAGAAGGAGAGTGAGAGAGAGGGGGGGGGAGGTTTGAAAAAGAGAGCTCCACTGCAACGACCAATGGCAGCCCTTTCAGATTCTATCGGTCGACTTAATTTATTATTTTATACGGTCGAAAGCCCGCCAACCGAGTGGCGATGCATTGCGCTCAAGCCACGTTCCTCTAGGTATATTTATATATCGTCCGAGGCCGTTAAAGCTTCTCCGGTTTTTCCATTTTCTTTCAACTTTTCAATGCTCTCTGTGTATGTGTATGTCTATGTATGTGCGCGCACCGCCTCTTGCCCAATGTGCCCTCCCCCCACCACCCCACACACACAAACCACCCAAAATCACTTATCAAATTTTATTTATTCTCTCTCTCTATTTTCTTTTTTTTGCCTATACAGAATACTGCTTCGAATTTTTTTTCTGCTTCAATTCGAATCACTCACGAAATTATCTCGACTGCAATTTTTTTTTCGTTAGCTTATTTTCTCCCTCTCTTCCCTCTCTTTTCTGTCTTCATATTTTTCTATTTCTATGATTTCATTAATACTGGAATTTTTATTATTATAATTGTGAACGAAGCGTAAAATTAACTTTAAATCATCCTTAACACGGTTAAAAATGGGGAAAAAGGCCTATTAGGAGGTTTTAACACTTGCTGAACAAGATTAACATTGTGAACGAAGCCTAATGGTTGCCTTAAGCCTTAAGGTTTCCTGAACAAGACTAACATTGTGAACGAGGCCTAATGGTAGCCTTAAGCCTTCAGGTTTCCTGAACAAGACTAACATTGTGAACGAGGCCTAATGGTAGCCTTAAGTACTTAGGTTTCCTCGACAAGACTAACATTGTGAACGAAGCCTCATTGTAGCCTTAACTCATTCTGAACGAGGCCTAAAGTTAGCCTTCAGCCTTCCTTAACAAGGCTAAAATTGTGAACGACGCTTAATGTTTCATCAATAATACTAACATTGTGAACGAGGCCTGATAGTAGCCGGAATGTGTCGTCAAAATTAGTAAGATTGTGAACGAAGCCTAATAGTAGCCTTAATGTTTCATTAATAACGCCAACAATGTGAACGAGGCCTAATTGTACTGTTAATGTGTCGTCAATAATACTAACATTGTGAACGAAGCCAATCTCCCTATTTGCGTATACTTCTTACTATTTTTTTTACATTAACAAATTTTTTTTACAGTTTTCTTCAAATTTTTTTTTCATACCTTGACCATTTCTGAAGAAATTGAGTCGACCCCGTTGACAAAATATTAATATTTAAAAAAGTTACAGCGATTTTTGTAAGTGGGACACACTTATGTCCCACTTAAAGATATTTCAATATTAGGAGTTATTTTCAATTAGAGAATAAAAATTTGGTGGAATTAAAGAAAGAGGGAGGGAGCGAGAAGGGGGAGGGGGTAGTAGAGGGATGTTAGAAAAAGCGGTTAGAGACTCGGGATTCAAGAGATTCACGTATGTACATGTGAAGTGGTATGAGAATATGAGATGGAGTACATAGGTGGTGGCTGTGTGGTGAGGAGAGTGGGTGGATGGGTGGTAGAAAGGGAGGTGGGGGATGGGGGTTAAAGTGGGGTGAGTGGATGAAAAAAAGAACACCAGAACGATAAGAGGGTTGGGTGGTACAGAGAAGGCAATAACCAATGGGGACGAACTGGGCCACCTAAGAAAAATCTTCAAGGGGGGTCTCTCTCGCTCTCTCTCTCTCTCTCTCTTTTGCTCTCGCATAGTGGAAAAAGCAGCTCACAATCTATTTGTATGTGTGTGCGTGTTCCTGTTTTTGTGTGATGGGTTAAGAAATTGTGTGCTCACATATATTTCAGAAATCCCCCCCCTCTCTCCGCTTTGTATTTTTTTCCTCCTTCCCTATTTTTTTATTCTCAAATTTTCCCTATATTTTTCTTACAAGGCCAGGAAGAAGAAGGTAAATAATACAAGGGGACAATAGAAAAAATACAAAGGAAACACTAAAAAAAGAGGGAAAATAAAGTGGGACAAAAGAGAAAAGGGGATAAGAAAGAAGAGAAGGAGTAGGTAAAAGTCAAAAGTAGTTGGGGGACAAGAAAAAGGTAAATAATAGAAGGAGGCAATAGAAAAAAGAGAAAAAATAAACAGGAAACACTTAAAAAAGAGGAAAAATAAAGTGGGACAAAAGAAAAAAAAGGGTTAATAAGGAAGAGGATGGGTAGGTAAATGTGAAAAGTGTTTAGAGCCCAAGAAAAAGGAAAATAATACAAGATGGCAGTAGAAAAAAGAGAAAAAATAAATAGGAAGCACTAAAAAAAGAGGGAAAATAAAGTGGGACAAAAGAGAAATAGGGATAAAAAGGAAGAGAAGTAGAAGGTAACACTGGAAAATAGCTGGGAATGAAGAAAAAGGTAAATAATACAAGGAGGCATTAGAAAAAACAGAAAAAATAAACTGGAAACACTAAAGTAAGAGAAAACATAAAGTGGGACAAAAGAAAAAAGAGGATAAAGAGAAATATAGGATGTAGATTAAAGTAAAAAGTAGTTGGGGGAAAAAAGAGGAAAAAATAATACAAGGGGACAATAGAAAATCGAAAAAAATAACAGGGACAATAATAAAGTCATGAAAATAAAATGGGACAACAACTGAAAAAGGAGATAAAAAGAAAGAGAAGGAATAGCTAGAAGTGGAAAGTAGTTAAGGAAAAAAGGGTAAAATAATACAAGGGGAGAATAGAAAATCGAAAAAAATTAACAGGGACAATAATAAAGTCGAAAAAATAAAGTGGGACAACACCAGAAAAAGGGGATAAAAAGAAAGAGAAGGAGTAGGTAAAAGTGGAAAGTAGTTAAGGAAAAAGGGTAAAATAATACAAGGGGACAATAGAAAATAGAACAAAACAGGGACAATAATAAAGAAGGAAAAATAAAGTAGAACGAAAACAGAAAAAGGGGCTGAAAAAAGAGAAGGAGTAGGTAAAAGTGGTAAGTACTTCAAGAGCAAAAAAGCGAGTAAAAAAATACAAGAGGGCAATAGAAAAGAGAGATAATCAAAGTGGGACAAAAAAGAAAAGTGGTAAGAAGCATGAGAAGAGGTAGATAAGTGTGAAAAATATTTGAAGGACAAGTAGAAGGTGAATAAAACAAAGGGACAATAAAAAAAGAGAAAAAAATAAGCAGGAAATACTAAAAAAAGAGGGAAAATAAAGTGGGACAAAAGAGAAAAGGGGATAAAAAGGAAGAGAAAGAGCAGGTGAAAGTAAAAAGTATTTGAGGAGGAAAATAAGGTAAATAATACAAAGAGGCAAAAGAAATAAGAGAAAAAATAAACAGAAAACACTAAAAAAAAGAGGAAAAATAAAGTGGGACAAAAGAGAAAAAAGGAGAAAAACAAAGATATGGAGTAGGTATTACAAGAAAAGTAGTTTGGGGGAAAGAAGAGGGTAAAATACTCCATGGGGACAAAAGAAAATAGAAAAAAATTAACGTGGACAATAATAATGGAGATTAAATAAAATGGGACAAAAAGAAAAAATGGAATAAAAAAGGAAAGAAAGAGTAGGTAAAAGTGGTAACTAGTTAAAGAGGAAAAAAGAGAGTAATATAAACAGGAAACACCAAAAAAGAGGAATAATAAAAGTGGGACAAAAAAGAAAAGGAGGTTAGAAGGAAGAGATGGGGTAGGTAAATGTGAAAAGTGTTTGGAGCCCAAAAAAAGGTAAATAATATAAGGTGGCAATAGAAAAAATAGAAAAAATAAACAGGAATCACTAAAAAAGGAGGGAAAATAAAGTGGGACAAAAGAGAAATAAGGATAAAAAGAAATATAAAAAGTGGGTAAAAGTGAAAAGTAGTAGGGGGGGCAAGAAATAGGTAAATAACTGAAGGAGGTAAAATGAAAAAAGAGAAAAATAAACAGGAAACACTAAAAAAAGAGGGAAAATAAAGTGGGACAAAAGAAAAAAGGGGGTAAAAAGGAAGAGAAGGAGTAGGTGAAAGTAAAAATTATTTAGAAGTGAAGAAAAAAGTAAATAATACAAGGAGGCATTAGAAAAAACAGAAAAAATAATCTGAAAACACTAAAGTAGGAGGGAATATAAAGTGGGACAAAAGAAAAAAGAGGATAAAGAGAAAGATAGGAAGTAGGTTATAGTGGAAAGTATTTGGGGGCAAAAAGATGGAAAGATAATACAAAAGGACAATAGAAAATCGAAAAAAATTAACAGGGACAATAAGAAAGTCGGGAATATAAATTGGGACAACAACCGAAAAAGGGGATAAAAAGAAAGAGAAGTAGTAGGTAACACTGGAAAGTAGCTGGAAATAAAGAAAAAGATAAATAATACAAGGAGGCATTAGAAAAAACAGAAAAAATAAACTTGAAACACTAAATTAAGAGGGAAAATAAAGTGGGACAAAAGAGAAATGGAGATAAAAAAGGAAGAGAAGTAGTAGGTAACAGTGGAAAGTAGTTAAGGGTGACGAAAAAGGTTAAAATAATACAAGGGGACCAAAGAAAAAAAGAGTAGAAAAAACAGGGACAATAAAAAATGGAGAAAATAAAGTGGGACAAAAGAAAAAAAGGGCTAAAAAGGAAGAGAAGAAGGAGGGCAAAAGTAAAAAGTACCAAGAGCCAAAAAAGAGGATAAAAATAATCCAAGGAAACAATAGAAAATAGTGAAACAATAAACAGGGACACTACAAAAAAGAAGCTTAACCAAAATGGGACAAAAACAGAAAAGAGCAAAAGGAGAAATTAAAAAAGAAGAGCATTATAAGAAATTGAAGAAAAATTAATAATAGAGCACAATAAGAAATAGGAGAAAAATTGATAATAGACAATAAGATGCAAGAGGGAGAAAATAGAAAGAAGGGGTAAAAAGAATGAGAGAGAGAGAGGGGGGGAGGAAAATAAGAAAAAAAAGTTCCAAAAGGAGAAAAGTGGTTTGAGAAAGAAAAAAACGGGCGCGCTTGGAAGTTGTAAAGGAAAAACCTACCCCAAAGGGTAAAGAAAAGAAAGCGTAAGAGTTTGAAAAAAAAATAGTGGGGGAGGGAGAATTGGTGGAGGGTGGTTTGCAATGTGAAAGTAAGAGAAAATAAGAAAGAACCTGGAGCCACGTAGGAGACGATGCGATCTGGGTCGAGACTGTTCGTCGCCGACGTCCCGGCGCCAGGCGTCCTTTCCTTCTGATTTTTCTCGCACAGAAAAAAGAAAAGAAAAAATAAAAAAAAAAACACACACACATACGTACGTACGTACGTACAGTATAGACAAAAAGAAAAAAAATATACTGGTAACGCGAGAAAAAAGACTTTTCCTCTGCTTTTGCTGCAGAACTACCGGGGGAAAATTTTGTAAGTTACGAGATTAAAGAAAAAGTCGGTTCTTCCCCTTCTCCTTCTTTTTTTGCTTCCCCCCTCTCTCTCTCTCCCTCTTCTTTCTATACACACGCTAAATCTAACTTATTCGAGAAACAGTTTTTTTCACTTCTTTTCTTTCTTTCTTGCTTTCTTTCATTTCAAATGGAATTTCGCTTGCCTCGAAATGGAAATTTTAATCTTATTTCAAAGAAATTTTTATTATTTGAAGGAAAATTTTTTTTATTCTATTGAACTGTCCCCAATATTGCGTCTGTCATGGGAAAGTGGGTTTTAATTTTCTGATACTTTGAGATCAAAAATAAATTTTTACCCTCTGGGGACAATTATTTTCTTAATTTAGTTCCTGGGACAGTATTTCAATATTTGGCCTTCGAGAATTATTTTTATTTTTGTCCCTTTTGAAAATACTTTCACTTTTAAAAACTGGGACAATTGTTTACTTTTTGTCCCTAAAGGAATTTTTTTTACTTTTGAGAAGAGGAGAATAGTTAAATTCTGTTTTTAGAAAAATATTTTGTTTCTTGTGTCTAGAAAAATATTTTTTTTGTCCCACAAAGTATATTTTGACTTTTGGTTCTAAAAAAAATAGTTTCATTTGTCCTGAGGAGAATATTTAAACCATTGTGCCTGGGAAATATATTTTAATTTCCTGTCTCGGGAATTTTTTTTAGTTTTTGTCCCTAGAAAATGTTTTTATTTCTGTCCCTCGAAAGATATTTCACTTCTGTCCCTTGGAAAATATTTTATTTTTTGGCCCTAGGAGAATATTTTACTCTTTGTCCCGAGAAGAATATTTTATCTTCTGTCCGTACGAAAATAATTTAATTCTTGTCCTCAGAAAATATTTTACTCCAAGTGTCCCAAAATTATTCTTAGGCCCTGAAATAATAATATAATTTTTTTAGCCTAGAAAATATTTTATTGTTTGTCCCTAAAAATAATAATTTTTAATTTTTGTCCCTAGTAAAATTTTTAAAAATTCTGTCCCTGAAAATAATATTACAACTTCTGTCCCTAGAGAAATATATTCTTTCATGTCTTTAAAATATATTTTACTTTTTGTCCCAGAAAAGAATTTTCATTTTCGTCGTTGGAAAATATTTTACTTTCTTTTGTCCCAAAAGGGATATTTCGATTCTTGTCCCTAGGAAAATATTTTACTATTCAACCCAAGAGGATTAATTTTACTTTTGTCCCTTAAAAAAACATTTGAATTTCTGTCTCTAGGGGAATATCAAACATTTCTCTCCACTAAGAAAATAATTTACTATTCTTTCCAAGAAGAATAATTTAACTTCTGTCCCAACAAAAATATTTAATTTTTCGTCACAAGAAAAATAATTTTCTCTTTGTCCAAAAAATAATAATAATTTATATCTTCTGTCCCTACTTATACATTTCAACTTCAGTCCTTAGAAAAGTATTTTTCTTCTGTCTCTAGGAAAATAATTTACTATTTGTCCCAAAAGGAATAATTGAATTTTTGTCCCTAGGAAAATATTTTTGTTTTCGTTACTGGGAAAATAATTTAACATTTATTCGAAAAATAATAATTAATCTTCTGTCCCAGTGATTATATTCGAACTTCTGTCCGTAGGAAAATATTTTATGTTCTGTCTCTTGGAAAATAATTTATTAATTGTCCCAAGAAGAATAATTCTACTTTTGTCCCAACAAAAATATTTAACTTTTTGTCACTAAAAAAATAATTGCCTATTGGTCACAAAAATAATACTAATTTATATCTTCTGTCCCTAGGAAAATATTATCTGTCTGTTGGAAAATAATTTACTATTTGTCCCAAGAAGAATAATTTAAATAATTTTAGAACAAAAATTGTTCACTTTTCGCCACTAGAAAAATAATTTCCTATTTGTCCCAAAAATAATACTAATTTATATCTTCTGTCCCTACTATTACATTTTAATTCTTGTTTAAAAAAAAGTATTTTACTTTTTGTCCCGAAAATGATATTTTATATCTTCTATTCCTAACAAATATATTTTAATTGTTGTCTCAAAAATTTTTTTTTTACATTTTGTCCCGAAAACAATTTTGTCTTCTGTCCCAACAAAAATATTTTAACCTCTGTCACTGGGAAAATATTTTATTTTCTGTCTCTTGGAAAATAATTTAACTTCTGTCCCAACAAAAACATTTAACTTCTGTCTCTGGGAGAAGAATTTTTTTGTCTCTTCGAAAATAATTTACTATTTGTCCCAAGAAGAATAATTTAACTTTTCTTCTAACAAAAATATTTAACTTCTGTCCCAAAAAAATATTTCAGCTTCTGTCTATGGGAAAATAATTTATTTTCTACGTCTTGGAAAAATAATTTAACTTCTGTCCCAACAAAAATATTAAACTTTTCGTCACTAGAAAAATAAGTATGTTATTTGTCCCTAAAATAATATTTTATATCTTCTGTCCCTAACAAATATATTTAAATTCTTGTCTCAAAAAAAATATTTTACATTCTGTCCCAAAAAAAAAGATTATCAAAATTTCTTTCTCTACTGTATTTTTTTATTTTTTTTTTAGTAAAAGAAATTAAATATTACAAGAGTGAGAGTATGTGAAGAGAGTGATATTAAGAGAGAGAAAACGAGAGAGAGAGAGAGAGAGAGAGAGAGAGAGAGAGAGAGAAAATTTGTTCAAAGAGAAATGAAAACCGGATTTAAGAAACTAACTTAAAGTTGGCCGAATTAATTTCTCGAGACCCTTGAATGAATCCTGAGAGGTGGTGAGAGGCTCTGAGTGGTTGAAGTGTCGGTTACTTGACGATGTCGGGGTGGGGGGAAAGGCAGTGGCGGTGGTGGGGGGAAAAGGGCGCTGAGAATAGAGTGTAAGGTTGGCAAAGTGGAAGGCCACAGGCCGCGGCGTTACGGTAAAGTTAGAAGTTAGTTACACAAAGGAGAGTGAGAGAGAGAGAGAGAGGAGGGGGGTAAAAGGGGGACGGGGTTTCCCTCATCTGCATATCTGTGCACCCGTCTCTCCACCCACCCACTCTCTCTCTCTCTCCCTTACGCCCTCGACCCTCTGCTGGCAACGGCACACCACTTTCCTCGTTTACCACCCCATTCCACGATCAACTGTGCCGAGCTGTTCAACAAGTGGTTCTTCAGTTTAGCACCCGGCTTAGCGCTTCTTTAATTTCCCTCCAACAAACACACCTTCCACATCAATTGACGTGCCATTCTCTCTCTCTCTCTTTTTTTTCTACCACCCACTTTTAATTTTTCTCTTTTTAACGAAAAATCGCAATTTTTTTTTTGTAAAATAATAATTTTATTTTTTTTCTTTCGAAAAACACTTAATTAATAAGTTAACTTTTTTTTCGATCATCAACGTCGTTAAATTATCTTTAACTGACATTTTTAAAACAATTTTTCCCTATTCGCATAAACTTTTTACTATTTTTTTACGTTGACAAATTTTTTTTACTGTTTTCTGCAAATTTTTTTTCATACCTTGACCGTTTCTGAAGAAAAGGAGTCTATGTGGATTAAAAAATGTTAATATTCAAAAAAGTTACAGCGATTTTTGTAAGTGGGACACACTTATGTCCCACTTTAAAATATTTCAATATTAGGAGTTGTATTGAACAAAAAAAATAAATAAAACGAAAAAAAAACTTCGCTTATTTTTTAATTTCGGAAAAAATTAAATAATTCGTTTAATTAACAAGAAAAAATGCCAAAATATTTACCAATATTAAAAAAAAATTGTTTCATTTCTAATTGCTTCTTCCTTTTGACAAAAATCAACAATTTTCTTTTATTTTTCTTTGCAAAATAATTTTATTTTTATGTTTCGAAATAATTAATAAATGCGTTTAAATCAACAAAAATTAGCAAATTGTTTATAATAACCGACTTCTAATTTTTCCCTCTTTGACAAAAATCCGTATTTTCATTTTTTTTTGCAAAATAATTTTTTGTTTTTAGTTTTCTATATTTGGAAGAAAATTAATTGAGTCGTTTAATTAACGAAAAATTTGGCAAATTTTTTATAGTATTTCACTTCTAAGTTTTCTCTCCTATGACAAAAATCTGCAATTTTTTTTTGCAAAATAATTTTTCTGTTTGGAAAAAAATTAATAAATTCCTTTAATTGCCGACAACAAAATTAGCAAATTATTTATAATTTTTGTCTCTTTGACAAAAATGCGCATTTTTATTTTTTTGCAAAATAATTTTTTCTGTTTTTTAATTTTCTGTTTGGAAAAAAATTGAATTAACTTCGTTTAATTACAAAAAAAACAGAAATTGGAAAATTCTTCTAATTTTTCTCTCTTTGAAAAAAATATGCGCAATTTTATTTTTTTTGCAAAATAATTTTTTCTATTTTCATTTTCATGTTGAGAAAAAATTTTATAAAATTGTTTAATTTTAACAAAAAAATGGGCAATTTTCTTTTTTACAAAACAAATTTTACATTAAAAATTTATTTTCTATTTACAAAACAAATTCTACTTTTTTTAAAATTTATTTTTTATTCACAAAAAAAATTTTTTGAATTTAAAAAATTTATTTTTAACACTGCAAAACAAAAATTTGTTTACTTAAAAAGTTTATATTTTCTGCTCTTTTTAAAAGAAAATTTTTATTTAAAAAAATTTTGTTTCTTTATTTCTAAAAAAAAAACTTATTTTCTTTATCAACAAATTGTTATTTTTATTGAAAAAATTGATTTATGTTTACAATAAAATTAGTTTATGTTTAAAAAAAAACTATTTTTTATTTCAGCAACTTATTTTTTATGTTAAAAAAATTATTTTTTTAAATTTATTTACTACGTATAAAAGCTATTTTCTGCTAAAAAATTTAATTTCTGTTGAAAAAGTTATTTTCTACTTTGAAGAATTAATTTTTGTTAGAGAAAATTATTTTCAACTTAAAAAAGTTATTTTCTGTTTAAAAAAAAATTCTATTTCAAAGATGTTGTTTTTTTTATTTTTAAAAAATTGTTTTCTACTTTGATATTTTTTTTTTTTTATTTAAAACAATACAAGTTTTGTCATTTTTTGATATATAGAAAGTAAAGAATTTGTTGCAAATTAAAAACATTAGAAATAAAAAAAATAAAAAGTATTTTATTAATATTTTTATTAATATTTTTATTTTTTTTTTTATTAATTTTTTTATTTATTTTTTAATTTATTTTTTTAATTTATTTTTTCAATCCAAGAAATAGAGAGAAAGAAAGAATGAAGGGCTTAAAAAGACAGCAGTACAGAGACGAATAGAGTTCAAAACAAACGAAAAAATTATGACGGTAAAAAAACAGGTAGTGTCCCACTTTTCTTTTATTTGTTTCCTTCGAATTTTTTCATTTCTTTTTTTCTGTTTATTTTTCAAATCAAAAAGGAAGAGAGAGAGAAAAGCTTTGAGAAAAAGAAAGAGACGAATAGAGTTTAAGAATGACGAAAATATGATGACAGTAAAAAGAGATAATGTCCCACTTTTTAAAAATTGTTTTTTAAACATTTTTTTATTATTTTTTTTTATTTTTCTTTTAATCCCAGACAAGGAGAGAGGGAAAGAAAGAAGGGCCAAAGAAAGACACTAGTACAAAGACGAATAGACTTCAAAACACAAGAAAAAATTATGGACCCCAAAAAACATATAGTGTCCCACTTTTCTTTTACTGTTTTTTAAATATTTTTTATTTATTTTTTCTATTTATTTTTTCGATCGAAGAAAAGGAGAGGGATAAAGAGAGAAAGGAGCAAAAAAGACAGAGACGAATAGAGTTTAAAACTCCCAAAAACATGATGACAGTAAAAAAAGGTAGTGTCCCACTTTTCTTTTACTGTCTTTTAAATATTTTTTATTTAATTTTTTCGATCGAAGAAAAGGAGGGGGAGAAGGAAAAAAGGGCCAAAAAAGACACTAGTACAGAGACGAATAGAATTCAAAAAATCCCCCAAAAAAATGATGACGGTAAAAAAACAGGTAGTGTCCCACTTTTCTTTTACTCGTTTCTTCTGTATTTTTTTCAGTAATTTTTTTCTGTTTATTTCTGAAATGAAAGAGGGAGGGTAATCGAAGTCGAAAATAGAGAGAAAACCCCAAGAGAGTAATAAGAAAAATTCACAGGACTAAAATTTTAAATTCGCAAAAGGGGAAAAAAAATATAATTTCCTAACTGTTCGTGACGGAAAAATCTCCCCCGCCCCACTTTTTTCATCCGGAAGCGGAAGTAGTGAGGCAGGTAGGTTAGGTCATCGACACACGCACACGAGATGAACGTGACTCTCACCCAGTTTTGAAGATTCTCATTCAAGGAACGAGAGGTAGGGAATTTTTTTTTCTCTCATATATATATAACGGTGCATCCCCAATTACCATTATACTATTGACATGCAGATCGTTTCACACTCGGGATCCTTTTTTTCTTTTTCGATCATTCTTAAATAGCCTCATGAAAACCAGCCCTCTTTTTTTCACCCTTGGCTCTCTCTCTCTCTCTCTCTCTCTCTCTCTTTTTCTTTCTTTTTTTTTACTCTTTCTGTATCCACGCGATCCCGTTTTTTTTTCTATTGCGGTGAGCGAATACAATATTATTTGTGTTTTGGTTTTTTAGGGCGGCACCCGGAAGAGAAACAAGAAAGAGTGAGAGAGAGAGAGAGGCGAATTTGTTGAAAAGTTTTTTTTACAATTGCCCGTATTTTGAGAACTCAAGGGTCCTTGTATTTTTTTTTTTTTTTGATCTTCTCTTCCGTATCCACCTTCCTCTATTTTACCACAAAGAACGTCGAAATGCTTTCTATTCGCGTGAGAAGGCAAAAAAAAATGGGAGAATTTTTTTTCCATGAGAAAAAGTTTATTTCCTTTTTTTAAAAAGTGATTTTCAAAAAACGTATTTTGAATTTTTTGAATGAACTTATTAAATTTTATATTTACTTTAAATATTTTCAGAATTCTTTTGGAGAAAAATATTAATACTTTTTAGCAGTTAAAAATTAGTTTCCCTTCTGTCCGAAGTAGAATATTTAAAAAAGTTTTGTCCCTAAGGTAAATATTTTAATACTTCGCTCCGAAAATTTTATACCTTTTGCCCCTAAGGTAAATATTTTAATACTTGTCCCTAAAAATATTTTACCTTTTGTCCCTAAAAATATTTTATCTTTTGTATCTAAATTTTTTTTGTCCCTAAAAATATTTTATCTTTTGTCCATAAAAAATAGTTTATCTTTTGTATCTAAACTTTTTTTTTGTCCCTAAAAATATTTTATCTTTTGTCCATAAAAAATATTTTATCTTTTGTATCTAAAACTTTTTTTTTGTCCCTAAAAATATTTTATCTTTTGGCCATAAAAAATGTCTTTTATCCCTAAATATATTTTATCTTTTGCCCCGAAAGAAATATTTTATCTTTTGTCCCTAAAAAAATATTTTATCTTTTGACCCCAAAAATATTTTATCTTTTGTCCATAAAAAATATTTATCTTTTGTCCCTAAAAATATTTTATCTTTTGACCCGAAAGAAATATTTTTAATTTTTGCCCCAAGGAAAATCATTTAATTCTTGTCTAGAAAAAAATAATTTTTTCTTGTTTTCAAAAATATTTTTTCATTATTGTCCAAAAAAAGAATTTTTATTTCGGTCCTTAGAAAATATTTTACTTTTTTGTCCCAAAAGTAATAATTTAAAGTTTGTCCCAAGGAAAATATTTTAATTTCAATTCTTAGGAAGAAAAAAGTTTACTTTTTGTCCCGAACCGAATAATTTAACTTCTGTCCCTAGAAAAATATTTTATTTTTTGTCGCTACGTGAATAATTTACTATTTGTCCCAAAAAAGAATAATTTAACATTTGTCCGTAGGAAAATATTTTTGCTTTCATTACTGGGAAAATAATTTAGTATTTATTCAAACAATAATAATTTATCTTCTGTCCCAGTGAAAGTCTTTTAACTTCTGTCCCTAGGAAAATATTATATTATTTATCTCTAGGAAAATAATTAACTATTTGTCCCAAAAAGAATAATTTATCTTCTGTCCCAGTTCAAATATTTTAACTTCTGTCCCTAGGAAAATATTATATTATTTATCTCTAGGAAAATAATTTACTATTTGTCCCAAAAAGAATAATTTATCTTCTGTCCCAGTTCAAATATTTTAACTTCTGTCCCTAGGACAATATTATATTATTTATCTCTAGGAAAATAATTTACTATATATCCCAAAAAGAGTAATTTATCTTCTGTCCCAGTTCAAATATTTTAACTTCTGTCCCTAGGAAAATATATTATTTATCTCTAGGAAAATAATTTACTATTTATCCCAAAAAGAACAATTTATCTTCTGTCCTAGTTCAAATATTTTAACTTCTGTGCCTAGAAAAATATTTTAATTTTTTTGTCGCTACGTGAATAATTTACTATTTGTCCCAAAAAAGAATAATTTAACATTTTTTCGTAGGAAAATATTTTCGCTTTCATTACTGGGAAAATAATTTAGTATTTTTTCGAACAATAATAATTTATCGTCTGTCCCAGTGAAAGTCTTTCAACTTCTGTCCCTAGGAAAATATTATATTATTTATCTCTAGGAAAATAATTTACTATTTAACCAAAAAAATAATTTATCTGCTGTCCCTAAGAAAATAATATATTATTTATCTGTAGAAAAATATTTTACTATTTGTCTCAAAAAGAATAATTTATCTTCTGTCCCAGTTCAAATATTTTAACTTTTGTACCTAGGACAATATTATATTATTTATCTCTAAGAAAATAATTTACTAATTGTCCCAAAAAAAGAGTAATTTATCTTCTGTCCTAGTTCAAATATTTTAACTTCTGTCCCTAGGAAAATTTTTTAATTTCTGTTCATGGGAAAATATAATTTTACATTTTGTCACATAGCGAATAATTTAACTGCTGTCCTTAAAAAAAAATTTAATTCTTTTTAAAAATAAAATTAATTTTTTTTTATTTTTAATTTATTCTTTTAATTTCTATTTCTAGGAAAATATTTTTTCTATTTTTCCGCCAAATTATATTTCAACTTTAGAATGATGATCCTGACGTGTAGAAAATAATCTTGACTATAGAAGATAATTTTTGTTTAGAAAAATAATCATCTTCTTCTTGTAATATAAAAATACAGGAATATATATTTTAATTTTAAAATAATTAAACATATTTTTTTAGTCTTAAAACATTTTTTTTCCTAAATTGCCTTACAAAAAGTGTGCGAGGGAAAAAAATTCCCGCTCCAATGAAAAAAAAAAGAAAGATGAAAAAAAATTCTATTCCATGCCTAACGTCGACGACGCCTCGCGATGTGTGTTACGTTCTTTCGAGAGGCGAATGTGGGAGGTAAGGGGGGGAGAATAAGGGTGGTAACCACCCACAATATATTTTCTCCTTTTTTTTTTTTTGCTCTCTATACTTCCTTCCAATCGTCGGGCGCAGAATGCACTGCGCATCTATCCTCATTCCCTCCTTTGACTGTCGCGGGAACTGCCCTCCATATATTCCACCTCCCCCCTCTTCTCCTCACTCCACTTTCTTTTTTCTTCTATTTTTTTTCACCATCGCCTTTTATTTCCGCTCTTTTTTTTTTTTTATTTTGCTCTCTCTCTCTCCATCCAATTCGTGGTGCGCCCGCGCGCACGCCTCTGTTGGAAAAATATCTATATTTATCTGTTTCTTCGCGGGTTCCTCGCGCGCCCAACTCTACGACTTTTTACAAAAAAAAAAAAAAGAAAGAAAAAAAAAATTCAACCACCCACCCTCTTATATCCTCGGGCGGTAACAGCCACCCAACCACCTCCTCCTCCTTCTTCTTCTTCTTTTGCAGCCTTGGCGGAGAAGAGAAAAAGGAAGTAAAAAAGAACCACGACGTAGACGGCGAAGCGTGCGCGCCTTTCCTTGGCGAGGAGAGAGCGCCGGCTTCCGCTTCCTTATACTCAGCCGCGAACTGCATCAACCAGTCGCGCGGTTCCTCCGGTCGCGCACATAAGAAAACCTCAAATTCCGGTCTTGAGAAAACTCCCCCTCCCCACACTCACATTGCATCCAACGTGTGTCACTTAGCGCGAAATTGACTTTGAAATTTTAATTTAATTAACAGTTTGCGAGCGGGAAGGAAATTTCGATCCGCACTCGACGAGAGTTGGTCAGTGACTGACCGTTTCGCTACCCCCACCACTCGCTGGCGTTGCACGCACGGACTCACGCGCCGCTCTCCCCACGCACAAGGCCCGCCTCCCTTCCAATCCGCGCGTCTAGGCCCCGCTCACTCATTGGCGCGCGCTCCCCCACCACTCGCCGCGTTCCGGGCCTGCTCCGCCCACTTCTCTCTCGATCCTTCTTCCTCTCGTTACACTTCTTCCTAAACGCTCCGCCCCTTATCTCTCGCGTACTAATTTCCCTTCTCTCTCTCTCCCGATAATTCCCTCCCCCCAAAGGCCCCTCGCGTATTTTTAATTCCTTTTCCCCGCCCAAAAAAAAAGACCAACCAACCCTTTTCTCCCAAGTAATTATTTCATTTATTCCCCCACCCACTTTCTACAATCACGCAGTGATAATTCTCCGAATTCAGTGATGGAAGAGGAGCGTGAAATCGCCGACGAAGAGGAACCTCCCTCCCCCACCAGAATATTAATGAATTCTGGAGGAACTCTACGACTTCCGGATCGAAAGATCGCGCTCAAGTTTCTCGATGCCTTTCAACAGCAACAACGCCCGTCGGACAATTAATTAACAAAACAAAAAAATTCTGCCAAAAAAAATTTTTCAAACGAGCGTTCTTTTTTTCTTTTTCCAACGAGGCGATTGATGATCAACCAAAGTTCCTATTTTTCAATTTACAATAAAAAAAAATAAATTCCTACTCTTTTGGAATATTGCGTAAAATTACAAAAATAAAAAGTTCCTAAACTATTTAATGATAATAAACAGTTCCTTAGATTAGAAAAGTAAAAAATAGTCGTCCATAATTTTTACCAAGGACTGATTACTATAATATAGAACAAAATAGAAACGAAAACAACGCACTGTGTCTTAAGATTGCAAATCTCTTTCCAACTTCTATTTTCCGAATAATAAAGAAAAAATAGTGCGGATCATTTTAAGAACAGAGGAATATATCTATATACACTTCTACAAATTAGAATTATATTCATATATATATATATGTATTTAATAATCGCAGAATGCGACAATTGAACTGTATAGAAAACATAACCTTAAAAGGAAATAGAAATTAAAAAAAAAAATTCCATTGAAATTTTTTGGGAAACAATTTTCAAAAAGGTGCAGGAAGGGTAGAAATTAAAAAAAAAAGTAGGGGAAAAAAAAATGTCGACTGTCAGCGTTGTTTCGAATTCATCGGTGGAAATTGAGACGGATTCGTCGAATGATGAGACGTCGAGTAAGGATGACGTGAGGCAGGATCGAAAATTTATTTTGCCAAATGAACTTTATAAGAATTTATTGGCACGGGCAGTTTTGGGTAAAACGGTACTCAATCGAAATCTTCATTTCAAGGACAATATTGTTCATTTCAAGGACAATATCAATGCGCTCGACGCACTCAAAGATTTGAAGGACATCAAGAATATTAATGTCAGCAGTGTACCGGCATTTCCCCGAAATTTCGCTCTACATCGAGACGATCACGATGAGGTATTTTTTGTTTGACAAATTTTCATTGTAGTTGCAGTATTTTTTTCCATTGGGAAAGAAACATTTTTTTTTTTTTTTGGCTGAATAGAATAATTATTATTGAAGTAAATTTTATTTGCCCAGAAATACCCGTGAACGGTAAAATTTAATTTTTCTTCCACGAAAATTAATGTTTCAATTTTTATACATAGAAAGAAGTTAATTTTTTCAATTGTGAGTTGAAATGAAAAAAAAATTATAAATTCCTTGCCTGGAAATTGCTCAAAAATAATAAATCTTTTTTTCGTGCCCGGAAATTCGCGAAGAAATTAAGGTAATTATTTTTATAGATAGAGAGAAGTTGGTTACTTTTTTTCTAGTTTAAGAGAAAGAAGAATTATTATTTTAACTTATAATTTTCTTGCCCGGAAATTCCCGGTAAAAAATAAATTTTACTTCTCCGTGCCCGGAAATTAAATTTATAAGTTTTGAAATCGAAAGAAGTAGATTCTATTTTTTCGGCTTAAAACTGAAGAAGAATTATTATTCTGAATTATAATTTCATTGCCCGGAAATTCCCGTATATAATTAATTTCACTTTTTCGTACCCGGAAATTACATTTATTAGTTTCGAAATCGAAAGAAGTTGAGCTCTTTTTTCATGTTAAAAACTGAAGAAGAATTCTTATTGTAAATAATAATTTTCCTGCCCGGAAATTCCCCGTAAAATATAAAGTATAATTATTTGTGCCCGAAAATTAAATTTGTAATTTTTTTAAAGAAAAAATTGGTTCCTTACTTCCGGACTAAAAACTGAAAAAGAATTATTATTGTTCATTATAATTCCCTTACCCGGAAATTCCCTGTAAAAAATAAATTTTACTTTTTCGTGCCCGGAAATTAAATTTATAATTTTTATGAATCGAAGATAGTTGCTTCCTTTTTTTCGAGCTTAAAACCCGTAAAGAATTATTATTATTATGAATTATAATTTCATTGCCCGGAAATTCCCGTAGAAAATAAATTTCACTTTTTCATGCCCTGAAATTAAATTTATAATTTTTACATTTAGAAAATAATTTGCTTCCTTACTAACGAATTAAAAAACGGAAAACGAATTATTATTGTGAATTAGAATTTCCTTGCCCGGAAAGTACCGTGAAAAGTAAATTTTAATTTTTCGCGCCCGGAAATTCATAGAGAAATAAAATTTTTCTTTTTTTAGACAAATAGAAATTGGTTCTTTATTTCCGCGTTGAAAAGAAAGAAGAATTATTATTTTTATTTTAAAATTCATTGCCCGGAAATTTTCGTAAAAAAGTACATTTTTTTTTTCTAAAAAAATATAAATTATTAGTGCTTGTATTTTGAAATTAATAAAGATTGTTTCCTTATTCTTAAGTTAAAAATAATCGCTATTTGGAAAGAATTTGTTAAATTTTAGAAAAAGAGTAAATTTACAAAAAAAAAAATTTCTTTTTTGGGACATTTTGAAAATATTTGTATTTTCGCTTTCAAAATTAACATTTCGATATATTTACCTTCAAATAGTTTAAAGTACCCGGAAAATTATGTACTTTTTTTCTAATGGAAAATATTTGTTTTCTGCCCGGAAAATAATTTCGTAATATAAAAAAAAATTCCCTTGCCCGGAAATTTTCAAAAAAGTTCCAAATTCAATTCTTAGTGCCCGGTTATTATAATATAAAAAAAAGGTTTCTTTATTTTCCAAAGTACGACTTTCTCTTAAATTTAAATTTTTGAATTAAAATATTTCAATTCGATTTTACAAAATTTAAATTCCAATGTTTTGAATTAATATTTCGAAATTAAAATTTTTATTTTCTATAAATTCCAATGTTTTAAATTTAATTTTTCATTATTTTTAATTTTTTTATGGAAACAATTTTGAAATTGAAAAATACTTTCAAAACTGTTTACTTTTAAAAAATAAACAAAATTTTTTTAACCAAAAAAAAGAATCACAAAATCGACTTATGAATGAAAGAATCATTATTACATTTACTCGCCTATGATTTTCTTTTTTTTGCCCTTTTTATATATTTTTCTCTTTCATCCATTGAGACAGCTGAAATCTTATCTATTTTGGCACGAGTGCAATCGTGGACTTTTAAAAAATCCCAGTGAAACCTTTGGCACCGTTACATTCGAGAATGGAAACCCTGATCTCTATTTGGCCTTCGTACCCTGATTACGATATTCGGTGAGAATAGAAAATCGATTGTCAAACTATGAACACCTTCTGTGTGAATTTATGTCTCTTTTTTCTCTCTTTATTTTTATTCTTGTGTGTGTGTCTGTGTCGTTGTCCTTTCTCGCGTTACATGTTCTCCAATAATTTCTTGTCGCCTGTCCTTTTCATACGTCAATAACAATTTTCCGCTAGCCCATTATATCCTAATAAAAATTACAGGGAAAATCGTTTTTCTCATCATCGACTTTTTTCCTCGTGTCTATTTTTTTTCACTCTCTCTCTCTCTCTTTCATCTGCTTTTTTTGCGAGTCTAAAATATTTATTTCTATTTCATATTTTTTAATTATTAATTTTTTCTATTTGCTTATTTTAATTTTTTTTCTGCAAACGAAATGTTATGTTCATTTCACATTTTTGAAATTTTATCCCAAATTTATTTTTTATTCTTTCTATTCGTCCCTTTTTTCTGTATTGCAATTAATTTTTTCTTTTCTTTAACTCATTTTGTACTGTAATTAATTTATTTTTGTATTATTTTTTTATCCTGTTCGTTTCCTACTGAAATTAATTTTTTTTACTTACTTTTCGTTTGTTTGAAATGTCTTTTTAGAAGAACTAGTCTGTCTGTGGTCTTTGGTCGAGACGCTCGTCTTTATATACCAAGAGACTCCGCCTACTTTTCCCCCACTCTTCGCTGGCGCGTCACTCGGGCGCCTTCGAAGTCGCCGTTCGGCTCTCTCCGCCGCGAGGCGCCGCCTACTTTTCCCCCACTCTTCCCTGACGCACCGCTCGGTCGCTTTCGCAGTCGACATTCGGCTCTCTTCGCGGAAAAGCGCCGCCCACTCTTCGAATTGACAAAAATTAATTTAATATGAACAACAATCGAAAAATTAAAATAAAAGTGATAGTGATAAGTAGTTGATATTAATTTTAAATATTTTATATTTTTCTATCTTAATTTCAATTAGAAATTATAATTTTCTTTTCAATGTTTCTTCCTTTTTTTAATTTTTAATAAATATTTTTATTTAAACGTCTATAATGATAAAATAAGTACTTCTCGCTTTTTTCATTAATATACTCAAAGTAAGCAAGAAAAAATAGAGAAAATTGTTTGTTTTTTCTAAATTAATTTTGCAATTAAGAATTTTTTTCATTTTACAAAGTTGACAGTATTTTTGAAACAAAAAAAAAATACTAACACAATTAGTGTGGCGTAATTTTTCATATCCAGAGGCAATAATTTTTCGCGTACTTTTCTCACCCTTCTTAAAGCGTTATAAGCGAAAAATACAACTCATATACAATCACACGTTTCTCATTAAAAGAAAAATTATTTATTTTTTTCCCATTAATTTTTGTTTTACTTTCGAAAAAAAAACTTTTTTTTTCCTTTCTTTCTATAAATCGTAAATACGAACGAAATTATTGTATTCCATGTAAAAAAAATATGGAAAACATTTTTAAAAAAAGAAAAAAAAATATATATATAAATATAAAAAAATATATAAAACAATATATTACAAATTACATTATATATTAAAAAAATTATATTTATTTATTTATTTATTTATTTATATAAATAATATTATTATTAACTATTGTATTAAGCTATAAATTTATTTTTTAAACTCAAAAACTTTCTTTTAAAAAAAGTAATAATTTAATAAATTTATTAATTGATAAATATTAATTTTAATAATAATTTAATTTATAATCATATTAATAATTATTTATATTTTTTTATATGTTCTCTTCTTTTTAATTATAATAAAATAATTTTAAATAATAATAATATTAAATTTTTAAATATTTTTATAATAAGGGTAAATTTTCTAATTCTGTTTATATGAAAAAATAATTATTATTTAAAAATTTTTATTATTAATCTATAAATACGTAAATATGTAAATATATAATTATAAAAAAATACACTAAAATATAATTTGAATCCAGTTTTGTAGGCAACTTATTGCTCCTTTCTCTTCGCGGTGGGCGAATTTTTATTTTTTTTTATTTTTAAATAAGCAATAAACTTAAAAAAAATTAATTTGCGTGCGCATAAAAATAAAAAAAAAGTTTTTATATACATTTTTAGAAGAAAAAAAATTTTCTCTCCCTTTTACCAACTTTTATTGTGTTGTTAAAAATTGAGTTTAAAAACTAGTGCGCATGCGCACGTGCGTTAGCGCTAAACATTAAATCAAACGACGACATAATAAAAATATTAAAAATCGCACATAAGCGCGCGAGCGTTCAAGGATAACGATTTCCGTTTCAATATAAGTATATAGATATATATATATTTAATATATTTATGCAACAAACCAGAGAGAATCGACAGCAGTTATGACAACTCTGTAATTACGCTATTTCAAAAAAAAAAAATTGTAGCAGATGCATAAATATTTGTTTAATGTAAATCTGTGCGCAAATCGCGTTTTTTTTAATTTTTCAAACTTTTATTTCTTTAATTTTAATCTTTTTTTTTTTTATTTTGCCTTTCGATTTTTTTATTTTCGTCTATTCACGTAAGACGAGAAAAATAGAAAAATTAAAAAAAATGGTTAATAAATAGTAAAAACAAATAAGAATAAAAAATGTTATTTTTAATTTTTTTTGGGCTCGAGTATAAAAAAAAGTTGTCGTGAAAAATTAAAAAAAAAAATAATTACCAACAAGAAAAGTAAACTTTCTTTAACGGCAGTTCTCACGAGCCAGTGTTGAGAAGCAATTAACAATTTAATCTCAAAAGTACTCATTAAATTGAGCCTGATTAATTACCCTCGGTAGCGCCACGGGCCATCTTTCCGCTCGCAGTGTGTGTTGTCAACGCTTTTAAATTTTTCATTTCAATTTTTTTCCTCTTTGTTTTTTTCATCATTAAAAATAAAATTTCTTTTTCATCATTTAAAAAAAATAAAATTTCTTTTTCATCATTTAAAAAAAATGATCCTTTTTTTCATCATTTAAAAAAATGATCCTTTTTATAATTTTAAAAAACAATTTTTCCTTTCTTTATCGTAATTTTAAAAAACAATTTATCCTTTTTTTCATCATTTAAGGGCACTGCCCGTAAATCTGTAAAATAAATAAATAAATAAATTTTTTTTCAAAATTTTTTATAAAATTCGTAGCAAAAATTCAATTATTTCAAGAAAATTCAATGATTTAAATTATTTACAAATTTAATAAAAAAATTTTCGCAATAATTCAATTAATTTCATGACTAATAAAATTTGAGACAGGGATTTAATTATTTTTTCAAAATTTTGAATAAAATTCGTAGCAAAAATTCAAGGATTACAATTATTTTTTTAAAAAACTCAATTATTTATAATTTACAAAATTTATTAAAAAATTTTTCGCAATAATTCAATTTTCTTTCATAGATAATAAAATTTGATTCTTCGCAATAATTCAATTATTTTAATAGATAACAAAATTTTTTTTTTTTACAGGGATTCAATTATTTTTATCAATTTTAATAAAATTCGTAGCAAAAATTCAATTATTTTTCTCAAAAAGAATATTCTTCGATAAAATTTAATTACTTTCAAAATCTTTATTAAAAATTTATGCTATAAATTCAATTATTTCCTGAAAATTCAATTATTTAAAAAAAATTCAATTATTATTATTTTATACAGGAATAAAAATATTTTTTTTCAAAAATTTCAATAAAATTCGTAGCAAAAATTGAATTATTTTTCTCAGAAAGAAAATTCTTCGGCAAAATTTAATTATTTTCAATAATTTTACTAAAATTCAATTATTTTTATAAACAAATAAATGTTTTGAAAGAATTTAATTATTTTCAATAATTTTACTGAAATTCAATTATTTTTATAAATAATAAAATGTTTTTAAAGAATTTAATTATTTACAATAAAATTTATTATTTCCTGAAAATTCAATTATTTTAAAAAAATTCAATTATTTACAAATGTAATAAAAAATTTTTCGCAGTAATACAATTATTTTCAAAGATAGTAAAGTTTTATACAGAAATAAAAATATTTTTTTTTCAAAAATTTCAACAAAATTCGTAGCAAAAATTGAATTATTTTTCTCAGAAAGAAAATTCTTCGCCAAAATTTAATTATTTTCAATAATTTTACTAAAATTCAATTATTTTTATAAACAAAAAAATGTTTTGAAAGAATTTAATTATTTTCAATAATTTTACTAAAATTCAATTATTTTTATAAACAAAAAAATGTTTTGAAAGAATTTAATTATTTTCAATAATTTTACTAAAATTCAATTATTTTTATAAATAATAAAATGTTTTGAAAGAATTTAATTATTTTCAATAATTTTACTAAAATTCAATTATTTTTATAAATAATAAAATGTTTTGAAAGAATTTAATTATTTACAATAAAATATTTATAAAACTTTTTCCAAAAATAAATTTACTATTTAAATCTCAGGTTTAAAAAAATTATTTAAAAAATTAAATTTAATATCAGATTTATTACAAATTTTCCTTTTTTTTAAAAGTTTTTTTTACAAAATGTTTTTTCCTGCATTATCTGATTTTTTTTCCTCAATTACATTTTTTTTCTCTCCCACCAGCAATTGCAATATTTAGCAAAAATAATAAAACAGAAACATTAGGACATAAAAAAAATTTACCTCTCAAGGTTACAAACTTGTATATAGCGTATTTTAATTACAGTAAACGTTTAGAGGAAAATGAATTTTATGGTTATTTAAACACAAAAGTCAAGACCCTGGAAAGACTAATAGTGCAATGAAAATATTGTTCATTAGCTCTCTGGAATTTATGTTTACATTTTGGACCTTGGACAAAAGATAATTGAATTTCAATAATTTCATTCTTTTTATTTTTCTTCTATTTCGCAATTTTTTCGATGCTTATTTTTTTTTAAAACAATTTTCCCCTTTTTTGAACAGAATTATTTTATTTATTTATTTATATTTGAATACATTTTTTTTTATTATTATTAGACTGAAATTTGTTTTTTAATATTTATTTATTCAGCCTAACCTAATGAATTTGTTTCTAGAAGTAGAAATAAATGAATATTAAATTCTAAAATCAGAACATTTCACCTGGGAATTCTTTCCACTCGGGGGGCTTTGATCGAGAGGCTCCGCCTACTTTTCCCCCACTCTTCGCTGGCGCGTCACTCGGGCGCCTTCGAAGTCGCCGTTCGGCTCTTTCCGCCGCGAGGCGCCGCCCACTTTTCCCCCCACTCTTCGCTGACGCGCTACTCGGGTGCCTTCGGTAGTTGTCGTTCGGCTCACTTCGACGGTAGGCGACGCCCCTTTTACCCCCACTCTCCATTGGCGCGTCGCCTTTTCTCTCCTAGAAAAAAGGAGGGGAAAAAAAAACCTACCGATTAAATAATGATAATATAAAATTGCTTTTCTTTGCTTTCAGAAGGCGTCATTTGCTTGGACCGAGGGTGGCGAGGAAGGTGGAGGGGGAGGCGGCGGTGGAACCGGAGGAGCCGGAAGTGGAGGAACTGGCGCCACAGGGGGCGGTGGATTGGCCCATTGGGTCAGTGTCATGGCGGAGCACATTCACAATCCACATTCGGCCACCGGAGTCGGTGGTGTTCATCATCAGCAGCAATCGCCACCGCAGCCACCCTATCCCTGGAACAATGGACTCTCCAGCGATGTAAGTCTTTAAAAAAAAAATTTTTTTCCATTTCTAAAATTATGCCAAAGGAAAAAAATTTAATTTGAGGTCCCCTGAAAACTTCAAGTACCCCTAATTTCAAGACGGTTCTCTATTGGGAATCTTTTAATTCCAAAATTAATTTTTTTTTTTGCTGTAGAAAATCGGGAAAAATAATTACAACAAACTTAATTTAAAATTAAGTAAATTAAATTAAACTTAATTTAAAATTAAGTAAATTAAATTAAACTTAATTTAAAATTAAGTAAATTAAATTAAACTTAATTTAAAATTAAGTAAATTAAATTCAACTTAATTCAAAAAAGTAAAGAATTAAATTTAACTTGGCAAAGGGGAAATAAATTTTAAAAAGATAATTAAGGGAGTAAAAGTAAATAAAAAATAAAATTTAGGAATAAAGAATAAATTGATAAAGTTAATTTATTAAGGAATTTTGAATAAATGATTGTAATTTAGGGAAGAGAATTAAATTTGTAACATTAATTTAGCAAGGGAAAGTATATTAATAACTTCGTTTTTAGCAAAGAAAAATTAATTTAGAAGAAGAAAATAATATAATTATGAATTGAGGGAAGAAGAAAAGTTTTTGAAAGAGAAATAAGTTAATAAATTTTATCTACCAAATAAAAAATAAATTAAGAAAATTAATTTAGCAAGAGAAGAATAAATTAATAAAATTAGTTAAGCAAAAGAAAAATAAATTAATAAAATTAAATTAGCAAAAGAAAAATAAATTAATAAAATTAATTTAGAAAAGAGATTTAAATTCACAAAATCATTAAGGTAGAATAAAATAATACAAAAATATTTAAAATAATAATATAATTATGAATTGAGCGAAGAAAAAAAATTTTTTGAAAGAGAAATATGTTAATAAATTTTATTTACCAAATGAAAAATAAATTAATAACATTAATTTACCAAAAGAAGAATAAATTAATAAAATCAATCACAAAATAAAATTTATTTTCATAAATAAAAAAAACTCATATAGTAAAATTTCAATTATTATTCAAAAATTTGTAAATTATTGATTATAAAAATCCAATTATTATTTTCACAAATAAAAGTTTCCACAAACAATTCAATTATTTAAAATAAAATAATTGTAACATTTACTATTTTTTGGGAAAATTATTAATTAAAAATAATTTTTAGATAAAAAACCTTTTGATGCATTCAATTATTTTCGAAAATAACGAATTTTTTTTCCCCTAAAAATGCAAAATTTTTTTAAACATCTAAATAAAAATATTTATATTTATTTATTTCAATAAAATTTTCAGCAAAAATTCAATGATTTAAAATAATATTTTTAGAATATTCGTTAAATTTTAAAAAAATCAATTATTTACAAAAATATTTTTTTTTATTCTTTGAATTCTTATTATTTACAAAATATTAAATTTTTTTCACAGAAATTCAATTATTTTAAAATATTTTCATAAATTTTCAAAAAAAAAAAAAAATATTCGAAAACTCAAATATTTCAAATATTTGACAAATTTTTTACACAATTCTTCACAATAATTAAATTACTTTCACTAATAAAAATATTTTTCATGGAAATTCAATTATTTGAAAAAAATTCTCAACAAAATTCCCAGCAAGAATTAAATTATTTCCATAAACAGTAAAATTGTTCTCAAGAATTCAATTATTTTCATAAACAAAAAAAACTCATAGTAAAATTTTTAATTATTATTTAAAATTTTTTCCAAATTATTTACTATAAAAATCCAATTATTATTTTCACGAATAAAAGTTTCCACAAACAATTCAATTATTTAAAATAAAATAATTGTAACATTTACTATAATTTGGAAAAATTAATAATTGAAAATAATTTTTAGATAAAAATCTTCTGATGCATTCAATTATTTTCGAAAAAAACGAAATTTTTTTTAAACATCTAAATGAAAATATTTATATTTATTTATTTCAATAAAATTTTACGCAATAATTGAATTATTTTCAAAAATTTCAAAAATTCTTCCCAAGAATTCAATTATATTTATACGAATAAAGAATTCTTCGAAAGAATTCAATAATTAAAGATAAGTAACAAAATTATTTCCGAAAATTCAATTATTTTAAGTTATTTTAATAAAATTGTTTGCAAAATTCAATTAGTTTCATAAAATAACAATATTGATTTAAAAAAAACAAATCTTTGTAAATTTAATAATTTTTTTCAATGAAAATTCAATTATTAAAAAAAATTCCAATAAAATCGTAGGCGAAAATTCAATTATTTGTAAATTTAATCATTTTTTTCATGAAAATTCAATTATTTAAAAAAATTACAATAAAATCGTCCGCGGAAATTCAATTATGTTCATAAATAATAATAAATCCCATCAAAGAATTTCAATTATTTTTAACACTTTTTCAAATTAATTATTTGAAAAATTCAATTATTTTCACAAATAAAGTTTTCCGCAAAAATTCAATTATTTAAAATAATATTTTTAGAATTTTCGTTAAAATACGAAAAAATCAATTATTTAAAAAAAATATTTTTTTAAATTCTTTGAATTCTTATTATTTACAATATAATCATTTTTTTCATAGAAATTCAATTATTTACAGAATATTAAATTTTTTCATAGAAATTCCATTATTTTGAAATATTTTCATAAAATTGTTCCTTGACAATTGAATAAAATTCTTTTCAAAAATTCAATTATTAACATAAATAATTCTTTTTACAAAATTCAATTATTAATATAAATAATTATTTTTAAAAATTCAATTATTAACATAAATAAATTTCTAGAAAAAAATTGAATTATTTACAAAAGAAATTAATAAAATTCGTTCAAAGTTCAATTATTTTGAGCTATTTTGATGGAATTTTTTTGCAAAATTCAATTATAATATTCGTAAAGAACAATATTTATTGCAAGAATACAATTATTTCTAAAACATAAAATTTTTTTTCTCTGAAATTCAATTATTCTTCAAAAATTTAATTTTTATTTCTCAAAAAAATCAATTCCTTTTTTTTTAACTATTGTTTACATTCAAATTTTCATTGTAAATTTACAAAATTTTATTGTAAATAATTGAAAATTAACTTTAAAACAATTTTGACGTTAATTTATTTATACAGTTGATAATGTCTATACCAAGAACTTATTTACTCTTTTTTTATTTATCTGCTAATTTTGAAACTTTTGAATTTTGTTTTTTTTTAATTTTCAGATTTTTAAAAGACTATTTTCTTTTATTGTTCAAAAATTATTTTTGGATTTTATTTCTTTTATATACACATCACTTAATTTATAAAGCGAAACTTATAAAGCAAACTATCAAAATAATTGTTTTGTTAGTTCAAAAAAAGCAGAAAAGTTTGTTCGGTAATTAATAGAATTATATTTTTGCGAAATAAAAGTATAAATTCAAAAAAAAAAAAATTTTATATTATTATCAACTATAACTAAAATTTTATTATGAATTTTTTTTATTTATGAAAATAAATTTTATTAAAACAATCACAAAATAAAAGTGATAGTGATAAGTAGTTGATATTTTTGATTTCACCAAAAATCGACAAAAAACAAATATAAATTAAAAAAAATTAACTCTCCAACGAAAACAAAATTAGTTTCTTCTAAATTAAATTATTAATTAAAAAAACCACTAAATTAAAAAAAAATTAACAATAGTAAAAAAAAATTCGACGGTTACGAAAAAAAAAATGAACCCAACCCGGAAGGAACTCCTTAGATAACTTTCCATTTCGCGAGAAGATAAACAAAAAAAAACGAAGACAAATTTCATCCGCACATAAAAAAAAAACTCGGCAAACAAGGAACGGGGTTCATATATGTCCCCTGAAAGAATTTTTTTTTTGTTTTTTACTCCTGCATAAATTTTCGTCCGAGGGATTAGAAATCTACCTTCAGACAATCAAAAAAAAAAAAAAAAAAAAATTTCTAACGTTGGCAAAAAAAAATGCGAAAGGGTTGTAAAAGGTCGTTCTTTGCATATTAGAGAGACGAGGAGAAAAACAAAAAAAAATTAAGGAAAAAAAAATAAACGGAAATGCAAAAAAAAAGTTCTAAACCAGGAATAGGGGTTTTTTTTCTGGAGGGGAGGGGAGGGATTTATCATCATCAGTAAAATAAAAACGAATGTGGTGGGGGAAGAGACGCTGTTCATTTGAATAGTAGAATTGTGTATAGTCATCTCTCAGAATGGGGCGAGAGAAACTACCCATAGTAGGACCAGGCGCTTCCTTTCGATTGTCTTTTTTTTCTCCCTCTCTCTCTCTCTCTCCAGCTTTTGCTGTCTCTTTGTTTTTTTCGCGCATTTCGTCGTATGATATTCAAATTTGAATTTCACTGGCACCACCTCCCCTTGTGTTCTTGTCCTTTTTTTCATCTCTAGCGGAAAACGCAGCATTTGTCGGTTAATTTTTTTTTTTTTTTTTTTTTTTAATTTCAAAGGTAGAAGAGTTTCGTTCGGGTTGATGGTTTTTAGACAATTGCTTTCGTATTTATTTATTAGCCCCACGGAAATTTTTTTCGCCCTTAGCCTGAAGAGAAGTAAATTTCGAAAATTGAAAAATTTTTTTCTTTTCATTTAAACAATATACGGGCTTACAGTTGTGAAAATATTTAAAAAAATAATAAATTTTTGCAATAATTATTTAATTTTGGTTTATATTTTATATTTCCGGTGTCACGTGGACGTAAAAAATAAAAAAAAATCAATCGGACATATTTATATTCATTTATGTAACTTCCATATTATTGGCAAAAATTGTTTTTTATAATTTCCTAATATTTTAAATATAAAAAATTTTTTTTTTTGAATTTATACTTTTATTTCGCAAAAATATAATTCTATTAATTACCGAACAAACTTTTCTGCTTTTTTTGAACTAACAAAACAATTATTTTGATAGTTTGCTTTCTAAGTTTCGCTTTATAAATTAAGTGATGTGTATATAAAAGAAATAAAATCCAAAAATAATTTTTGAACAGTAAAAGAAAATAGTCTTTTAAAAATCTGAAAATTGAAAAAAACAAAATTCAAAAGTTTCAAAATTAGCAGATAAATAAAAAAAGAGTAAATAAGTTTTTGTTAGACATTATCAACTGTATAAATAAATTAACGTCAAAATTGTTTCAAAGTTAATTTTCAATTATTTAGAATAAAATTTTGTAAATTTACAATTAAAATTTGAATGTAAACAATAGTTAAAAAAAAGGAATTGATTTTTTTGAGAAATAAAAATTAAATTTTTGAAGAATAATTGAATTTCAGAGAAAAAAAATTTTTATGTTTTAGAAATAATTGTATTCTTGCAATAAATATTGTTCTTTACGAATATTATAATTGAATTTTGCAAAAAAATTCCATCAAAATAGCACAAAATAATTGAACTTTGAACGAATTTTATTAATTACTTTTGTAAAAAATTCAATTTTTTTCTAGAAATTTTTTTTATGTTAATAATTGAATTTTTAAAAGTAATTATTTATATTAATAATTGAATTTTGTAAAAAGAATTATTTATGTTAATAATTGAATTTTTGAAAAGAATTTTATTCAATTGTCAAGGAACAATTTTAGGAAAATATTTCAAAATAATGGAATTTCTATGAAAAAATTTAATATTCTGTAAATAATTGAATTTTTATGAAAAAAATGAATATTTTGTAAATAACAAGAATTCAAAGAATTTAAAAAAATATTTCTTTTAAATAATTGAATTTTTGCGGACAACTTTATTTGTGAAAATAATTGAATTTTTCTAATAATTAATTTGAAAAAGTGTTAAAAATAATTGAAATTCTTTGATGAGAATAATTATTTATGAAAATAATTGAATTTTTTTATTGAAATAAATAATTATAAATATTTTTATTTAGATGTTTAAAAAAAATTTGCATTTTTAGGGGAAAAAAATTTCATTATTTTCGAAAATAATTGAATGCATCAGAAGATTTTTATCTAAAAATTATTTTTAATTAATAATTTTCCCAAAAAATAGTAAATGTTACAATTATTTTATTTTAAATAATTGAATTGTTTGTGGAAACTTTTATTCGTGAAAATAATAATTGGATTTTTATAGTAAATAATTTGGAAAAAATTTTAAATAATAATTAAAAATTTTACTATGAGTTTTTTTTGTTTATGAAAATAATTGAATTCTTGAGAACAATTTTACTGTTTATGGAAATAATTTAATTCTTGCTGGGAATTTTGTTGAGAATTTTTTTCAAATAATTGAATTTCCATGAAAAATATTTTTATTAGTGAAAGTAATTTAATTCTTGTGAAGAATTGTGTTAAAAAAATTTGTCAAATATTTGAAATATTTAAATTTTCCAATTTTTTTTTTTTGAAAATTTATGAAAATATTTTTAAATAATTGAATTTCTGTGAAGAAAATTTAATATTTTGTATAAATAATAAGTAACAATAATAATATTCTAAAAATATTTTTTTAAATAATTGTTTTTTTCAAAATTTAACGAATATTCTAAAAATATTATTTTAAATCATTGAATTTTTGCTGAAAACTTTATTGAAATAAATAAATATATATATTTTTTTATTTAGATGTTTAAACAAAATTTGCATTTTTTGTGAAAAAAAATTTTCAATTATTAATTTTTTCTCAAAATTATGATAAGTGTTACAATTATTTTAAATAATTTAATTGTTTGTGAAAAATTTTTATTTCTCAAAATAATTAAATTTTTATTATAATCAATAATTTACAAAATTTTTAAATAATAATTAAAATTTTTCGATGAGTTCTTTTATTTATGAAAAAAAATTGAATTCTTGTGAAGAATTATATTATTTATCAAAATAATTGAATTTTGCATGAATTTTATGTTTTAAATAATTATTTTTGCGAAATTTCGTGAAAAATACCAGATATTGAAAATAGAATTTCGAATATTTTTCGAAAATAATTGAATCATTTTAAAGAATTGGATTATAATTTTTGAGAATAAATGAAATTACAAACAAAATCGAATTGTTTTAAATATAAGAATAAAAATAAATAAAAAATTTTTTTTTTAATATAAGAAAATGAACATAAATAAATTTTTTTTTAAATATAACAAAATAAACATAAATACATTTTTTTTAATATAACAAAATAAACATAAATAAATTTTTTTTTAATATAACAAAATAAACATAAATAAAATTTTTTTTTAATATAACAAAATAAACATAAATAAATTTTTTTTTAATATAACAAAATAAACATAAATAAAATTTTTTTTTAATATAACAAAATAAACATAAATAAAAATTTTTTTTAATATAACAATAAATAGAAATAATAAAAAAAAAAATTTTTTTTTATTAAAAACTAGTGGGGATAGAAACGAGTTTTTACATTCGGGTGCGAATATAAAAAAGAAAAAAAAAGAAAGAAGAGAGGGGAGTTTGTTTTTCTTAAGAGGAAAATTAGAAGCTCTCTTTTCTCTCTATGTGATCAGTGGTGACGTGGTGGCGAATACAATGACGAGAAGAGATGAAATTACAATTTGAATGGAACGCCTCTCGAAATTGCTTATATATATAGTTAAAGAGACGTGTAGAACCTGCAGTGCGATTCTCCATTCTCACTCTCTCATTTGCCTCCCTTTTCTTTTTTCTTTTTTTTTTAAATATACTTATCATAAATACCGTCGTGTCTTCCTTCTTATATTCTAAACCCGCAAGGCGAGCGTCAAAAAACACAAGGCGAATATCTATGACAATAAAAAATGATTTAAATAATCCTCGTCATGCAAATGCTCGTGAGATTCTCACGGGACATTTTATGGATTTGTGTTTTCAAGTAGTCGGTCAGGCTCTATGGGCGAAAAAAAAGGAAGGGGAAGAGGCAAAGGGGAGGGGGGCGAGGCTAAAAACTAAAAGAGAGGATAGAAAAAACTATAGGCCAAGACAATCGAGCAATCTGCATACCTACACACAAGACCCTTGATACTTAAAAAAAAAAAAAAAAAGAAATTCACCCCTCGTTTATTTTTTTTTTTTGCTTGGGGTCACGAGAGACAGAGAGAGAGAGAAAGGGTTATTTGGAATGGAGGAAGAAAACATTTTTTAATAGACGCTGTGTTCAACTCTTTCTGGTGTTAGTTCTCTTTTCATTAGGTTCCTTTTTTTTTTTTTTTATTTTTCAGAGACAACTTTGGTTTTGGTTATTAAACAAAAAAAATATGTCAACAAGAAGAGAAAAAAATATAAACAATCAGCAAAAAAAAAAAAAATAAAATAAAGACAAAATTAAAAAAAACAATATAAACACAATATGAGAAGAAAGTAAACATAAAAATTAAATAGAAGCATTTAGCAGCGCAACAAATGTCGAAACGAAAATAAAAAATGTAAACAAACGTTAAAACGAAAATAAAAAAATGTAAACAACCGTCAAAACGAAAATAAAAATCGTAAACAAACGTCAAAAAGAAAATAAAAAAAAATGGAAATAAACGTCAAAAGGAAAATAAAACAATGTAAACAAAAATGACAAAACAAAAATAAAACAATGAGAAAAAAGTAAACATAAAAATAAACAGAAGCATTTAGCAGCAACAAACGTCAAAACGAAAATAAAAATCGTAAACAAACGTCAAAACGAAAATAAAAAAAATGTAAACAAACACGACAAAACAAAAATAAAACAATGAGAAAAAAGGAAACATAAAAATAAACAAAGGCATTTAGCAGCAATCAAAAACTAAAATACAAATCTTAAACAAACGTTCAAAACGAAAATAAAAGAATGAGAAAAAAGTAAACATAAAAATAAACAGAAGCATTTAGCAGCAACAAACGTCAAAACGAAAATAAAAATCGTAAACAAACGTCAAAACGAAAATAAAAAAATATAAACAAACGTCAAAACGAAAATAAAAAATGTAAACAAAAATAAAAGAATGAGAAAAAAGTAAACATAAAAATAAACAGAAGCATTTAGCAGCAATAAACGCGTCAAAACGAAAATAAAAATCGTAAACAAACGTGAAAACGAAAATAAAAAAATGTAAACAAACGTCAAAACGAAAATTAAGAAAAAATGGAAATAAACGTCAAAAGGAAAATAAAACAATGTAAACAAATGTTAAAACGAAAATAAAAAAAATTTAACCAAACGTCAAAATGAAAATAAAAAAATGTAAACAAACGACAAAACGAAACAACGAACAAACAACGAAACAAGAAAACCACAAAAACAAAAATATAGAAAAACAATAAAGCATAAAAATGAAAACAAATATAAATAAATAAATAATAATCATAAAATAAAAGTGATAGTGATAAGTAGTTGATATTTGGAATTTGAACAAAATATGAACAAAATAAACATAAACAAATAGTAAAATCCAAAAAAAAAATATTTAAATATAAATAAACAGTAAAGCAAAGAATAAACACAAAAAATAAAATAATATGTAAACAAACGAAAAAATAAAAAAAAAGATAAACAAAAATAAAAAATGTAAACAACAAAATAGAGGCAATTGTTTTCTTTTCTCTCTCTCTCGCTCTCGCTCTCGCTCATGTTATATTTCGTTTATTTTTCAATTCAACGTTTTTTTTTGTTTCATTTTATTTTATTTATTTTTTTGAAACAGAAGTTTATTAATTGAACGAATTAGAATTCAGTTTTATTAAAAGCGTGGAAAAAGAAGTCATTTGGCGCTACCTGTTGCTGACATGTATATATATATATATCTGTATACATAAATGTATATATATTCCCGCGGGTGATTATGATTAGATAACGGATTCGCGTTTTAATTAGGTAAATAATTAATGGAAATTGCTTGCGATTCTAATTTTTCTTCTTCTTTGATATTACCAGACGGACAAAAAATATACTGGGGAAAAAATTAAATTAAATAAAATAAGAAAATAAATGAAAAACAAAATTAATAAAAAAAAGTTTGTAAAAATAGAACCAAAAAATAAAATGAGAAATAAAAAAAATTAAATAAAAATTAAATAAAAAGTTAATAAAAAATAAAGCAAAAAGTAAAATAAAAAATAAATAAAAAAGTTAATAAAAAATAAGAGAAGCAAAACATAAAATAAAAAGTTAATAAAAAGTTAATAAAAAATAAAACAAAAAATAAAATAATATAATAAATAAAAATATAAATAAAAAGTATATGAATAAATAAATTAATAATAAATAAATACAAAAAATTAATAAACAATGAAAACAAAAAATAAAATAAATAATAAAAAACAAACAAATAACGTAAAAGAAAAAACAAATGAAAAATTGTAGAGGAAAATAAAAATAAACGCTAAAATATTATTGAAAGGCAAAATTAAAAGTAAAACTAAATAGGAAAATTAAAAGTAAACTAAAAAAATCAAATTAGAAAGAATCAAATTAAAAAACTAGTGTTAAAATAAAACGTAAAAATTTTAAATTTAGTAAAAAGCAGGAAAAAAATATAAAACTAAAGCAATTTACAAATAAAATAGAAAATAAAATTGAAAATCCGTAATTAGAAGTATAATTAAAAATAAAAATTATTATTGTATTATAATAATAATAATAATTATTATTATTATTATTACTATAATTATGATCTTTATTATTATTTTATTTATTACATTACAGAAAATAATAAAGAATAAAATAATTCATAAAAATAAAAATAACTAATATAAAAAACTGATACAAAATAAAAGAATAATTGTCATGAAAACTAGAAAGCGTTCGTAGCGTAGTGACTAGAGCGTTAGTCTAGTAGTCTGTAGGCAGTAGGTTCGATCCCAGCGCGCGGTAGATTTTGTTTATTTCCTAAATTTGTAATTTATTCCAAGTTTGTTTATTGTTTATTTGTTTCTTTTGTTTATTGTATTGTTTATTGTATAAATGACTATAAAAATTAAGGGTTAAAAAGCAAAAAAAAAATATAAATATTGAAAGAAGTAATAAGTACAAAATATTAAAAGCAAAAAAGAAAAATATAAAACGTAGTTAGTAAATAATAGAAAATAAATAAATGTAAATTATAAAAAAAAATATAAAAAATTTAAATTACATAAAACAGAAATAAATACACTAATTAAATACAACAAAAATTTAAAAAGAAAAAAATAATAAATATAAAAAATAGTAAATAATGAAAAGAACAAATAAATAAAAAAAAGTAGTAAATTACACAATAGAAATAAATATGAAAATAATAAATAAGTTTAGCACTGAAAAATGAAAAAAAAGAAAGAAAAAATATAAATACAAAAAGTAGTAAATAGTAAAATAAATTTAAAAAGTAGTAAATAATAGAAGAACAAAGGTATAAAAAGAAATTAATATTAAAAGTAATTATTATAAAAATATTGATTATGAAAATAATTAATATAAATATATTTAAAATAAAATAAAATATTTATTATAAAAATAATTAATATAAAAGTATTTATTATGAAAATGATTAACATAAAAATATTTATTATGAAAATAATTAATTTAAAAAATATTTATTTTAAGGGCATTTGAACCTTTATGACGTCACAGCATTAAAATATATGCTTTGCATCAATTGTGACGTCATAATGGTTCAAATGCCCTTAAAAATAATGAATATAAAAATAAAAGTACAGAATAGAAGAAAAAGGAAAAAAAATAAAGAATAAAAAAATAAGAAAGTTTAGAAAATTTGTAAAAAATTGTAAAAAAAACTTGAAATTCAAAAATTTTAAAAGAAAAAATACGAAATATAAATATTGAAAATATTTTTTTATTAAATTAAAAGGCACAAAAAAAATATTTTTTAAAACTTCCCCCCTGGGGTAAAATATAGAAAAATAAAAAGCACTCAAATCAAGAAAATTTTTGACTGACAAAAAAAAAAGAATAACTCGACCATCTTTCATGAACGCAAAAGGACCTTTTCCAATTTTTTTCCCCCCTTCGCGATGATCAAAGAAACTCGCGAGATTAAAAGAGAGAAAAAAAAGGAGATTATTGTCCTCGGACCTTTCTCTTTCTTTCTTTCTTTTTTTTTCTCGTCACTCAGTGTTAGATCAAGAAGAAGAAGAAAAAAAATCTGCATCGTAACTTTTAGCCTACATTTTTTTTTTTTGCTTATAACTGTACTCACTTTTTTTTATCTTAACTTTACAACAACCCTTTAAAAAAAAAATTACTGGAGGGGGAAGACAATGGATTTAAAAAAAAATGGGGAAAAAACGCCCTGTACTCTGCTTGAAAATTCATTAGCTATTCGCTTATATGTAGCGAGAGAGAGAGAGAGAGAGAGAGAAAGGATTGAAATTCTTCTTTATAAGATGAAATTATCCCCCTTTTACTCTCTCTCTCTCTCTCTCCCCACCCCTTTTTGCCCCTCTCTTTCTCTCTCGGTGTAAAACAGAGAATGACAGGTTTTTTTTTCTAAGTTTTTTTTTTTTTTGTCTTTTACTTCGACCGGTGGTGAAACAAAAATTCCGTTGAACACAATTTGCATTGAACGGTGAAAAAAAAAAATTGTTGAAAAAAAATTGTCGAAAAAAAAGGGTTTGGGGAATTGTCCCCTTGAGACAATGAAAAATAGAGAAGAGAAGAATAAGTTACTTTATGACGAATGTAATTTTTATTGTTATTATTTTTTTATGTTTAGTATTCGTTTTTCCGGTTTTTTTTATTTTCAACTTTTTTTTTTGATTCTATAATATATTTTCTTTTTTTTAATTTTTAACATTCTTTTCAATTTTTTCTTAATTTTCGCAAATTCCCCTTCCCCCCTTTTTTTATCAATTTTTATGCAAACATTTCTTTATATATTTTTTATTTTCAATATTTTTTTGTACTTTTTATTAATATTCCTATATTTTCCCTCTTTTTTTATCAATTTTTGCAAATATTTCTTTATCTATTTTTAATTTTTAATTTTCTTTTGTATTTTTTATTAATTTTTCCCCCTTCTTTAAATATCTTTTATTTATTTATTTAATCAAAATCAATTTATTTTCTTTATCTATTTTTAATTTTCAATTTTTTTTGTACTTTTTATTAATTTCTTCCATATTTTTCCCCCTTTTTTAATTCAATTTTTGCCAATATTTCTTTATCTATTTTTAATTTTCAATTTTTTTTGTATTTTTTAAATTAATTTTTCACCCCCTTTTTAAATATCTTTTATTTATTTATTTAATCAAAATCAATTTATTTTCTTTTCCTATTTTTAATTTTCAATATTTTTTTTTATTTTTTATTAATTTTTCCATATTTTTCCCCCTTTTTTTATTCACTTTTTGCAAATATTTCTTTATCTATTTTTGATTTTCAATATTTTTTTTGTACTTTTTATTTATTTTTCCATATTTTTCACCCTTTTTTAAAATTCAATTTTTGCAAATATTTTTATCCATTTTTAGGATCTATTTTTTATGTTTAGTCTTATTTTTTTCTATTTGCTTTTCATTTTGAACTTTTTTTATTTAAATAGTTAATATTTTTTCTCTCTTTCTTGGAACTATTTTTCTTTTTTTTTCTTTTTTATAAATTTTTCTAATTTATCAATTTTTTATTTTTTATTTTTTTTTATTAATTTTTCCAATATTTTTCTCTTTTCTAATCAATTTTTGCAAATATTTTTATCAATTTTTAGGATTCATTTTTTGTTTAGAAATAAAGAAAAATTATTTTAAAAAAACGAATAAGTTTTTATGTTTTTTTTTATCATTTTTCTTTATTTCTTTAATTTCGTTAAATTAATTAATAATTAATAAAATAAAAATAAAAAAATAAAATAAAATTATTGAAAAATAAATGTAAAACTACGAAAAAAATTCGTGAAAAATTCAAATATTAATATAAAATAATGTTAATAATAATAAAAATAATTTAAATTAATAATGATAATGAAAATAATGAATAATTGAAAGAGGACTAAAAGTAAAAATTGACAAAAAAATATTATTATTATTATTATTATTATTATTTTCGAAACAAACACATTGTGTGCTTGTGTGAAAAATTGTATATGAGAAAATGAATATTAAGAAAGATATATAGAGTTCAGGTTTTAATAATTGAATAGTGACAAGTAAAATAAAACGCGAATATCTAATTTAATTATTAATGACGACAATTGCAAGAGAGGTTTATGTATAGAAAGAGATTTTGAATTAATAATTATTTCACGGTGACAATTTGATGTGAGAAAGATTTTTAACACTTCTCTCCCATTCTCCCTTTCTCTCTCTCTCTCTCTTACTTTTATTATTTTTATTACTTTCAATATATAAAATGTATTTAAAATATAATAATTAGAAAAAAATTTACACTTTAAATCCTCTTGTCGAGGCGAAATGAAATTTAAAAATATAATAAATATCAAATATTTAATATTCATATTAAGGGGAAAATAATGAAGAAACTATAATTAATTAATTAATAATTAATAATTTATAATTTATAATTTATAATTTATAATTTATAATTATTATAAATATTATTATTATTATTCATTATTATAATTTATAATTATTTTTATTATTATTATTAATTATTATTATTAAGTAATTTAACGAAATTAAATAAATAAAGAAAAATTATTATTATTAATTATGAATTAATTTAACGAAATTAAGAAAATAATGAAAAATTATTATTCTTATTATTATTCTTATTTTTTTACTAATTTGTTTACTATGATTAATTATAATTATTATTATTTTTCAAATTATTATTACTAATAATAAAAGTTAATAATTATTTAATAATACAAAACTTAATTTAATATCCAGTAAATTTGAATTATTTTTTCTATTAATTATATTTTCCATTTTACATGTTTTCTCTTTATTTTTTCTTTCTTCATAATATGGAATATAATATAATTTAAAAAAATATTGTTTTATTTTTTTTCTATTTATTTTCATTTTATTCGAATAGTTTATAGCGAATATATTATATTTTTCATTAAAGAGAAGAAAAAAAGGAAAAGAGAGAGAGAGAGGGAGAAAGAAAAATTCATATTTCATTATAAAATAAGTGTATTAAAAAAATGTCGGCATTTTAAAAGAAGTCAAAGTGCGAATGTAAAACAGTAGACTCAGTGTTTTCAGGCCACGTGTTAGTTACATGACGAGAAGCAGACTCGCGATCTCTCAAGTTTTGTTATTCCTCTTATGAAACAAGCCGCGAAATTTTTCCCGCGGTTAGAAACCCTCCCTCTTTTGTTTTTCTAATTTATTAAATTTATATTTTATTATTATAAAAAAAAAATTTTTTTTTCAACTAAAAGCTATAATTTTCGGTTTTTTTTAGAATTTCCACTATTTTTGAAATTCCCTAATAATAAAAAATAATAAAACTAAAAAAAAAAAAAATAAAAAAAATAAAAAAAAAAATGTTAATCTAATTCTTTAAAGCGATTCAATTATTTTGCACAGTAAAAATTTTCATAAATAATAAAATTAATTATTTATGACAATGAAAATTATTATTCAATTCATTTAGAAAAAAAATTTTCAAATAAATTTCGAAAAAAAATTTTGTACAGTATTCTTCATACAATAATTCAATTAATTTTACTAATAATATAACATTTTTCATAGAAATTCAATTATTCGAAAAAATGTTGGATAAAATTAAATTTTCATCAAAAATCAATTCTTTTTCATAAATAATAAAACTCATCGAATAATTTCAATTACTTCTAATTCTATTTTAAAATTAATAATTAATTTCAAAAATATTGAATCGAAGAATTTTAATTAGTTTCAACAAAATTTGAAATAAATTATTTGGAAATTCAATTCATTATTTACAAATTAAGTTTTCCAGAAAAATTCAATTATTAAAGATTAAATTTTTCATAATAATTATTATATTTTGAAAACATTAATTATTGAAAATAATTTTTACAAAAAATTCTTACAAAGAATTCAATTATTTTCAAAAATGAAAAAATTTTTTCAAAGAAATTCAATTCTAATTTCTATTGAAATATGATTTTAATGAAATTTTTCGCATTAATTGAATTATTTTCAATAATAACAAAATTTGTGATAGAAATTGAATATAATTCAATTATATTCATTTTCATAAATAATTTGTTTTCGATAGATTTGAAATTTTTTTTTTAAATTTCAATAAAAATGTTCACAAAAATTCATTTATTTTCATAAATAATAAAAATTCTTCACGAGAATTCAATTATTTTTATAAATAATGAAAGCCTTCTCAGGAATTATTTATATTTCTGAAAATAATAATTATTTTCAGAAATAATAAAATTCGTCACAAGAATTAAATTATTTTTCCAAAATATTAAGATTCTTTTCCGGAATTTAATTAGTTTTGAAAATTTTAATTGAATTGTTGAAAATAAATTAAATATTTCAGATATATATATAATTTTAATTAAATTTTTTTTAAATAATTAAAGTATTTTTTAAGAATTTAATAAAATTCTCTCTCTCTCTCTTTTTAAGGGTATTTGAACCATTATGACGTCACAATTGATGCAACCATATATTTTAATGTTGTGACGTCATAAAGGTTCAAATGCCCTTAAAGTAATAAATTTTTTTTGGGAAATTTAATTATTTCGAAAAAATTCTAATAAAATCGTTTACTAGAATTCAATTATTTTTATAAATAATAAAATGCCTTTTAGTAATTCAATTATTTTTCAAAAAAAAAAAAATTTAATAAAATACCACACAGACATTCAATTATTTTAACAATTATTAATCAAATTCCATAAAATATTAAATCATTTTTTAAAAACTTAAAAAAACCCTTTTAAAAATATATTTTTTAAAATCTTTTTGAATATTCAATAATTTTTTTAAAATTTTCTATAAAAAATACTAATTCTTGTCAAGAATTCATTTATATTCAGAAATAATTTTTTTCAGAAATTTTTTTATAGAAATTCAATTGTTTTTTTATTATTTCTACAATATTCTTTCCAAAAATTTAATTATTTTTATTAAAAATATTTTTTTTTTGCAGAAATTTAATTATTTAGAAAAACAATTTTTTTTTTAAATTTAATTGTTTAGAAAAATATTAGAATTTTTCAATTCAATTATTGAAAAAGATTTTAATAAAATTGTTCAAAATTATTTTAAATAATCCCGTAAACTTGTAAATAAATAAATAAATAAATTCAAAAAGAAATTCAATTGTTAAAGATAATAATAAAATTCTTTGCAAAAATTCAATTATTTTCAACAAAAAAAAAATTTAATAAAATCCCAAACGAAGAGATTCAATTTATTATCAAAAATTTTTTTTAAATTTTTCGTAAAATTTATTACCATAAAAAAACAACATTTTTGCAATTTTTCATAATTTTCAATATCCGCTATTTTCATCAAATTTCCAAACAGAATTCATTTGTTGAAAATCTATTTTTTCTCAGATCTCAGAATCTTTGCAAGAATTAAATTTTTTCTATGTATTATTTTCTATATATTTTATAATAAAAATTTATGAGGAATTGAAAATTATTTAAATTAGAATTTGCATAAAAAAAGTAGAAGAGAAATAAAATAAATAAAAAAATTAAAAAATAAATGGAAAAATAAAAAAAATAAAAAAAATTAATAAAATTAATAAAATTAATAAATAATTAATAATAATAATAATAATAATAATAATAATAATAATAATCATAATCATATAATAATAATAATGATTCAACATATAATTAAATAATAGTAATAATAATTTAATAATAAATTATTTAAACATTTTCATAAAACTCTTCGGAAGAATTAATTTTTTTTTTACTTAATATTTAAATTCTTTCGTGCCAATAATAAAAAAAATGCAGAATAATTTTCGTTCTGAATAAATTTTTTAAAAATTATTTTTGAATACTCTATTTTATTAAAATATTTACTTATTTCTTAATATTAATGAAAAATAATTGACTTTTAGAATTATTATTGACTTTTTAAAAGAAAAAAAGAAAAAAAAAAAAAAAAAAAAAAAAATTCTCATTGAGAATTGAATAGAAAACAATAACTATTGAAAGTACCGCAAAAAGTCTCTACAGGTCTCTTCTTTGGATAATAATAATGTCACAACATTTGGGACTCGATAGAGTTATGGGTTACCTTTTTCCCGCAATTCTGTTGTAACCCATAAAAAGAGAGAGCTAGGAGGGGGGGGGGGAAGTAAGGTGAGGTCGTTTGTCAACCCTTTATTTCGGCACCTTAACTATTTCTCGTTATCGATGAGCGTTCATGCGTAAAAGTTTTCTTTCGATGGTTTCCTCTCTTTAGATTAGCGAATGTTACCAATGTTTTGTGTGTTTAGAATTGACGATGAAGAAAAAAAAAGGAATTTTTTATTTATATATTTATCGTCACCCTTGCTTTTGTCAAGCAAAAAAAAAAAAAATAAAATAAAATGAATTGCAAATTATGTCATTCTCACCCCCCCCCCTTTTTTTAGCTCTCTAAGGTCACTTGTAAATTTACACTTTTCGTTTTTTAATATAGTGACGAAGGATAGGTTTCAATAGGAGAAAAAAGAGAAAAGTAAAAAAAAGAAAATAATAAAAAAAACATAAAATTTTTTTAGAAACGGTAATTTTCGGTCCGTCGGTAATGTCAGAATCTGCAATTTTTAATTAAATCAAAAACTGGTAAAAATGGCACTTTTCTTATAATTGGCCTTTAAGAGTCAAAAATAGAAATAGAAAGCAAACTGAATAAAATGTAAAATAAGAGGAGGAAAAAATGGCAACTATACCCTCCGTCGGTAATGTCAAATTCTACCATATTTTTTAAGTGCCAATTTAAAAAACCATTCGTATCCGCACTTGTCTAAGCTGACTGAAAAGTAATAACTAAAATTTGTTCATTAATTGCAATGATTTCTCGTCAAAAACAAAAATGGTAATTATAACCCTGACGGTAATGTCAAATTCTACCTGAGAATTTTTAAATCAATTTTTGAAAAGAAAATTTTTTATGGTAAAGTATCATTCTAATGCTTTGCTAATAAGCAAACGGTTAAATTTTGTATCCAAGTGATAGATTTTTCAACTAGAAAATTAACAAACGGAAGTTAACGACCTATCGGTAAGGCAGAATTCTCCTTTTTTTAAAGGAAAATTCGAAAAGAATCACATATAAATGCTAATAAGGCGAATGATTAAAAATTGTATATCCAATTGTAAAATTAACTGCAAAATAAATAATAAACGGAAATTTCTCTCCCGTCGGTAACGAAGAATTCTGCCTGAATTTTTTTTGTTAATTTCGCTAAAAAAATGTCGTTACCAACTTTAAGCGTCGAATAAGCAAATGAATGAGTTTTTTTTCCTTTTAATTTAATTTTCTTCTCTTCAATTTTCCTGGAAAAATGATCAAGACGGAAATTATTCCTCTGTCGGTATTGTCAAATTTTACATGTATTGGATTTTGGTAAAATTTGAAAAAAAACAATTGTCACACGTTTCTAGAAAAAAGAAGCGAAAATAGACGAATAAAGAAACTTTCGATCGATTGAAAAACTTTCTCGACGAGAAATAACGAATGGCAATAATCAATCTGTCGGTAAGGGCAATTTCTACTTTGACTTTTTTGCTGCTAATTTCGAAAAAAAGTACTGAAGGCGCCTAGCTAACAAGACCTGGTAAAAAATGGAAAAATTTCGTTCAGTTTCTACAAACTAAATAAAAAAAAATAGCGACGGGAACTAGATGCCTGTCGGTAATGTCAATTTCTACTTTGATTTTTTTGCTGTTAATTTCGTAAAAAGTACTGAAGGCGCCTAGCTAACAAGACCTGGTAAAAAAATCGGAAAATTTCGTTCAGTTTCTACAAACCAAATGAAAAAATAGCGACGGGAACTAAATGCCTGTCGGTAATGTCAATTTCTACTTTGATTTTTTTTTGTTTAGCTTCGAAGAAAGGCACTTTACTCAAGTACCAAGTAAGAAAAATACATAATTTTCCTCGAATTCCCACTTTTTAATAGGGGAAAAAAATAGTGACGGGAATTTCCATCGTGTCGGTAAAGTCAATTTCTGTCTGGATTTTTTTTTGCTTTTTTGTGAAAAAAAAATGGTACTGGCACGTTATTTTTAGATAGGTTGGAAGGTAAAGGAAAAAGGAAAAAAACAAGAAGAACAAACGGAAGACGAAATACATGTTGAAGTAATGGTAATTTTTTTTTTATTTGGAAAATAGTATATAGAAGAGAAAAATAATTTTTATTTTTAAAAGTGTGTCTTGAAATTAAAAAGTGGGGGAAAAATGTTTATTGACACGAAGACGCGAGAGAAAAAGATAAATATAAAAAAAAAAAAAAAAAAAATATTGAAATGATGCTCGTAAACAGAATGAGAGTGGTTGTAATCTGTCGCTTTGCTGGTTGGTTTGCCCAGCGGGTGGTCAACCCTTTAGGATTTTTTACGCACCTCTGCCCTTAATCCCTTAAAACGCTTAGGCCTCTTTAGGACAATTTATCCCCGTTTATAGTCGACCCATATGTATATACATAATATCTCTCTCTCTCTCTCTCTCTCTCTCTCTCTCTCTCTCCCTCTCTCTAAATTTTTTTTCTCTCTCTCTCTCACTATATTTTTTTTCTTTCTTTCTCTCTCTTTCTCTCTAGATGTTTTTTTTCTTTCTCTCTCTTTCATTCTTTCTTTCTTTCTTTCTAGAGAGAGAGAGAGAGAGAGAGAGAGAGAGAGAAAAAATTTAGAGAAAAAAATCGAGAAAGAGAGAAAGAGAGAAAATTTAGAGAGAAAGAGAAAAAAAATTCATAGAGAGAGAAATTTAGTGAGAGAGAGTGAGAGAGAGAGAAATTTTGAGAGAAAGAGAAAAAAAATTCAGAGAGAGAGAGAGAGAAAGAAAGAAAAAATTCAAAGAGTGAGTGTGTGAGAGAGAGAGAGATACAGTAGCAGTAGCAGTAATAGCAACAGCAGCAGCAGTATTAGTGGCAGCAATAAACCCGACGGAAAATGCAAAATATCTTCGTCTACGTGCAACGTGATTCGAAGGAAGTGTGAGAGAATTTTTTTTTTCTTTTTTTTTTCGCAACGAAAAACTACCCTTAGAGAGAAGAGGATTATGTAAAAGAAGAGTCGCTACCCTCTCGAAATTTGGTTGTTGTTCTTCTACTTTTTCTTCTTCCCCCCACTATAAAACCCTCAGGTTCACTAGCATCCTTTTCTCTTTAAAGTGTATATGCTCATCGACGAAAATTAAAATAATGGACCCTGCCTTCCGGCGTCATTTTAGTCCCTAATTTTTTTTTTTTTTTTTTTTTTTTTTTCTTTTTAAGATTCATTTTTTTTCCACGCAACTTGAACTACACTGTCAATGCAAATTTTGCAACGGAATTTTTTTTTTTTTTTTATTAAATTCTATATAAAAACGGTTTATTTTTTCCTAGAGAGCGTCTTAGAGGAAAAAAAATATAAGGAAGAAGAAAAAAATTGAACTCTATAAGGTGCGTAACGAAATTTTGATTTTTTTTTATGAAAACGGTTTTTTTTTGGACTAAACTTATTATTTTTTGTAATTTATTATGTTTTGAAAAAAAAATTTCTTATTTATTCGAAAGAGGGGAAATTTATTTTTAATTTTTAATAATTGAAAGTATTTTTCAAAAGTGTCAAAGGAGAGGGGGTATATCTTTGACTATTTTCGACAATTTTTCACTTTCTACTTTTACTACTTTTGATTATTTTTTTACATTTTTGTTACTTATTTAATTATTTTCTATACTATTTTTTTACTATTTTATATTATTTTTTAATTATTTTTTACTTTTTTTAAACACTTTATAATTTTTAAATATTTTTTTTACTATACTTTTCATTAATATTTTTTTTTACTTTTTTCACTATTTTTAATTATTTCTTACTGAATTTTTTTACTATTTTTACACTATTCTTCAACTATTTGTACAATTTTTCATTTTTTTTATTATTTTCACTATATGTACTATTTTTATTTTTTTATTTTTTACTATTTATACTATTTATACTATTTTTACTATTTATACTTTTTTCTACTATTTTTGATTATTTTTTAATTTCGTTTTTATTTATTTATTTTTACTGTCTCCTTACTACTTTACACTATTTTTGTTACTATTTTTTATTATTTCGTACTTTTTAAAATATTTTTTATTATTTTTTATTATTTTTTAAAATTGTTTTTGTTATCATTTTTATTTTTTCATACAATTTTTTCGCTTTTTCAATTAATTTCTACTTTTTCTTTAATATTTTACATTATTTGTTACTATTTGTTACTTTTTTTTAAACAATTTTGACAATTTTTTAATATTTCATTCCTTTAAAAATTATTTTTTTATTTTTTAAAATTATTTTTTACTGTTTAATACTATTTCTACTATTTTTCAACAACTTTTCAACTGTTTTTTAACTTTTTTTTACTATTTTTACTATTCTACTATTTTTTCATTTTTTTTACTATTCTTCATTAATTTTTACTTTTTATCCTTTGTTCACTATTTTCATTATTTCTTACTGGTTTTTTTTCTATTTATACTATTTTTTAACTGTTTTTACTACATTTTCTTTTTTACTTTTCTTTATTAATTTTTACTTTTTTTTACTCTATTCTCTACTTTTATTGTTTTTTTAAAACTTTTTTTACCATCGTTTATTATTTTTTTCCTTCTTTATTATTTTTTACTATAGTTTTTAATTACTTTCTATTGTTTTTTATTTTTTACTATATTTATTAAAATTATTTTTTACTTTTTTAAATCTATTTTACAAATTTTTAATATTTTCACTTTTTGTACTATTTTTTTTTTATTATTTGTTACCTCTTTAAATCTATTTTACAATTTTTTAATATTTTCACTTTTTGTACTATTTTTTTTTTATTTTTTGTTACTTTTTTAAATCTATTTTACAATTTTTTAATATTTTAATTTTTTGTACTATTTTTTATTATTTTTTTTTTTACTTGTTTTTGACTATTTTTCATTATTTCTTATTGTTTTTTTTCAACTATTTCTAATATTTTTCTAGTACTAACAACTAAAAAAAGAAATTAGTCGCAAAGTTAATAAAAAAATGAAATTCATTCTAAACAATCGTGAAAGTAAACAAATTATTTTATTTATTTTTCAGCAAAATTAGTTAACAAAAAAATAATCAGAAATATTTGTAATAATAGTAATTTTATTGTATTATAATAATTATTATGTTACTATATACATTTTACTGCTTTTTCTATTAGTAATAATTATAAATGTTTTATTCTTTATTATTGTAAATTTATTTTTAAGGAAAAAATCATTTTTATGACAATGCGGGAGGGGCGAATTTTATTTTTTATTCTAATAGAATTATTATTATTATTAATATTATTATTATTATTATTATTATTATTATTATTATTATTATTATTATTATCATTATATTCCTGTATTAATATATTTTTTTTGGTTATTAATTATTTAATAATTATTACATTAAAAAAAAATTAATTAATTAAACAAATTAAAAATGTTATTGTACATTTATTTTTAACCAAAAAAATAATTTTTCTAAATTTGAAAAATTAAAAAGCCATTCGAAAGAAAAGGGGGCGGTGGGGATTTATTATACAATTGTCCATCTTACTTTTTAAAAAATAAATATTAAAAAAAAAATATATATATATAAATAAAATATAAATATTCTTTTTTTATAAATAAATAATAATGAAAAAAGTAGAAAAATAACAAAACTAAATAATTTGAAATTAATAATTTATTTTTAACGAAAAAATAATTTCCCTGACACATATATTTGAAAAATAGAAAAGCGATGAAAAGGGTAAGAGAAGAAGGGAGGGGGGAGGGAAGGAGAAAGGAGAATAAAAGTGATTGGAATAGGAAAAAAAACGAGTTCATTGGCAGCGAGGAAAAATTAAGCAGGTGACGTAATAACCGTGAGCGGATAATTATGATTGATGCGAGCGATGACATTTTTGACTTTTCTCTTTCCGGTTCTTTCAGCGATTTTTCTTTTTATTTTTATTCTCTCTCTCTCTCTCTCACTCATCTCAAACTTTTAAGCACTGCAACGAGTCACCTTGTCACGTTTTCGATTTTTTTTTCGGGGCCTTAAGGTTCCATTTAAGAGAAAAGAAAAGAAAAAAAGAAAAGAAAAAAAAAAAGAAGAGAGTGAGAGAGACTCCAAAGTCGGTATATAGACGATGGTGTTTTATAAAAGACCAGTTTCCCATATCACTAATGCAAAAATTCAAATTTGCCGTCATTAATAAAAATTAAAGAGACATCACTGGGCGCAGTGTGGGGTGAGGATTTTTTTTTTTTTTTTTTAGGGTCACCCCCGGGAGCTATGAAACTCCTTTGGGTCCATATAAATACAGAGAGAGAGAGGGAGAGAGAGAGAGAACGTAACAAGCCAAGAGCCATCACCCTTTTATTTTACCTGGGCCCGAACAATAGCGTGAGACTATGGGCCCATTGTATTTTATATTTTTACTCTGATGATCTGCATACTTTGTCCATTTTGTCAAATCGCTTTTTTTTCTCTCACTCTCTCTCTCTCTCTGTTTCACTATTTTTCTCCCCCCTCCTCTCTCTATTTTAATCCTTCCCCCTCTCTTTCTTTTTCTTGGTGTCAGTCTGGTTTTTTTTGCCTCGAGGTTTTTTTTTCCAAACTGATCTCACCGAATAGTGATGATGGAGTGCTTCATAATTTCAGTTACGCGAATTTAATGTATGCGGAGAGGAAAAAGAATTGTATTTTAATAAAAAAATAGGAAAAAAATTACAAAAAGTTTGTTAGAAATTTACATTATCGACAAAAGAGTAATTGCAATCGATTTTTCTCCACTTTGACAGTGGGAATTGAAAAGAATTTTTTTGTATTTTGTTTAATTGGCCTTAGAGTGAGGTGCCTTTGGTACTTTTTTCGAAATTAAACTAAAAAAAAATTTCCAGTAGAAATTGACTTTACCGACAGAACATTAATTATGATTTGTCTTTTTCCACATGACAAATGTAAATTAAGAGGAATTTTTGCAAATGGTTTGTTAAGCAGTGGAGTTAGGTGCCTTTGCTACTTTTTTGAAAATTGAACAAAATCAATTCCAGTAGAAATTGACTTGACCGACAGAACATTAATTACGATCCGATTTTTTTCACTTGACAAATGTAAATTAAGAGAAATTTTTGCAAATTGTTTGTTAAGCTGTGAAGTAAGGTGCCTTTGGTACTTTTTTGGAAATTGACCAAAAAAAATTCCAGTATAAATTGACTTTACCGTCAAAAGAGTAATTGCGATCGATATTTCTCCACTTTGGCAGTGGGAATTGAAAAGAATTTTTTGTATTTTGTTTAATTGGCCTTAGAGTGAGGTGCCTTTGGTACTTTTTTGGAAATTAAACAAAAAAAATCTCTAGTAGAAATTGATTTTACCGACAAAACATTAATTACGATCCGATTTTTTCCACTTGACAAATGTAAATTAAGAGGGAATTTTTGTATTTTGTTTGTTAGACAGTGGAGTAAGGTGCCTTTGGTACTTTTTCGGAAATTAAACAAAAAAAATCTTTTAGTAGAAATTGATTTTACCGACAGAACATTAATTACGATCCGATTTCTTCCACTTGACAAATGTAAATTAAGAGGAATTTTTGTATTTTCTTAAGTAGGTGAGGTAGAATACGGTGCCTTTACTCTTCGAAATTAGTAAAAAAAATTCAAGTAGATATTGACTTTACCGACAGGAGAAAAGTTCCCTTCACTATTTTTTTCCTATTAAAAAGTGGAAATTCGAAGAAAATTACGTATTTTTCTAACTTGGTACTTGAGCAAGGTGCCATTAGTCCTTCTTTCAAAATTAAACAAGAAAAAATTTAAGTAGAAACTGATATTACCGACAGGCAAGTAGTTCTCGTCGATATTTTTTCATTTAGAGAATAGAAATTGAACGTAATTTTTGTATTTTGTTTAGTAAGTATTTTAGCTAGGTGCCTCTGGTACTTTTTTCGAAAGTAACACAAAAAAATTCAAAGTAGAAACTGTCATTACCGGCAAAGCAATAGTTGCCATTCGCTATTTCTCGCAGATTAAATGTTCAATTGATTAAAAGTTTCATTATTCGCTTTTTAGCATTTAAGGAATCTGTGGCAATTGCTTTTTCCAAATGCAGAATTTGACAATACCGACAGAGGAATAATTTCCCTCTGCTGATTTGCAAACAAGAAAAGTTCAATAAAAAAAAATTCTTTCGCTTCTTTGACGCCTAGCGTTGGTAATTTGACTTTTTTACCGAAATTAACTAGAAAATGTTAGGCAGATTTCTTCAATACCGACGGGGCAACATTTGACTTTACCGACAGAAATAAAATTTCCCTTCTTTATTCCGGGTAGAAAACTATTTATAATTAAGGGAAATTTTTACTTTTCGCTTCTTAATCGACTCAGGAAAGTGCCATAAGTTGCGGTTTTTTTTGGGAATTGGCGCAAAAAAGTAAAAAAGAATTTGATATTACCGACGGGTGACTAATTACCGTTTGTTTTTTTAAACGAGAAAACTTTTTAACTGAAGAGAAATTTTACTGTTTGCTTTTTATTAATTTCAATCACGAGTCAAACCGAATTATTTTCTAGTAGGTCCCAAAAGATTTGGTACAATTCTACATTACCGACTGGCTTTTAGTTGCCGTTTATTATTTCTTTGAAAAACCTTCGTATTTGCTAGGCGAAAATTTATTTTCCCTCTTTAGTCGACGTGTAAAAATCGATTTGTTTCAAATAGGATCGAAAACGTAGAACTCTACATTACCGACAGGCCTTTAATTGCCGTTTATTATTTCTTTAAGAAACCTTTGTATTTCAAGGGCGAAAATTTCTTTTCACTCTTTAGTCGTTTAAGTAACGTGTCAAAATCGATTTGTTTTAAGTAGTTCCGAAAAAAGTAGAACTCTACATTACCGACAGGTCTTTAATTGCCGTTTATTATTTCTTTAAGAAACCTTTGTATTTCAAGAGCGGAAATTTTTTTTTCACTCGTTAGTCATTTAAACCAAGAGTCAAACCAAATTTTTTTCTGGTAGGTTCCAAAAAATTTGATAGAATTCTACATTACCGACTGGCCTTTAATTGCCGTTTATTATTTCTTTGAAAAACCTTCGTATTTGCTGGGCGAAAATTTCTTTTCCCTATTTTCGTCGTTTAAGTCACGTGTCTAACCGAATTTCTCTCAAATAGGACCCAAAAAAGTAGAATTCTACATTACCGACCGAAAAGTGAACAAAGTAAAACTTCAAATTTAACAAAAAATTTTAACAAAAAAAATTCTTCATGACAAAAAACTATTATCAAGCATAAAATTTCAATAGTAAAAAATTCAAAATCGGAATTTTTATACTATGAAATTTTTTTTTTTACTTTTTCTTTTTTTTCCTTTATTTTTTTGGCGAATGTCATTGACCCGGGTTAGTCTGCGTCAGGTCTGCGCGCAGGGTCTCGTCTCTTCCGGAATCCCTGCACACTGGGCAGGCGAGAAGGAGGAGGCGGCAAAGAACACACACACACACACACACATAAAAAAAAAGAACAGAACAGAAATGGCCGGAACACAAAAAGAAGAGAAAGTATTAGGATCAATATTTGACCTGGAGCGGCTCGAACCAAGAGGAAAAAGATTCTGCAACATCCTCTTGTTATTGTCTCCCATTCTATTTTTTTCGACGAAAAAACTAAAACAAAACACTACCAAATTTCCATTATTCAATTTTTTTTTCCTCAATTTTTGACAATTGTTTGTCGAAATTAAATTTTCCATCTGACATTTGGGATTTTTTCCGAATTTTATTTTTTGGTGAATGAAAATTTTTGCATGTCTGGCGAAAAAAAATTTTGCGAAACCAAAAATTACGGCTAAATAAAAATTTGACAAAATTAATAGTTTGCTAAATTTTTTTCCGTTTCTCCGAATTTTGTTGCTAAAGGACGAAAATTTTTTGCTCTCCTGCCAAAAAAAACAAAGAGAAAAACAAAAATCGAGCTAAATAAAAATTTGGCTAAATTAATATTTTGCTAAATTTTTTTCCCGTTTCTCCGAATTTTCTTGCTATAGGACGAACATTTTTTGCTCTCCTGCCAAAAAAAAATTAAACAGAAAAATTAAAATCTAGTTAAATTAAAATTTGGCTAAAGAAAAATTTGGCTAAATTAATATGTTGTTAAATTTTTTTCCGTTTCTCCGAATTTTGTTGCTGTAGGACGAACATTTTTTTGGTCTCCAGCCAAAAAAAACATAGAGAGAAACAAGAAATCCAGCTAAATAAAAATTTGGCTAAATTAATATTTAGCTAAAAAGAAAAAAAAATTGATAATTAGAAATTTGACGTCCTGACATTTTGTTGGAACGGAAATTTTTGCCCAATGTGAAATAATTTGTTGAGGGCAAAAAATTGTACGAAACCAAAAAATTACCGCTAAATGAAAATTTGGCCAAATAACAATATGTGTTAATAAAAAATTGGGTTAGACTAAAATGTGGCCATTCTGATATTTAATTTTACTCAACAGATATCTGACACAAAAATTTCAGGCAGAAAATATTTTAAAATTCAGAAGTGAATTTTGACTTAATGAAAATTCAGCTAAATAAACATTTGGCTGAATGAAAATTAAGCTAAGAAATGGGATAAATAAATTTTTCTTGTTACAATATTATTATTATTATTATTATTATTATTATTATTATTATTTGTTAGAATAAACATTTGACTAAATATATAATTTGGCTAAATAAATACTCAGCTGAATAAAAAATTGGCTAAATAAATATTAAAATAAGTTAAAATTTGACTAAACATCAGCTAAGAAAAAAATTTTCTTACACTATTTCTTAATATTTTCTAAGCTTTTAAATTCGGTTAAATACAAATTTGGCTTAATAAGAGTTCGCTGAATAAATATTTCGATTTATAAAATTTTGAGAGTAGAAACATCTGGTTAAATATAAATTTCACTAAATAAAAGTTGGGAGAAAAATCCATTTGGCTCAATATAAATTTGGCTCAGTAAAAATTTGTCAGAAGAATCATTTGGCTAAGTAGAAGTTTGGCGGAAGAAACATTTCTGCTAAATGGAAATTTGGCTAAAATAAACATTTGTCAGAAGAATCATTTGGCTGTATATAAATTTGGCTAAACAACCACTGAATGAAAAATTGCTTTAATAAACTATTCGTCCTATTTACTAAATTAAATAATTTCATTAAACACCTATTTAGCTAAAAATTAGCTAAATAACATTATTTTTAGTCAATTTTTAAAAATTATTAACTAAATGTAGAAAAATTTGGTTAAATAAACATGTGACTGCATAGAAAAGTTGGCCAAATAAATGTAGCCAAATATTCTTTGGCTAAATAAAAATTTAGCCGAAAATCGGCTGAATTAAGTATTTTTTCTTCACTATTCATTTTTTATTTGATAGGAAAATGAGAAATTGTATATATATATATATATATATATTGTTGTATAGAGGAAAATTTATAAAATACATTTTGAGGTGACGACAAATTTAAACGCTTCATATTGCTGATAAATCATTCAGGAACAAGTTCGTTCTTCTCTCGCTGTTTTGGTGTGATGTATATATATATATATATATATATATAATCGTGTTCGATAAGTCGCTCATTCGTCTCTAATTTTGGATCGAGAGAGTGACAGTCCAATGACGAGAGATTTTTAAATTTTTCATCAACTTCTAAATTCGAATTTCTACATTGAATCTGACCAATTTTTTTCATTTCTCTCCATCCCATTATTGATATTGAGGTGACATATTCATGTTAAAATTTATTACATTTTCATCATTTATATATATATATCATTTCTTCTCTCTTCTTTCTCACCTACTCTTTCTCCGTATTATACTTTGTATATTTTTTTGTTATTTAGACATTTTTCGCCAAATTCATATTTAGCTAAATTTATATTTGTCAAATTTATATTTAACTAAATTTATATTTGCCAAATTTATATTTAACTAAATTTATATTTGCCCAATTGATATTTGTCAAATTTATATTTAGCTAAATTTATATATGCTAAATTTCTACTCGGCTAAAATTATTTTTGTCAATTTATATTAAGCTAAATTTTTAGTTAACTACTTTTTTGTTTAGCTAAATTTATAATTTACCGAAATTTTATTTAAATATCTTTTTAGTTAATAAGTTTTTTGTTTAGCTAAATTTTTATTTTACCCTAATTTTTATTTAGCTAGATTTACATTTTACCAAATTTTCATTTAGCTAAATTTATACATTACCAAATTTTTATTAAGCTATTTTTTTCGTTAATAAGTTTTTTGTTCAGCTACACTTTTATTTTACCAACTTTTAATTTAGCTAAATTTTTAATTAAAAAGTTTTTTGTTTAGCCAAATTTTTATTAGGGTGAATTTTATTTGTTACTAACAAAATTTTTTTTTTTAAATTTAAATTTACTGTCTTTATTTTTTTAGTTATAATTTCCCTATTGAACCGAATTTTTATTTAGTAATTTCCCTATTGAACCGAATTTTTATTTAGTAATTGTCCCGTTTAGCCAAATTTTTATTTAGCTAAATTTTTATTTACTAATTTTCCCGTGTAGCTAAATTCTAATTTGACAATATCTTCATTTAATTTAATTTTTATTTCGCCATACATTATCAGTTAACTATAATTTTTTACTAAAACAAGTTTTTTATTTAGCCAAAGTTTCTTTATGCTAAATTTTTGAATTTTCTCTAAGAAGTTATTTCTATAAAAAAAAAATTCTTTTCTATGTAAAAATGGCTATTTAGCCAAATTCCTATTATGTCCAGTTTTTTTAATTTCGCCGCTCTATTTTTTTGGCCAAGTTGGACTTTTCTTGGAAACTTATTCTATATTTGGGGAAATATTCGTTTTATTTTGTGTGTAAAAATATCCATATCGACATTTATTAAGAATGTAAAATTCTTGATCTTTTTTTTTTTGCTTTCTTTAGGAAAACTAGGTTTTCATTATTTATTTTGCACGAAATCGATAACATTTTTTTTGTTTCGTTAAAAATAGAATGAGATGATACAAATTTAGTTTATAAGAAAAGTTGAAAAAATCTTTTTTTGTATTTCAGGATGTATTTTTAAAGTGAGCGAGAAAATATTTTTAGTTTATTTCATTATATGTTTTTGCAACGATATTGTTTTTTATTTTTATTTCGTTTCTCGCTTTTTTAAAAACTTTTTAGCCAAGGGGCAAAAAGGAAAAAGTGGAGAATTTTCTTTTAGTTGCGGATTTAAAAAAAACAGGAGAAGAAATTTCTAGTTTATTGAATATTTTGACGAAATTTTTTGAGCATTACGGGAAAGATAGTTTTTGGGAGTAATTTTTGGTCAACTTTATTTTTTTTTTTATTGTATTAGTTTTGTTTTTGTATTTTTTTGGTATTTTTTGTTATTATTTTGGTAATTTTTCGGTTAAATTAGAAGCATTAGGACTATAGTTTGAAGAATTGTATTAGAAGAAATTTTTCCAGCAATGTATAGAAGAAGGAATTTTTAGTTTGTTCTGTTAGGAGTAATGTTTGTTGAATTAGCATCAAATTTTTTTTAAACTACATTAAAAGAAACATTTGTTAAATGGCATAAGGAACAAGTTTTGTTAAATGGCATTAGGAACAATTTTTGTTGAATGTAATCAGGAGAAATGTTTGTTAAGTAGCATTAGGAACAATCTTTGTTGAATGGCATTAGAAAAAATTGTTGTTAATTGTCATTAGGAGAAATGTTTGTAAAGTTGCATTAGGAACAATCTTTGTTGAATGGCATTAGGGGAAATGTTTGTTAAGTTGCATTAAGAACAATTTTTGTCGAATTGTATTAGGAGCTACTTTTATTTATTGGCATTGTAGAAAATTGTTGTTAAATGTCATTAGGAGCACTTCTAGTGAAATTGCTTTAGGATTAATTGTTGGTGAATGACATTAGGAGAAATATTTGTTAAATAGCATTAGGAACAATCTTTGTTGAATGGCTTGAGGAGAAATGTTTGTTAAATGACATTAGGAGAAATATTTGTTGAACATCATTAGCAACAATGTTTGTTAAATGGTATCAGGAATAATGTTTGTTAAGTGACATTAGGAGAAATGTTTGTTTTGTAGCATTAGGAACAATCTTTGTTGAATGGCTTGAGGAGAAATGTTTGTTAAATGACATTAGAAGAAATGTTTGTTGAACAGCATTAGTAACAATGTTTGTTAAATGGTATCAGGAATAATGTTTGTTGAGTGACATTAGGAGAAATGTTTGTTAAAGAGCATTAGGAACAAACTTTGTTGAGTGGAATCAGGAGAAATGTTTCTTAAATGACATTAGGAGAAATGTTTGTTTTGTAGCATTAGGTACAATCTTTGTTGAATGGCGTTAGAAATAATTGTTGTTAAATGTCATTAGGAGAAATGTTTGTTAAGTTGCATTAGAAGTAAAATCCGTTGAATTGTATTAAATGCAACTTTTGTTGCATTAGGAGCACTTGTTGTTAAATGGCATTAGGAGCTATTGTTGATTAATTACATTAGCAGAAATGTTTGTTAATCAGCGATAGAAACAATGTTTGTTGAATGGCATTAAGAAAAATGTTTGTTAAATTATATAAGCAGTAATCTTTGTTGAATAGCATTAGCAGTAATCTTTGTTGAATAGCATTAGCAGTAATGTTTCTTGAATCGTATTAGGAGCAACTTTCATTGAATGGCGTTAGGAAAAATGTTTGTCAAATGGCATTAGGAGCACTTCTAGTTAAATTACGTTAGGAGCAATTGTTGTTGAATGTCATTAGGAGAAATGTTTGTTAAGTAGCGTTAAGAACAATCTTTGTTAAATGGCATAAGGAGAAATGTTTGTTGAATGACATTAGAAGAAATGTTTACTAAGTAGCATTAGGAAAAATGTTTACTAAGTAGCATTAGGAAAAATGTTTACTATGTAGCATTAGGAAAAATGTTTACTAAGTAGCATTAGGAACAATCTTTGTTGAATGGCATCAGGAGAAATTTTTGTTAAATATCAATAGGAGCACATCTAGTTAAATTGAATTAGGATTAATTGTTGTTGAACGGCATTAGGAGCAATTATTCCTGAATGGCATGAAGAGAAATGTTTGTTGAACAGCATTAAGAACAATTTTTCTTGAATTGTACTAGGAACAACTTTTGTTGAACAGCATTAGGAAAACTAATTGACAAATAACATTAGGAGCACTTCTATCTATATTCCATCGCAGAATAATTTTTGTCAAATGGCATTAGGACCTTTATTTCTTGAATCGCATCATGCGAACAATTTTCCCTAAACAGCACAACAACAATAATAATGAAGACATTAGTTTACTATTCTTATATATAAAGACAGTTTTACGTGAAAGATTGAGAATAAAAGAAAGATAGAGAGAGAGAGAGAGAGAGGGCGAGAACTCGAGGAGAGAAAAGGCAGGTGTTGGCACCTGATGCATTTTGTCCTTTTCAATGGCACCTGCTATGGCCCTCAAATTGTCTGCTTGTGGCTGTCCCAGTCCAGTTTATGGACTCTGGTCAACCGCAAATAATCGAAGGGTCACTTCAAATGCGCCATATCAATGTATTTGTTGTGTTTGTCTGTATTTGTGAATGCAGCGGGATATCGAATGTCCATTTTTGTTACAGTTTTAGGGAAAATTGCCCCAATTTTAAAGTCACATGTTGTCTTTTGTGCGTATTTTTATACGATGTGTGTCATATGAATGGGGCGGTGCTTTTGATTTTTAACTTCATTAGGCACTCAATTTTTTCTGCTTTCATTTTTTGCTTCTGTTTGTTTACTTTTTCTGCTTTTGTACTTCTATTCTCTTCTCCTCTTGTTTTCCTATTCTTCTCCTCTTCTCCTCGTCGTTTCTTTTTCTTTTTCTTTTTCTTTTTCTTTTTCTTTTTCTTTTTCTTTTAATTTCCGTCTTATGTTTTGGTTTATCTTTTTGTTTTCTTTTTATCGCTCTACTTTTTTGCGTCTTTTTTCGAATTTTTAATTTCTTTTTTTTTGCTTCTTTCTATCGAATTCTTTCTCCTTCTTTGATTTTCGTTTTAAATTTCCCTCTCTCTAAAACTGAATCAGTGAAATTTCACTGAGAATCAATGACTCTATTCTCGCGATTTGAATCAGTGAAATTTGACTGAAGATCAGTTAAAAATGATTGAAATTTCAGTCATATTTCACTGATTGGCCAATTAAAAAATAACTGAAATTTTCAATATGTGTGATTGAAATTTCCAGTAACTTTTTTATTGGTCAATCAGTGAAATATGACTGAAATTTCAATCATTTTTAACTGATTTTCAGTCAAATTTCACTGATTCAAATCGCGAGAATAGAGTCACTGATTCTCAGTCAAATTTCACTGATTCTCAGTGAAATTCCACTGATTCAGTTTTAGAGAGCTCACTTCGCTTTTCTTTTTTTACCTTTTGTGGTTTTTCTTTTTCTTTCTTTTTTTCTATCTATATTTTGAATTTCCTGTGGCTTTTTATATTCTTCTTCATTACTTTTCGTTACTTTCTTCTTCTTCTTCTCTTCGTTTTTCGGCTTTTTATTCTTTTTTGCTTTTCGTTACTTTTTTTCTTCTTATTCTTTACCTTTTTCTTCTTCTTTGCTTTTTGTTTCTATTTTTCCATTCTCCACTTTTTGTACTTCTTTATTGCTTTCGTTTCTTCTTTTTTTTATTTTTTGTCCTTTTCTTCGTTTCTTTTTTCTTTGCTTTCGATATTTTTTGTTTTTACACTTCTTCTTTGCTTTATTCTTTATCTTCTTTCTTTTTCTACTTTTTTTTATTTTTTGATCTTTTCTTCATTTCTTTTTTCTCTGACTTCGTTTTTTTTCTTTTTTTTTACATTTCTTCTTTGCTTTATTCTTTATCTTCTTTCTTTTTTTGTATTTTTTGTTATTTTCTTCGTTTCTTTTTAGTTTCTTTGTTCTTCGCTTTTGGTTTTTCTTTATTTTATTTATTTCTTCTCTGCTTTATTCTTTAGTTTCTATCTTCTTCCGCTTTTTTGGATTTTTCGTTCTTTTCTTCGTTTCTTTTTTGTTTGCCTTCGTTTTTGCATTTCTTCTTTGCTTTATTCTTAACCTTCATTCTTTTTCTGCTTTTTGTTTGTATTTTTTGTTCTTTTCTTCGTTTCTTTTTTCTTTGCTTTCGATTTTTCTTTATTTTTTATTTCTTCTTTGCTTTATCTTCTTAAATTCCATATAATATTAGAAAATTTTCCATTTATTTTCTCTCTCTCTTTCTCTCTTTTCCTCTTTTATTCTCTCTCTTTCTCTCTCTCTCTCGCTCTTTTTTTCTTTTTCTTTCGATTATTTTTTTTTGCTTCTTTTCAATTCTAACGATTTCTCTTACTTTTTTTTATATGGTATATATATACCATTTCTCCCACCCCTCCTTCTCTCTCTCTCTCTCTCCTCTTTTCCGTCCACTATTCGCGTCAAGTGTGGCGTAAATTGGAAAAATTGCAGCAGCAATCTCTTTCTATTTTTTTTTCTCTCTCTCTCTTTTTCTCGGTCGTCGTAACGAGAATTCAAGTCATGTGTATGTGAATGTGGGTGTGTGTATTTTTTTCCTCCATGGTTTAGAGATGGGTGGTGGGTGGGAGGAGGAGGAGGAGGAGGGAGGGGGGGGAAGTGATCGCGTCGCATATCCGCGTATTTCACGAAGAAACCTCGCCCCCTTTCTTTTTCTCTCTCATTTCTCTCTTTCCCTCTTCTTTACGTTTCTTTTAAACTGTTTTTTCTTCTTTTTTTCTTTCTTCTCTCTTTCTCTCTCCTTTCTGTTTCCTTTAAACCGTTTTTCTTCTTTTCTCTCTCTCTCTCTTTCTTTTTTCTTCACCTTTTTCTTTCCTTCTTCTTCTTCCTTTTCCCTTCAAGTTTTTCTTTCTTTTTTTCTCTCTTTTTTTCTCCTTTACATTCTCTTTAAATTTTTTTTCTCTTCTTTTATTACTTTTTGAAGAAAGGTTGAAAAATAGAGAAAGAAAGAGAGAAAGAGAGAAAAAAAGAAAAAAGAGAGAGAAAGAAAGAGAAAAAGAGAGAAAGAGAGAGAAAGAAAAAGAAAAGAGACAGAGAAAAAAAAGAAAATAAAGAGAGAGAAAAAGACGGGGAGAAAAAATGAAAAAAACAGAAAGAGAAAGAATAAAGAAAGACAGAGAAAAAAAGAAAAAAATACAGAAAGAGAAACAGAGAGAGAGAAAGAAAGTGTAAAAAATAGAGAGAAAGAGAAAATAAAGGAAAGAGAGAGAGAGAGAGAGAGAGAGAAGCTTTTGACGGCAGGTCGCTGAGTGCGCTGGTAAAACAGCCCCTTAAAACGGTTTTACTGCCCTGCACGGAGCGCACAACGACGTCTAGACGCCAGGGCCGTAAAGTTTGACCTACTCACCCCCATCTCCCGTTTCACCCCACTCACTCCTCCTCCACCTCCTCGCGACTATGAACGTGTATTTCCCCCTCCCATCCCCACGACACTACCCCTTCACTCTCCAGACTAGTTTTCTATATATCGTCGTCTTCTGCCCCTAAACAACTTTACCCCCACCACGCACCGCGCACCGCGCACTTTCTTTTTATTTCTTCGCTCTTGGAACGTATTACCCCCGCCACCCCTCTCTCCCATACACACCCCGTTGTGTTTTGGATTGTTTTCCATCTCTCTCTCTCTCTCTCTCTCTCTCTCTCTCTCTCTCTATTCTTTTGGAATTTTCTTGTTTCTTTTTTTTTTATTTTTGTTTTTTTTCAAAATATGTGTTCGCATAAAGCACCAACGAAAAAATGGACTTTTTATTTGAAAAGTGTGTATGTGTGAATGTTTTCCTGACAGTATATATATAGCATCCCTTAAAAGGTGCGCGCGCGGAACTTTGTGTATATGTGACGAGATTGAAACTGGGGCAAAGGGTTGTTTCGTCTTGTGAGATATCATGCAGATGCAGGTCGACGATTTTTTTTCTCCTCTCTCTCTCTCTCTCTTTCTCTCTTTTTGGGGTGTATAAAGTGGGAAATTTCATTTTTGATTTTTTTTTTGCTTTTGTCTACTTTTTTTTTTGTTTTTATTGTCATTTGTTTCCTTCTTGGTATTATTTTCTTGTTTTTTTGGGTTTTAATAATTTTTTTTTCTTCAGTATTTTTTTGTTATCTTGTTTGTTTTTATTTGTAGTAATAACAATAACAATGGTAATGATAATGATAATAACAAGAAGAACAATAACAACAATATGATAGTAACAATAACAAAGATAAAGATAAAAATGATAATATCAAAAATTAAAACAATAATAATAAGATAGTAACAATAACAAAGACAAAAATAAAAATCATAATAACAAAAATTAAAAGAATAACAACAATAAGATATAGTAACAATATTAAAGACAAAGATAAAAATAATCATAACAAAAATTAAACCAATAACAGCAATAAAATAGTAACAATAACAAAGACAAAAATATAAGTCATAATAAAGAAAAATTAAAATGACAATAAGAATGTATAACAATAATAACGGTAAAAATAGAAATAATAAATAACATAAATTATATAGTAAGAATTTTTTTCCTTTTTTCGTTAATGTATTTTCCATTTTTTTCCAATTTTTGTTTTTTTTAAATTGTTCTTTTCTTGTTATTTTTCATTTCTTCTTGTTTTTCTGTTTTTTTTTCTTAATTTCTTTATTTTTTTTGTATTTCTTTTGTGTTTTCTTTTTGCGCATATTTACTAATTCTTCGTTAAAGATTCAAGAATCGTGTAATAATGGCGCTAATAATAATAATAATAATAATAATAATAATAATAATAATAATAATAATTAAACAAAATTATTTTCCAAATAAAATTAAAAAACCGAAAAAGTAGAAAAAAAAATTACAAAAAATTGAGAAAGTCGACTTTAAAATAACTTTTAATAAATTTTTTGTTGTTGTATTATTTGGAAGGAGAAAAAAATCAAAAAGAATTTAGAAAGAAGTTCTTACATTTTTTCTTAACTTGCTTTCTTTCTTTCTTATCGACCATGCGCGCTTTTTTATCAAATTTTGTTTTTGTTTTTTTTTTGTATTTTTTTGTAGAGAATATAGTATATATCTGTATATGTGTGTATTTTTTTTTTTCGACCCGCTCTTATTTGCGCGCTTGTGTTCCTTTTTACCTTCTCTCGGTCTCGAGGAAATTGAAGAAATTGCTTTAGAAATTGAAGAATTTTATTGTTAGAGCTGCTGCGGGGGAGATTTTAGGTTTTCTTCATTATTTTTTCAGTTTTCATTGTTTTTTCTTTGCTTTTTTCCTTTTTATTTCTTTCGATTTCTTCTCCCTGTTTTTTCATTCGCTACAATTTTCTTGTAATTCTTTGTCCCTGCACTTGCTTTCATTAATAAACATTATAATTTATTTATTATTAGTATTATTAATATTTTTATTTTTATTAATATTATTATTACCATTATTATTATTATTATTATTATTATTATTATTATTATTATTGTCATTATTATTATTATTATTATTATTATTATTATTATTATTATTATTGTCATTATTATTATTATTATTGTCATTATTATAAATAAAAAACGGTCATTAATAAATAAATTAATAACAATAAATTTAACGCACAATAATAATAAAACAATAACAATAATAACGACAAAAATTATAATAATAAAACAACAACAACAATAACAACAAAAATAATAATAGCAACATCAACAATGGCAACAATAATAACAATAATAACAAAAAATTTATAACAATAATAATAATAATATTAACTACAACAAAAACAACTACAAAATTACTAATAATAACAGCAATAACAATAGCAACAATAATAACAGAAAATTTAAAACAATAATAATAGTTTCAACAACAAGAAAAACATTAGTAGCAACAATAACAAAAAATAACAATTGCAACAATAACAACAACACAATAGAAGCAAACACTATCAAAAAAAAATATTTGCAACAACAACAACAACAAAAATAATAGTAGCAACAAGAATAGAAAATAATAACAACAACAACAACAACAACAATAGTAGCAACAATAACAAAAAACAGTAGAAACAATAATAATAACAATAACAAAATACGGTAGAAACAATAACAAAGAATAGTAGAAACAATAACAATAATAATAACAAAAAATAATAACAATAACAAAAATATTAAAAATTGAAAAAAAAATTATTATTAATATTCTTAATTAGACTACTTTTTTCCCCTTTTCTGTAAGCATTGAAAATCGTTTGGCGTCGCCCTTTAAATTTTACGATGGTTTTAATGGCTTTTCGGTATAAAATTTTGGTAAGGAGTGAAAGAGAGAGAGAGAGAGAGAGGCAATTATTTTCGTCAAGTTGACCGACATTCTTGAAACAAGGAAGGCTTTCGATCTTTCATCTGCTTGGATCCCTTTTTGCGTGGGAATCAAGAACATATGTGTAATCATATGCGTATGTTGCAGGGTTTAGGGGGGAAAAAGGGGGGGAGGGAGAGGAGAAATTGGTTTTTAGTTAGGGTGATACAGCAGTCTCCGTTTCGTCTTCAAGAGATTATGTGTGTTCATTGACAGATTTTGGAGAAGTTCCCGAGTTTCAAGTGTTTTTCACCCCTCTTCATCTGTACTCTCTAATTAACTTCCCCCCGCCCCCCCTCCTCCTAATTCCACTACTTTTCCTTTCATTGACTATTCAACCTTGTAAAATTTGTTATTAAAAAAAAAAAAAAAAAAAAAAAAAAAAAGTTTTTGTTTTAATTATTATTAAGCCGATTTTTTTGGCTAAGATGTTATTATTATTATTTAGCCAAATTAACTAAATAGAAAAAAATATTTTTCTTCAGTAAAATTTTATTCAAAATTGAGTTAAAAATTTGACGAAGTAGTATTTTAGCTGAAAAATGGCGAAAAACTGAATTTAACTAAAAATTTTTAATCGAAAAAATATTTTTATCACTCAAAATGAGGCAAAAAAATTGGCTAAATAGTATTGTAGGTGAAAATACTATTTAGATAGAATTTTTAATTATAGAAAAATAATTTTTTTTTATGAAAGCGAATTTTTATTTGGACAAAATTTAGCTAAATTGTATTTTCGGCTGCAATTCTATACATTTAGCAAAATTTTGTTTATTGGAAAAAATATATTTTTTCAAAGTCGAGCCAAAAATACTATATAGTGGATTTTTTTAAATAGAAAAATATTTTTTTACTTAGCCAAATACCTCTTTGGTTAAAACAATATTTAGCCAAACTTCTTAAATGTGAAAAATAATTTTTTAAGTATAAAGCCGAATTTTTATTAAGCTAAGATAATATTTAGTGAATTTTTGTAAATAGAAAAATATTTTTTTACTTAGCCAACTCCTTCTTTGGTTAAAATATTATTTAGCCAAACTTGTTAAACATGAAAAATAATTTTTGATTTATTAGGCCGAATTTTTATTTAAGTAAGATAATGTTTACCAAAGTTTTTAAATAGAAAAAGAAATTTTTATTCAGACAAATTTTTCTTTGGCTAAAAAATATTATTTAGCTAAACTTCTTTAATGTGAAAAATAATTTTATATTTATCTATTAAGCCGAATTTTAAATTATCCAAGTTATTATTTAGTGAACATTGTTCAATAGAAAAAAAAATTCAGTCAAATGCTTTTTTGATTAAAACATTATTTAGCCAAACTTCTTAAATATGAAAAAAATGTTAATTATTTAGCCGAATTTTTAATTAGCTCAGATATTATTTAGTGAAAGTTTTTTAATAGAAAAAGAAATTTTAATTCAGACAAATTTTTCTTTGGCTAAATAATATTATTTAGCCAAACTTCTTAAATGTGAAAAATATTTTTTTATTTATCTATTAAGCCGAATTTTAAATTATCCAAGTTATTATTTAGAGAAAGTTGTTGAATAGAAAATTTTTTTATTTAGCCAAATTCTTCTTTGGCTAAAATACTACATTTAGCCAAATTTTAAGCAAAAAAGATATTGTCATTCAAAATTAAGCCAAAATTTAGCTGAATACTATTTTAGTTTAATAAATATTTGAATAAAAAATCTTCCAGTGTAATAAATATTTACTTCAAAAAAAATTTAACTTAAAAATTTATCAAAAAAATGAATAATAATAATAATTATAATAATAATAAAAGAAACGTTGAGTAAAAATAATAATTAATACATTTTTTTGTTAAAAAACTAAAGGTCAGTTTAAATTTCAATAAAATCCGTCTTAATGTAAGTTAGAAAAAAAGAGAGAAATAGCATTTTCGAATTGAATAATCAGCTAAAAGATTTTCTGCCAGCTTTGCCTCGCGAAAAAGCACTTCAAGAATTTTTTTCTCTACTTCTTTTTTCTTTTGACGATGCCACTACTATATGTGTGTGTGTGGTAACTCTTATCTATCGACTTTTCACGTCGAAATATCTGGAATTTTTAATGGTTATTTGCCAAGAAATGGAAGAATGAGAAAGTGGTTTTTCAGAAATATTTCTTCCAAAATTAGAATTTAGATTTAATTTTTCTTAACTATTCTATTTATATTTCTTTTTTTTGACAAATATTGAAAACAATTTTTATCACTAAAGGTTAATAAATTTTTTTATTTAGCCACAGTTTTTTTTGCTTTTCAATTTAGCTGAAATATTTGGCCATTTTATTAATTAGCCAAATTTTTTTTTGCAAATTTATTCTTTAGCCAAATTTTTTTTGCTAACTGGAACTATTTAATACCCAAATGTTTTGTTAACTAAAAACATTATTTGGCCAGACAATATTAACTATAAACATTATTTTGCCAAACAATATTAACTAAAAACATTATTTAGCCAAACAATATTAACTATAAACATTATTTAGCCAAACAATATTAACTAAAAACATTATTTGGCTAAACAATATTAACTAAAAACATTATTTGGCCAAACAATTTATAGACAAAAATATAATTTAGCCAAATAATCTAATAACTATTTTGTTTAGTCAAACTTTTTATTAAGCAAAAATGTTAATCTGCCAAACTTTTTATTTCCTGAAACTATTAAATAGCTAAACGTTTTTTTTATTGTAATTTTTTATCCCATAAATTGTTTTTTGCTAAATAAATGTATTATTAAGCCAAACGTTTTCAATTGTTTAGCTAAAATTCTTTCCTACATTATTTGGCCAAATATTTTATTAACACAAAAAAAATTTAGCCAAATAATTTAAAAACTATTTTACTTGGTCAAATTTTTTATTAAACAAAAATGTTGTTTACCAATCTTTTTTTTTGTCTGAAACAATTATATAGCCAAACGTTTAATTAACCAAAAAATTATTATTTAGCCAAACGCTGTAATAACTGAAAACAGTTATTTTGCCAAAAAGTTTGCTATTTAGATGAACAATTGTTTGGCCAAACGTTGCTAATAATTTGGCTAAATTCACTTGAAATATTATTTGGCCAAAACATTTTATCACGCCTAAGAATAAAATTCATCGAAAAGTTTTAATAACCAAAAAATTTTTATTCACCCAAAACGTTTTATTGAGGAAACAAAAAATTCCCAAATGTTTTAATTTTAATCAGTGAAACGACAAAAACAAAATGTTTCGCAAAATAAAAATTTGGCTAAATAAAATATTTTTCCCCTCCTTTTGAAAAAAAAAATTTTTTTTTCTTCGGCAATATTAGAATTTAATTACAAAAATTATTAATAATTGCATAATAATTTTCTTCTATTTCATCTTAATTTTTGGTCGAGAAAAATATTTTGAGTATTTTTTTCTTTTTCACTTAATTCTTTTAAAGCCTATATTATATGGAACACAGCCGTCTTTTTGGTACCAACACTTGTCTCCCACGATTCTTCATGTCACCACATGTTGTCTCAAAAATCCCCAATGATCTAAAGACTCTTGAGATGTGAAAATATTGGGACGAAGAATATAAAGAACAAGTTAAAAATTTTTAACTCGAGAACACTATATATATATATATTACGAGAGAGAGAGAGAAAGAGAGAGGGGGGGGTAAATTTGTGTGAGCAAAAGGGCATTAGGGTTACACACACTGCTTTCTCACTCTGATAACATACATAAAAATCTATTTTTAAATTCTCTGAGAATTTTTTTTCCTTCTCTCACTTTTCTAAATTTAAGAAAATTTCAATAGAGAATTTCTTTTATGTTGGGAAAAAAAATCACAATATTTTTTTTTTTTTTTGAAAAGAGAGAATTTTTTCTTTTTTGCGATAGCGAAAAATGTTTTTCTTTATGAAAAGAAAATTTTTTAAACCAGTTTTTCAATTTTCAGGGAATAGAAATTTATTTAAACTATTTTTTATTTATTTACAATCAATTTTTATTAGTATTATTATTATTCTCTATGAATATTTTTTTCTGTGTATTTATTTACTTGTGAATTTTTATTTACAAACATAATAATAATAACAATAATTTAAAAAAAAATAACAATAATAAAAATATAAAAAAATAATAAGAATATAAATAATAATAATTATTTTTTTTTTTATTTTTTAATTATTATTATTATTTTATAATTATTTTATAATTACTACATTTATATACTTTTTGGCTAATTTCCTTTTGTATTCGTTTATTTACTTGTTGCTTTATTTTTTACATTATTTATTTAATTTTTTTTTGTTTATTTCTTTTTTTATTTGTTTTATTGTCTTATTTATTAACTCATTTATTTATTCGCTTTTTTGTTTCTCATATATTTCTTTACTTTTTTGTTTAGTTCTTTTTTATTTGTTTATTTAATTATTTTGTTTATTTGTTTTCTTACTTGTTTATATTTTTTATTTATTTACAAATTTCACTAACTCATTTATTTACTTTTTGTTTATTGAATGAAATCATAAAAAAAAAATTTTATCATTTCATTTTGTTGCATTTTTTTCTTTTTTCTTCTTTAAAAATAAATTGAATTATTAATTTCCAACAATTAAATGAATTCTTAAATTATTCATAACTAAGTAAATAAATAAAAAATTGTTTAAATAAATAATAAATTGTTTGAATAAATAAATAATATTTAAATAAACAAATAATATTAAAATAAATAATTAATTAAATAAATAAATATGTAAATAAATGAATGTAATTAATAAGTGAGGTAAATAATAATAAAACAAGGTAAAAATAAGTAATAAAGAAATAAAGTAAAAGTAATAAATTCCGTAAAATGTGGAAAGAAAATATTTTTTTTTTGTTGATAAAAATATTCTGTTTAATTATTTTCTCTTACATGTATATGGAAAAAGTAGAGCGAAACAAAAAATATTATTATTCACTTGAGAATATTCCAACAGTATTATATTTGTTGCATTAGACAAAATTAATTCCAAAAAGAAAGAAGAAAAACTATATATTTTCTGATCGAAAAATATTTTTTTTTTAAATATATATTTTTTTTCATTTTTTCAAAAGAAAATAACGATTTTCGCATGTGCAGTGCCAATATATATATATATATATAGATATAGATATATACAGAGAAAATAAGGGGAGGGATTGAGTAAAGCTAGCTTCTGCTTTGAGCTATCTGAAAATAAAATACTAACGAAGTTAATTAATTGAATTTCGCACAAGTCAGTCAAAGTAACGGTGTATTTATTTTCGATTCTTTCTTCTCGCACATCGCCTCGCGTTCACAAAAGCATATATATATATATACACGTGAATCCATCAGCAATATTTTCTCTCTCACTCACTCACTTTTCGTTCTTCTCTCTCTCTCTCTCTCTCTCTGGTTGAAAAATTTTTAACCATGAACAATATATATGTGTATAGTATTCACCATTTTCTCGGCAAGGATTTTTTTTTCTTTTTCTTTCGCCTTTTTTCCCAACATGTATATCTCTCTGCGTCTATAGGTTGAAAAGAGAGGCCGTTCATTAGCGAATCCTTTCGGGATATATAACGGTTTCTGCGTTTTTCTGGTTAGTCGCGTATACATGTATAGGAAATTTGATAGGTCTTCCAGTAAAAGAGAGAAAGAAAGAGAGAAAGTCTTTTCCGTCTTTTTCAATATCTATTATAATGTGTTTTGGTTTTTTTTGTGCGAAGCTTTTCTTTTTTTCCTTTTTATTAGCTTGTGCGAAAATGATTTAAACGATTTAATGATTAAATGTTCCGTTTAGAACGTTGGTTACAATGTAAAATTGGATCATAATTTTTTTAAGGATGTCAAAAATTGAGATGTTGTGAAAGGTACCAAGAAAGGTATAACAAAATTGTTCAAACTAAACCAAAGCACTAGCAAACTATTACCACATCGAACCAAACCAAACCAAACAATTACCAAACCGAACCAAACGAAACTAAATCAAACCACTACCAAACCAAATCAAACCAACCTTCTATAACCTAGTTTTGATACCCCTTTTGACGTAATTTTGATACCTTCTTTGGTCCTAGTTTGATACGTTCTATGGACTAAATTTTGATACTAATTTTAATATTAAAACCATCTTCTTTATTGAAGCACATTCTTCATTAAAACCATCTTCTTTAAAGAAACCTATCTTCTTTATCAAAACCATCTTCTATATTGTAACCATCATCTGTACCCAAACCATCTTCTGTAACTCTACCATCTTCTGTATTGAAAACATCATCTGTACCTAAACAATCTACTGGATTTGAACCATCTTCTGTATTTGTACCATCTTCCGTATTTGTAGCATCTTCTGCATTGAAACCATCTTCTATATTTGTACCATCTTCTGTATTCGTACCAACTTCTGTATTTGTAACATCTTCTGTATTTCTACCATCTTCTTTATTGAAAGTACCTAAACCATCTTCTGTATTTGTACCATCTTCTGTATTTGTAGCATTTTCTGTATTTGTAGCATTTTCTGTATTTGTAGCATCTTCTGCATTGAAACCATCTTCTGTATTTTTACCAACTTCTGTATTTGTAACATCTTCTGTATTTCTACCATTTTCTGTATTGAAAACATAATCAATAATGAAACCATCATTAACATTAAAAGCACACCTTCAGCATTGAAAACCACCTTTAGCATTAAAACTATACCTTCTGTATTGAAACCATCTTATTCTTTATTGAAACTATATACGTTCTGCATTAAACCAATCATCTTCTTTATTGGAATCATCTTCTTTAATCAAACTACCATTATTATTAAAATCATCTTTTGTATCAAGACCACCTTCTATATTAAAACCATCTTTTTTATTGCAACGATCTTCTACATTAAACAGAACCACTGTATTAACAGCATCTTCCTAATTATTCTTTATTGTTTAATTATCTTTGCTTCATCCATCTGAAACAATACCTTCTGTATTAAAATTCCCTTTGTTGTGAAACCATCTTCTGTATTGAAACCATGTTCTAAATTGAAATTACTTTTTATATTGCAACCACCATCATAATTAATACCATCTTCTTTATAACAAGCACTTTCTGAATTAAAATTCAATCCTTTATGAAAACTACATTCTTTAGTCAACATTATGTGGTATAAACCATCTTCTGTATCAAAAAGCACCTTCTTTATTGCAACCATCTTCTGTATTTGTATCATCTTATGTAGTTGTATCATCTTCTGTAATTCTACCATCTTCTATATTTGTACCATCTTCTATATTGAAACCATCATCTGCATTTGTACCATCTTCTGTATTTGTACTATCATCTGTTTTTGTATCATCTACTGCATTTGTACCATCTTCTATATTTGTACCATCTTTCTTATTGAAAGTATCTAAACCATCTTCTGTATTTGTACCATCTTTTATATTCAAACCATTATCTATAATAAAACCACCTTTAACATTAAAAGCATACCTTTAGCATTAAACCTACCATTTGTATTGAAACCATCTTCTTTATTGAAACTACGTTCGGCATTAAAATCATCATCGTCTTTATTGGAATCGTCTTCTTTATTCAAACTGCCTTCATTAATAAAATTATAGTTAGTATTAAAACCACCTTTTACATTGAAACCATCTTCTATATTGAAAGCATCTTCTTTATTGCAAACATCATCATTATCAAAACCATCTTCTGCATTAAACAGAACCACTTTATTAATAGCGTCTTCCTAATTATTCTTTATTGTAATTTCTTATATTTGCTTCATCTATGAAAAATTATACCTTCTGTATTAAAAGTCCCTTAGTATTAAAACCACCTTCTGTATATTTAAACCAGCTATTACTGTATTGAAACAATCATCTTAATTAAACCTCTCTTTTTTATTAATGCCATCTTCTTTATTGAAACCATCCTCTTCATTGTTAAAACTCTCTTCATCATTATAATGCCATCTTCTTTAATCAAACCATTCTCATTAGTAAAACTACCGTCTTTATTAAAACCATCTTTTTTATTTCGATCATTATATCCGTATTGAAACCATCTTCTTTATTGAATCCACCTTCTTTTAGCACATTCTGTATTGAAATTATCATTCTTATTAAAGCTATATCATTAGTATTTAAACCATCTTTTGCATTAATAACACATCCTTTGTTAAATTCACTTTCTTTATTGAAACCATCTTCTGTATTGAAACCATCTTCTGCATTAATACCATCTTCTGCATTAATACCACATCCTATATTAAAATTACTTTCTTTATTGAAACCATCTTCTGTATTGATACCGTCTTCTTTATCGATATTACCTTCTTTAGTGCGATACCACGTCGTTTATCAATGCCATCTTTTTTGTTAAAAGCAACTTCTTCATTAACATCATCGTCCTTATTGAAACCAAATTCTTTATTAAAAACATCGTCCGTAATGAAGTCATCTTCTTTATTTAAACTATCTTCTTCATGAAAACTATATCTTCTTTATATTGAAACTATCTTCTGCATTAAAAACTTCTTTGGAACTTTCTTTAAAACTTCTTTATTGGAACCATCTTCTTTATTGGACCCATCTTCTTTATTGGAACCATCTTCTTTATTGGACCCATCTTCTTTATTGGAACCATCTTCTTCATTAGAACCATCTTCTTCATTAGAAACATCTTCCTTATTGAAACCATCTGCTTTATTAAAACAATCTTCTGCATTAACACCACCTTCTTTTTTGAAACTACCGTTTGTATAACAAAACCATCATCGTCTTTAAGTTATTCATAAAGTCTGCGCCTCCTTTATGGAAAGTAGCTTCTGTATTAATACCGCATTTTCGTTATCTAAAACATGATATAGTTTCCTAAGAGGAAAATTAAGATAAGATTAGAAAAATCCGTTTAGGTTCCAGTTTCCACTATATATACAGTATAATGAGTTATTTCTCCGATGCCACCATTCTGTAAAGTTACAGAAACATAAAGTATAAACTATAAATACACCGCAGCAAACATATATATGCATATATACCAACCTAACAATATATACAAAAACCAATTATTTTTCAATTCGGAAACTATGAACTAAGAAAACTAAGGTGTTGAAATATCGATATAACTATAGATAACTATCTATTTGGTACAGAATTTAAATATTAATATTTAAATTCTGTATTTAAATATTAATATTTAAATTCTGTACCAAATAGACAACAACATTAATATACCGCGCTCATATATATATATATAGGGGAAAATTTATACATCAAAACCCCTTTACCATCAAAACATATCAAACTAAAATAATATATATATATATAACGATCGGCATTATCTCGCGCTCACACACGATTCAAAGCAGACGTCGGGCAATATCTAACGAAGCATATCCCAACAGCGTTATTTCGCTCTCTTTATAGTTCCCCGTCTAGAGAAACGAGCAATTAAAGTGGCCAGCTTCCGTGCATCCACTATTATACTGCGATGTGTGTGTGTGTGTGTGGGGGGGGGCTCTATAAGTAAAATTAAATAAATGTCGAGAGATGGGAAATGCATTTTCCTCGTTTATGGCTGTCTGGAAGAGTGTAGAAGGAGAAGGCGAAGGGGGGGATGAATGAAAACCAGGGGAAAAGGGGCAGAAGGGTGGAAAATAGGTGGTTGGGGCAGTAACACGTTCTTGGTGAGACGATGCAAGAATTCTAGCAAAAGTGAGTGAGAGGAAGGGGGGGGGAAGGTTTTAAAACTTTGGGGTGGTGGTACACACACTGGTTTTTGATGATGGAGATATTGTACATGAAGAATGAAATAGAAGAATTGTGTGTATTGGTTTATGGGTTTTTCCGCGACCAGGTCGCGCTCTAGACGACCATCCTCCACCGTCTGGCGCTCGACTAGTGGAGATTTTAGATGCACTTACTCACTTTTTCTCTCTCTCTCTCTCTTGTACTCTCTATGGCTCTCTTTTTCTCTCCTACTCTTTCTTCTGGGTTTTCCTTCACTCTTTTAGTGTTTTTCTTTTTTTTAGTCTTTTTCTCTCTTTTCTACTGTCTCTCTCTTTCTCTGAATTTTCCTCTCTCTCTCTCTCTCTCTCTCTTTTCTTTCCATCTTTCTTTCTTTTTCTCGCCATAAAGTGAGAGAGAGAAAAAAATGTAGAGTGAAACAGAAAAAAAAGACGTAGAAAAGGAGAGAGAGAGGCAGAGAGAGAGAGAGAGAGAGAGAAAGCGAGAGAGAGAGAGAAATATACACACGGGGTGGTTTTTCAGGAAAAAGGCGGCGGGACCGTAAAAATTTTACTGCGAATTGTCTGCAGACACACTAGACCCTGGGAGAGAACGATTTTTATATGACTGTGGGTGGTAAAAAAAAAGAAGGGGTGTGAGAGAGAATAAGAGAGTGAGAGGAAAATAGGAAACTCCCGGGGAAAAAGGATCCGTTGCGATAAAAAGCAGTCTGGGTCAGAGACGCCTTCTTTCCTTCTCCTCGCGTCACACATTTTTGCCACCATCACCACCACCAACACCATAACATCGTCGTCGTCGTCGACGACGCTGCTTTTCATTTGGGTCAGCGATCTTTTGCGCGCCAGAGGATAACCACTTTGCTCGCGATTCTCGTGATTTTTAACTACCGATCGTAAAATGGAAACAAAACAAAAAGAATAAGAGACGACGAGAACAACGACGTAGACGATGAGGCAAAAAAAAAAAAAAAAAAATAACACACGAGACGAAAAATGAAGTTTTAGGAGTTGTAAAAATTTCTACTGGAATAGCAAAATAATTTATAGAGAAATTGGTAGGAGAAGGAAAAAGGAATAAGGAAAAGAGGATGGGAAAGACGGAAAAGAGAGAGAACAAGAGAAAATAGTGATCTTATTATTAGTTGGATAACATTTTTTAAGAGCTACTTAAGTTTTTTTTTTGGGGGAGATTGTAGAAAGAATTTTACGATTGCATTTAGTGTCGGATTGATGTGCGAGAAAAATTTTGCTGATGAGATGAAAGAATGGTTTCTGAAGGTGGTTTTATTCGCACTTAATTAATTTAAAAAAGTTTTATGCAAAAGGTATATATGGTTTTAATGCTGACGATGTTTCAATAAATGATGGTTTTTAATATAAAGACGGTAAAGGAAATTTAATTTAAGAAGTTGCGTTTTTAATTAACAGGATGGTATTAATTGCGAAGGTGGTTTCAATAAAGAAGGTATTTTGAATACAGAAGGAAGATTCAATAAAGAAAGTAGTTTTAATACGGAAGGTGTAGTTTCAATGAAGAAGATGGTTGCAAAAAAGCAGATGGTTTAAATAAAGAAGATGCGGTTTAAATACAAAAGGTGGTACAAATACAGAAGATGGTTTAGGTAAAGATGTTGTTTTTAATACAGAAGATGGTAGAATTAAAGAAGATGGTACAAATACAGAAGATAATGGTACGAATGCAAAAGATGATACAAATACAGAAGATGGTACAAATCCAGAAGATGGTACAAATCCAGAAGATTTTTTTAATACAGTAGATGATACAAATCCAGAAGATAATGGTACAAATGCAGAAGATGATACAAATACAGAAGATGGTACAAATCCAGAAGATTGTTTCAATACAGAAGATGGTACAAATGCAGAAGATTGTTTAGGTACAGAAGTTGTTTTCAATACAGAAGATGGTTTTGATAAAGAAGATAGGTTTCTATAAAGAAGGTGCTTCAATAAAGAAAACGGTTTTAATAAAGAAGGTGCTTCAATAAAGAAGATGATTTTAATTAAGAAGATGATACAAATACAAAAGACGGTTTAGGTACAGATGATGTTTTCAATACGGAAGATGGTATAATTACAGAAGATGGTACAAATACAGAAGATGGTTGCAATAAAGAAGGTGCTTTTTGATACAGACGATGATTTGTAGCACATGATGTTGACTAAAGAAGGTAGTTTTGATAAAGGATTGAATTTTAATTCAGAAGGTGCTTGTTATAAAGAAGATGGTATTAATTATGATGGTAGTTGCAATATAAAAAGTAATTTTAATTTAGAAGATGGTTTTAATACAGAAGACGGTTTCACAACAAAGGGAATTTTAATACACAAGATATTGTTTCAGATTAATGAAGCAAAGATAAGATAATTACTATAAAGAATAATTAGGAAGATGCTATTTATAAAGTGGTTCTGTTTAATGCAGAAGATGGTTTTGATAATGATGGGGATTGCAATAAAGAAGATGCTTTCAATATAGACGATGGTTTCAATGTAAAAGGTGGTTTTAATACTAACTATAATTTTATTAATGAAGGTAGTTTGAATAAAGAAGATGATTCCAATAAAGATGATGATGATTTTAATGCCGAACGAAGTTTCAATGAAGAAGGTGGTTTTAATACAAATAGTAGGTTTAATGCTGAAGGTGGTTTTAAGTGCTGAAGATGTGCTTTTAATGTTAATGATGGTTTCATTATTGATTATGTTTTCAATACAGAAGATGGTAGAAATACAGAAGATGCTGCAAATACAGAAGTTGGTACAAATACAGAAGATGGTTTCAATGTAGAAGATGCTACAAATACGGAAGATGGTACAAATACAGAAGATGGTTTTAATGCAGAAGATGCTACAAATACAGAAGATGCTACAAATACGGAAGTTGGTACAAATACAGATGTTGGTACAAATACAGAAGATGGTACAAATACAGAGGATGCTACAAATACAGAAGATGCTACAAATACAGAAGATGCTACAAATACAGAAGATGCTACAAATACAGAAGATGCTACAAATACAGAAGATGCTACAAATACAGAAGTTCGTACTACACTAAGAAAACTGATCCCATTTTAAAAAAATCCTACAGTAAATTAAGTTTTCGTTACAGAAGATGGTACAGCAAAAAAGAAAATTGTTTCCAATAGAGACCTATTCTGTTTCTAATGCACCCAATACTGAAAATCTTCCGGTAATGTTTATCATAATAAATTTAGGTCAAGTTTTGAATCTTGTTTGTTTATTTTCTGTCACATGGAAAAATTTCAATTCTATACAGCAAATTTTCCTACTTTCTACATAGAAGTAGTTCGAAGTGTATAAATATAATTATTTCCAAAAAGTTTGTTATTTTAGCAATCATTATTCTCTATATATATATTATGTATACAATGTACATAAACAAGATTTTCAACATACAAAAGGATATGCATTTCAACACTCATCATTAAATGACGTGGGCGTGTTTAAAAAAAACACATTTCTGGCATATTTTTCTCGACAGCTCCTAGTGTCTGCAAACTGACACGTTATTTAGTGTCGAATTTCATGTTTCTCCTCCCCGGTGTGTTCATATATATATATTAAGAAACCAAAACTTATCAAAATAAGACCTCTCTGGAAAAAATGGCTTTTTTTTACTAAATATTTTACTATTTTTTTGTCATATTCTTCGAAATTATCTTCTAAATACAAGGAGTCATCTCTTATTACTATTATTTGGAAAATAATTTCGAATGATTTAAAAAGAGTCATTTAAAGGGTATTTAGAAATAGATTTCGAAAGGTTTGGAAATGGAGACGAAAACCTTTTTGGCTATAGGTGCTAAATTTCCCAAGGAATCTTTCTTACCGTTTTTAATTCGAAACTTCGACAACAGCTGCAGTCCATTTAGAACTATATATGTGTAGATTAACTAAATTTTAGGCCAAACGGTTAAAATGTACGGAAATCAAGTCAAAAATGCCCCTGAGCTAAACGATTTTTGGTCAAAGATGCGGATTTATTTTTTTCTGTCAACTAGCGAATGGTAATTAACAACAACAAAAAAAACCGTTTAGTTCCGGATTAGTTTGCCACTTTGATTCTCTGCACCATCTTCGGTTCTCGCACCTCTTTCCCATGGGATTCGAGGCTGACTAAAGTCATTACTCTCGGCTGTCAAACGAGAGGGAAAATGGGGACAGAATTTTTACACGACACACATGTGTTTGTCTCTCTCTTTCTGTGACAGATGTCACAATTAGAAATGTCTTAAGGAAGAAGCAGTGGTAATTTTCGGGTATTATTTTTCTTTTTCTCATCATCATCATTATCATCAGTGCAGTGCTCGTCTGTCTTTAAGTTCATCCGTTCATCTCCGACACTCTCACGAATTTTTAAGGGGGTGGTTGAGTTGGACACACGTGTTTTCATTCTTGTGTGAATCCCAGAAGGGAGCGATGAGACGAAAGAGAGAGAGAGTGAGAGAGAGAGAGTGCCAAGGGTGGTGTGCGCCCAGAAGGAGACAGATAGACAGACAGTGAGAGGGAGAGAGAAAGAGAGGCGATAAAATTCAACAGTTGGCCCCGAATTCTAGGTTCCGATCCAGACTGATAACCCCACGGACACGATTTACTCGACTTCTTCATGATCGACGAATATTCTTTAAGATTCTCTTTAACCTTTTTCTGTTTTATTTTCTTCGTCTCTTTTCTTCTTTTTACCCTTTTTCTTTACTTTTTTCGGTTCTTCTTTTTCAAATTTTTGACTTTTCGTCTCTTCCTGTATATGAAAGGTTGGTTCTTTATTTACATCAACTTTGTTGTACGAAGCACAGGATTCATTAAAATTAGACCTTGTGAATTTTTACCACCGTTAGTATTTGCACCATCTTCTGTATTTGTACCAACTCCTGTATTTGTGACATTTTCTGTATTTGTATCAACTACTTTATTTGTATCAACTTCTGTAATAATACCATTTACTGTATTTGTAGCATCTTCTGTATTTGTAGCATCTTCTGTATTTGTACCATCTTCTATATTTGTAGCATCTTCTATATTTGTAGCATCTTCTGTATTTGTACCAACTTCTTTATTGAAACTACCTAAAACCTCTTCTGTATTTGTACTATCTTCTATATTTGTACCGTCTTCTACATTGAAATCATCTTCTTTATTGAAAGCATCATCTGTACCTAAACCATCTTCTGTATTTGAACCATCTTCTATATTCAAACCATTATCAATAATAAAACCACCATAACATTAAAAGCATGGTTTTATCAATAATAAAACCACCATAACATTAAAAGCATACCTTAAGCATTAAACCTACCATTTGCATTGAAAAACCATCTTCTTTATTCAAAACACCTTTGGAATTAAAATTTAATCCTTTATTGAAACTACCTTCTTTACTGACCATCATCTTGTACAAACCATCTTCTGTTTCAAAAAACACCTTCTTTATTGCAACCATCTTCTGTATTTGTACCATCTTCTGTAATTCTTAATCATCTTCTGTATTGAAAACATCATCTGCACATAAACCATCTTCTGTATTTGTACCATCTTATTAATTAAAATCATCTTCTTTGTTGAAGCACCTTCTTTATTAAAACCATCTTCTTTATTGAAGCACCTTCTTTATTAAAACCATCTTCTTTATTATAAGGCACCTTCTTTGTTTAAACCATCTTCTTTATTAAAGCACCTTCTTTATTTAAACCATCTTCTTTATAGAAACCTTCTTTCTTTATCAAAACCATCGTCTGTACTAAAAACATCATCTGTACCTAAACAATCTTCTGTATTTGTACCATCTTCTCTATTTGTATCATCTTCTGTATTAAAACCATCTTCAGTATTTGTATCATCTGCTGTATTTGTATTATTTTCTGCATTTGTACCATCTTCTGTATTTGTACCATCTTCTGTATTGAAAACATCATCTGTACCTAAACAATCTTCTGTATTTGTATACCATCTTCTGTATTGAAAACATCATCTGTACCTAAACAATCTTCTGTATTTGTACTATCTTCTATACTTAAACCATAATCAATAATAAAACCATCTTTAACTTTAAAAACACACCTTCAGCTTTAAAAAGCACCTTTAGCATTAAAACTACTTTCTGTATTGAAACCATCTTCTCTATTGAAACTACCTTCTGCATTAAAACCACCTTCTGCATTAAAACCATCACCTTTTTTTATTGGAATCATCTTCTTTATTGGAACCATCTTCTTTATTGAAACTATCTTCTGTATTGATACCATCTTCTGGATTGATACCATCTTCTGCATTAAAATCATATCTTGTACTAAAATCACATTTTGTATTGAAACCATCTTCTGTATTTGTACCACCTTTTTTATTAAAACCATCTTCTATGTATTGAATACATCTTCTAACTTGTAACTATACTTGATTCTTTAGGATTAAAACATCGTTATTTATTTAAAGCATCTTCTTTATTGAAACCAGTCTCTTGAATATCAAAAGCTTCTTCTGCATTAGAACAATCTTCCTAATTAAATACATCTTCCGAACTATATATATAAAGTATATCCGCTCTAAATGAAGGAAAATAAATTGATACCATCTTTAACGAAACTAAATATCATATTTGGGAAAAGTATACATATGTTTGGCATCTGGTATTATTACTTTTCATGTGTACATGATCTATTTCTTAAAACGTAAATAATTCTAAACCTAATAAAAAAACGGTTTTTTGGCATATCACTAATCACATTGTCTGCTAGAACAACTTTATTCTGTTACAGACGAATTAACTAATTGCCTCGTATTAAAACTTCTATTCCATTCAGGTACTTATCAGCACAAGTTATCATGAAGCATCTTCTTTAATAATTCCACAGGAATTTCGCCTAGATATACGAAAGCTGCGAGATATTTATTTTCTTATTTTGGAGTCTCCACTTTTCTTAATTATGGTAACGTATATAAATAGTTTCTCCATATGGCTCCTGTAAATAAAACATTAAATCAAAGAGTTGATAGGGTGTCAAAGTAATAATTACATATTCATTAAAAGTACCAAAAGTAGAAAGGAAATCCAGTGAATAAAATTCAAAACTTATTAATTTGGGTAAAGAAAGATTTTCCAATTTCGAAGTTGTTGCCATCATTCTTGAATGACGAGGGGGAAGATGAAAAGGTCACAATCGTTTAGTTTCCTTCAGCTATTGAATGTAAAGTGTATACGCACAATTATCAGAAATTAAAGTACTATACGAGAGAGAGAGAGAGGTGGGGGGAATAACTCCGGAAGATTTGTTTCTCTCAATCATATACATATAGGAATGTTGGCTAAGGGAACACCTTCCAAGAGGGGGAGAGAAGGGACTAAAAAAAGGGGTGATGGTGTTGGTGGTTTCTACGACAATATACATTATGGTATATGAGGGCGATCTGTTTGCGATGGTGGTAGTGGTAGTGGTGGTGGTGGTTGTTCGGGACGATAGTTGAGAGAGCACCCGATAGCAAAAGAACGCCGCCGACGCCCGGCGTAGTCGCATATATATAGTAGCGCCGACTATACCGAGTGGTTTAAAGGAGAAAGGGGTGGGGGGTGGGTGCGAGAGGCGGTTTGAACATGTGTAGGATGAGAGCGACTGAGGTAAAAAGTGGGTGTAGGAGGAGATGAAAAAAATCAAAAAGAGCTTTTTTTTTCTCTCTCCCTCTCTCTCTCTCTCTCTCTCTCTCTATCTCTCCTCTTTCCTCTCTTGCCTCCCCAACCCACGATGAATTCTCCAAAGAGGTTTGGGGTGGGGGAGTTTTTCAGCTCTTTCAAACCCCAACCACTACTTTCTTTCTCTTTCTCTCTCTATCTTTCGCTCTCTTTCTCTATCTTTCGCTCTCTTTCGCTCTCTTTCTCTATCTTTCTCTATCTTTCGCTCTCTTTCGCTCTCTTTCTCTATCTTTCTCTATCTTTCGCTCTCTTTCTCTATCTTTCTCTATCTTTCGCTCTCTTTCGCTCTCTTTCTCTATCTTTCGCTCTCTTTCGCTCTCCTTCTCTATCTTTTTCTATCTCTCTCTCTTTTTCTCTCTTTTTCTCTCTTCTTCTCTCTTTTTCTCTCTATATTTTTCTCTCTCTTTCTCTATATAGTCAGTACCCACCGAATACAACTTTCTCCCTCCCTCCCTCCCCCCCACAACCTACCTTCTTTTCCATTTTACTTCTCTCTCCCCCCAAAACAGGAGGGGGGAGAAGTATATCTTCCTTCTCTCTCTATCCCCCAAAGAGGAGGGGGGAGAAGTATATTTCCCTTCTCTATCTCGCCCCCTTCATCACCCAAATAAGGGGGGAGGAAGTATATCTTCCCTCACTTCCCCCGAAGTGAGGGGGGGGGGTGGTACCTCTTTGGGGGTAAAGTAAGAACTGTGGAAGAAGAAGAAGGGGGGGAGGGGACTGCTGGGAGTACTCTGACATTCTTTCGTGTCGGCGTTGGCATTGGCGGGGGGAGGGGGGATGTTGGTTGAAAAAAAAAAGAATTCATAAAAAATGCAAGAGAGCCGAGAAAACGGGAGGTGAAAAAAAAAATCGTCCAGCCTAGGAAAAGAACGAGGGGTTAAACGAAAGAGAGAGAGAGAGAGAGAGAGAGTGACTCTCCCCCCTGAATGTTAAGGGGGGGGGCACATGGTGCACATGCGTGACGGTCCGTTTGGTATATGTATATATATATATATATACACAATATATATATATATATATATTCTATACTATACTAGAGGCGACGTATTGATCAGCCAAAGAGCGCCACGACGCCGGGCGTCCTTTCTGCGAGCCTTGCTTTTTTTCGGCGCCGAGAGCGCTCTTCGTGGGTGGGCCGGGGTAAAAAAGGAGGTGGGCTAGTGGGGTAAAAGGGGGATTTCACTCGAAAGAGGGTTTGAGTGACTAAATGTAGAGAATCCATGGGGAATATATACGTATATATATATATATATATATAGTACATGGATTTTCTCTTCACTCTTTTCCTAGGCAATGGTTGAGGGGGGAGGGAAAGGGGTGGGGGAGTAAGGATTCCAAACAGTGAGGGAAAGTTTTTTTTCGGTGGGAGGGGGGTAGAAATTGAGATGAAGAAAAAGAAGAAGAAGAAGAAGAAAATAAAAAAAAGGTACCTCGACCTAGCCCAATGGACATTGTGACGTCATCATATATGGTACTAAAGATTCAGTCCCTTTCTTCTTCATCCCCTGTGACCCCCTTCTCTTTGACCCTTAGCCAATTTAACCGGCAATTGTGGTTTTTTTTGCCACACACAAACACACACTATTTTTTTCATATTTAGCAAAAGAAGAAAAATTTGTCTCGTATTTTGGAAAAAGTTGAAAAAAAATTTATTTATTTATTTATTTTTTCCTCTCCCTCCCTCCCTTTAATCATATACTATGAACGGGGAATCAAATTTATAATATACACTGAGAAAAAGTTATACTCAATTTTAGCAAAAAAATAATTTTAAGTGATTTTTGTTTAATTGAAATTAGTTTGTAGGCTTAATTCCAACATATAGAAAATATCTACTGCTTTCATTTAAAAGTATATTATTTGTTTAAATAATTATATTTAATTCAAACATACTTTCTGTTTTAATTTAAACAAAAAAATATATAATTAAAAATTTTCTGTTTAACTCAAACTTAAACGGTTGATTATATAAATAATTTAAAATCAACCACAACTTATGTTTAAATTAAATTTATATATTTTTTTAACTTAACCAAAAAATTGGTTTTAAGTAAACTTAAATATTTTTGACTTTATAGTGAAGATATTTTAAAATTGATTTAAATAAAATAAATGTTAAAGTTTTTCTTAGTAAAAAAATTTATTTAATTGTCTTTTGCGGTTTTGGTTAAATATGAAACATTTTTAAAATTATTTTTTAATATAATTAAAAATTTTGTAATACAGTCTTAATATATATATCGAATTGAAGCTTAGAAGCTACCGTTTATTTTTCTCTTATATTTAGTTTAAATTAAATAAATGAAATTTGTTAAATAATAAAGTTAATTATATTTTTAAACTGTTTTTTAATTGTACGTAATCTATAAAAAAATATTTGAAGTTGTAGCCTAAAAAATTCGTTAAATTATGTTTCAATATTTTTAAATTTAAAAACGTGAATTTTTTATTTGACAAACTAATTCATCTCTAAAAGCCTTTTTCACATTTGCCAAGCGTTATTGTTTTGTTTTTAATTTTTTAATAATTATTTTCAAACACCTAACCCTTGGAATTATAAAAAAAATTTCCGTTTTATTTGAAATAAAATATTTTCAATTTTTTAAAAAATAATATATTAATTAGAAAGTTAAATAACAAAATTATAATTAAAAATAAAAATTTTTTTTTACAGAAAATATCAATTTTGAACTTAAAATGCGATAAATTAAAAAATTCCTTACAATTTTTTTCGGTTCAATATAAAAAAATATATATTAGTTATTTTTAAAAAGATAAAATAGTTCTAAATAAATTATTAAATACACAATTCGTTAAATTATTAATAATGTTAAAAGTTTAATAAATTAAAGAAATTGAATTTAAAAGAAATTTTTTTGACAAAAACCCCAATATTGATTATACAGTTTATTTAACCTTAAAAACTAATATTAAAATGATGCTATGAAAGGCTTATTTATGAAAATTAATTTTAAGCAACTCAGATTTTCATCTTTAAACGTATTTAAAATCCACGCATTACAAAAAAATCCAAAAAATGTAAAAATTAATTTTTTTTAGTTTTTGGAAAAAAACAGGTGCCTTTCAGGAGAATCACCCATATTTATAAATCAAATAAATCATTTTCTCAGTGTAAATATTTTTGTTATTTAGGAAAAAAATTTTTTTTAAAGAATTCTCAAGGTATTACTATATATTAATGATAAGAAGACAATGTGAAGGGGTTTGGTCAGTTTAAAAAAAGGGGGGGATGACCCCTCCCTCTTTATGTTAACTCAACTCGCACGTGAATTTAAAAAAAATGAGGGGGGATTTTTAATTTTGAAAAAATTATAGTTAGTCTGAAATATTTAGAATTTGCAAAATATGTTAATTTTTCGTATTATTGTTTAATTTAGCCCAATTTTTTAATTATTTTCATTGACAAATATTTGGAAAATTTAAGAAAATAAGCATTTTATATACACGTTTATTGATTATAGGGAAAATTGTTTATCGAAGATTTTCCTTCTTTAATTTCTTTAATAAGGTTATTTTTGTTTGGTCCTTTTTTATTTTAATTGGCTGCAATTTTTTTCATTAAATTGCAGTGATGATGATGATGATGTTGATAATGATGATGAAAAGCAATAATAGAATTTATAAATTTTATTTTTAAGAGTAGTTCCTTTTTTCTATATATAAAGATTTTGCTTTTCTTTATTTTGTTTTTTTTTTTTTTTTGCTATTTCTCTAATTTCTTCTTTGACAATTTTTCCATCATCTTTTGTTATGGGGTTTTTTTTGTATTTCTTTTTGATTTTTTCTGCTCTGTTTTTTTTATTATATGTACTGCTTTTTTGCCTCAATCTCGTTCTCTTTTATCTTTCTCTTTCCCTCTCTTTCTCTTTTTTCTTTCTATTTCCCTCTCTCTTTTTTTTCTCTTTTCCTCTCTCTCTCTCTCTCTCTCTCTCTCTTTCTTTCTCTCTTTTTTTCTATTTCTCTGTTTCTGCCCGTTTCCGTTTCTTTCTGCAGTTTTCTTTTTTTTTATTTTCTGCTCTCTCTCTTTTTCTCTCTCTCTCTCTCTCTCTCTCTTTCCATATCCCAGCCGTGAGTATATATCGATCTTGCTACACCTGGACGACGATGTTGCCTCTAGTGGATTTAGGGTAGAAGGTCCTCTCCCCCCCTCTCTCTCTGTCTCTCTTCCTCTCCTTCTCTCTCGTTCGTTCGTTCACCACTCGTTCTCCTTCACGTCTGATCAGAAGATTTTCCAATTCAGTTCTATTTGAAAAACTCGCTCTCCTCTCACTCACTCTTTCTCGCTTTCTCTTTTTCTCTCTTTCGAGCATTTTCGACCAAATATCGCATTAAACTTTTGTCCCCTCGTCGCATGTTCCACTTGAAGCAACTCATTAACCCCTCGAGGATCACTGGTGACAAGAGCGATTTTTGAAAATTCCCGATTAATTCGTAGTCCTACAGTATATATATATATATATGTTGACGTTGTTTGTTATGTTGCTACTGAATTGAAAACACAGTTTTCTTAAAAGTATCAAAATTAATACCAAAGTGGATCAAATTGAATCCAAAAACTCTGGATCAATTTTTTATTTTATCCGCATTTTTGGCATCAATTCGTTGCCATTTGATACTTTTATGTTAGCACTGAAACTGTAAATAATGTCATTTCTTCATTCATTTATTATTACAATCATCTTCTGCGTATTGAAACTACATTCATTCACTGCAAAAATAAGTATCTTATTTGATATCTTAAAATAAGACGTAACGATGGAAAAATGGTAGCTTCTGGGAAAATTTAAATTAAAATAAGATGTTTTCTAAATTATCTTACGGATTTTTAAGATGCTTTATACGTCTTAGATGTTTCTTCTATCTTTGAAAAAGAAAAGACTCTTCTATAATTTTTTTAAAGTATCTTAAATTAAGATGTTTCTGTCTCAATAAGATTATGTTAGCGCTAAGTTACTTGTGAATTGTAAGATGCGAAAACAATTTCAGTTACTAAAACCTAAGAAGCATAAAATGTCTTACATATAAGCACATAGTTAAGCTCAAAACTTTTTTCCCCAAAAATATGCCGAAAATGTGTATGAAGATACTCTAAACATCTTATAAATTAAGATATTTTAAGTATGACTAAAAAGTGACTATACCATAACATCTTAGAAATGACTACAAAAGCATCTTAATTGAGATATTTCTTTTTGCAGTATTATTACAATCATCTTCTGTATTGAAACTACATTCATTATTAAAATCATCTTCTTTATTTAAATAAGCATCTTCTATATTGAAATCATCTTCTTTATTGAAAGCATCTTCTACATTGAAAGCATCTTCTACATTGAAAGCATCTTCTACATTGAAAGCATATTTAATATTGGAACCATCTTCTTTATCAAAAACTATCTTTTTTATTAAAACCATCTTCTATATTGTAACCATCTTCTGTATTGGAACCATCTTCTGTATTTGTACCATCTACTGTCTTTGTATCATCTTCTGTATTTGTACCATCTTCTATATTGAAACCATCATCTGCATTTGTACCATCTTCTGTATTTGAATCATCTTCTGTATTTGTACTATCATCTGTTTTTGTACCATCTACTGCATTTGTACCAACTTCTGCATTAAAACCATCTTCTGTATTTGTACCAACTTCTGTATTTGTAACATCTTCTATATTTGTACCATCTTCTTTATTAAAAGTACCTAAACCATCTTGTGTATTTGTACCAACTTCTGTATTTGTAACATCTTCTATATTTGTACCATCTTCTTTATTAAAAGTACATAAACCATCTTGTGTATTTGTACCAACTTCTGCATTAAAACCATCTTCTGTATTTGTACCAACTTCTGTATTTGCAGCATCTTCTGTATTTCTACCATCTTCTGTATTGAAAACATATTAATCAATAATGAAACCATCATTAACATTCAAAGCACACCTTCAGCATCAAAAACCACCATTAGCATTAAAACTACCTTCTGTATTGAAACCATCTTATTCTTTATTGAAACTATATACGTTCTGCATTAAACCAATCATCTTCTTTATTGGAATCATCTTCTTTAATCAATCTACCTTTATTATTGAAATCATCTTTTGTATCAAGACCACCTTCTATATTGAAACCATCTTCTTTATTGCAACCATCTTCTACATTAAACAGAACCACTTTATTAACAGCATCTTCCTAATTATTCTTTATTGTTTAATTATCTTTGCTTCATCCATCTGAAACAATACCTTCTGTATTAAAATTCCCTTTGTTGTGAAACCATCTTCTGTATTGAAACCATCTTCTAAATTGAAATTACTGTTTATATTGCAACCACCATCATAATTAATACCATCTTCTTTATAACAAGCACCTTCTAAATTAAAATTCAATCTTTTCTGAAAACTACCTTCTTTACTCAACATCATGTGGTATAAACCATCTTCTGTATCAAAAAGCACCTTCTTTATTGCAACCATCTTCTGTATTTGTACCATCTTCTGTATTTGTACCATCTTATGTAGTTCTATCATCTTCTGTAATTCTACCATCTTCTGTATTTGTAACATCTTCTATACTGAAACCATCATCTGCATTTGTACCATCTTCTGTATTTGAAACATCTTCTGTATTTGTACTATCATCTGTTTTTGTACCATCTACTGCATTTGTACCATCTTCTAAATATTTGTACCATCTTCTTTATTGAAAGTACCTGAACCATCTTCTGTATTTGTACTATCTTCTATATTTGTACCGTCTTCTACATTGAAACCATCTTCTTTATTGAAAGCATCATCCGTACCTGAACCATCTTCTGTATTTGTACCATCTACTGACTTTGTATCATCTTTAGTATTTGTGACATTTTCTGTATTTGTACCATCTACTGTATTTGTATCATCTTTTGAATTTGTACCATCTTCTGTATTTGTATCATCTTCAGTATATTTAAAACATTATCAATAATGAAATCACCGTAACATCAAAAGCATACCTTCAGCATTAAACCTACACCATTTGTATAAAAATAATAATCTTCTTTATTGAAACTACATTCTGCATTAAAGCCCATCATCTTCTTTATTGAAATCATCTTATCGCTGTTCCAGTTAAAGGTTTTTTTTCGTGTATATAAATTATCTGCTAAGCCAAAAATTTCATTTAAATACTTAATAATAATAATAATAATAATAATAATAGTAATAATAAAAAATTTTTTGATAAAAAAAATAATCGAATGCTACTGAAAGAGTGAAAAATTGAAAAAAATTGACTTTTCTCCATTTTCGTGCGAATTTCGGATGGAAGGGTAAATTAATTCTCAATTTTTACACTAATGTGTGGGATGTATAAAATATATTCTCCGGCTACAGGTGGCACCATGCTGTGATGATCCTTGTGAGAAAATTCTCCGTGACTTCGGTGTCGAGGGTAAGATGACAGGATCTGAATTTAGAGCGAGGGAGTATAATATATATATATAGACAGATAAGTGTCTTTGAGTGTGTGAGAGTGGTGGACAGTGAGAATTCTCAATCGGAAGATCCCTCTCATCCACCAGAAAAGCAGGACACAAGAGATAAATAGAGAAACATTTCTTTTTTTATTTTCAAAATGGATAAAAATGCAGAAATCTTGATTTCTTCTTCTTTTTCTTCTTCTTCTTCTTCTTTCACAAGTGCCGGAAATTGTCACAATTTCTATTTTTGAGTGGGAAGTAAAAAAAGAAAATTTTTTTCCTAAAGGAAATTTTCCCAGGCTACTAAAAAAAAAAGAAGAGGGAGTAATGATAATCTATTTTCTATATCTATATATTTTGAGACGTAATTTACCAGCAAAAGTAAAAACAAAAGGGAAGAATGAGAAAAAAAACCATGTTTCCGGATTTATTTCCTGTTTCTCTAATTTCTGTATATACAAGAAAGACTTTGTTTCACCCTTGAAGAAGAAATTTTTTTTTATTCTTTTTTTCTTTCTTGGTTATAAATTCTTTTTTTTTGTAAATAGTCTAACGAGGAATTGTTGGGAGAAAAAGTAAAAAAAAGTCCCCCTTGTTTGCTTTTTTTTTAAATGACTTCACATGCAGGAGAGTTATGACTTTTGGGGGGTGGTTCCATAAATTAAGATCTAATGAGAAGTAAAATAGAAATTAAGTATATATATATATATATATACTTTTGGGATGAATTGAAAAAAAATATTGTTTCTTTGCTTCCTTATGAAGAAAGATTCTTTTTTTTCTATGTTTTTGTAGCGCAGATTTGAGTATTTTTTGTTGCTGTTGTTACGAGTAGATTTAGTATCACGTGCAGAATCTTCTTGAATTTTTCTTCATTATGAATATATTATTTTTAGCCTTATTATCAAAATGAAAGTGGTTTTAATACAGAAGGTAATTTTTATACAGAAGGTAGTTTTTCAGAATGTAGTTTTAATATATAAAGCAGTTTTAATACAGAAGGTAATTTTAATACAGAAGGTAGTTTTAATTAGGAAAGTAATTTCAATAAAGAAGGTAGTTTCATAAAAAGTAGTTTAATATCTATAGTAGTTTTAATACATAAGATAGTTTACAAAAAGTAGTTTTAATATATAAAGTAGTTTTAATGCGTAATGCAGTTTTAATAATGAAAGTAGTTTCGATACAGAAGGTAATTTTTATACATAAAGTAGTTTCAATATATGAAGTAGTTTTAATACAAAATGTAGTTTTAATAATAAAAGTGATTTTAATACAGAAGGTAGTTTTAATATACAAAGTAGTTTTAATAATGAAAGTAGTTTCAATACATAAGGTAGTTTTGCAGAATGAAGTTTCAATATATAAAGCAGTTTTAATACACAGTGCAGTTTTAATATATAAAGTAGTTTTAATACAGAAGGTAGTTTTAATTAAAGTAGTAGTTTCAATAAAGAAGATAGTTTCATAAAAAAGTAGTTTAATATCTATAGTAGCTTTAATAAATAAGGTAGTTTTACAAAAAGTAGTTTTTTATATAAAGTAGCTTTAATAATGAAAGTAGTTTCAATACAGAAGGTAGTTTTGCAGAATGAAGTTTCAATATATAAAGCAGTTTTAATACACAGTGCAGTTTTAATATATAAAGTAGTTTTAATACAGAAGGTAATTTTAATACACAAGGTAGTTTTAATGAAGAAAGTAATTTTAATACATAAATTACTTTTAATATAGAAGGTAGTTTTACAAAAAGTGGTTTTAATACAGATGGTAGTTTTAATAATAAAAGTGATTTTAATACAGAAGGTAGTTTTAATAATGAAAGTAGTTTCAATACAGAAGGTAGTTTTGCAGAATGAAGTTTCAATATATAAAGCAGTTTTAATACACAGTGCAGTTTTAATATATAAAGTAGTTTTAATACAGAAGGTAATTTTAATACACAAGGTAGTTTTAATGAAGAAAGTAGTTTTAATACATAAATTACTTTTAATATAGAAGGTAGTTTTACAAAAAGTGGTTTTAATACAGATGGTAGTTTTAATAATAAAAGTGATTTTAATACAGAAGGTAGTTTTAATAATGAAAGTAGTTTCAATACAGAAGGTAGTTTTACAGAATGAAGTTTCAATATATAAAGCAGTTTTAATACACAAGGTAGCTTTAATACCTATAGTAGTTTCAACACAGAAGGTAGTTTTAATAAAGAAAGTAGTTTCGATACATAAATTAGTTGTAATACAAAAGGTAGTTTTAAAAATAAAAGTGATTTTAATACAGAAGGTAGTTTTAATAATAAAAATAGTTTTAATACATGAAGTAGTTTCAATCATGAAACTAATTTTAATGCAGAAGTTTATTTAAATAAAGTAAGTAGTTTCAATACAGAAGTAAGTTTTAATAAAGAAGGTAGTTTCAATAATGAAGGTAGTTTTAAAAATGAATATGATTTTAATATATTTAACTATATTTATTATTACAATTTAGTTAAATTTTAATAGAAATAATATTAATGAAAATATCAATATCAATATCAATATTGACGGTGATTTTTGAAAGAGAGGGGATAGAATAGGAATGGTGGGAGAAGTAGGTTAAGAGGGTCAATGGGGGTCCTGAGAAGGGAAACGAGGTCATTTCAGATTTTTAGAGTTTATCTAGTGGTACTGTTTAAATTTGTAAAAAAAAGAGGGTCGTTGAAGGAAACTTTTTAAGAATCCCCCCACCCTTCTCTCTCTCTCTTTCTCTCTTTTTCTTTCACTTTTACTCTCTTGTGTGAAAGAGACAGAGAGAGAGAGAGAGAGAGACTCGTTTTCTTGTCCAGAAAACGATATTTATATAGAACGGGGCGAGGGTGGATAATAGACTATAAAAAGGGACAGGATCACTGCCCTTTTTGCTACAGGTGGTTCCTTCACTGAAATCATTCTTGTGTGTGAGAAAAAAAAAGAGAGAGAGAGAGAGATAGAAGTTTATTAAGCATCTTTCGTCTTCTTATTTTACCCTCTTGTAGTTCCATTTCCCACCCCCCTCCAACAAAAAAAACAGGATATGATCTCTCTTTATATAAATGGACATGGCTAGTTTTAAATTATAGTCTTTCAAAATATTTGAAAGCTTCTCTATTATATGTTCTCTTTAAAATAGCCACTTCAAAAATATATATTGACATACATTTATATATGTGTGTAGTTTTTATTTCATTTCCTCCGGATATTTCAAATTTATCACCATTTTAATTTTTCTCTTTTTTTCATGTTTGGAATTTTAATTCACGAAATAAATTGAAATAAATTCGTGAAATTATTTTTACAAACACTTTTTTTATTTGAAAAAGAAAAGCAGCTGTTTAATATTGCAATTGGAAAAAAAATTGCCTTTTCTTTGAGAAAAAGGAGCAAAAAAAAATTATTTTTCAAGTTCTATTCGCTTGGTCTCGTGGTAAAACGTTATGTCTGTGGAGCGAACAAACCGGGTTCAATTCTTTGCGAATGTAAATTTTTTTTTCCTACCCGAATTCACCTCTATTTTTATTCTAAAATATTATTAAACCCCTTAAAATAAATTAAAGAAAATAATTAAAATTCTATAAAAAATGTTAAATAAATTTTTTAAAAAATCGCCGAATTCGAAACAAAAAAATAATTTATTTTGAAAGAAAACTGAAGAGAAAAAGAAAGCTGGAGGAAAAAGAATTTTTGACAAATTCAATCAGAAATTATATTTTTAATATTTCCTTTTCATTAGGAAAAAAATCACTCACTTTTATTCTGATGTGATGAAATTTCTATTTTCGAAAAAAAAGAAAGAAAAAAAAATGTGTGAAAGAGAGAGAGAGAGAGAGAGAAATTTATCCATATTCTTTTTGAATAAATGTAGGACACTCGTCGATTTTCATCAAATGAATTATTAATCTCGTTAAATTCTGTTTTAAAACTACCGCAAAATGTATATAATGTCACAATTTAATCGAATAATAATTCCGATACAATCTTATTTTATCTGATAAATTGCAATTGCGAGGACTGATGATGGTTTTAATGTATATATATATGTGAGATGGCAAACACAAATATAGTATTTTTATATAATTGTGTATATAAAATAATTTGCTTCAATATTTTTGTATAAATACTTACAGTGTGTTAAATAATCTGTTTCCGGTGCTTTTAATTAATAATTATTATTAATGGACAGAATGCCACATAGAGTATATATATAAAAATATGTGTGGGAGAAATTGAAATTGATTTGTTTCTAATTAATTGTTGTCATTCTTATTTTCTGTTGTTTTTTTGGTTCATTATTGCTTTCTTCATTATTCTTAAATGCATTTTCATTCTTATCTTATTCATTCTTTATATATTTCATTCTTGTTTTCTAAATCACACATACTATATCAAAACAAACACTAAACTAAAAAAATAAAAAAAATAAATAAAAAATACAATACCAAAACCAAAAAAAAATATACCAAACCAAAACAAACACTAAACCAAAACAAACACTAAACCAAAACGAACACTAAATGAAAACAAACACTGAACCAAAAAAATAAAATAAAAAAATAAAATAAAAAAATAAAATAAAAAATACAATATCAAAACCAAAATAAATACAAAACCAAAAGAAAAACAGAAATAAAATCCAAAATCAAAAAAATTTTAAACCAAAACAAATACAAATTCAAAGTAAACACAAAACCAAAAGAAACACACAAAAAATAAATTCTAAATCAAAACAAAGACAAGAGTAATGCACAAAAAAATTCAAAACCAAAACAAATTCGAACCTAAAAGAAATACTAAACCAAAAACAAAAAATAATTGTACCTACTAAAACAAATACAAAATAAAGACAAAACAATAAGAAATACGAAACCAAAACAAACAGAAATGAAATTCGAAACAAATAAAAAACAGCAAACCAAAACAAAAATACTAAATACAGTATATGAAAACAAATAAGAAACCAAACTAAAACCAAAATTAGTACGAAGTCAAAATAAAACCAAAATAAATACGAAACCAAAAGAAACGCAAATTTTAAACAAACGTAAAACCAAAATAAAAGTGAAAGTACAAAAACAAAACAAACGAAAAATCAAAACATTAAACAATAAAACCAAAGGAAAATACAAAACCAAAATAATCACAATATTTAAACGCAAAATTAAAAAAAAAAATTATACAAAACCGATAAAAATCCAAAACCATATAATAACAACAAAAAAAAATACTAAATCAAAAAAGAATTACAACACAAATTATATAAAAACGAAAAATACAAATACAAGAGAAAGATATACAAATAGAGACAAAAATTATAAAACCAAAAATAGAAGATACAATAACAATGAGACAAATACAAAATCAAAAGTAAAAAATACAAAAACAAGAACAAAAAGTACAATAACCATAGTAAGAAGAAAAAAACAAAGACAAAACTACAAAATTTTTATGTAAACAATATTTGAGGAAAAAAATACGAAGCTTAAAAAAATAAACCTAAAAGAAAGATAAAACCAAAAAAAAGATAAAACCAAAAAAATCAATGCAATAAGACAAAATGAAAAGAATTACAAAACCAATACAAATAATAAACCAAAAATAATTCAATATAAGAAAACAAATTTTTTTGAATAATTAAATAAATATACGTAACCAAAAAAAAAACCAAATTTATAATACAAAAATTCAAAGTAAACACAAAATCAAAACGAATAGTAAACTAAAACAAATGCAAAACCAAAAGAAATATAGGTAAACAAAAGCAAAACTATATAATTTCGCACAAAAACAAAACTAAAACAAATACAAAACAAATACAAGACTAAAACAATTTTAAAACCAAAACAAAGAGGTAAACAAAAGAAAAACTAATTTTTTACCAAAACAAATTTATTATACAAAGACCAAAACAAAACGAATACAAAAACAAAACAAATGAAAAACCAAAAATAATTCAAAAACAAAACAAATATGTACCCAAAAGAAAAACAAATTTCAAAACCAAAACAAATACATAAACAAAAGAAAAACTAATTTCTAACAATAACAAATTTATGACAAACACAAAAGTAAAACGAACACAAAACCAAAACCCATTTCAAAACCAAATTAAATACGTAAACAAAAGAAAAACTAATTTCTAATAAAAACAAATTTATAAAAAACACAAAACCAAAACAATTGGAAAACCAAAAATAATTCAATAACAAAACAAATATGAATTTAAAAGAAACACAAAACCAAAACAAATGCAAACCCGAAAATAATTCAATAACAAAACAAATATGTATCCAAAAGAAAAACAAATTTCAAACAATAACACAAAACCAAAACAAATACAAGACTAAAACAATTTTAAAACCACAACAAAGAGGTAAACAAAAGAAAAATTATTTTTTTCCCAAAACAAATTTTTTTACAAACACTAAACCAAAACGAATACAAAACCAAAACAAATGAAATATACCAAAAGAAATTTAAATCCCAAAAAAATATAGGTAAACAAAAGAAAAACTAATTTCGAACAAAAACAATAATTTATGACAAACATAAAAGCAAAACGAATACAAAACCAAAATAAATATAAATCCAAAACAAACACAAAACAAATAAATATAAATCCAAAACAAACACAAAACAAATAAATATAAATCCAAAACAAACACAAAACAAATAAATATAAATCCAAAACAAACACAAAACCAAAGAAAATATGAATTTAAAACAAATACAAAACAAAAAAAATGTAAAACCAAAGGAATGACAAAATCAAAACAAACACAAAAACAAGTGACAAATGCAAAACAAAAATACAAAGACGAAAGAAAGTAAATACAAAAATATAATACAAACAAAAAGAAAAGCAAAACAAAACTAAGTGCAAGAACAATAACAACAACAACAACCAAAACAAATGTAAACAATAAAGTAAACAAAAAAATGATCTTGCAGGAAAATAATAATTTTCGCACAACCATCATTAGGAATATCGAATTAAAGCAAAGTTGTATACATATAAATATATATTTCTCTTTTGTTTTGTTTATTTGTTATCGCATTGTGCGGACAGACGAACGTTTTGATCCGTGACTTGTTTATCACCATAGGAACCTGAAGTGATGCCCAAGGTCACAGGCCTTCCCACAACCCCCCACAAATCCACCCGTCTGTGTTGTGTCTAGACCGCCCTCCAACAACAACTCTCTCTCTCTCTCTCTCACTCACTCACTCTCTCGCACTCCTCCCACACATTACACCTCCCTCCCTTGTCATCGTCAACCTTCGACCGCTACCCTCTCAGAGAGTGAGTGTGAGAGAGAGAGAGAGAGAAAAGTCCGTCTGTCTTGCGCTCCAACGCCCTTGACGTAACATCCCTCATCTCCTTTTGTGTTTGTGTCTGTGTGAGTTGCTCTCTCGTCAATTATTTTGCAACTTCACTTTCAGTAGACTACTTTCCAGTTTGATGCTTCATCCCTCCTCCTCCTCCTCCTCCTTCCACCCTCACTTTCTTCTTGCATTGCGCGCACACACCACCTTCAAGCCCTTTAATATAAGGGCGCGTGCGATCTGCCAGACAAATTCACATTTTTCTCGTCTAAAAAAGCGAGTCAAGCTCAAAATAGATTTCCATTTTTATACACACTAAATTGCATAATTTGTCATTGGGAATTTTTTTTTCCATTTTTTTTTTGCAGCTATACAGCAACGGCGGGCAAATAATATTATATTATATTAATAAGCAGAGGCAGAGATTTTTTTTTAATGACTAGCAGAATTTTAAATTAGGTTGAATAAATTAAAAATTGTCAATTAACTAATATTAATTATAATTAGTATAGTTAACTACTAAATCACATTAATAGGTAATTCTGAATTAGAGATCAATTAACTGTTGAATAACTACTAAAAACACTATTTAGTAGGTATCAATTAACTACTGATTAATTGCTAATGGAATACTAATTACCTACTAATTAATTACTGAGTAATTGCTAAATCACTACTAATTACCTACTAAATAACTATTCATTCTCTACTAATTGCCTACAAAGTAACTATTGATTACCTACTAATTACCTACTAGAAAACTTTTGATTACCTACTAATTAACTAGGAATTATCTACTTATCAATTGCTAAATCAATACTAATTCCCTACTAAATCACTACTAATTACCTACTAAGTCAATACTTATTACCTACTAAATAACTATTGATTACCTACTAATTGCATACTAATTGCCTACAAAATCACTGCTAATTACCTACTGAGTCAATACAAATTACTTACTAAATAATTATTGATTACCTACTAATTATCTACTAAATCACTGCTAATTACCTACTAAGACAATACTAATTACCTAATAAATAACTATTGATTACCAACTAAATAACTATTGATTACCAACTAAATAACTATTGATTACCTAATAAATAACTATTTATTACCAACTAAATAACTATTGATTACCTAATAAATAACTTTTGATTACCTACTCATTACATACTAATTATCTACTAAATCACTGCTAATTACCTACTAAGTCAATACTAATTGAATACTCATTAATTGGTAAATAACTACTAATCGCCTACGAAATCACTACTAATTGACTACTAAATCACTGCTAAATATCTACTAAATCACTACCATTTACCTACTAAATAACTATTGATTACCTACTAATTAAATACTAATAACCTATTTATTAATTGTAAAATCACTACTAATTGTCTACTAAGTGACTACTAACTGCCTACTAAATCACCAGAAGTTAACTACTAATTACATACTTATTAATTGCAAAATCACTATTAATTACTGACTAAATTACTAATTTCCCTACATAATTGCTAAATCACTATCAATTACCTACTAAATAATTCTTAAATAACTATTACTTACCAACTAATTAACTATCAATAGTTTTCAATTAACTATTAATTAACTACTAAATCCATACTTTTTAATTCTTAATTAGCTAGCAATAAACTGTTAAATAACTACTAAAGAACCATTCAATAGGTATCAATTATTAATAATTAACTACCAATATCCTACTAATTAATTGCAAATTAATTGCTAATTAATTACTAATTAAAACCAACTAAATATTCACTAATTAACTACTAATTAACTACCAATAATTTTTAACTATTAATTAACTACTACATTATTTGTCATTATTAAGTAGCTATATAGTGAATTAATGGAAAACTAGTAGTAAATTAATAACGAATTAGTTGTGAATTAATAGCAAACTAGTAGTGTACTAGTAAAAAATTATAGCAAACTAATAGTAAATTATAAGGAACTAGTAGTAGATTAATAACGAAGTAATAGTGAATTAATGGAAAACTAGCAGTAAATTAATAATGAATTAGTAGTGAATTAATAGCAAACTAGTAGTGTACTTGAAGTGAATTAAGAAACTAGTAGTAAATTAATGACGAACTAGTAGTGAATTAATAACAAACTAGTAGTGTACTAGTAGTTAATTAAAAGCAAACTAGTAGTGTACTAGTAGTAAATTAGTAGCAAACTAGTAGTGTACTATTAGTGAATTAATGGCAAACTAGTAGTATATTAACAAGGAAATAGTACATAATTAATAAATAACTAGTAGTGACTAGCAATTTAGTACTTAACTAGTACTTGACAAGTATTTAAATGTTAAAATATTGAAAAAATTGAATTTGTAACTAATTTTTTCTTTTAAATTAGTAAAAAAAATTTATTACTAACTTTGAATTTGTGAACACGACAGTTTGTTAATGAATCAGTAAATGTTACTAATATTTAGTAATTTCTACTAATTAATAACTAATTTTTCTTCATAAAAAAAATATTTCTTATTTGTTTTTTTGCAAAATTCGAAGACGCAAAAATGAGCGACCGAGTTTTCGATGTTTTTCCCTAGGGCAAGGAAAAAAGAAAAAAAAATTTTTACGTTTACTAAAGGGTGGTAGACGTGACACGTAATTGTGAGCAAGGAGAGTGAGAGAGAGGAGAGAGAGAGAGAAAATTCGCCTTCAATCCAACAAACGACGCAAAAGGCTCTTAACAAAGATTAATACTTACTCTAAAGAAAATAAGAATTAAAACATTAAATAAAAAATAATTAAAAATTATTTCCTCTTGTCGCAAAAATAAGTTTGAATAAATATGCTAAAAATAAAAACAAAATTTTGTTTTATCAGAAACAACGAAAATTTCCCATTAGAACGAATTGAAAAAAGACACTAAAAATAAATTTATACTTTGTAAAAATTTGAAAAAAATGACAATAATTTTTTTTCCTTCTTTTTGTTGCAGCAATGTAATCCCCACGATAAGGAAAGTGATTACTGGGGAGGAGGACGAAGTGCAAAGCAGGGCTACGAGGTGATTATCAAATTTCCTTTTTTTCCACAAAATTATTTCCCCTCATTTTTAATTCGAGAACAAATTTTCCACTTGGTGAAGCGCAGCATTTTTTGTTGCAGGCCAAGATGAACGCCGACCATGGCCAACTACAAAAAGGTGAGTCAATTCACACCAAAGCAAAAGAAAAAAAACATTCTATTAACTCTACCTCATTAGTTAGTAATTAATTATTTACTGGAATAGAAATAAAAAAAAAACAAAAGACAAAACAGCAAAAAACGAAACCACAAAAAACATTTACCAATAAAAATAGAAATAAATATGACTAGCAATAAATAGCAAATAAATAACAATAAATTGCATAAATAGAAACATATCCACAATTAGAAAATATCAATAAATGTAGCAATAAATAAAAACGGTAAATAGAAAAAACCACCAAAATCAAAATAGCAATAGCAATAAAAATACCAAAAAAAATTACAAAAAATAGCAACAGTAACAAAAATAGCAATAGCAATGAAAAACTAAATGAAACCAGCAATAGTTAAAACAGTAGCTAATATTTATAATAATTATTAAAATAGCAATTAAAGAAACAAGAATAGATAGCAAAAGATACTCAACAGCAATAGCAACAAAAAAGAGCAACAGCAATAGAAGAAAAATGAAGCTAATAAAATTAGCAATAATAGTATCAATAGAAAAAAGTAATTAAAAACTTTCAATAGCCAAAAAATAGCAGTGAATATAGTATAAGCAATAAAAGTAGCGATAAAAACAGCAAAAAATAAATAATCAAAAGGGGGGAAATAGCAAAAAAAAATAAAATAAAAATAGCAGTGAAAATAGTAAATATTAATAAAGAATAATATATCAATGTTATTAAAAAAGAGCAAAAAATAGGAAACAAAAGTAAAAATAGCAAAAATGTCAATAAAAAGAAAAAAAAAGAAAAGTTCAGGTTTTAGAAAAAACGCAAATATAACTTGACAATGCAAAAAAATTGTAAAAATAAAACACAGGAAAGGTCAAATAGTAAAGATAGAAAACAAAAATTGAAATAACAAAAATAGCAAAAATGGAAAATAAAAAATCAAATAGCAATAATAGAAAATAAAAATTGAGTTAGCAAAAAAATCAAAAATTGAAAAAAATAGCAAAATAAGAAAAAATAAAAAAACAAAAATTATAATAGCAAAAATAAAGTAATACGTTTAAATAGCAATGATATGAAAAAATAGCAAAAAATAAAATACAGATAAGGTCAAATAGTAAAAATAGAAAATAAAAATTTAAATAACTAAAATAGCAAAAGTGGAAAACGACAAATTTCAAATAGCAAAACTAGAAAAATTGTAAAACAAAAATTGCAATAGCAATAATAGTAATAATTGAAAACAATAATTTAAAAAGTAAAAATTGATACAACAAAAATAGCGAAATAGTAAACAAACATTTAAATAGCAAACATAGCAAAAATAAAAACAAGAAATCAAATAGCAATAATAGAAAATAAAAATTTAATGAGCAAAAAAAGTAAAAATGGGAAATAATTTTTTAAACAGTAAAACAAGCAAAAATAAACAACAAAAATTTAGATAGCAACAATAAAAACCAAAAATTTAAGTAACGGATATATCTGTTACTTAAACAAAAATTTAAATAGCAAAAATAGAGAATAAAAAATCAAATAGAAAAAATAGAAAATAAAAAATCAAATAGCAAAAATACAGAACAAAAAATCAAATAGCAAAAATAGAAAACAAAAATTTAAATATCAAACATAGCAAAAATAGAAAACAAAAATTTAAATATCAAACATAGCAAAAATAGAAAAACAAAAATCAAATATAAAAAAAAAAGGAAAACAAAAAATTAAATTGCAAAAATAGCAATAATAGAAAATAAAAAATCAAATTGCACAAATAGAAAAGAAAAAATCAAATAGCAAAAATAGAAAAGAAAAAATCAAATAGCAAAAATAGAAAAGAAAAAATCAAATAGCAAAAATAGAAAACAAAAATTTAAATATCAAACATAGCAAAAATAGAAAAACAAAAATCAAATATTAAAAAAAGGAAAACAAGAAATTAAATTGCAAAAATATTAATAATAGAAAATAAAAATTAAATTGTTAAAATAGCAATAATAGAAAATAAAAATTATATTACAAAAATAGCAATAATAGAAAATAAAAATTGAATTAGCAAAAAAAGCAAAACTGGAAAACAATTTTTAATTAGTAAAACAAGAAAAAGTAGAAAACAAAAATTTAAATAAGAAAAATAAAAAAATGTAAATCAAAAATTTAAATAGCAAATATATAAAACAAAAATTGTAAGCAAAAATTGAAACAGCAAAAATAGCAAAATAGAAAACAAAAATTTAAATAGCAAAATTAGAAAACAAAAAGTCAAATAGCGCAAAAATAGAAAACAAAATTTTAAATAGCAAAATATCAATAAGTTAAAAAAGCAATAACAAAAAAGACAAATTCGAATAGCAAAAAGAAAAGTAATAAGTTTAAATAGCAATAGTAGAGAATAAAAGTTAAAATATGAAAAAATAGCAATAATAGAAAATAAAAAATAAATTAGCTAAAAAATAGCAAAATTAGTATTAATTATAATAATAAATATGATCATAATGATGATAATGATGATAATAATAATAATAAAAATAATAGAAATAATAATTCACAAAGAAAATTGTTCATTCATTAACAAAAATAGAAGAATAGTTACAGGAAAACTAACAATAATAACAGTTTTCGCCTGAATTCATAATAAATATTTGACGTGCGTTAAAAAAGCCGATCCGGATTTGCTTAAAGGCAACGCCACGCCACATACACAGATGTAAATTGAACGTCGATTTGTACTCGTAAAGTAAACACGAGTCAAAAGTCCGAACCACTTGTCAGTGACTTACAAAAACCGGTTGCGACTTTGCATCTGTGACGTAAGATCACCGATTAGGTTGAGCGGCTGAGAAATCAAGTCCAGCAAAAAAGACGTGTGAATGCAAATTTATTATTCGACTGTGAGTAGTCCCCACTCTCTTCTTTTTCTTTTTCTTTTTCTTTTTTTTTCTTTTTTTTTCTTTTCATTTGAACTTCTCCATTCTCGTTCGTGTTGTGTATACCTCTCTTCTCTTATTCGACGCGTGGTTCTTGTTCATGAAAAAAAAAATAATTCTTTTCCTCCTGTTAATTTCTATTTAGAGACTTTTATTATTAATTTTCAATTTTTTTCTTGTCCATTCTTAATTATTTGTAAAAATTTATTTTTGTTATTATTTATTCATTACTGTAGTTTATTATTTATTTTTCGTTAATTTTTTTTTTAGTTCGTTATTTGATTTTTTTAAAACGAATTTTTTAATTTTGTTTTTATTTACTTATTTATTTACTTCCTAGTCATTTATTTACCAGTTTATTTACAATTTTTTGTCTTTATTTACTTATTTATTTACATTTACTACTGTTTTCTTAATTTGTTTTATTTTCTTTATTTTTATTTACTTTATTTATTTTTCAAAATATAAATAAATTGTTGGCTATCCAAATAAAAAAAAAAATTTTTTTGATAGCAAAATAATAAAATTCTTGCTTATTAAAATTAAAAAAAAAATTTGCTAGCAAAATAATAAAATCGTTGACTATAAAAATAAAAAAAAATTTCTAGCAAAATAATAAAATCGTTGACTATAAAAATAAAAAAAAAATTTACTAGCAAAATAATAAAATCGTTGACTATAAAAATAAAAAAAAATTTCTAGCAAAATAATAAAATCGTTGACTATAAAAATTAAAAAAAAATTTGCTATAAATATAATAAAATTGTTGGATATAAAAATTAGAAAAAAAATTTTCTAGAAAAATAATAATAGTATATTGTGCAACGAGTGGAGAAAAAGGTCGATTTCTCGCGAGCTGAAGTTTGCTGCTCGAGCGTAGCGAGTGCAGCAATCAAGCGAGAGAAAATCGTTTTTCTCCACGAATTGTACACGATACTTTGTCCAACAACTGCAAAAAAAATTTTAGAAAAAAAAAATTTTTATTTTCTTCAAAAAAATAATTTGTCACAGTTAAATCACTCTAGGATTAAATTAACATCAAAAAGGATTTAAGTAATTTATTCTGGTGGTATTTTGGACTGTGCATAAAATTTTTTTTTTTAAATCATAACCAACTCAACAATTTGTCAAAATTACATGAATTACGTAACTTACGTAAAAACATGACTTACGTAACTTACGTAAGAACATGACTTACGTAACTTATGTAAAAACATGATTTACGAAACTTACGTAAAAACATGACTTACGTAACTTACGTAAGAACATGGCTTACGTAACTTACGTAAGAACATGGCTTACGTAACTTATGTAAAAACATGATTTACGAAACTTACGTAAAAACATGACTTACGTAACTTACGTAAAAACATGGCTTACGTAACTTACGTAAGAACATGGCTTACGTAACTTATGCAAAAACATGACTTACGTAACTTACGTAAGAACAGCAGAGAACAGAACGCAACAGTATGTTACGTTACTTACGTAAATTGCGTACGTTGCGTAAACTACGTAAGTCATACCCTTATTTTAGTTACGTAAGTTATATTAATATTAACAATTTAAAAGGAAAATACGAATAATTCTATTTTTCCACCAGTCATCAAACTCATTTCTCCACTGGCCAAACCACCAGTGGAGGAAAGTAGTACTTTTCTCCACTGGCCAACCACCAGTGGAGGAAAGTAGCACTTTTCTCCACTGGTGCCTAGCATACAATAGTGCGATTCCACTGCAGGCGTTGGACAAAATTCTTGCCTATTAAAAATAAAAAAAATTGCAAGCAAAATATTGAAAATCTCTTTATTAAAATTTTTAAAAAATTTTTGCTAGCAAACTAATAAAATTGTTGACTATAAAATTTAAAAAAAAAATTTTGTTAGCAAAATAATAAAATTCTTGCCTATTAAAAATTTAAAAAAAAAGGTTCGCTAGCAAAATAATAAAAATTTCTCTATGAAAATTAACAAAAAAACATTTTGCTAGAAAAATAATAAAATTGTTGACTATAAAAACCAAAAAAAAAAAATTTCTTTGCTAGTAAAATAATAAAATTCTTGCCTATTAAAATTAAAAAATTAAAGTTACTAGCAAAAAATTAGAAAAATCTCTCTATTAAAATTAAAAAGAAGAAATCCAAGCAAAATAATAAAATTCTTTCTATTAAAATTTAAAAAAAAACCGGACCTCAGGCAAATAATAAAATTCTTTATATTAAAAATTTCAAGGAAAAAAAATTTTATTTTTTAATAAAAACTACCAACAAAATGAATAAAGAATGATTTGAGGAACTCTTGATCAAAGTTGGAGGATCCTCGATTGCATTGACGTCGAGTCAAGCAATGACCTAGGCAGTGATTTTTTTTTCTTTTTCTCTCTTTCTCTCTCTCTCTGACTCTTTCTTTTTTTTCTTTCTTTTTTTTTTTATGTCGAAGGAATTGAGTAATCGTCAGCTAGGCGCTCGTAAAAGGTGAAGTGTGTTTCCATAAGTGTTTTCACTGCCAATGTTCTGGCACGAGCGATTACCTTAACGGAAAACGCTTTCCCTCGCAAAAAAAATTGAAAAATTCCCATTAAAATTTATAATTTATTTCTTACTTTAAATTATTTGCTTTTTTATTTATAAAAATTTAGAGAATTTTTTTTTATAGTTTATTTATTATTGTATTTTTCTTATTTTTATTAATCATTTTATTATTATTATTATTATTATTATTATTATTATTATTTGTATTATTACTTTTATTATTATTATTATTATTATTATTATTATTATTATTATTATTATTATTATTACTTTTATTTTTATTAATTAATTTTTGAACTCGAATTATTTGATTTTCGAGTCAAATCAATAGTTCCAATTGACTTAATAGTCGACAAAGAATAGTTGAGTAAAAAAAGATCTGTCAGTCAATAGTAAATCAAATCAAAAGTTCTAATTGACTTAATAGTCGACGAAGAATATTTGAGTATAAAATAGAAAAGTAAATCAATAGTGAATCAAACAAATAGTTCTAATTGACTTAATAGTCGACAAAGAATAGTTGAGTCAAAAAACAGAAAAGTAAATCAATAGTGAATCAAATCAATAGTTCTAATTGACTTTAATAGTCGCCGAAGAATAGTTGAGTCAAAAAATAGAAAAGGAAGTCAATAGTAAATTAATTTAATAGTGAATCAAATCAATAGTAGAGTTCAAATAAATAGTACAGTAAATTAACTAAATAGTTGAATAGATCAGTAGTTACTACTTAATAATAAATCAAATCAATAGTAGAATTAATTTTCAGTAACTAAACAATCGAGTAAATAAATAGTAAAAAAACAGTGAATCAATATTAAAGTATATCAGCTGTAAACTATTTAAAAAGTTTCAAAAGACGCAATAAAAGGCAAATAATAATTGAATCAGGAAATGGAAAAGTAAATCAATAGTGAATTAAGTTAGTAGTGAATCGACTATTTTATACTCTATTTTAAATTCTATTATTTTTTGACTGTACTATTTTTTGATTTATTATTTTTTTGACATTACTATTGATTGACTCTTCTGAATTTTTGACTCAATTTTTACTCCATTTTTAAATCAACTATTTATGACTATGATATTTTTTGACTCCAATATTGATTTTCTGTTATTTTTTACTCCCGTCTTTTTTACAGTTTTTCTCTACTGTTTTTGACTCTATTATTTTTAACTCTACTTTTTATTGACTTTATGACTCTATTACTGATTGACTCTACTACATTAGAATTTACTATTTTTGAGTCAACTATTTATTACGATTTTGGCTCTACTATTGATTGAATACTATTTTTCACTTGACTATGTTTGACTCTAATAATAATCAACTACTATTTTTGACTCTACTAATAATCAACTACTATTTTTGACTCCAGTTATTATTGATTTTCTGCATCTAATATTGACTGACTACTATTTTTGACTTAACTATTTATGGCCCTTTTGACTCTACTATTGATTGACTCTAATTCTTTTTACTTGCCTATTTTTGACTCAACTACTTACATGCTTTTTCACTCTACTATTGATTGACTCTCCTATTTTTATTGACTATTTTTGACTCAACTATTTATGGCGTTTTTGACTCTACTATTGATTGACTCTAATACTTTTTACTTACCTATTTTTGACTCAACTACTTATAGGCTTTTTGACTCTACTATTGATTGACTCTATTATTTTTTATTTACTATTTTTAACACAACTATTTACAGCCTTTTTTACTCTACTATTTTTGAGTCAACTATTTATTTCCTTTTTGACTCTACTATTGATTGACTCCACTATTTTTTTCTTGACTATTTTTGACTCCATTATTTATTGACTTTTCGAACTCTATTATTAATTAGTCCCTCTACTTGTTGACTATTTTTAGCTCTATTCTAGATTGACTCTACTATTTTTGACTCCACTATTTATTGACTTTATGGCTCTATTCTTGATTGACTCTACTATTTGTTGACTTTATGGCTCTATTGTACATTGACTCCACTATTTTTTGCTTTACTTTTTCACTCATGGATTCTTTTTTACTCTTTTTGGATATTTTTAATCTTTTTGACTCTTTTAGACTGTTTTTTGACTCACTTTGACTCTGTTACACTGTTTTTTTACTCTCTTCGACTATTTTTGACGCTTTTTGACTCTTTTTGAATCTGTTTGACTCTTTTTGACTCTTTTTAACTCTTTTTTGACTCCATTATATTTTTTACCCTTTTTTAACTCCATTATTGATTAAATACACTATTTAGCAATTCATTTTCAATTAACTTTCGATAATTAAACAAAATTAAAACTTTTCGAACCTAAAAATTGCTTCTTTGACAAAAAAAAATTATTTTCATTTATTTTTATTTTCTTTCCGGGAAGATTAATCAATTTTTTCGTCGAAACACTCATTTAAAAGAGAGATGTAGAGAGGGAATGAGTTTGTGAATGAAAATAACAGACAGGAAGTGTCTTTCCAAATGGTTTTAGTAAATTTTGCCCGAGACACTTAAATCATTAGTCACTCATACCTGATAATTATACGATCACCGAGGAGAAGAAAAGGGAGAAAAAACGAGATAGAAAACGAAAAAGTAAGAGATGAAAAATAACGAGAAAAGAAAAAGAAAGAGAAAGAGAAAAAAATTTTTCAAGAATTAATTTTTTTTAACCAGTTTTACAAATTAAGATTTTTATAGGCCCAATAGTATAAAGTAGACAATTATTATTATCATTATTATTACTATTATTATTAGTATAATTATTATTATCATTATTATTCACTTTAATTATTTTCCATGTCTAGTAATTACCAAAAAATTTTTTTCCTCATCTTCTCCGATGTTTTTCTTTTTCCTCTTTTTTTCTTCTCACATTTTTTTTCTTCCATTTCCCCCTCTTTTTTCAATCATCATCATCATTATCAACCATTTTTCTTGTTTCAATCTAACATTGAGTTAAATTACCAATTTTCTTTATAATTAAATTTTTCAACATTGAAATTATTATTTTATATATTATTAATTTTCGAAAGTTTTTTGAAAGTATTAAGATCTTTTTTTTTTGTTTCGTAAGTTTAATATATTTTTGAGTTAATGATTTTTCAAATCGCCGAAGATGATGATAATAATGATGATGCTGCTGCTGCTGAGAAAAAAAGCATTAAGTAGCTATTATGTTTTTGGAGAAATAACTTTAATGAGAGACTAGAAATTATTATTATTTTTTTTTTTGAAACCTGCGCGCGTAAAAGTCACTGTAAATATATATTAGTATGTGTGAGTATGTAGAAGAATTTTTGGGGCATCATGCGATCTGTGCATTAATGGAGTTTTGGTTGCGTAAAAGATTTTTACAAGAAGACTATATTATTTTTTTTTGAAGTGTGTGTGCGTTAAATTCTCTTCTTTTCTCTTATATATATATATATATATTTACCTGTAGAGAATGAGAGAGAGAGAGAGAGAAAAAATTTGGATGCGTGATGTATGAGACCCATATTTTTTCGGGCCTTATTCTAGAGCAAAGGATGCGTTTCGGTTTAAATCACTAAAATAAAGAGAAAGAGTTGTGTTCGTTCGTAAAGTCACGCAAATGACGCAACTCTCGACAGGTAAAAAAGAGGAAGATCAATTTTTGAATGAGAAAAAAAATTGTCTCAATATAAATATATATACTCATTGTGAAATTAGTTTGAAAATTAATTTTTGTACTCGAATTATTTGATTTTCGAGTCAAATCAATAGTTCCAATTGACTTAATAGTCAACAAAGAAAAGTTGAGTCAAAAAATAGATCAGTCAGTCAATAGTAAATCAAATCAATAGTTCTAATTGACTTAATAGTCGACGAAGAATAGTTAAGTCAAAAAATAGAAAAGGAAGTCAATAGTGAATCAAACCAATAGTTCTAATTGACTTAATAGTCGATAAAGAATAGTTGAGTCAAAAAATAGATCAGTCAGTCAATAGTAAATCAAATCAATAGTTCTAATTGACTTAATAGTCGACGAAGAATAGTTGAGTCATAAATAGAAAAATAGATCAATAGTGAATCAAATGAATAGTTCTAATTGACTTAATAGTCGGCGAAGAATAGTTGAGTGAAAAAAATGAAAAGTCAGTCAATAGTAAATTAATTAAATAATGAAATAAAATTAATATTTCTAATTGACTTAATAATCGACAAACAATAGTTGAGTCAAAGAATAGAAAAGTAAATCGATAGTGAATAAAATCAATAGTTCTAATTGACTTAATAGTCGGCGAAGAATAGTTAAGTCAAAAATAGAAAAGTCAGTCAATAGTAAATTAATTTAATAGTGAATCAAATCAATAGTAGTGTTCAAATAAATAGTAAAGTAAATTAACTGAATAGTCAAGTAGATCAGTAGTTACTAATAAATAGTACATCAAGTCAATTGTAAAATTAGTTTTCAGTAACTAAACGATCGAGTAAATCAATAGTAAATAAACAGTGAATCAATATAGCAAAGTATATCAGCTGTAAACATTTTAAATAGTTTCAATAGACGCAATAAAAGGCAAACAATAGTTGAATTAAGAAATGGAAAAATTAATCAATAGTGAATTAAGTTAGTAGTGAATCAAATCAATAGTAGAGTTCAAATAAATAGTACAGTAAATTAACTAAATAGTCGAATAGATCAGTAGTTACTACCTAATAGTAAATCAAATAAATAGTAGAGTTCAAATCAATAGTACAGTCCATTAGCTAAATAGTCAAGTAGACGAATAGTTACAACTTAATAGTAAGTAAAATCAATAGTACAGTCAATTAACTAAATAGTCGAGTAGATCAATAGTTACAACTTAATAGTAAGCCAAATCAATAGTGAATAAATTTAATAATAAATCAAATCAATAGTAGAGTTCAAGTAGACAAAACAGTAAATTAACTAAATAGTCAGTAGGTATAGATCAGCAGTTACTGCTCAATAGTGAATCAAATCAATAGTAGAGTTAGTATCTAGTAAATTGAATAAATTGTTGTTTCATTTATTAGTAATCTTATTTAATAGTCAAGTTAATAAATAGTAAATGTTTTAAATAGAAAAATAAATTAATAGAAAAATAACTCAATAGTCGAGTGAATCAAATGAAATTTTTTTCATTTTACATTAATAAGTAAAATAAATCAATAGCAGAGTAAATAAAAAAGTAAATTTATTCATTAGTCTAATAAATCAATAGCCTATGAAATTTTCCAATGGGTAAAGTAAATTAAACAGTAAATGTATTAAATAGTCGAGTAAATCAATAGAAAATTTATTAAATAGTCGAGTGAATCAATAGGAAATTAATAAAAAAAAGTAAAGTAAATTAAACAGTAAACGTATTAAATAGTCGAGTAAATCAATAGTAAATTTATTAAATAGTCAAGTAAATCAATAGGAAATGAAAATAGAAATGTAAATTAAACGGTAAATTTATTAAATAGTTGACTAAATCAATAGCATAATTTTTCAACAGTACAGTAGTAGTAGTAGAGTCATTATTTAATAAAATAAAAAATTGTTTAATAATCCCCTCGCTTTTTTAAGTCAAAAAAATATCTCCAACCTATCGAATTAAATTCACTTTTAAAAAATTCAGAGAAAAAAACTAAAATTATAAAACATTTTTCAATAATTTCGACTATTTCTTCTTGAAATAAAAGTGAAATGTATATATTACAAATTCATAGTTTTTATACTCCTTTTATTCTGTCGATTATTAGCAATAAATGAATCAATTGAATCACATAAATAATTCAAAATATAAATTAAATGGCAATTTTCGTTAAAGAATATCGATTCGTAAATTTTTTAAAATACCATCTCAATTTAGAAAGTTTTTTTATTAAAATTTTACAACCAATAGTTTTTAAAATACATATATGTGTCACTATAGTATAAAAGTATAAATGATTGCCGATCGTTTTTATTTTTTATTAATTTTTATTGAGTTCTCAATTTTTCCAATCCGTATCAAAAGAATAACGTTTTTTTGTGCAACTTTTTTCCTTTAATTTACTTTTAATAATTAATTTGAATAAATTGAGAGAGTCTATTTCTTTTTATTTCATCGATAATTCCCATTACTTCATATACAATTTATTTATATTACTATTCAGACTTATATATTTTTTTAAAATCCTCTTCTTTTTGTTCTGGAACTTTTTTTTTTATCTCTATATTGTGTATTTTCTTTAATATTTTTTGACTCTAGTTTTTTTAACTTTACTATTTTTCGACTCTACTTTTTTCGACATTACTATTTTTTTAATCTACTTTTTTTACCCTTAATATTTGTTTACTCCACATTTTTTGGACATTACTATTTTTTGATTTTAATTTTTTTAACTTTACCATTTTTTACTCTACTTTTTTCGACATTATTTATTTTTTGAATCTACTTTTTTTAACTTTAATATTTTTTTACTCTGCTTTTTTCGACATTACTATTTTTTACACTACTTTTTTGGACATTACTATTTTTGATTTCAAATTTTTTTAACGTTACTATTTTTTTACTAGTTTTTTTTAACTTTACTATTTTTTACTCTACTTTTTTCGACATTACTATTTTTTGACTCCAGATTTTTTGACCTTACTATTTTTTTACTCTAGTTTATTAACTTCACTATTTTTCCCTTTACTTTTTTGACTACTATTTTTTGACTTTGCTATTTTTTGACTCTATTTTATTTATGAACTACACTATTTTTTAAACTATTTTACCTTATGACTATTTATTACTAACTCTACTATTTTTCTGACTCTTCTTCTGACTACTATATTTTATTCTTAAATTTATAATCGACTGTTTACTGCCTCTACTATTTTTATAATGGACTATTTTTCAACTGCTGTGTATATTGACTCAAAAAAAAATTTTTTATTCCACTATTTTCTGACTCTATTCTGACTCTAATATTTTTATAAGTCTACTGTTTATTGAGATTAACATTTTTTTACTGAACTATTCTTTAACTCGTCTGTATACTGACAGAAGCAATTTTTTGACTCCACTATTTTTTACTCTTCTATTTATTAATTCTGACCATTATTTATTAATTTTTGTGACCCTTTTGACTCAACTATTTCTTAAGTTTACTACTCTTTCACTTTGAATATTTATTAAAAATAAAAATAATATAAGTATTATTTCAGAAATATTTTTTTTGACTCTTTTTGACTTAATTGACTGTAAACTATTTATTGACTTGACTATTAATTATAACTACACTATTAGTTGATTTTCTTGGCTTTACTATTGATTGAATGTACTATTTTTGACTCCACTATTTATCGATTTTCATGGCTTTATTATTGATTGACTCTACTACCTTTTATTTTACTATTTTTGACTCAACTATTTATAGCCTTTACGACTCTATTATTGATTGACTCTACAATATTTTAGTTTACTATTTTTGACTCAACTATTTATTTCCTTTTTTTTATTCTACTATTGATTGACTCTACAATATTTTAGTTTACTATTTTTGACTCAACTATTTATTTCCTTTTTTTATTCTACTATTGATTGACTCTACTATTTCTTATTTGACTATTTTTGACTCCACTATTTATTGATTTTTCGAACTTTTTTATTAATTAGCTCCTCTACTTAATGACTTTTTTAGCTCTATTCTTGATTGACTCTACTATTTTTGACTGTATTAATAATCGACTACTATTTTTGACTCTACTAATAATCGACTACTTTTTTTGACTCAACTATTTATTGACAATTTCAAGTCTATTATTGATTGACTCTAACATTTTTTACTTCACTATTTTTGACTCCGCTATTTATTACCTTTTTTGATTGACTCTTCTATTTTTGACTCCGCTATTTATTGACTATTTTAGGTCTATTATCAATTGACTACTGTTTTTAACTTTACTATTTTTGACTCCACTATTAATGTAGTCTATTTAATTTTTATCTCTCTTACTTCTACTATTTTTTGACTCAATTTTTTCTTAGCCTTTTGACTCCACCATTGATTGATTATAATATTTTTGTCTCTAATATTTTCAACTCTTGTATTTTTCAATTTTTTCTATTTTGCTATTGAACATATAAACTATTTTTTGAATAAAAAAAAATTTTCCTTATAATTCAGTTTTGGTTTCAAAAAAAAAATGGAAAATAAAATCGAAAAAGAGCGAGGGAAGGGGGTGGTGGTGGTGGTTATCGTAGAGCGTTTTAATTGGCAGTAAAGTTTGCCGACGAAGGACAAAAACATGAAATACTGCCCGCAGAATGAGAGTGACTCTCTGAAAAGGGGGGTTTCCAGCTTGGCAGCAGTAGCAGCGCAGCGTCTTGGCATTTGTGTGTCTGTGTTTGTGTAAATGTTTTGTCTCTCGGTTGGACGTGAGGCGCGCGGCGTTGAGCCAACAACAGGTGCATGACTTTAATGCGCGGCCATCATCATAGAAGTGAAGTTGCCGCGGTGCCCTTTGATACGATCAGACGAAATGTCCTCGACTCTGTCTTAAATGCATGTGCGCATTTTCATTATCATTTTATTCTTATCCATTTATTTTCTCCATTTTGCTTTTCTTCTTTTTCTCTCTTTTCGTTCTTCATTTTATATTTGTTCCTCTTCTCTCCAACTTTTTATATTATTGTATATATATATATATATTTTTCTTCTTCTTCTTCTATGACTTATTTTTAATTTTCTTTTTTTCTCTTTTTATTCTATTTTATTTATCTTTTTATATTTTCTATTTGACTATTTTCTATTCTATTGATTTTGTGAAATGGAAGTTTTTAAATCAATAGTATAGAGCTAATAGTCTGTTAATAGTTAATAGTCTGTGAATAGTCAACAGTATGTAAATAGTCAATAGTTCTCAAATAGTCTTTAAACTATCTGCAAATAGTCAATAGTGTGTAAGTAGTCGATATTACGTAAATAGTAAATAGTACGCAAATAGTCAATAGTCTGTAAATAGTATAAACTATCTGTAAATAGTAAACAGTCTGCAAATAGTAAATAGTTTTAAAATTATCTGCAAATAGGAAATAGTCTGTGACAAGTCAATAGTATGACATAGTCAATAGTATGTAAATAGTCAATGATCTGTAAGTAGTCAATAGTCTGTAAATAGTCAATAGTTTACAAATAGTCTGTAAACTATATTTAAATATGTCAATAGTCTTTAAATAGTAAATAGTCTGTAAATTGTCAACAGTCTGCATATAGTCAATAGTCTGTAAATAGTCAATAGTTTGCAAATAGCCTGTAAACTATATGTAAATAGTCAATACTCATTAAATAGTAAATACTCTGTAAATAGTCAACAGTATGCAAAGAGTCTGTAAGTAGTCAGAAGTCAATAGTCAATAATTTGTAAATAGTCAAAAGTCTGTAAATAGTCAATAGTCCTTACTCTACAATCATTATGAATACTTGAATTTGTTATTTTTTCAGTGAACTACTAATTGACTCAGATAGTGAATCATACTATTGACGTAACATTGACTTTTTAGTCCATTGGGTCTACTATTGATTCAAGTAGGGTTACTTTCTTATTAATTGATTCAACTATCTAAGAACACTACTATTATATTATTCTATTTTCTTTACCTATTATTAATTTACCATTCTTCTTTCTCTACTATTGACTTACATCTATATATTTTTCCAATTGATTAATCCTATTGACTATTTAGTGACTATACTATTAATTGACTCAACTTTTAAGTGATTCACTATTGAATGAAAAATCCATTATTTACTTAAATATTGAATGATTTAGATATTGAATTATTTAACTATTGACTGACCCAACCATTAAATGATTTAACTATTAACTGACACAACTACTAAATAATTTAACTATTAAATGATTTAACTATTGACTGACTTAACTATTGACTAATCCAACCATTAAATGATTTAACTATTAACTGACACAAATACTAAATAATTTAACTATTAAATGATTTAACTATTGACTGACTCAACTATTGAATGAGTGAATTATTGACTGACCCAACTATTGAATGATTTAACTATTAACTGATATAACTATTGAATAATTTAACTATTAAATGATTGAACTATTGACTGACTCAACTATTGAATGAATGAACTATTGACTGACCCAACCATTGAATGATTTAACTATTAACAGACATAACTATTAAATAATATAACTATTAAATAATTTAATTATTGACTTAGACAAATATTAAATGACTTAGCTATTGACTTGGTTAAATATAAAATGATCTAATTATTGACTAAGGCTAATATTCAATGATTGAACTATTGACTGACTCAACTATTGAATGATTGAACTATTGACTGATCCAACTATTAAACGATTTGACGAAAATAGACTGACCCAACTATTGATTTTCGTAACTATTTATTGATTCGTATTGAATCTACTACCCAATGTTAATTTCACTCCACATTCATTTTTACTATTGACTGACCTATTTTTCCTTTAAATTCAATGCGAAAAATGTGAAAAATTAATTTTTTTTTGCACTAAACTGAAGGAATTTTTTCTTTTTAAATAAAAAATATATGTATTGACATTTTTGTAGACATAAATGTATATATATATATAAAACGATCGTGGCACTGAAGGTATTCCGTTACTCTTTTCTCGTCGCCTTTTTCTTTGAATTATTTTTTTCTTTTTTTGCTAATTTTTCTTTTTTTCCATCTATCGCCAATATAGATAGATATATATATATATATATGTGTATGTATGTATGTATATATAGGAGAAGTGTTGGTTGTTTTATTTTCCATTTCTTTGTCCCCCATCGACTATTTTCTTTTCTCTTTTCTTTTTTTTTGCTCTCTGTCTACTCTTTCGTTGTCTTTTTTTTGTTTCTTTTTCTCATCGTTTTCTCCTATCATCACACAACCACCTTTTCTCTCTCTCTCTCGCTCTCTCTTTCTTTCTCTCTCGCTCTCTTTTTCTCTATTTCTCTATTTCTCTCTCTCCTCTCTTTCCATCATCAGTATAGAGGCTGATGGTGTGGTATAGGTGTTACCTTGCAACTAACCCTCTCCCTCCCCCCCTTTTTCCTCTTTTATTCACCTTTTCGTTTCACCTCTGGTGGCTCTTTCGCGACAACGAGACCATTCAACTGGACACACAAGTATATATGTATTTTATATAGTTTGCAGATCGATGGAACCAACCTCATCTCTATCTCTCTCTTTTTCTCTTTTTCTCTCTTTCTCTCTTTTGACAAACAAGATGAGAGAGAGAGAGAGAGAGACCACACTGACATTTCCAAGAGTTATATATTCTGCATAATTCACTGTCCCGACTCTGCCGCTTCGCGTAAATGTATATATCTTTTTCTATAAAACACTCTTCGTTGTGTTTCTCTTCATCTCTCTCTCTCTCTCTCTCTCTCTCTCTCTCTCTCTCTCTCTCTCTCTCTTGTGCGATGCTTATATTATCGCGAAACAAGTTGACCTCGGAATTAAAAAAAAATATATATATAGAAATCAAACACCGCGGGATAGGTCGCGGGCAAAATCCGAATTTTAAATGTCAAATTAACAATTCGAAGACGCCGAGGAATGAGCAGCCAATATCACCGGAGAGCAAAAAAAAATTAATTTTTTAATGTGTCTTTTTGAAGAAAAAAATTTTATACGTTGATATTTAAAAATAACGACTGTTATAATAGCAATAATAATAATAATAATAATAATAATAATAATAATAATAATAATAATAATAATAATAATAATAATAATAGCAATAATTATTATAATAATAATAATAATAATAATATACGAATTGAAATAGTAATAAGACTAAAAAAATAATAATAATATATAGATAGAAATAGTGTGAAGAAAAAAAAATGTTCGAGCCAAAAAATGGTATATGGAATCAATAGATAGAAGAGTCGAAAAAGAAAGTCGAAGAGAAAGAGTCGAAAAAATAGTAGATTCGATAAATAGTATAAGGTTTAAATAGCGAAAATTATATTAACTATAATAATAACAATAGTCTAAACAAAAGAGATGCGATAAAATAGTAGAAATAATAAATTAAAGAATAAAAACTATAGTCAATAAATAGCAGGGGAAAATAGTGAAGTCAAAAAATAGCATAGACTTAGCAAACAAACAAAAAAGTGGAATCAATCTATACATAATGGAATAGACAAAAAAATAGTCGAAAAATAGAAGAAGAAGAAGTAGAGTTACCAAATTCAAAAGTCAAAAGTAGAGTCTATAAATAGCATAGAAAAATAGTAGAGTCAAAAAATAGTCTAATAAAAAAATAGCGTAGACAAAAGAGTCTAAAAATATTAGAATATACAATAACATAGTCAATGAGTAATGGAATTAATAGAGTCGAAAAATAGTAGAACCAATCAATAGCAGAGTCAAAAGAGTCTAAAAATAGTATTATAACTCAATAGTAGAGTCAAAGGAGTCGAAAATAGTTGAACTAATCAATAGTAGAGTCAAAATAGTCTAAAACTAGTATAATAACTCAATAGTAGAGTCAAAAGAGTCGAAAATAGTAGAACCAATCAATAGCAGAGTCAAAAAGAGTCTAAAATAGTATACCTACTCAATAGTAGAGTCAAAAGAGTCGAAAATAGTTGAACTAATCAATAGTAGAGTCAACAGAGTCTAAAACTAGTATAATAACTCAATAGTAGAGTCAAAAGAGTCGAAAATAGTAGAACCAATCAATAGCAGAGTCAACGGAGTCTAAAAATAGTATAATAACTCAATAATAGAGTTAAAAGGGTCGAAAATAGTTGAACTAATCAATAGCAGAGTCAAAATAGTCTAAAACTAGTATAATAACTCAATAGTAGAGTCAAAAGAGTCGAAAATAGTAGTACCAATCAATAGCAGAGTCAACAGAGTCTAAAAATAGTATAATAACTCAATAATAGAGTTAAAAGAGTCGAAAATAGTTGAACTAATCATTAGCAGAGTCAACAGAGTCTAAAACTAGTAGAATACACAATAACAGAATCAATGAGTAATGGAATCAATAGAGACAAAAAATAGTAGCACCAATCAAGAGTAGAGTCAAAAGCGTGTAAAAAGAGTAGAAGCAATCAATAGTGGAGTCAAAAGGGTCGAAAATAGTATTACTCAATAGTAGAGTCAAAAGATTCAAAAATTGTAGAAGCAATCAATAGTAGAGTCAAAAGAGTCAAAAATAGTAGAACCAATCAATAGTAAAGTCAAAAGTAAAAAATAGTAAAAACCCATCAATAGTAGAGTCATATGTCAAAAAATTGTAGAACCAATCAATAGTAGAGTCAAATGTTAAAAAATAGTTGAATCATTCAATAGTAGAGTCAAGAAAGTCAAAAAAAGGAGAATCAATTAATAGTAGAATCGAAAGAGTCAAATTAATTAATAGAGTATTAATTAATAAATAATAATAGTAATATTAATGAATGTAACATAACAATAATAGTAAAAGTAAATAATAATCATAATAATAAGAATGAAAACCACCCGAGTTAAGGACAAAATAAGCAATCGGTGCAAACTGCACTCGTTAACATACTTGTGATAATTATGCCCGCATTCCGTGTCACTATGGAAATCAATTTATCTCGTCGACGTGCCACGCGGATTCCACAAATATACATAAGCACACTCACTCACACAATTGACTCATTGGTCTCAATGCAAATTCATTTTTCACGGGGAAAAACCATTTTTCAAAATAATTCATTCATATTTTTATGAAAACGGGGAGAAATTTATTTATTACGTGCATTTTATAAAATTAATTTTCCTGATGCGCGAAAAAAATAAAAATTATTTTTATTTTCTACATCTTATTTATTTTTGTTTATTAATATAAATTATTTCACTAACATAATTTATTATTATTATTAGTTATTATTTAAAATTTTTAACATTCAGTATTTTTGTGGAAAATTCGAATTAATATTTTATTTTTAATTTATTTTACAATCATTTCACGTAAAATATTATCACTTGCGAGAGAGTCAGTGGCGTTCTCTAAAGCGTTTTTTTAAAATTCATTTTATTTTGTCAATTATAATTGTAATAATAAAATTAATAATAATAATAACAATTATTATTATTATTATTATTATTAAAATATTTAAATTTAATAGTAATAACTGTAAGTTGTAAAAATATCTTTATAAATTGCTACAAGTGATCTCTTATTTTTACGAAACTAATACAAAATATTAAATGCCAATTTTAATTAAATCGAATGATTTTCGTTATAAATATAATTCTTCCCTTAAATTATTAAATTCGTATATTTTAAATGTTAAAACTTTCTTTTAATTTAACATTTAAACGAAATGTGTCTGAAAAATTCTTGTCAGTTTTCAAAGTTATTTAGTAATAATGATCTCTTTCTTTTTGCTTTTTTATTTTTTTATGTATAATTTGTCATAAAAGTAATAAAAGAAAATCTCTCATATATAAAATAAAAATTTATAAGATAATATTTTAATTAACCGACTTTCACAAAAAGATATATAAATTTTTTAATTCATTATTTTTAATATTTCTAGATGTCTTCTTTTTTCTTTTTTTAACTTTAAAAATATTCTCAATATTTTAATTATTACTATTGTCCTCGTAATTTCTATTTTCATATTTGAACACTATTATTTCGATATAATTCGATTGTTACTTCGATATTTCGAGTGTGAACTCAATTTTTTGATAGTGAATTCGATAATTCGACAGTAATTTCGATAATTCGATTCTTATTTCCATTTTTATTTCGATATTTCGATTTTTATGTCGATTATTGAAACGATAATTCGATAGTTGTTTTGATAATTCGATTGTTATTTCGATATTTCGATTGTTAATTCGATAATTCGACAGTTGTTTGGATAATTCAATATATGATTCGATAACTCGATAGTTATTTCGATAATTCGATTGTTAATTTTATAATACAATCGTTCGATTATTATTTCGACATTTTGATTGTTAATTCGATAATTCGACAGTAATTTCGATAATTCAATAGTTGTTCCGATAATTCGATTGTTATTTCGATAATTCAATCGTTTAATTATTATTTCGATTGTTATTTCGTTATTTCGATTGTTAATTAGATAATTCGATAGTGATTTCTATAATTCAATAGTTGTTTCGATAATTCGTTGTTATTTCGATAATTCGATTGTTAATTTTATAATTCAATGGTTCGATTATTATTTCGATATTTCGATTGTTATTTTGATAATTCAATTGTTATTTCGATAATTTTATTGTTAATTTTATAATTCAATCGTTCGATTATTATTTCAATATTTCGATTGTTATTTCGATAATTCGACGGTTATTTCGATAATTCGATTGTTATTTCGATATTTTGATTAATGTTTCGATAATTTGATTTTTACCTCGATTATTTCGATATTCGACTCCTTATTCGATGATTCGGTAATTATTTTAGAATATCGTTAAATATTTCGAGATATATCGAAAACATAAAAATTATCGTAAAAATAGAAAATCAAATTTATTCACATTCTCAGACTATATATTATATTATTATTATAATAGTCGAATCACAAATTTTTTTTATCTTCAATTTTTAAATTGAATGACACTTAAAGAGACATTCGATTGTCAGGGTCAGGAATTTTAAAAAGACTTGTTTAAAATTCGCCTACTAATATACCGGTTATTCCTATTTATAACGAAAATAAATACACTCACTGCGAAAAATAATTATAGATATATATATTCTATTAAAATATCAATTCGCCGTGACTCTCGGGCATTTCATACAATGAAAAAAAATGAAATTACAGAAAAAATATCGCGTAATCTTTTTTTTGAATACTTTTTTTAGATGTCCTTTAAAATGTCTCGGAAATGCATTTAATTTTTTTTTCATCATTTTTTTTTTTTTTTGCTTCAAGGACGAGAGAATTTTAATTTCGATTTTTATTTCTTGTGGATTTTTAATACTATAGTAAAAGTTACTTTTCTGGCATTTTTTGATTTTGTATTTTAAATTAATTTAATTTTTTTCTACCGATTTATAATTGAAATCATTCGAGATTATTTAATTATTATTGAAATATATAATATTTATATTTTTGTGTTTTAAGATTAAAAATACTAGAAAGAATTGTAGATTGTAAACATATTAGTGGAATATAATTACTAGTGAAAAAAATAATTGAGGATTAGAAAATACAAGTGAAACTAGTGCTACTAGTAAGAATACTAGTAGAATACAAAAATAGTAGTCCAAAAAGGACAAAAATATTTGCAAAAAATAAAAATACTAGTAGAGTACAATATTACTAGAATACAAAATAGTAGTAGAGTACAACAATACTAGTAAAAATAAACATACTAGTAGAAAATAAAAATACTAGTCGAGTGCATAAAATACTAGTAGAATAAAAGAATACTAGGACAGTACAGAAAAATACTAGTAGAATACAAAGATACAAGTACAGTACAGAAAAATACTAGTAGAATAAAAAATAGTAGTAGAGTACAGAAAAATACTAGTGGAGAACAGGAAAATACTAGTAGAAAACAAAATATTAGTAGAATACAAACATACTACTGGATTACAAAAATAGTAGTGGAGTACCGAAAAGTACTTATAGAAAATAATAATACTAGTAGAATATAAAAATACTAGATAACAAAATACTAGTAGAGTACAAAAATACTAGTACAGAATAAAAATTCTAATTGATTACGGAAAATACTAATAGAATACAAGTAGAATACAAAAATACTAGTATAATACTAGTAGAATACAAAAATACTAGTATAAAGTGCAGAAAAATATTAGTATAGAAAAAATTTACTTCAGTAGAATACAAAAATACTAGTTGAATGTAGAAAATCTAGTAGAATACAAAAGTACTAGTAGAGTTACAGAAGAATACTAGTAGTAAATAAAATTACTAGTAAAATACAAAAAAAAATAAAAAAATATAACATAGTAGTAAAAAACACTAGAGTGGAGGAGGGGGTGAAAATATTTTTGCTACTAAAAAAATAAATATCTCTGGAAAGAGAACCCATGGCATAATCCTCGTGTATCGTGAACAATAAAATAAACATACAGCACATAATCAACAAACACATATTCTGATGATCGTGAGAATTTGACAATTATTTTCATTGTGAAGATAAAATTGTTTTTCCACTGCGTCATCCATATGGCTCAATCTATTAGCACCGAGTTGTATGTGTATAATATGTGTCTACAAAGTCGGTATAATTTGCGAGAATCCGTTGACTTTTATCGAGCCAAAGAATCGCTTATACATATATATATACTGATAGTAGAGAGAGAGAGAGAGAGAGAGAGAGAGAGAGCAAGCCGCGATCTTTCAAAGAGGGATGTCTTCCGTTCTTTTCGATTCGCTATCTATTACTGAGAATTTATCCTACTGCTCTTAATTGAAACTTCTCTCGACTAAGATTACCTCCTTCTTCATATTTACAAAACTCCCCCTCCCTTTCACCTACGGGTTCATCTTCTCTAGTTATTTTTCATTATTTAATTTTGTTTTCTTTTACTTCTGCTTCTATTGAGAGGAAATTAAAGTAAATATAGTGTTTAGTGAAGAGAAAAATTTTTAGAGTATAGTTCTTTTTCTACATTCTTTTCTACTCTACGAATACTTTTCTACTTTTTTCTACATTTTTTCTACTTTTTCTACATTCTTTTCTACATTTTCTACACTTATTTAAATTCCTTTCTACTTTCTCTACAGTTCTCTACATTTTTTTCTACTCTACGAATACTTTTCTACTTTTTTCTACATTTTTCCTACTTTTTCTACATTCTTTTCTACATTTTCTACACTTATTTAAATTCCTTTCTACTTTCTCTACAGTTCTCTACATTTTTTCTACTCTACGAATACTTTTCTACTTTTTTCTACATTTTTTCCCTACTTTTTCTACATTCTTTTCTACACTTTCTACACTTATTTAAATTCCTTTGAACTTTTTCTACACTTTTCTACATTCTTTTCAACTCTACAAATACTTTTCTACTTTTTCTACATTCTTTTCTACATTTTCTACACTTATTTAAATTCCTTTCTACTTTCTCTACAGTTCTCTACATTTTTTTCTACTCTACGAATACTTTTCTACTTTTTTCTACATTTTTTTCCTACTTTTTCTACATTCTTTTCTACATTTTCTACACTTATTTAAATTCCTTTTAACTTTTTCTACACTTTTCTACATTCTTTTCAACTCTACAAATACTTTTCTACTTTTTCTACATTCTTTTCTACATTTTCCACACTTATTTACATGCCTTTCTACTTTTTCTACACTTTTCTTCATTCTTTTCTACTTTTTCTACACTTTCCTACATTTTTGTACTCTATGAATACTTTTCTACAATTTTCTACATTATTTTCTACTTTTTCTATTCTTTTTACATTCTTTTCAACTTTCTACACTTTTGTACTATTTATACACTTTCCTACATTCTATTGGCCCTATGATTCTTTTTTTTACATTTTTCTACACTTTTCTACATTTTTCTCCTCCATAAATACTTTTCTATTCTTATTCTACACTTTTCTATATTTTTTTACCCTACAGATACTATTTTACTCTTTCTTTATTATACTGCATTAATTTCTACTCTATAAATACTTTTCTACACTAAAAACAATTGTGTTTGCGGTAAAAAAATAAGTATTTTTACAGTGTCAAAATGTATTTAGTGTAGAAAAATATTTTTAATAAAGAAGAGTAATTTTTTGTGTAAAGAAGTGTATTCTAAAAATATTATTTTCTGGGCTAAATACATATTTCGACACAAGCATTTCTCTTCAATACAAAAAATACACATTTCTACCCTAAATACACCTTTCAACACAACAAATACTTTTCTACACCAAAAATTACTCTTCTACATAAAAAATCATACTTTTAGTGTAAAAGAGTAATTTTTCAATTAAAAGTTAATTACTTTTTTAAAAAATACTTTCTACCCTTCTTAAATTAAGAATATATGTTTGAATTATTTTCTGCTTAAATTTTATTCTACTATAAAATCATCAAGTGTATATTTACTTTAGGTATATTCAACTTTGAATATTTTATACTTTTCTACTATATAAATACTATAAATTTGGAGTATAATTTTTCTACTATAGATATTTTTTTTTAGTATTTTCTACTTTCAATCAGTTTTAATATTCTACTATAAGAATTTTAAATATAAAATAATTTTCTACTCTAAAAACTTTCTACCCTTCTATTAGAAATACTATAAATTCTAATTACTTACTGATTTTAATACTTTCAACTATAGATTTTTTCTATGTTTAGTATTTTCTACTTTAAATACTTTCTATTCTTCTACTACAAATACTGTGAATTTTTTTATTCTTCTTTCGACTTTTCTACTCTGAATACTTTTTACTTTTGTACTCTGAATACTTTCTACTTTTGTACTCTGAATACTTTCTACTTTTGTACTCTGAATACTTTCTACTTTTCTACTCTGAATACTTTCTACTTTTCTACTATGAATACTTTCTACTTTTCTACTATGAATACTTTCTACTTTTGTACTATGAATACTTTCTACTTTTCCACTATGAATACTTTCTACTTTTCTACTCTGAATACTTTCTACTTTTGTACTATGAATACTTTCTACTTTTCTACTATAAATACTGTAAATTTTAAGTATTTTTCTAGTTTACGTATTTTTTCACTTTTTATTAAAAATATTTCAAGTATTTATACTCTAAATACTTTCTATACTTTTCTACTATATATACTCTGAATATTAAGGATTTTCAATTTTTCTACAGTAAACCAAATACAATGAATAAATATTATTACATTATATCATTCATATAATATTTGTGAATGAGGAAATTTGACGTGACTAATATAATAATAGCAGTTAGCAAAAGGCGACAAAAGCGTGTTAAACGCATCAAAACAAGAGGCATAATATGCACGCAATAGAGAGATACACACACACACACACACAAAGTGCTTTTTGAGTGAGTGAGTGAGTGAGTGAGAGAGAGTAAAGAGGATGACGTCATCTGTCATTAATGTTCACTCGCTTCTACATCCATATAGAATATATAGTGTGAAAACCGCACTGTTATTACAAACACAAGCTTATTTTTCACCATTCGAACATAAATGTATATATATGTATATCCAATGCCTGAGTTCCGGACCCTCGCGCAACTTTTTTTTTGTTTTTTTTTAAATGTTTTGCCATCCACCGGAATTCACACTTCTATCACTTCATCACAAATTTTTTTTTTATTTTTATTTCTTTTTTTTATTTTAAATGTGTATATTTAGCCTTACGCAATACACGAAACATTTCTCTATGACCTTTTTTTTCTTGTTCATTTTTTCCGTTTTTTTAAACTCTTTTTCATGTATCTCTCGCCCCCACTCATTCAAATCACTCACTCAGTCTCTCTTTTGTTTTAATTATTTTTTTTTGTTAGTTTTCCAAAGTTGTCTCTCGAGTGTTTCTCGTATTTTTTTTTTATTTGACTTTTATATGAATGGGAAAACTATTACTTTTTAATGTAAAAATAGGTATTTATATTCTCTCTCCTCTCTCTCTCTTTCTTGAATACTTTTTTTGCAGTAAATACACTATTTTACATGGAATACTTTTTCTATTTATTTTACTACCTTACGGTAGAAAATACTTTTCTACACTAAATGTTCTTTATTACAGAGAATACTTTTCTACATTAAATGTTTTTTAATGTAAAAATACTTTTCTACATTACATGTTATTTAATGTAAGAATACTTTTCTACATTAAATGTTCTTATTGAGGTAGAAAATACTTTTCTACATTAAATTATTTTTACGGTAGAAAATACTTTTCTACATTAAATGTTCTTATTGAGGTAGAAAATACTTTTCTACATTAAATTATTTTTACGGTAGAAAATACTTTTCTACGTTTAATACACTGTATTATCGAGAATACTTTTCTACATTAATTGTTCTTTAAGGTAGAAAATACTTTTCTACGTTTAATACACTGTATTATCGAGAATACTTTTCTACATTAATTGTTTTTTACGGTAAAAAATACTTTTCTACATTAAATGTTCCTTATGGTTAAAAAATACTTTTCTACATTAAATTATTTTTAAGGTAGAAAATACATTTAAACGTTTAATGCACTGTATTATCGAGAATACTTTTCTACATTAATTGTTCTTTAAAGTAGAAAATACTTTTCTACATGAAATGTTCTTTAATGTAAAAATACTTTTCTACATTAAATGTTCTTATTAAGGTAGAAAATACTTTTCTACATTAAATATTCTTTAGTTTAAAAAATACTTTTCTACAGTAAATATTCTTTTATGCTCAAAATAATTTACTATATTAAATATTTTATGTAATAAATACTTCTGTACAGTAACAATACTTTTTTACGGACAACACTTTTTCTACAGTAAGAACACTTTTCCTTTTACTTAATAATTGTTAATACTTATCATTTATTAAATAAATACCTTTCTACATTAGAAATACAGTATATCTTTTTACCAGTGCAAAAAAATATGTGTTTATTGTGAAAAGTATTTAAAATTTTATTATAGTATTTTTTAGAAAATAAATAAATTTTCTATTCATAAGATAATATACATATATAGTATTTGTCTGAGAATTTGAAAAAGAAAAGTTGGTTTTTTTTCCTCGTTATGTGTGTCTCACAAACACAGTAGCTAGCCGAGTGCGTGTGCGGCAAAGCGATTGGAAAATCAATTTCCGAATGATCGATCATGCGAATTGATCCCTTCTTGTTGTTTGATAACGCATAAGAAAATTCATATGAAGCGTGACTGATTTTCATTCTTACGGACACTTGAATTACACGATTCCTTTTTAATATTACACCACGTGTAATACTATCCAAAAGACACAATATACGAAACTCTCAACATCATAATAATATCTTCTTCTTTTTAATTTATTTTTTCAACTATTCCTTCTTTAGTACTTCTCCTAATTTTATTATAATTATTATTATATTTTATTTAAAATAATATAAGGATTAATTATTATTCTAATATCCTCTTCGATTCTATTATGTTTTTTTTATTCAGTTCGTTTCTATTAGTTTCTATCCGCTTCTATTCGAGTCTATTCGTTTCAATGCATTTTTATTCAATTCCATTCGCTTCGATTCGATTCTATTCCATTTCATTCGAATGTATCTACTTTAATTCGTTTTTATTCAATTATAAACAATTTTAAATGTTTTTCCCTTCAATTCGATTCTATTCTATTTTATTCGAATCTATTCGTTTCAATTTGCTTTTAATCTATTTGAAACGATTTTATTTAATTCTATTCGTTTCATTTCGTTTTTATTTGATTCTAATTTATTCTATTCAATTTTGTGCGCTAAAATTCGTTTTTAATCAATTTGATTTGTTTCTATTCAATTCTTCTTGTTCAAAATCATTTTTATTTACTTCTTTTAGCTTCAATTCGATTCAATTAGTTTTTATTCAATTTTAAACGATTCAATTCAATTTTATTCTCTTCAATTCGTTTTTAATCAATTTTAAACGATTTTATTCAATTCTATTTGCTTCAATTCATTTTTATTCAATTCTATTTAATTTTATTTAATTCTATTCGCTTTATTTCGTTTTTATTTTATTCTAATTTAAACTCTTCAATTTTATTCGCTAAAATTCGTTTTTAATCAATTCTATTCGTTTCTATTTAATTCTTTTTGTTCAAAATCATTTTTATTTACTTCTTTTAGCTTCAATTTTGATGTAATTAGTTTTTATTCAATTCTAAACTATTTAATTCAATTTTATTGTCTTCAATTCGTTTTTAATTTATTTTAAACTATTTTATTTAATTCTATTCGTTTCTATTTAATTCTATTTGTTGAAAATCATTTTTATTCTCTTCTTTTAGCTTCAATTCGTTTTTTTTCCATTCTAAACGATTCAATTCAATTCTATTCGATTTAATTTGTTTTTAATCAATTTTAAACGATTTTATTTAACTCTACTTGCTTCAATTCATTGTCATTCAATTCTATTGGATTTATTTTGATTTTATTTAATTCTATTCCCTTAATTGCGTTTTTATTTAATTCTAATTTATTCTATTCAATTGAATTCGCTAAAATTCGTTTTTAATTAATTCTATTTGTTTCTATTTAATTCTATTTGTTGACATTCATTTTCATTCACTTCATTTAGTTTCAATTCGATTCAATTAGTTTTTATTTAATTCTAAACGATTCAATTCATTTTTATTCTCTTCAATTCGTTTTCTTTTTTTTAATTCTATTTGCTTCAATTGAATTTTATTTAATTCTAAAGAATTCTACTCAATTTCTATTCGCTTCAATAGATTTTTATTCAATTCGATTCTATTCCATTCTATTCGAATATATTCGTTTCAATTCGTTTTTATTTAATTCTAAACGATTCTACTCAATTTCTATTCGCTTCAATACATTTTTATTCAATTCGATTCTATTCTATTTTATTCGAATCTATTCGTTTGAATTCGTTTTTAATCGATTTTCAACGATTTTATTTAATTCTATTTGCTTCAATTCATTTTCAATCAATTCTATTCTATTTATTTTGATTTTACTTAATTATATTCGCTTTATTTCGTTTTTATCCAATTCTAATCTATGCTATTTAATTTTATTCGCTTCAATTCAATTCAATTCGTTTTTATTTAATTCTAAAGAATTCTATTCAATTTTATTCGCTTCTATTCGTTTTTATTGAATTTTGAACGATTCTACTCAATTTTTATTTGCTTCAATACATTTTCATTCAATTCGATTGTATTCCATTCTATTCGAATATATTCGATTCAATTCGTTTGTATTTAATTATAAACTGTATTCTATTCGCTTTAATTCGTTAATATTCATGTCTATTCGCGCCAAAAAAATTCTGCTATTTTACTTGACTAATTTCATATACCGTATTCGATTTTAATTTTGTCCAATCCTTATCTATTCGATTATTTTTTATTCTATTAGGTTTTATTCGAAAATATTATTGCCTAATTGCTTTTCTATCCGATTTTATTATTTTTTTTTGCTTTTTCTGCAAAAATTGATTATTATTGTTAACTGTAATGGTTTTTTGTTTGTACTTTGCATCACAAATCGACTGTTATTGTTTAACACTGGTTTATATAAAAATAAAGAAAGAAGGAAAATTTAATTTTTGTCCTGCGTTTGTGAAACAAGTGCGAGAAAGAAACTCGTTAATTGACTCACGTTTGACTACCTCTTGATTTTTGTATACAATATTGTATATTTATGTTTTTCTGTGTGTGTATATATATATATATATATTTATCGATTTAGATAATAGGAGCGACGATTTACGATTGCGTAGAATATTTCACGTTACATAGAAAATACGCTTTTTATGTTTTTCTCTCTCTCTTTCACTCAGTCACTATAGTGTCAAGTCTCCTAAGTTACAGGTGGTTACTTTCAAGGCTTCCATCTATATAAAACTACTGCTGCCACTTACAAATCTGTACAGTGACTTTCGACGACGACGACGACCGTATAATTTTTTTTTTTTTTTCCTTAACACGCCTCACTTCCCGTTTCATGAAGTCCTATAACCCATTTTTTCTCCTTCTTTACTTGAATAATAATTACCGTATTTTCTGGAATCTATTAATGTCTCACTTAACTTTAGTTCGTGCAATTTTTTTTTTTCGTTTCACTTTTCGCCTTTCCTATTTCGCGAGGCGAGGCGAGCATATTTTTCTGTTGACGATGTAGCTGCAGAAAAGAGAGGGCAAGAGAGAGAGAGAGAGAGAGACTAGACATTCGGTATGAATTAGAAAATAAAAATTCGTATGAAAATGAAACCAATTTAAGCGAATAGATACGAATAGAATCAAAATTGAATCGAATAGAATAAAAAATTTATAGAAGCGAATAGAAATTGAGTAGAATCGTTTAGAATTGAATAAAAACGAATAGAAGCGAATAGAAATTGAGTAGAATCGTTTAGAATTGAATAAAAACGAATAGAAGCAAATAGAAATCGAGTAGAATCACCTAGAGTTGAATAAAAACGAATAGAAGCGAATAAAAATTGGGTAGAATAGTTTACAATTGAATAACAAAGAATAGAAGGAAATAAAAATTAAATAGCATCGTTTAGAATTAAATAAAAACGAATTGAAACGAATAGAAATTGAATAGAATCAATTAGAATTGAATAAAAACGAATAGAAGCGAGAAGAATTAAATAGAATCGTTTTGATGATAATAGAATTAAATAAAAAGGAATTAAAGCAAATAGAAATTAAATAGAATCGTTTAGAATTGAATAAAAACGAATAGAAGTGGTTAAAAAGGAATTTAAAGGAATAGAATTAATTAAAAACGAATTTTAGCGAATAAAATTGAATAGAACAAATTAGAACTAAATAAAAACAAAATGAAACGAATAGAATTGAATAAAATATCAAAATAAATCCAATAGAATTGAATGAAAATGAATTGAAGCAAATAGAATTAAATAAAATCGTTTAAAATCGATTAAAAACAAATTGAATCGAATAGAATTGAATTGAATCGTTTAGAATTGAAAAAAAAACGAATTGAAGCTAAAAGAAGTGAATAAAAATGATTTTCAAAAAATAAAATTAAATACAAACGAATAGAATTAAATAAAATGAAATAGAATTGAATGAAAATAAATTGAAGCAAATAGAATTAAATAAAATCGTTTAAAATTGATTAAAAACAAATTCAATCGAATAGAATTGAATTGAATCGTTTAGAATTGAATAAAAACGAATAAAAGTTGTTAAAAAGGAATTTAAAGGAATAGAATTAATTAAAAACGAATTTTAGCGAATAAAATTGAATAGAACAAATTAGAACTAAATTAAAACGAAATGAAACGAATAGAATTGAATAAAATATCAAAATAAATCCAATAGAATTGAATGACAATGAATTGAAGCAAATAGAATTAAATAAAATCGTTTAAAATCGATTAAAAACAAATTGAATCGAATAGAATTGAATTGAATCGTTTAGAATTGAAAAAAAAACGAATTGAAGCTAAAAGAAGTGAATAAAAATGATTTTCAAAAAATAAAATTAAATACAAACGAATAGAATTAAATAAAATGAAATAGAATTGAATGAAAATAAATTGAAGCAAATAGAATTAAATAAAATCGTTTAAAATTGATTAAAAACAAATTCAATCGAATAGAATTGAATTGAATCGTTTAGAATGGAAAAAAAACGAATTGAAGCTAAATGAAGTGAATAAAAATGATTTTCAACAAATAGAATTAAATAGAAACGAATAGAATTAAATAAAATAGTTTAAAATAAATTATAAACGAATTGGAAACAATAAAATTAAATTGAATCGTTTAGAATTAAATTAAAACTAATTACATCGAATTGAAGCAAAAAGAAGTAAATAAAAATGATTTTGAACCAAAAGAATTGAATAGAAACGAATAGAATTGATTAAAAACGAATTTTAGCGAATAAAATTGAAGAGAATAAATTAGAATAAAATAAAAACGAAATGAAGCGAATAGAATTAAATAAAATCAAATAGAATTAAATAAAAATGAATTGAAGCAATAAGTGTTAAATAAAATCGTTTCAAATAGATTAAAAACAAATTGAAACGAATAGATTCGAATAAAATAGAATAGAATCGAATTGAAGGGAATAAAATTCAATAAAATCGTTTATATTTAAATAAAAATGAATTGAAGCGAATAAATTCGAATAGAATGAAATAGAATCGAATTGAAGCGAATAGAATTGAATAAAATCGTTTATAATTAAATAAAAACGAATTGAAGCCAATATATTTGAAAAGAATGGAATAGAATCGAATTGAAGCGAATAGAAATTGAATATAATCGTTTAGAATTAAATATAAACGAATAGAAGCGAATAAAATTGAATAGAATCGTTTAGAATTAAATAAAAACGAATTAAATTGAATTAAAGCGAATAAAATAAAATAGCATAAATAAATCAATAAAAATGAATTTCAACAAATAGAATAGAATTTCAACAAATAGAATTGATTAAAAACGAATTTTATCGAATAAAATTGAAGAGAATAAATTAGAACTAAATAAAATCGAAATAAAGGGAATAGAATTAAATAAAATCAAATAGAATTGAATGACAATGAATTGAAGCAAATAATTGAATTGAAGAGAATAAAATTGAATTGAATCGTTTAGAATTAAATATAAACGAATAGAAGCAAATAAAATTGAATAGAATCGTTTAGAATTAAATAAAAACGAATTAAATTGAATTAAAGCGAATAAAATTAAATAGCATAAATAAATGAATAAAAATGAATTTCAACAAATAGAATTGAATAGAAACAAATAGAATTGATTAAAAACGAATTTTATCGAATAAAATTGAAGAGAATAAATTAGAACTAAATAAAATCGAAATAAAGGGAATAGAATTAAATAAAATCAAATAGAATTGAATGACAATGAATTGAAGCAAATAATTGAATTGAAGAGAATAAAATTGAATTGAATCGTTTAGAATTGAATAAAAACTAATTAAATAGAATTAAAGTTAAAAGAATTAAATAAACATGATTTTAAACAAAACGAATTGAATAGAAACGAATAGAATAAAGTAAAATCAAATAGAATTGAAGCAAATAGAATTAAATGAAATCGTTGAAAATTGATTAAAAACGAATTGAAACGAATAGATTCGAATAAAATAGAATAGAATCGAAGTAAAGGGAAAAAAATTATTTAAAATTGTTTATTATTGAATAAAAACGAATTGAAGAGCATAAAATTGAATTAAATCGTTTAGAATTGAATAAAAATGAACTGCATCGAATTCATGCTAAATGAAGTGAATAAAAATGATTTTCAACAAATAGAATTTAATAGAAACGAATAGAATTGATTAAAAACTAATTTTAGCGCACAAAATTGAATAAAATAAAATAGAATTGAATCAAAATGAATTGAAGCAAATAGAATTAAATGAAATCGTTGAAAATTGATTAAAAACGAATTGAAACGAATAGATTCGAATAAAATAGAATTGAATCGAATTGAAGGGAATAAAATTATTTAAAGTTGTTTATAATTGAATAAAAACGAATTGAACTAGATACATTCAAATAGAATGGAATAGAATCGATTTGAAGCGAATAGGACAGAATTTAAATGATACGAATAGAACAGAGTAAAATTCAAAAAGAATCAAATAAAATTAAATTAAACTTAACAGTACAGAATGAAATAGAATCTAATAGAATCAAATACAACCGAATAGCACATAATAAAATAGAATTAAAAATAACACAGTTAAATTAAATAGAATCGAATAGAACCGAATGGGAGAAAATAGAATCGAATATGACAGAATGGAAATGAATACCAGAGAATAAAATTTAAATAGAATCCAAATTTATCGATTAAAATGGAAAATAAAATTTAAATAGAAAAAAATATAGAATTAATTTTTTATTTTTTATTTTTTTTTGATAATCTATAGAAAAATAATAATAAGTTTAATTTACGTTTCTTTTATGGCGAGAAATGTGAAGTATTATTAAATTTGCAATAAACAATGTTACCTAAGATTAAAAATTAAAATATATTTATAAAGTGTTTGCTTTTATCGTTTTAATAAGTGCTACTATAGAGGTGGTATAGCAAAGGTGGCTTGAGAGAGTGAGTGAGAGAGTGAGAGAGAGAGAGATAAAAAAAGGGGGACGATAGGTGAAACCAAACCACTGACGCAATCATTCAGTACAAGGGGCAAGGATCCCTGTAATTTGCAAGGACGCTTGTGATCCTGTCTTAACGAGTATGACCGTCATAAAAGAGACACGTTCTCTCTCTCTCTCTCTCTATGCGAATACATAAGTATATTAATATCGGTTGACGTGTCAGCAATTTGCCTCGTGATTTTCAATATAATTCTATAAGGCGATTAAGTAAACCCTTTTGGTACGTACGAATTATACGAACACAAAATTCTATTCACTCTTATTGTTTAGTAAGTTTTTTTACTTTTCTTATTTTATTCTTCTTTTTTCTTATACTCTTCTTCTTCTTCTTCTTCTTCTTCTTCTTCTTCTTCTTTTTCTTTTTCTGCATCTTTTTATTTTTTATTTTCTTCGTCGATTTTTTCTTTTCTAAATAAAAACACATTTCAGAAAAATTGTTATTGTTTTCACTAATGGAAAGTTGAAAAATTGGATGAAAACGAATAGAAACGAATAGAAGCGAATTAAACTCAATAGAGCGGAATAGAACTACGAATAAATACTTAGAACCGAATATAGAAATATTTATGAATTATAAAGCACAATTATTAAAATGAAAAAACGAAATAGAAACGAATAAAAGCGAATTAAACACAATAGAGTAGAATAATAGGTCAAAATAGTTTAGGATATAAACATATAGAATAGAATAGGAAAGATAGAAACGTAATGAAAGTGAATAGGAAAAAATAGTTTCGGATAAAAACGGATAGAAATGGATAGAAACAGAATAGTAGCGAATAGAGACGAATAGAAAAGGATTGAAACGGAATAAAAGTGAAGAGGCCGGAATAGAAGTGAATAAGAAAAAATTGTTTCGGATAGAAAAGGATAGAAACAGAATAGAACAGAATAGTAGCGAATAGAGACGAATAGAAAAGGATTGAAACGGAATAGAAGTGAATAGTAGCGAATAGAGACGAATAGAAAAGGATTGAAATGGAATAGAAGTGAATAGGCCGGAATAGAAATGAAATAAGAAAAAATAGTTTCGGATAAAAACGGATGGGAAATAGATAGAAACAGAATAGAACAGAACAGTAGCGAATAGAGACGAATAGAAAAGGTTAGAAACAGAATAGAACAGAATAGTATCGAATAGAGACGAATAGAAAAGGATTGAAACGGAATAGAAGTGAATAGGCCGGAATAGAAGTGAAATAAGAAAAAATAGTTTCGGATAAAAATGGATAGAATCAGAATTGAACACAACAGTAGCGAATAGAGACGAATAGAAAAGAATGGAAACGGAATAGAAGTGAATAAGAAAAAATAGCTTCGGATAAAATCGGATAGAAACAGAATTGAACACAAAAGTAGCGAATAGAGACGAATAGAAAAGAATGGAAATGGAATAGAAATGAATAAGAAAAAATAGCTTCGAATAAAAACGGATAGAAACAGAATAGAACAGAATAGTATTGAATAGAGACGAATTGAAAAGGATTGAAACGGAATAGTAGCGAATAGGACGGAATAGAAGTCAATAAGACAGAATAGAAACGAATAGAAAAGGATAGAAAAAGATAGAAATCTTCTATTACGTTTTTTTTTCTTTTATTATTATTTTTTGTTAATACTATGATTATTATTCTTTTTTTTTTTTTTAATTTTTGTAGTAAAATAATTTTAATTGTACTATTTAGAGAACTATAGAAGTAGAAAAACACGCGCGTAATTTTTTTATACCGATATACATTGTGTGCGTTGACGAGGACGATAGTTGTGTTTCCGTTCTCTCTCTCTCTCTCTCTCTGATCTCGCGGCACAAGCTAATTGATCATTCCAGTGCGCTTGAACCCGATAATTATCATTTACATATTATATGCGATCGTGTATAACCGGGAGTCAGAAACAGCAGCCAGCAAATGTACACGAAAGAGAGAGAGAGAGAGAGAGAGAGAGAGAGAGGGGGGAGAGAAAGATTGCGCTCGTTAGTGTTCTTAAACCCTTAATCAGCCCGCAACTACTCCCATGCAGAGACCATATGGAAAGAATGTAAAACCCACCTGTAATACGAAAAAGAAAGATCTTAATCATTAAACAGATTTACGGATTTTTCAGTATTTTTTGCACTTTTTTTCTTCTTCTTCTTCTTTTTCTTCTTTTTTTCCGCTTTTTTTATTCACATTGGCGCCTATCGATTTTTTTCTATTATTTCAAATACGACAATTTTTTCAATGTACTAAATATACTACTAAATGTAGTCGATTTAACTAAAAAAAAATTTTTGAATTTACTAAATAATAAAATTGCTAAATAAGAGCAATTTTAGTAATGAATTAGTGAGAAATTGCTAAATTTTGGTAAATAGTAAAATGAATACGGAAAAGTAAATTTAACTGATAAATAATTAGAAATTACTAATTTACTAAATGGTAGATTTTACTAATAAATTAGTAATTAATAATCGTAGATTTTAGTAAGAAATTAGTAAAAATTAGTAAATTGTACTAAATTGTGAATTTGCTAAATAGAAATAGTTTTAAATTTTATTAAATAGTAGATTTTACTAAAAAAAAATTAGTATAGATTTTACTAACTTTTACTAAATAACATGAAGCTAAATAGAGGATTTTAGTAAAAATTAGTAAATTTTACTAAATAGAAGATTTTACTAATAATTTAGTAGAAATTACTAGAGTCTATTATAATTGTGACTAATTTTACTAAAAAATTAGTAGACTCTACTAAATTTAGATTAATAATAAAATTACTAAATGTTACTAAAAGGTAGTTTTTACTAATAAATTAGTAATTAATTGTCATAGATTTTACGAGCATCTACTAAATAATATGAAACTAAATAGTGAATTTTAGTAAAAAAAATTAGTAAAAATTAGTAAATTTTACTAATAATTTACTAAAAATTTGTAAATTTTAGTAATAATTTAGTAAAAATTAGTAGTGTCTACTATAATTATGATTAATTTTAATAAAAAATTTGTTGACTCTACTAAATTTTATTAAATAGTGCTTTTTAGTAGTTAATTTAGTTGAAATTGCTAAATTTTGGGAAATAATAAAATAAATACGGTAAAGTAAATTTGACTGATAAATGATTAAAAATTACTAATTTACTAAATGGTAGATTTTCCTAACAAATTAGTAATTAATTTTTATAAATTTAAAAAAAAAAGTAGAAATTAGTAATTTTTAGTAAATAGTAAATTTCTTAAATAGAAATAGTTTTAAATTTTATTAAATAGTAGATTTTACTAAAAAAAATTAGTATAGAATTTACCAACTTTTACTAAATAATATGAAGATAAATAGTGGATTTTAGTACAAAAAATTAGTAAAAATTAGTAAATTTTACTAAAAAAAACAGTATAGAATTTACCAACTTTTACTGAATAATATGAAAATAAATAGTGGATTTTAGTTTTAAAAAAATTAGTAAAAATAAGTAAATTTTATTAAATAGTAAATTTACTAAGTAGAACATTTTACTAATAATTTAGTAGATATTAGTAGAGTTTACTATAATTAGGATTAATTAAATTCAAAAATTAGTAGAATCTACTACATTTTAATAAATAATACAATTAATAAATAATGCATTTTTGTAATTAATTTAGTAGAAATTGCAAAATTAATTAGTTAGAAATTACTAATTTAGTAACTGCAGTCGATTTTACTAATAAATTTAGTGTAAATTACAAAATTTTAGTAAATGGTAGATTTTACAAATAAATTAGTAATTAATTATCATAGATTTTATGAACTTTTCATAAAAAAAATATTAAGCTAAATAGTGGATTCCAGTAAAAAAAAATTAGTAAAAATTAGTAAATTTTACTAAATAGTTAATTTTCTAAATAGAACATTTTACTAATAAATTAGTAATTAATTATCATTGATTTTACAAACTTTTACTAAAAAAAATTAAGCTAAATAGTGGATTTTAATTTAAAAAATTAGTAAAAATTAGTATGTTTTACTAAATAGTTAATTTACTAAATATAAGATTTTACTAATAAAGTAGTAATTAATTATCGTAGATTTTACGAACTTTTACTAAATAATATGAAGCTTAATAGTGGATTTTAAGAAAAAATTAGTAAATTTTACGAAATAGTAAATTTGCTAAATAGAAATAGTTTTAATTTTACAAAATAGTAAATTTTACTAAAAAAAAAATTAGTATAGAATTTACAAACATTTTCTAAATAACATGAAGCTAAATAGTGGATTTTAGTAAAAATTAGTAAATTTTACTAAATAGAAGATTTTACTAATAATTTAGTAGAAATTACTAGAGTCTATTATAATTGTGACTAATTTTACTAAAAAATTATTTTAAAAAATTAAAATTAAAATTAAAATTAAAATTAAAATTACTTAAAAAATTTAATAAATAAAAAAATTGCTAAATAGAGTATTTTAGTAATGAATTAGTAGAAATTACTAATTACTAAAATATACTAATGTATTAGCAGGATTTAGTAAATTTTCCCAATGAATTAGCGCAGGATTTAATAAATTTTACTAAATAGTAAATTTAATACGAAATAGTAAAAAAAAATTTCTATTAATTCCAATGTAAAAAATAATTTTTTTAAACTAATTTTTTTGTTTTTTTTTAAATAAATTTTTCTAAAAATATTTTTGCTCTTTTTTTTGCAGGTGACGATCAATATCGTGGAGCGGGCGGAAGTAGTAGCGGAAGTCCCCCCGCGAGTCTTCTCGTTGTACCTCAACCATTGACTGTTAAACCATCGCATCCATCTCATCTGAACCCACACCTTGGAGGACCGCATAATCATCCTCCGCGAAAGTATCAATGCAAAATGTGCCCTCAGGTAAGTGAAAAAGAAAAACAATTTTTTTATTCTATTTCTCAAAGAAAAAAAGGAAAAAGAAAAAGTAAATTTTTCCAAAGAAAAAAAAATAAGTAAAAACAGAAATTTATCCCCACTTTTAATATTTTAATAATTTCCTATTTGAGAAAACGAAAATTTTCACAGGAAGAAAAAAAAATTTTATTATTTAATAAATAAATTGAAAAATTTACAAACTAAAGAAATAAATATTTTATTATTTAATAAATAAATAGTTAATTAATAAAAGTAATAATTCTTACTTTTTTTTAACAAAAAAAAACGACGAATAATTTAATAATGGTGCAATTTAGTAAAATTAAATTATTCTAGGAAGTAAAATAATTTTCTAAATTTACTTTTAAATAAAAAAAGAAATCATTAATAGTAAGAAAAGTGATTATATGAATAATAATGAAAATAATAATAAAAAAAATAAGAAAATAATTATTATTTTCTTACGATTTTATTGACATTTAGTGACAATAATTAAATAATAAATCATTTTAACTGTCTTGATGCGCAGTAGATCATTTTTTGTTAATTTCGATGCGCAATAGATCGCGTCGAAAAATTTACATTCAAATTAATTAAAATTGACTAATTTCAAAAAATAAATTAGTTATTATTATTTAAAAAAATTTAATTTCTTGCTATTATTATTATTAAAAATAATTAAATTTGTTATTAGTATTATTATTAAAAATAATTAAATTTGTTGTTATCATTATTATTAAAAATAATTAAATTTGTTATTATTATTATTAAAAATAATTAAATTTGTTGTTATTATTATTACTAAAAATAATTAAATTTGTTGTTATTATTATTATTACAAATAATTAAATTTGTTGTTATTGTTATTACTAAAAATAATTAAATTTGTTATTATTATTATTAAAAATAATTAAATTTGTTGTTATCATTATTATTAAAAATAATTAAATTTGTTATTATTATTATTAAAAATAATTAAATTTGTTGTTATTATTATTATTATTATTATTACTGAAAATAACTAAATTAGTTATCATTAGCAAATTAACTTTTAAATTTTGAACAAAAAAATCTATTTTCTTTTTTCATTCTTTTCCCTTAACTTTTCTTTTTTTTCGAATAAAATTTGTGTAAAATTCTAACCAAACGAAATACATGGGAGCGTATAAGAGAAAAATTCTCAGGAAAAAAAAAGGATTAGCGTTAATCCCTGAATATATTTTTTCCTTTTTTTCCTATCTTTTCTCCTATTTCTCTATATGTATAATCCTGGGAAAGTCCCTGAAAAGTGCAATAAAAATTGTCTTTCGACAAAAATTATTATTATTATTATTATTAGTTTTATCTTTGACCTGTAAAGGAAAGGTTTGAGAAAATTTTTGATTTAGAAAAAAAAATTTTTTTTTCTCTTTGAAAAGAATGAGATACACGTGAAAACGAATATAGCAAAAAGAAAATGACCAGAAAAATGCTACCGCGCAAAAGATCTATTCGTCGAGAGGTTCTACTAATAAAAATGCCTTTAAAAGCAATAAAAATGCCATTTCTACTATTATTAGGTTGTCTTTTTTCGTTCTTCTTCTTCTTCTTCTTGTTTTCTTCTTTCAATTTTTACTTTGGAAATAAAATATATATTTTTACGGTTTTTCTTTCTTTCTTTTTTTTTGATAAAAATAACTGTGGAGTGCAAAAAAATATATTGCCCTGCTTTTCAACCCTTTTTAGAAAACCCTTTTTTAGTGCTTTTTTGGTCGCGAGGAAAGTTTTTGTGAGAAGAAAAAAAAAGAGCTGAGAATGGAGGGAAAGTAAAAATAAAAGTTGTAAAATGGAATATTTTTGGCGGTTTTTGGAAAAAAAAAATTGGAATTCCTTAATTATTTAGTCAACATTTTTTTCTAAATGTTTATAAATTAATGAAAATTGTTATTATAATAATTATATTAACAGTTGTAATTAAAAATTGTAAATTTAGTTATAAATGTAATTTTAATTAAAATTAAAAATATAATTATGTTAACAATTAGAATTCAAATTATAAATATAATTATATATTAACAATTATAATTAATATTATAAATATAATTCTATTAATAATCATAATTAAAATTATAAATATAATTCTATTAATAATCATAATTAAAATTATAAATATAATTCTATTAATAATTATAATTAAAATTATAAATATAAAAAACATAAAGATTATACAATGTACAATCAAAAATACAATTAATATAATAAATTTAATAATTATATAATTATAAACAAAAGAAATTAGAAAGTAATTAAAATAAAAAAAATATATTTAAAAACTGTATAAAATAATATTATAATTTTTGATATTCCACTATTTATTATTTAATTATTTCTATAAATTATTTATCTAATTAAAATTTGTCAATAAAATTCAAAATCATCGAAACTATTCTTTCTGACAATAAAAATTAAAAATTTAGAGAATTATATTTATTATATTATTTATTATATTATTTAATTATTTCTACTTATTATTTATATAATTAAATTTTGTCAATTAAATTGAAAATCATCGAAACGATTTTCTTTTTGTTTTTTGACAATAAAAATTTAAAATTATTTGAATAATATTATTACTATATTAGTTAATAATTTCTTCTTATTATTTATACAATTAGATTTAAAATCATCGAAACGATTTTCTTTTTTTTTGACAAAAAACATTGAAAATTATTTGAATAATATTTATTATTATATTATTTAACAATTTTTACTCATTTTTTATATAATTAAATTTTGTCAATTAAATTGAAAATCATCGAAACGATTTTATTTATTTTTTGACAATAAAAATTGAAGATTTGGAGAATAATAAAAACAATAATTTTTATTTATGATTGATATGATTAAAGTTTGACAATAAAAATTGAAAATCATCGAATCGATTTTATTCTTTTTTTTGTCAATAAAAATTGAAAATTATTTAAATAATATTTATTATTATATTATTTAAAAATTTCGACTCATTATTTATATAATTAAATTTTGTCAATTAGATTTAAAATCATCGAAACGATTTTTTTAGGCAATAATAAAAATTGAATATTTAGAAAATAATAATTTAAAATAATAATTTAGTGATATTATTAAAAATATAATTATTCCATTAAAATAATAATAATAAGAAATTAAAGACTTCTTCTTCTTCTTCGCTATCGAGACGAAAAGAAACAATGGAAAAAAATTTTCTCACACTCTCGTATATATAAAATCACAGGAATCACGGTTCAATTTTTTCCATATTAAGTCCGTGAAAGAATAGTCAAAAATTCATTATAAACGATATTTAACATTTTATTGATCCGTGACTATTCTTTTGGTTAAAATTTTTCCGGCAAGCTCGCCGGTATAGGTGAAAGAATACAGTTGAAAGCATAAGAGGGAGATCGCTCTTAATTACTAAATGAAAATTACGTGACTAATTGTCCCCACTTTATTTTCCCAAAAAAAAAAAAAAAAAAAAAAAAAAAAATTAAGAGAAAACAAAATAAATGTGATAAACTGTGTCTAAGTAGTTTTAAGAGGCGTTTACAAAAAAAAATCAACAAGAAAACAAGAAATTTTATGGGAAAAAATTTTTCTTCCTCGGGAAAATTATAAATATTTACAACACTTTTTTTCAAAAGGAGAAAAAAAAAGAAATTTTTATTTTTGCTAAAAAGGGGAAAAAGAAATTATTATATTTTTTTTCAATAAATGAAATTTAAAATAAAAATGATTTTATATTCGTTTCGATAAAATTGCAAAAGATTGAAATAATTTTCAATGATAATTTTTAATGGTTTTTTTATAATTTTCAAAATTATTTAAAAATCATGAAAATAAATTTCAATGAAATTCAAAACTGATGGAAATAAATTTTTATTTTCGACTTCTTGTCATTAAAAATTAAAAAAAACGTGAAAATAAGTTTTCAATAATTTTCCATAAATTGAAAATCATTCAAATAACTGAAAAAAATTAACAAAAAAAAATTTTTATTTTCGACTTTTTGTCAGTGAAATTAATAATCATTCAAATAATTTTCAGTAATTTTTAATAAAATTAAAAATCATCAAAATAGATTTCATTAAAAATAAAAATCATCAAAATAACTTTCATTAAAAATAAAATTCATGAAAATAACTTTCATTAAAATTAAAAATCATCAAAATAACTTTCGTTAAATTTAAAAATCATCAAAATAACTTTCAACAAAAATTAAAATTCATCAAAATAACTTTCGTTAAAATTAAAAATCATCAAAATAACTTTCGTTAAAATTAAAAATCATCAAAATAACTTTCGTTAAAATTAAAAATCATCAAAATAACTTTTATTAAAAATAAAAATTATGAAAATAACTTTCATTAAATTTACAAATCGTCAAAATAACTTTCATTAAACTTAAAAATCATCCAAATAACTCTCATTAAAATTAAAATTTATCAAAATAATTTTCATTAAATTTAAAAATCATCAAAATAACTTTCATTAAATTTAAAAATCATCAAAATAACTTTCATTAAAATTAAAAATCATCAACCATATAACTTTCATTAAACTTAAAAATCATCAAAACAATATTCAATAATTTTACATTTTTTCCGAGAAAATTAAAAATCGTCAAAATAATTTTATACATTTGTTTACTAATAATTTATTATGTCGTTAAAGTTGCAAATCATTAAAATAATTATCCGTAACTTTCAACAAAAATTAAAAATCATGAAAATAATTTTTAATAATTATGAAAAAAAAAATTTAATGTCATCATCGCAAAAAGTAAATTCAAAATTATAAATAAAAAAGAAATTTACACTTTTTTCCAAGTAAAAAGTAAAAAAAAATAAATAAATAAAAAACCCAAAAAAACAATTAAAATTTATTTAAAAGAAATAATTTAAATAATTAGTAAATAATTTTTAGCTTGTTAATTATTATTAATATTATAAATAAAAAAATATTATTATTATTAATAATGTAATTTAAAAAAATATATTAATGTTATTATTGTTATTACTATTATTTATAATAACATTAATAATTTTTAACTTGTTAATTATTATTAATAATATAAATAAAGAAATATTATTATTATTATTAATAATGTAAATAAAAAAATATTATTATTATATTATTGTCAATAAAAATAATAAAAAAAAGAACCTAATAATATTTAGGAAAAAGATGAATAATATTAAAAAATCGACGAGCCTACTTTGAATTATTATCGAAACAAGGGGCGAGAGGAACCTGAATTTTTTCTTTACCTGGTATTTTTTTTTTTTTTTTTTTTGGGACCGCAAAAGGGGAGCAATCACAGGGGCACTTTAGAGTTTCTTTGGAGGGGGAAGGGATTAGCACGAGACGAGAACCTTTTGCCTATATTACAAATATATACAACAACAACAGCAGCACAATCGAGTCAAAGAAAAGTGGTCGCTGAATGGTTTGTGTTTTACAACAGTGGCAGAAACACGAAAATTGCTGTTTTCGACCTTTCTACTCTCTTTCTCTCTCTCTCTCTCTTTTTTTTTCTTCTTCTTGTCTCTAATCGTCTCTTAATTTCTTTTCTTTTTTGTTTACATATTATAAGCCAACAAATTTTTTTTCAATTTTGTTTTACTTATATATTATATAAGCCAACAAAATTTTTTTCAATTTTATATAAAGAAACAAATTTTTTTCAATTTTGTTTTACATATATTATAAGAAAAAAATTACTTTTTAATTTTTGTAAAATTTAGAAAAACAGATTTTGCAAAACAAAAAAGACTATTTTCTCTTTTCTTTTTTTTTTTGTTTCAAATAAAAACAAAAAGTTACTTTGCAAATTTTTCTTTTCTTTTCTTTTTTCGAAAACAATTTTCGTGAAATAGCCACAGGGAATGAGAGAAAAGAAAAGGAAATGTTTAAATACAGAGAAAGAGAGAGAGAGAGAGAGAGAGAGAAAAGGGAAAAACTGTAAAGAGAAAGAGAGAGAGAGAAAGAAAAAAGGAAAAAAACTGTAGAGAGAGAGAGAGAGAGAGAGAGAAATAAAGTAAGGGAGAAAGAGAGAAAAAGTGAAACAAGAATAAATATATGGGGTGAATGAATCCAAAGAAGAGTGAAGGAAGAAAATGTAGCGCGAGATAGCCAGAGGGACCCTAAGGATTCAAGTCCGGAGGCTAGTCTACCGTGACGGCACAGCATCCTGTCTCCCCCCCTTCATACCCCTCCCCTTTTTTGCCTTCTCACTCAATCTTTCCTTCTCTCACTACTTGCATCCTTCTATCTTCATCATTTATTCTCACTCTCGTTCCACTCGCTTCATCAGCTACTCTTCTGGAAACACCCCCCCCCCCTCCTCCCCCCTTCACCCCCTCCTTTCCCAACAAACTATTTTTCTCCCCGCATCATATCATCGCGTCGCGGTCCATGCAGTTTCTTTCAAGAAATTCTCCTACTTTACTATACAACTACTATATACTATTCTCCATCTCTTTTCAATTTTCTATATACATTACATTATCTTTAATCTCATTCACTCACTCTCAATTTTTTTCTCTTCTTCTTGTTCATATATATATATATACTTTGGCAACAATTTATCTCCTTTTTGTTTTACTCCGGCGAACTTGCGGAAACCACAAAATAGAAAGAGAGAGAGAGAGAAAGGATCTAGTTAACTGCACTGCTATGGAATTCGCGGAAATTATATTGCAAAGAAGGAGATAAAAATTTGATGAGCCATGTCTAGAGGAAGATAGATAGAGAGAGAAAGAGAGAGCAACGTGACAATGATATATTTTATTAATAAATCAGTTAAAAGTGAAAAATAGCGATAAATTAAAGTAATTGTGTTGAAAGAATTGATAATTATCGATTTTTTGAGTGAATTGATTCGATGGAATGATTTTCCTGGGGAAATTAGGGAGAAAATGACTTAGTGCGCAGGAAAATAGGTGAAAATGATCTACTGCGCATGAGAAACGAGTGATTTAATCAACTGCGCAGGCAAAAGGCTCGAAACGATCTACTGCGCATGAAAAACGCTCGAAATAATCTACTGCGCATGGTATTTGCTTGAAACAAACTACTGCGCAGGCAAAAAGCTCGAAACGATCTACTGCGCATGGTATTTGTTTGAAACAAACTATTGCGCAGGCAAAAAGTTCAAAACATTCTAATGCGCATGAAAAAACATTCGGAATAATCTACTGCGCATGGTATTTGCTGAAAACAAACAACTGCGCATGAGAACTAACTCGAAATAATCTACTGCGCATAGAAAAATGAGTGATGTGTTAAATTGCGCAGGCAAAAAAGCTCTAAACGATCTACTGCGCATGGTATTTGCTTAAAACAAACTCTTGCGCAGGCAAAAAGCACAAAACAATCTAATGCGCATGATTGTTACTTGAAACAAACAACTGCGCATGAGAAAGACACGAAATGATCGACTGCGCATGTGAAAGACTCGAAAGGATCTACTGCGCATGAGAAAGACGCAAAAAGATCTACTGCGCATGATAGTAGTTTGAAAAAAAACTCTTATTCCCCAAAAAATACTCGTAACGATCTACAGCACATGATAATTGCTTGAAACAAACCATTGCGTGCATTAAAAAAATCACAAAACGATCTATGGCGCATAGAATGCAAATGAAACGATCTAATTGCCCACGAAAAATATATTTCAGTGATCTACTACTTTTCCATGCGCAGTAGATCATTTCAAACCGGTTTTTTTTTCTATAAATGATCCTTAAAAATATTTTTTTGTCATCATTTCAAACTTTTTTTCCTCAGAAAACAATCGTTTTTCATTCGCTGTAGATCATTACAAAACAATTTTTCATCTATATTTGATTGTTTCGATTCTCTCATGCGCAATAGATCATTTCAAACGGGGGTTTTTTTGTCCATAAATTATCGTTAACATACTTTTTTGTGCGCAGTAGATTATTTCAAGTGGTTTTTGGTCCAGAAATAATAGTTTCAATGGTTGTATGCGCGGTAAATCGTATTTTTAGTATTTACTATGCGCAGTAGATCACTTCAAAAAGTTTTTTTAGTCTGTTCTTGATCCTTAGAATCCCTTTTATGCGCAGTGGATCATTTCAAGTGGTTTTTCGTTCAAAAATGATAGTTTCGATTCTTTTTCGTGCGCAGTAGATCATTTCAAGTGGTTTTCAGTACCAAAATGATGTGTTTGATTGTTTTTTAATGCGCAGTAGATCATTGTAAGTAGTTTTTCGTTTATCAATGTTTACAAATTTCTTGTAAGTAGCAGAGGATAATTGAAATTATCTTCTGTAGGCAACAAAAAGAATTTAAACTAGTTTCAATGCGCAGTAGATCGATTTTTCGATTATTTCAATGCGCAATAGATCGTTTCTGAGAATTCACATGCGCAGTAGAAGATTTTCACTTCTTTCCATGCGCAGTAGATCGTTTCTATGAATTTACATGCGCAATAGATCATTTCTGAGAATTTACATGCGCAGTAGAAGATTTTCACTTCTTTCCATGCGCAGTAGATCGTTTCTAACAATTTACTTGCGCAGTAGAAAATTTTCACTTCTTTCCATGCGCAGTAGATCGTTTCTAACAATTTACATGCGCACTAGGAAATTTTCACTTCTTTCCATGCGCAGTAGATCGTTTATAACAATTTACATGCGCAGTAGATCATTTCTCGTCTAATTCGATGCGCACAACGTTATCATTCACCATTACTGTCAATATTATTCATTTATTTACAATTTTACATGATTTCTTTTGAAAAAAAAACAGGAAAATTCTACTATTTCTCCTTCTAATTATATCAAAGTGTTCTATAATTACTAGAAACCTAATAATACTAATTTGCATAAAAAAAATTCAATCATTATTATTAAATCATACAAATGAGTAACTACTTTATTGTTTTTTTTCGTCTCTCTCAACAAAAAAGAATGTGAATGAAATTTTTTCACGGTAAAGTGAATGTCAATGACTATATTTGTATAAATACACGAATAGATATTTACAGGCAATTTCTATTGGAGAATGTGGGGCGCATTTATAGTTTCATATAAGAGGGCATTGTTATACCGTTGCACACAGAAGTCGATTGGGCCGCGCGCAGGAAAACGAGAAGTCAATTCTCAATGGGAATCACGTTGTGATGCCAGGAATATTGTATAATTTTACTGTTGGAGACTTAATTACTCTTTCATTCAAGAAATATATTTCATATATATAAAGTAGTGTGTCTGAGTGTATATCTTTGCTTCATAAGAACTACTCAGAAGGAGACTTAATTTTACTAAAAAAAAAATTGAAAAAAAAACTTTAATTACCAACCAAGCAAAAGTCTTTGATGAATCTCCTGAACCACGTCGGCATAATCTGATTTCAAATAAACTAAACAAAATCTAATCTCATCTTCTAACCGTTAACATCATTTTTCATAGAGAGAGAGAGAGAACCCACAGTGATCAATGAAAACAAGAGAAAAAGAAAAAAAGAAAATGACTAAAATAAAATCAAAACGATAATTATATCTATTTTCAAGTGTTACAACAAGAATATATAATGATTAACAGGTTAATTATTTTTTTAAACAAAGAAATTTTTTTTTGAAAAAATTAATTATTTCTTTCTATTTATTATTTATCTGGTAAATTAATCAAATTTGTCGTTTCAAATATTAATTATATTTTAATGAAAGTAGTAGGAAAAATGATAAAAATTTGTTCTTAAGAATTAAGTGAAGTAAATTGCTTTTCATTTGCGGAATATTGAACTTTTGACATGCGCAGTAGATCGTTTTTCAGCCATAAGCGCAATAGATCTTTCGATTTCACTAAAGTGCGCAGTAGATCTTTCATTTTCGCTGTTCTAGATCATTGAGTTTTACTTATATGCGCAACAGATCATTTAAAGACAGAATATTCTTTAATTTTGTTAATATGCACAGTAGATCACTAAATTTCGTTAATATGCGCAGTAGATCTCTAAATTTCGCTAATATGCGCAGTAGATCTTTAAATTTCGTTACTATGCGCAAGAAATCTTTCGATTTTCCTACCATGAGCAATAGATCGTTAAAATTTGTCAATATGCGCAGTAGATCTTTAAATTTCGTTATTATGCGCAATAGATCATTTAATTTTGTTCATGTGCGTAATATAGATCGTTTAATTTTGTTAATATGCTTAATATAAATCATCAAATTTCGTTACTATGCTCAATAAAAACGTTGAATTTTTCTACTATGCGCAATAGATCGTTTAATTTTGTTAATAGGCGTAATAACTCGTTGAATTTTTCTACTATGCGCAATAGATCGTTTAATTTTGTTAATAGGCGTAATAACTCGTTGAATTTTTCTACTATGCGCAATAGATCGTTTAATTTTGTTTAATATGCGCACTAGATCACTGGGTTGAAATTGAATAATATTAATAGTAGTAGAATCATAGAGTAAATCCTATGCGCAATAGATCACTGGGTTGTAATTGAGTAATATATTAATAGCAGTAGAATCACAGAGTCAATGCTATGCGCAGTAGATCATTCGTTGTCAATACCATGCGCAGTAGATCCCTCGATGTCAATACCATGCGCAGTAGATCCCTCGATGCCAATACCATGCGCAGTGGATCCCTCGATGTCAATGACATGCGCAGTAGATACCTTGATGCAAATACCATGCGCAGTAGATCCCTTGATGTCAATGACATGCGCAGTAGATCCCTCGATGTCAATACCATGCGCAGTAGATCATTTCAATTAAATAATCTCTTATTCTTCTTCATTTCAATGAATATAAATTGTTAAGTAAATAAAAAATAATTTTAACAAACACAAATTAAATTAAAATTTCAATATAATTAAAGAATAATTTAAATGTAATTTGAAAACCAATTGGAAAATAATTTCCAAATAACGAAATTAAAAAAAAAAACAATTTGTGAAAAAAGTTGCTCACTTATAAAAAAAGAACGTGTAGAGAAGTTGGGCAAATTAAGAGGGAGAGATACGGAAATTGGAAGACTTTAACGACAAGCGGAAACAAAAATCTCTGCGGCCTGGTGAATGCGGTTCTCTTCGCCATAGAGAGCGTGATGCGAACTGCCGGCTACTCTGATCCACATTAACCAACACAATAAACCCATTACGTTGTATACATGGCGCTGGCTCTGTGTCTGTGTGTGTGTGTTTAAAAAAAAAGTATATATAAAGCAACGTCGGGGGGCCTCACAACAACTGATCACGCACCACGGTAGCAAGATACCCGTCATTTTTTCTTCCAACTCGAATTATTATTTTATTTTTTCCCTTTTTTTCCACCATCATCATTTCTTTTCTTTTGTGGGCAGCATCACTTTTTTTTCTCTCTCTCTCTCTCACTTCTATACACCCTTACCGCGCGTCATATCTTAACTGACCCTCTGATGTTTCTTTTCGATTTCTCTCTCTCTCTCTCTCTCTCTCTCTCTCTCTCTCTCTTTCTCTCTCAAGACAACTCATCATCCATCCTGAAAACATTGACTTTTTAGATCTAATTTTAATCACCCAAAAATTCTTTCTTCAAAGCCATCGAATGTAAAGCGTGTTATTATGTATATATATCATATATGATAAAAAAAGTGTAAGAGAGAGAGAGAGAGAGAGACGGAGAGGGAAAAAAATGAACTACAGTTCTCTTTAACGCCCGGAAATGAGCTTTCTAAAGTGACCGAATCATTTAATACCGTTAACATTATATATCTTACGAAAATTAGTTATTCATCTTTTCCCCGACCGTCAAATTACGATCGCTTTTGTTTCTAATCTCGAAAATCTATTGTAATTTCCTCTCTCTCTCTCTCTCTCTCCCTCTCACTATTTCTCCCAGTCGGTCTTATATAAAGAAATTTTTTTTATTTTTCTATTTAGTGCCGCCTTCACATGACGCGTTTTATTTATTTTGGATCAAGAAGGTTAAATGAAATATTAAATATTATGAAAAAGTACTAAAAAACACTGTTAACTGTGCTATAAAGTCCGATTGAAATGTTTGGTTCAGGTAAAAAATTGTTAAAAACGATCTACTGCACAGAAACAGTGCTAAATTCAACTACTGCGCAGGTAAACAACTGAAAATAATCTACTGCGCATAGAAATTGGGTGAAACGATCCAGTGCGCACGAAAACAACTTGAAACGATCTACTGCGCATAGAAATTGCTTGAAACGATCTACTGCGCACGAAGACAACTTAAAATGATCTACTGCGCATAGAAATTGCTTGAAACGATCTAGTGCGCACGAAGACAACTTGAAACGATCTACTGCGCATAGAAATTGCTTGAAACGATCTACTACGCATGAAAAAGAACTAAAACAATCGTTTCCGCATAAAAAATTCCTTAGAATAATCTACTGCGCATAGAATTTGATTAAAACGATCTAGTGCGCACGAAAACAACTTGAAATGATCTACTGCGCATTGAAAAGAATGAAAATAATCGTTCGCGCACGAAAAACCGCACTAGAAATGATCTACTGCGCACAAAAACTATCAAAACTACTATAATTTGCCGACGAAAAACTTTTTTAAAATGATTTACTGTTTATATAAAAAAAATTCTTGAAGCAATCGTTTCGTCAAGAGAAACAGCTTTCAATTATCTAATGCGCATAAAAAAGAATAAAGACATATGCGCAGAAAAAACCGCTGAAAATGATTTATTGCGCATCACAACTATACAGACTATAAATTTCAGCCGAAAAACAATTCGAAATGATCTAGTGCGCATGTAAAACTACAGAAATGATTATTTATATAGACGAAAAATAATTTAAAATGATCTACTGCGCATGATAATCATTCAAAACTACCTATAGTGTACAAGTAGCGTCATTAACGTCGCTAATTAATCATTAATAGAAGATTATTAATATAAATTGCTGACTATGACTGGAATAATAGTAATCAATAGCAATAAATTAATTTTCCTATTATACCTGCGCAATAGATCCCAACAATTGCGCAGATCATTAAAACGAGTACGACATATGTGCTGTAGATCAATTTCGCTATTATACCTGCGCTGAAAATCTCTCCCAATTCGTAGATCTTTAAAATGAGTATACTTTACGTGCCCGCAGTAAATCGATTTTTATATTATACATGCGCAGTAGATCAATTTTGATAATATACGTGCGCAGTTGGTCAATTTTGATTTTATAGCTGCGCAGTAGATCTCTCCGCATGCGCAGATCGTTATAACGAGTACAACATATGCGCAGAAGATCAATTTTGCTTTTACAGCTGCGCAGTGAATATCTTAGTGTGCGCAGATCATTAAGACATGTTTTTCGCATGCGCAGTAGATCAATTTTGCTCTTACAGCTGCGCAGTAGAGTCCTATTCATTTCTTACCCACTCTACATTGTGTAAAACACTATTTCAACACTTTTCAACACAATTTGACCCCAAAAAAGCCTATTTTATCTTTTTAGAGCCACATTAAACAATCCTAAACAATAGAAAACCTAAACTAATTTTGTATTTTTAAAAACAATCTTGTTGCTGGAAAAAAAATGTATTTTAAAAATATAAATCTTGTTGAGAAAAGAAAAATTTTGCGTATTTTTTCGTTCAAATAATTCCTGGCAAGTTTATTCTCAAATTGAATATGTGAAATTGCGGAGATTTATTATTTTTTAGATTATATGTAAAATATATACTTTCAAATCACACGTCATCGATATTATTATTGTATATATATATATATATATATATATATATATATAGTCTCAATTTGCGAAAGGCCATTAACGATTCTGTCAGTTTGCGGGACAATAAGAAGCAAAGTGAGTGAGAGAGATTCGAAACGTGCATCATAGAATATATATACTGTCTATCACTTTTTTTTGAAAGCAATAAAAAAAAGAAAAAAAGAAGAATTCGATTGTGGTCAGCTTTGACACGGAATTGCTACCGTATATATATTGTATATCGTCACAGAATCGTCTCATTATAATTATTGAAAAAATTATTTTTCTATTTTTATTCTTTTGTAACATATTTTCTTTTGAAATTACAATTTATTTTTACAGAACAAAATAATTTTTAAAAAAATTCGATTTCAAAAATTTCAACAACAAAAAATTTATCCATAATCTACGAAACATTATTTATCTTTACATAATCTTGTAATGTTGAAATTTAAATTTTTTCTTAGTAAAAAATTTAATTAACTTTGTCTTTTGGTTTTGGTTAAATATGATAGATATTTTTAATTATTTTTTAAAATAATTAAAAATTTTGTAATACAGTCTTAATATATATATCAAATTGAAGCTTAGAATCTACCGTTTATTTTTCACTTATACTTAGTTTCAATAAATTATAAAAAAATTTTTTAAATAATTAATTAAAAATTACTGGCAATGAAAAAAAATTCAAATTCATCCCCGAAGCCTCGTTTTTTCAGTTAATCATATTTTAAAACTGTTTTTTAATTAAACGTGAACTATATATAAATACTTATGAAGTTGAAGCCGAAAAAATTTGTTAAATTATGTTTCAATGTTTTTAAATTTAAAAACGTGAAATTTTCTATTTAGACAAACTAATTCATCTCTAAAAGCCTTTTTCACATTTGATAAACGTTATTGTTTTGTTTTCAATTTTTTAATAATTATTTTTAAACACCTAAACCTTGAATTATAAAAAAAAAATTCCGTTTTATTTGAAATAAAATATTTTCAATTTTTTAAAATCAAATATTTTCAATTTTTAAAAATATAATATATTAATTAGAAAGTTATATAAATAACAAAATTATAATTAAAAATAAAATTTTTGTTACAGAAAATATCAATTTGGAACTTAAAATGATAAATTAAAAAATCCATTAGAATTTTTTTTTTGGTTCAATATAAAAAAATATATATTTAGTTATTTTTGAAAAGATAAAATATAGTTCTAATTAAATTATTAAATAGACAATTCATTAAATTATAAATGAATAATGTTAAAAGTTTAATAAATTAAGGAAATTAAATATAAAAGAAATTTTTTTTTGACAAAAAGCCCAATATTGATTACAGTTTATTTAACCTTCAAAACTAATATTAAAATAATGCTATGGAAGGCTTATTTTTGAAAATTATTTTGCGCAACTCAGATTTTCATTTTTAAATGTATTTAAAACGCACGCATTACAAAAAAATCCAGAAAATGTAAAAATTAATTTTTTTTTAGTTTTTGAAAAAAAACAGGTGCCTTTCAGGAGAATCACCCATATATATATAGTACATTCACACTGAATTAAAAAAGCTATCGCGATTCTAAATTCTCTCTCACAGCAACGTTTATATTCCCATTGAAAATAATAATAATAATAAAAAAAAAAAAAAAAAAAAAAATCCCGAATCTTTTCTGCATCGAAAAAGCGGATGGACGGTGGTACGGACTGACGGACGAACGGACGGTTACATAACTCCTCATATATAGAGGGTTATTGTGAGACCAGCGTGCGATATAACATGGGACTTAGAAATTTAGTACATAGAGACAGTAAAATGGGGTATCATGTTCAGTCTAAGGCTTAAGGACTTTTGTTTGGCGTGGGAGGCTTTTGCACTGGCCGCTTCTTGAGGTACCCCAAAAAGCGAGCGCGCACCTGATCCCATCTAGTCTTATTCTCTCTTTCTCTCTCTCTCTATACATAAGCTATTCAAAAAAATAAATAAAATTCTTCTCGACCCTCTATAACACTCGTTTATTCGAATTCAACTAGTGTGTGACCCTTATTGCAATTCCCTCCGCCTTTATCCCCCCCCCTTAACCCACCCCGTCTTCAATCCCCCTAAGTCTTCAAAATTCGATCATTTTATACAAGAAATTCTATTTTTAAAATGGATCATACGACTTTTAAATTTAAGAAACTGGTTTATTTTAAATGGATTAGCGCGACTTTCATTCGATTTCTTGGAAAGTGATATTTTTTTTCTGCTATATTATATAGAGAAAAATGCATAGAGTGGAGTAAAATTACTTCACGCACGTCAAATGAGCTAGTGCGCATGTGTAGTGGCGATAAAATTGCATTGCGCATGTTCCAGGATCTATTGCGCATGTATATTGTGAAGAAAATTGCATTGCGCATCTTCCAGGATCTACTGCGCATGTGTAAAGTCGAGAAAATTGCATTGCGCATGTTCCAGGATCTACTGCGCACGTATATTGTGAAGAAAATTGCTTTGCGCATCTTCCAGGATCTACTGCGCATGTATAAAGTCGAGAAAATTGTATTGCGCATGTTCCAGGATCTAGTGCGCATGTATATTGTAAAGAAAATTGCTTTGCGCATGATCCAGGATCTACTGCGCATGTATAAAGTCGAGAAAATTGTATTGCGCATGTTCCAGGATCTACTTGTGTTGGTATACCTGTATAGGAAGATCCATCACGTTAAACAAACGAGGCTATGTTCCAGGATCTACTGCGCATGTATATTGTAAAGAAAATTGCTTTGCGCATGATCCAGGATCTACTGCGCATTATCTAGGATCCACTGTATATAAACATGCGCAGTAGATCATGCCCAATGCAATTTTTCCTAAAATCATAAAAATAATTATCAAAAATAAAATAAAGGGGATTTGAAATTAATTTTCTCCGCAAGTGAGATTGAATAAAACGATCTATTATTTTGCTTGCGCATATTAATATTGACTATAGTGATCTATTGCGCATACAGCTTGAATTAAACGATCTATTGCGCACTTGTACTTAACACATTGATCCACTGTATATAGACAGCAAATGAAACGGCAAATGACACATTTATTGATCATTTTTACCAGTGCAATTAATTCCCCTTGCGCATTTGCACACCGAAAAGAATGATCTACTGCGCATGTTGCTTAAATAAAACGATCTACTGCACATTCGTATACTACCTATGTACCAATTTTTTTCCTTTTTTTCTAAAAACAAAAATACCATCCAAATTTTTATCAACGAAATCACTATTCCTTATGAGCACAAACGAAATGATCTACTGCGCAGATTTTTCGCCATTACAACTAGATCTACTGCGCATCTATAAAAATTCCATCCTTTTTTAAAAAAACAATATCCCGTTTTTTTTCTCTCCTCAGCAAGAAATTAAACCAACCTGCAAAGTTATGAAGGGGGGAAAAAAAATCCAAACCTGTCATAACCACTTTTTTTAACCTCAAAAAACCGCACTAGACGCGTGGCAATTTTTTTTTCTCTTGTCCTAAAAACGAAACGAGGGTTTCCATCAAAAGTATTATAGGAGAGGATAGAAAAAAAACCCCACACATAAGGTCAATGAATTGTAACCTTTTTTTCCCTCACCTCTATAAAGTGACATGAGTCCCAAAAAAAAAGTGTTAAAAAAACCTAACCAAAAAAAAAGGAAAAGGCAAAAGAGGGGGGAGGGGAAGAAAAAGAATTAAAAAAAAAGAAAACCGATTAATTTAACCAAGAGAAAGAGGATGTTGATCGTAAATCTGTAAAGTGGAATCTCATCGCACGATCACCTAACCTCCTAATTTTCTTTTTATTTTTGTTTCAACATCTGATGATCGTACGTGGTAGTGTATTAAAGAGAAAATGCTTGTTCTTTCTGTGAAGATAAGAGGAAGGGAGGGGGGACCAAAAAAATGGGCCTTACCATTATATTTCTCGAGTCGAATATTATATATATATATACATGAACGGTAGCGCTCGGTTTCCCTTCGGAAATTGAGTAGCCTATAAAATTAATTATTATTCCTCAGGTTGCTTTTAACGTTTTTATGTGAAGACTGATTTGATTTCTGAACGCTGAGTTTGCGCGCTTCAAAAAAACAAGAACTAAAGAAAGAAAAATAAACTAAAGGGGCGCCCCTTATGAAGGAAATTAAAAGACGGGAGGGGGGAAGTGTTGAAAATGCGCAAGAAAAATTCTGAACTTATTTCGACTGCGCAGATGTATCATACGTAGTGTAGACATGCGCAGAAGTACAATGCGCACTCTAGACGTGCGCAGTAGTGTTCTGCACACTCTAGACATGCGCAGTGGTACAATACGCACTCTAGACATGCGCAGTAGTACAATATGCACTCTAGACATGCGCAGAAGTGCCATACGTACTGTAGACATGCGCAGAAGTATTCTGCGCACTTTAGACATGCGCAGTAGTATTCCGCGCACTCTAGACATGCGCAGTAATATGATACAAACTCTCGACATGCGAAGAAGTACCATGCGTACTGTAAACATGCGCAGAAGTACTGTACGTACTATAGACATGCGCATTAGTATCGAGTGCACTCTAATTATGCGCAGTAGTACGGATTGCAATCTATATATGCGCAGTAGTATCCAGTGCGCTCTAGACATGCGCAGTAGTACTATACGCACTGTAAACCTGCGCAGAAGTACCAGGAGTCTTCGAAGTATGCGCAGTAAGGCAATGTGACATATTTGACCGCGCAGAACAGCCCTACGCACTATACACATGCGCAGTACTACCAGAAGGCCTTAAAAATTGCGCAGTGTGTAATATCAAAGCTAACTCGACTACGTGAAAGTACTCCAAGACGATTTTGATTGCGCAGAAGTATTATGAAACTGTATTCGCCTGCGCAGTAGAACTATAAGGACTCTAAGAGTGTGCAGTTATAGTTAACAAGTTAAATTCGACTGCAAAACACTATATTCCAAGATCATTTTGCCTGCGCAATATTTGAATTAATGTTTAGAACTTTGATTATCTGTTAGGCTATATCAATTTTCTCGTATTGTTCTGTAATTAGTAAACTATTGAAATGCGGTGAAAGAGCGAAATGAGGCGTTACAAAAAATAGAAATTGGAAATGGAAAAATTTTTGAAAAGGGAGCCTCGCGACTTTTGTGTTTGTATTATATAAATATATGTATACGCCCTTATATTGATTCAAGTGCGTCTATTGTATAAGTTAAAATCCGGTATTAATCGGATGTGTACTTTGTGGTATTTATAAATCTAAAAAAGTAAATATCGAGGGTCTCTTCTCACCTTTGAGATGGGTCCTTTCAGATTTCTCTCTCTCTCTCTCTCTCTTCTTTCTCTCTTCTACTCTCTCCCTATTTCTTTCTATCATTGTATTATGCAATATTACTCCTAAAATAGTTAAAATATTTGTACCATTTTTTAAAATAGAATTTTCATATTTTTAATTAATTTATTTTTAATACTTTTTTATTATTAAACTATTTTTTATTAGTTATTATAATTTATTATTATTACTCCTATTCTATTTTTTTTTCTTTTTTATTTATTTTTATTATTATTATTATTATTATTATTAAATTTCCTTTTTATAATGAATTATTATTATTTTTTACTATTACTTTAACTTTTTGTATTTTGTTAAACCTTTTTTTGCAATTATTTATTATTTTGTAATTTTTTCTTTATTTATTTTTTTGCAACATTATTATTATTATTATTATTGTATTTTGTTGAAACTTCTTTGCAATTATTTTGTAATTTTCTTTATTTTTCTGCAAAATTATTATTATTATTATTATTATTATTGTATTTTGTTGAAACTTCTTTGCAATTATTTTGTAATTTTCTTTATTTTTTTGCAAAATTATTATTATTATTATTATTGTATTTTGTTAAAATTTCTTTGCAATTATTTTGTCATTTTCTTTATTATTATTATTATTTTTATTTTCTCAAAACTGATTTTTAATTAACTAACTAAAAAACGTTTTTGGAAAAACAAATTGCAGAATAATTTTATTATTATATTGAATTATTTTGAATTATATAATACTAGAAAAATAAACTATTTTCATTTCCGGTTCTTAGAAAGATCATTTCGAAAACTATACAGCTCGAGTCGATTTTCGATTTGCCATAAGTTCAAAAAGATGATGACGCTCATTAACTAAAGTGACAAACTGTTCTCATCGTTTTCCTAAATTCTCTATCTCAACATCCCTTTTTTTTTCTTTTTTAAAAACTTCCCTTTAATCTCACCGGAAATGCGAAGAATTTTAGCTTTTCTCACGGAAACCACCAGCTCTTCTTCTCTACTTCTTCTTAAGTTGCTCTTGAAAAATTTATTCTCGTCTTATTCTCTCTCTCTCCCACACTCTCACCCCTCTTCTATATATTCTATCCACCGTCTGTTTTATTTTCTTTAAATACATATCATTTTCTTATTCATTTTTCTTTTTTTTCCTGTTCTTTGGAAATTAGACTTTTGGCTTTTAAATTGATGAATTTTAGAAATATAATTAGAAATTTCAATAATAATTTTTTGCTCTCGAATTAGTAAATTAATAAAATTATATAGTATTAAATAGTAATTTCTGTTAATTTTAGTTTAGTACATTAGTAAAATTTACTCAACAAAATTAGTAGAAATGACTAATTATTAGTCAAATTTACTAAATTACAAGATAACTTTAAATAAAAAAAATTAGTAGAAATTACTAATTATTGGTCAAAGTTACTAAATTACAAAATAATTTTGACTAAACAAATTTAGTAAAAATTACTAATTATTGGTCAAATTTACTAAATTACGAGTCAAATTTAACTAAAACATTAGTTGAAACTACTAATTATTAGTCAAATTTACTAAATAACAAAGTAATTTTGATTAAACAAAATTAGTAGAAATTACTAATTAATAGTACAATTTACTAAATTACAAAGTAAAATTAGCGAAAATTGCTAATTATTTGTCAAAATTTCAAAATTACACAGTATAATTAACTAAACAAAATTAGTGGAATTTACTAATTATTAGTAAAATTTACTAAATTACAAGATAACTTTAAATAAAAAAATTAGTAGAAATTACTAATTCTTGGTCAAATTTACTAAAGTACAAAGTAATTTTGACTAATCAATATTAGTAGAATTTACTAATTAATACTAAAATTTACTAAACTACAAAGTAAAATTAGTGAAAATCATTAGTTATTAGTAAAATTTACTAAATTATAAAGTGGAATTAACTAAACAAAATAAGTGGAAGTTACTAATTACTAGTATAAAGTTTACTAAATTACAAGATAATTTTAACTTAAAAAATTAGTAGAAATTACTAATTATTGGTCAAATTTACTAAATTACAAAGTAAAATTAACTAAACTATACTAAATAGTAGAAATTATTATTTATATTAGTAAAATTTGTTAATCGAAGAGCAAAATTTAAATTAACAAAAAAATTATTATTTCTATATACTTTTTGCTTTCGAGTTAGTAAATTTTACTAATTAGCAGTGGAAATGACTATTTATTAGTGAAATTTAGAAATTCAAAAGCCTTATATAGTGCGTATGATATAAAATTTTGTAGGAAGAGATATATATGTGATTTTTTTCGTCGGTGTGGAGGGAGGAGAGGGTCCAGACACAGGGACAGGTGGCAGACTAGGTTATATATTGTAGAGAGGGCGAATGAGAGAGATAGACAGCGGGGTTATTTAAGGGGCATGGGAACCTGACTTTTGGGGGCAGCATCCCTAGGAAGTGAGAGCTTTCAATCTCCCTCATTCTCTCTTGCTTTTTAAATATTTCCCCCTCCTTTCTTTTCTCTCTTGCTCTTCGCCACTATTTCCCCCACTCTTTTTTCTCTCTCCATCTCTTTCTTTCCTTCCTTTTTTTCTTTCTTTCTTTCTTGATTCAGCTCCATCAAAACTAAACCCCCCTCTGCTCCTCTGTTTTATAGAATTTTTTTGCTCTTTACTGTTAAGTATAACTAATTGATTTAGTTAGCAACTCACTAACTTATTAACTAGCTTACTAATAGTACGTTAGTAACTAACTTTCTGACTAACTTACTAAAACTATGTTACTAACTAACATATATACTAACTTACTAAAACTAAGTTAGTAACTTACTAACTTTTATACTATCAAACTAAAACTACGTAACTAACTAACTTTCTGACTAACTTTACTAAAACTACGTAACTAACTAACTTTTTTACTAACTTACTAAAACTACGTTACTAACTAACTTTCTGACTAACTTACTAAAACTACGTCACTAACTAACTTTCTGACTAACTTACTAACATATTAACTAACTTAGTTACTTTAATACCTTATAAAAATTCACTTAGTAAGTTACTAAGTTAGTTAGTTAATAATTTAGCAAGTTAGTCAAGTTATTAATAATTAAGTTTGTAAGTAAATTAGAAAGTTAGTATGTTAGTTAGTTTAAAGTTAGCAAGTTAATTAAGTAATTAGTAATTTAGTTTGTAAGATTAAAAATTATTAAGTTAGTTAATAAGACAGTTAGTAAGGAAATAAATAATTTAATAAGTTAGTAAATCACTTAATATGTCAGCTAGTTTAGTAAATTAGTCAGTTAGTAACTAAGTTAATTAATAATTAAGTTTGTATTTTAATTTGAAAACTAATAAGTCAGTTAATTAGAAATTATGTTAATAATATACACTGAAATAGTTAGTTAGTGGGCTCAGTAAGTTTGTTAGTTATTTAGTAATTGAGTTAGTAAGTTAGTAAGCTAGTTAGTAAGTAAGTTAATTACTTATTAAATTTGTAACTTAATTCGAAAAATAGTAAGTTAGTTAATTAGTAATTGTCTGTTTTATTTTCTTTAAAAACATATCATTTTCTTATTTATTTTCCTTTTTTTTCTTTTCTTTGGAAATTAGACTTTTAGCTTTTAAATTAATGAATTTTAGAAATAATTAGAAATTTCAACAATAATTTTTTGCCCTCAAGTTAGTAAATTAATAAAATTATAATATTAAATAGTAATTTCTGTCAATTTTAGTTTAGTAAATTAGTAAAATTTACTGAACAAAATTAGTAGAAATTACTAATCATTGGTCAAATTTACTAAATTACGAGATAATTTTAACTAAAAAATATTAGTAGAAATGACTAATTATTGGTCAAATTTACTAAATCACAAAGTAATTTTGACTAAACAAAATTTGTAGAAATTGCTAATTATTTGTCAAATTTACTAAATTACATGTTAACTTTAATTAAAAAGAATTAATCGAAATTACTAATTATTGGTCAAATTTACTAAATTACAAAGTAATTTTGGCTAAACAAAATTAGTAGAAATTACTAATTAATAGTAAAATTGACTAAATTATAAAGTAAAATTAGTGAAAATTTACTAAACTGCAATGTAAAATTAGTCAAAATTACTAATTATTAAGAAAACATAATTGAGTTAGTTAGATACTTAGTAAGGTTGTTAGAAAATTAGTAAGTTAGTTTCTAAGTTAGTAACTTAATTAAGTTATTACTAATGAAGTTTATAAGTTTGAAAATTTGTCAGTTAATAGGATAGTTAGTAAGAAAGTTAGTAATTCAATAAGTTAATTAATCACTTAGTAAGTTATTTAGTTTAGAAAATTAGTAAATTATTAGTAAGTCAATAATTTAGTAAAGAAGTTAGTAAGTTCAATAGTAAATATATTTGTAAGTTAGTTAGTAACTACGTTAGTAAGTAATAAGTTAGTTATTCACTTAGTAAGTTTGTTAATTAGTAATTAAGTGTGTAAGTTAATTAGAAAGTTAGTCAGATACCTTAGTAAGTTAGCAGTTAGTAGTGTTAGTAAGTTAGTTAATTAGTAATTTAGTCAGTAAGTTAGTTAGTAACCTAGTTAGTTAGTGACCAAGTTAATTACTAATTAAGTTTGTAAGTTAATTTGAAAATTTGTAATTTAGTTAGTGGAATTAGTAATTAAGTTAGTATAAGATTTAGTAAGGTTGTTAGAACATTAGTAAGTTAGTTAGTAAGCTAGTTTAGTTAGTGACTAAGTTAAATAGTAATTATGTTTGTAAGTTAATTCAAAAATTAGTAACTTAGTTAGTTAATTAAGTTATTAGTAATTAAGTTTGTAAGTTAGAAAATTAGTCCGTTAATTATCAGGCTAGTTAGTAAGGATGTTGGAAATTTGATAAGTTAATAAATCACTTAGTAAGTTACTTAGTTTAGAAAATTAGTAAATTATTAGTTAGGTATTAAGAAATTGAGAATGTTAGTAAGTTCATTAGTAAATGAATTTGTGAGTTAATTAGTAACTACGTTAGTAATTTATTTTTTTTTGTTAATCACTTAGTAAGTTAGTAAGTGAGTTTGTAATTAATTTAGTAACTTAGTTAGTAATTTAGTAAGTTAGTTAGTAATTTAGTAAGTTAGTTAGTAAATTAATTTAGTAACTTAGTAATTTAGTAAGTTAGTTAGTAAATTAATAATTTAGTAAGTTAATAAATTAGTAATTTAGTAAGTTAGTTAGTAATTTAGTATGTTAATAAATTTGTAATTAAGTAAGATAGTTAGTAAAGTAGTAATTTAGTAAGTTAGTTAGTAATTTAGTAAATTAGTAATTTAGTAAATTAGTAATTTAGTAAATTAGTAATTTAGTAAGATAGTTAGTAAGTTAGTAATTTAGTAAAATAGTTAGTAATTTAGTAAGTCAATTAATTAATTAGTAATTAAGTTAGAAGGGAGAAGAAAAAAAGAGAGGGGGGAGGAAACACGAGTGAAAAGGAGAAAAAAAGAAAAAGAGTGAGAGAGAAAGAGTGAGTGGGGGGGGGGGGAAGAAAAAATAGGGAGACTGAAAAAAAATGAAATTGTGAAGATTGGAACTTATATATATAAAAGTGTATATAGAAAAAGAAGCGGCTTCTGAAGGAAAAAGAAGGGGGGGAGCAACTCACTTTATACTTAAACGAACCAAAAAGAGAGGGCGAGAGAGAGAGAGAGAGAGAAAAGATAAAAATAGAGCGAGAAGGAGAAAGAGAGGGGGAGAGGCCCGCCAAGATCCAAGAGAAAAATCTTGTAGACTCATCAGGCCGTGTGATACGCAAGCTAAACAAGCGTAACCATCCACTGGACCCAAAAAATGAAATTGGGCCTCACGAGATTTATTGTGCCACCGCAGAGTTTTTTTTTCCCTCATTCTTTTCGCCTCTTCCGTGAGAGATGATGATGATGATGATGATGATGATCATGATGATTTATTCTTTTCAAAAAAAAAAAAAAAAAAAAAGAAAGAAAAGAAAAGAAGCGGTGAAAAAAATAATAAATTTTCCCGAGGGCGGGCGGTAATTTCTTTATTTTCTTTCATCCGCATTATTTTCACTTTATATGTGGCAAATTTCTTTAATTAAGTGTTCAAAACATTTTTATTTTTTTTTTCACTCCCACTCTCACACCTATATATAGAAGACAGACCCTCTTTTTATAATTTTTACTATTTTTTTATTTAGTTTCTCGCCCCCCCCCATAAATTTTAACTTCTCCTCCTCCTTGTCATAGAAAATAATAATTTAATATGTTTTTTATTATTATTAATAAATTAATTTTTTCGCTTTTTGGCAGAATTTACTAAATATTGAACTATTATTATTAATATTATTATTATCCCCCCCCTCTCGTACTTTGCTTTCTTTATCGCCACTCGTGGAAAATTAATGAAACAATTAGTATTTAATATAATTTTTTTATTATTATTATGTTCATCCCCCGCCCCCTCTATTTTTTTTATTCCCAATCGTGGTAAAAAATTAAATTAGTATTTTTTTATTATATGATTATTATTATTGCGATACATTTGTTTTTTTTTATTTTTAAATACTGCGAGAAAGTAAAATATAAAAGTAATAAAAATAATCAAATATTCAAATAAAAATTCATCGAAATTAATTTGAATGAAATATATTTGAGTATTTGAAAATTTAAGAGAAAAAAGTAAATGGATTCTTATTGAAAAAAAGAGAAAAAAATTTAAAAATATGAAAAAAACGAAGTTATTAATAAAAGAAAATAAGAAAATAAAGAAAAATTTGTTAATTGAAAATAAATAAAATTCTTTGCAAACTTAAGTTAATATAATTTATTGTTAATTATTATTTACTGTTAATAAAAAAAATTTCTATTAAGAATGAAATAAATATTAATGAAGAAAATATTGTTACGAATAAAAGAAACATTAATGAAGAAAATATAGTTACGAATAAAAGAAACATTAATAAAGAAAATTTTGTTGAAAATAAATAGATAAAATAAATAAAATAAGTAAATAAATAAAATAGATAAAATAAATAAAATAAATAAAACAAGTAAATAAATAAAATAAGTAAAATAAATAAAATACATTAACTAAAAAAACATAAATAAAATAAATAATAACAAAATAAATAAAATTTATATTTTGTTAAGAATAAATAAAATAAATAAAAAAAATAAAATACATTAAATAAAAAAAACATAAATAAAATAAATAATAATAAAATAAATAAAATTTAAATATTGTTAAGAATAAATTGAATATTAATAAAGAAAATATATTGTTAAGAAGAAAATGAATTTTAATAAAGAAAATATGTCATTAAAAATTTTTTTTTCGCAAATAGAAAAAAAGAATGAAAAAAAATGAAAGAAGATAAAATACAATTAAAAAGAAAGATTAAATGCAATTTAAATATCAATAAAGATGCATCATCATCCACATCATTTTTTATTTTTTTTTACTTTTAGTGGCTCCTTTTGTCTCATTAATTTATTCAAATAACTTCTCAAGTGACAAATGTAAATCGATGTCCAAAAGGGAAAAAAAATTACTTAAAAACCCAACGTAATGAATCCAAGGAAGATAGAAAAAAAAACTTTATTTCCGGTCGTGCGCGCTCCTTTTTTTTGGTTGCTGAATATTTAAACCCTTTTAATTTTTTTTCTCTCATGTCATCAAAGGGAAAAAAATTTTTTTTTTCCTATATAAACATATTATCGCAATATGAGAAGAAAAGGGTTTTCCTCAATATATATATATATATATATATATATATATTAACTCACAGTTATAATTGAAATATAATCTTTTTTTTTTACTTCTACACATAATCATATATGCGTATATAAATTTATAAAAATAGATATTTAAATTTAAAATCGAAAAATGAAAATTATTGTAATATTTGTATTAAATTCAGACAATAATTGTTATATATGCGATAGAATAATATGTAATGTTTGAAGATGAATATTTTTTCCCACGTGAGAAAAAAAAATTTATTTGATAAGATTTTTTTTTCTTGAGGGGGGCAGTGAGCTGAATTTTTTTTTTTTTTTTGGTGAAATAAAATCTGACCAGATGTCTGTCGAGCGCGCTCACACAAGCCGCGCAGGTATAAAAAAGAATATTCTTAGCGCCTAAGATGAGGGAATCGTATATATATTATATAATAATTCCACTTTTTCGGTTTTTTATTAATTTTTAATCATTTTTTTATATTTATTGATCTCTCCGTTTATTTCAATAGTAATTATTTTTTATTGTTTATTTATTTATTATTTTGTTAATTTATCTTTATTTTATTAATTTATCATTATTAGTTGCACTGTTTTTTGTTTATTTATTTCATTTTTGTTTGTTTATTTTGTTTTTGTTTGTTTCTTTTATTTTTGTTTGTTTATTTTGTTTTTGTTTGTTTCTTTTATTTTTGTCTATTTATTTTATTTTTGTTTATTTTTTTTGTTTATTTATTTTATTTTTGTTTGTTTCTTTTAATTTTGTTTATTTTTTTTGTTTATTTATTTTATTTTTGTTTATTTTTTTTGTTTATTTATTTTAGTTTTGTTTGTTTCTTTTAATTTTGTTTATTTTTTTTCTTTATTTATTTTATTTTTTTTTATTTATTTTTTTTTCTTTCTTTATTAATTTTTTGGATTTCCATCAATTTTTCGTATTTTCATCACTTTTCTGTTTATTTATCAATTTTTTTTACATTTTTAGCGATTTTTTGTTTATTTCCCCATTAATTTGTTTATTTACTTGCTTATGTATTTAATTCTTTCTTTGTTTACTTATTTATTTAATTTTGCTATAATATATTTTTTAAAACGTTTTTTTTTAATTTTTATTCTTTAAATATATTTTCTTATTTACTTTTACGACAAATTATTATTTATTTGTATATTTTCTTATTTATTTTGCTCTTAATTTACATATAATTATTTACCGCACTTAAATCACTTTTATTTAACTTATTATTTAAATTATTTTTTTGTTTCCTATTTATTTACTTTATTTATAGTTATTTTTGTAGTTCTACTTATATTTATTTACTTTCTTAGTTCGAGGCATTTTTTTTACTGCGCTTTATTTTCTACTTCATTTATTTTTTCAATTACTTAGTAAATTATTAATTTACCTTTTTATTTATTCATTTTGTTTATTTATTTGTTTACTTATTTATGAACTTTATTTACTTCTTTATTTGTTTACTTTTTACTTTCTTCTTATTTACACACTTAATTTTTGACAACTTATTTTAATTTTCGCTTTATTTACTTATTTATTTACATTTTTTATTTATACTTATTTATTTACTTTTTTATTTACCTATTTATTTGCATCTTTTTTGTTTACTTCTATATTTATTTACAATTTTTATTATTTACTTATTTATTTTTCTATTATTTTCCATCTTTTATATTCACTTATTTACATCTTCTTTATTTACTTATTTGTTTACTTCTTTATTCATTTACCTATTTATTTACAACTTTTTTTATTTACTAATTTACTTTTTTATTTACACCTTTTTAATTAACATCTTTTGTATTTACTTTTTTGTTAACTTCTTTATTTGTTTACAACTTTTATTATTTACTTATTTATTTTTCTATTTATTTACATCTTTTATATTTAATTTTTTGTTAACTTCTTTATTTATTTACAACTTTTATTATTTACTTATTTACTTCTTTATTTATTCAATTTTTTATTTACATCTTTTATATTTACTTTTTTGTTTACTTTTTTATTTATTTACAACCTTTATTATTTACTTATTTACTTCTTTATTTATTCAATTTTTTATTTACATCATTTATATTTACTTATTTATTTACATATTGTTTATTTACTTATTTGTTTACTTCTTTATTCATTTACCTATTTATTTACAACTTCTTTTATTTTCTCATTTATTACTTTATTTACTTACTTTTTTATTTCCGTATCTATTTACATCTTTTATATATTTACTTATTTGTTTACTTCCTTATTTATTTACCTATTTTTACATTGAAATTATTTAATTCGGCACTTGTATATATATTTATTTTTTAATTTTACTCCTTTTTATTTTCATTTTTTTTTTCATCGTCTCCACTAGAATTAAAGCAATTTTTCTCCAAAAAGTCGGTTTGAAAAAAAAATTCGTTTTTTTCTCGCCCCTTTTTTTCACAAATAATAATAATAAAAAAAAAAAAAAAAAGAATCCCCGCAAGAAGGCGAAAAGTCACTAAACTTGTGGCGTCTTCTCATTGACAAGAAAGAAAAGAATAATAAAAAAAAAGAGAAGAGAATCCACAAAAAAAAAAAAAAAAAAAAGAAATCAGAATGTGAAAAAAATTCCCGAAAAAAGAGTATTATTTTCGCGTGCGGCGCACGCACCCTTTTTGTCCGCGGCACGCGTTTCCCTTTTTCTCCCCTTTTTTCCCCCTCCCCTCCCCACTGTCTTTGTTATATTCTCCAAAACCTCAACCAGAGCTGAACGCACACACACACATATATATATATATATAGTGGAATTTAATGAAAAAAGCAGAAAAAAAAATTCTCAAACACGCTTCAATGATATGTGGTCGCGCCCTTCGTATATTAAAAAAAAAAAAAAAAAACTCAAACTGCGCACGCGCAACGGTTAGAATTTTTTTTTTTTTTTTTTTTTGCTTCATATTGATCTCAAAATTTATGTGTGCACTGGATTTTTATATATATATATATATATGTTTAAAAATTCCCCAAAAAATAGGAAACGCTTATTCTCTTTTCTGAATTCCACCCCTTGATGAATATAAAAAGGGGACCAATATATATTGAGAAAAAAAATTTTTTTTTTTTATCATCATCATATCCTCTTCTTCTTTTCCCTGGACCCGCACCTTGAATGCTGAGGTATTTTATCATAGAGAAAAAAAAACGTCGAAAAAAAAATTAGAGAGTAAGGGAAACCGCGCCGATGCCGATGCTATACTGCTGCCGCTTCCTTGTCCCCCTCCTAATTTTTCAGATGCGTCCACGCGCTACACATACGATCTTTGTTTTTTTTTTCGTCATTTTTTTCACCATTTTTTTTTTTTTTTTTTTTTTTGTTAAATCGCGCGTCAATTTTCCCTTCATTCTTGTTTTTTTTGCGTTCATATAAAAAAAAACGGGGCCCTGCCCAACGTCCAGCAAACGTTTTTTTTTCGAACCCCTAACAAGAGTGGCGATGATGATAATGATAATAATAATAATAATAAAGAGAAAGAGAAAAAAATTTGGAAAAAAAAATTTCATTCAAAATTTGCCTATAACCGCCGCAGCTTGAAAATTTTTGCCGGACACAATGAACGCGTTCTCATTGGGTCAGTGTGGATGGACCTTTTGCGATTAAAAAAAAAAAGACAAAAACTTTTTTTTCCCCCTTCTTCTCACCGTACATTCGATACCGTTGGCATAGAATAAATAAGAGACGAAAAAAAAATTTTTACTTTTAATTTATTTCCTTTATATATAACAAAATCGAAAAACAAATTTTTGGGCCTTATGTACATATATTTTTTTCACCCTAAAACTATTTTCTAGCACACTTATTTTATTATTTCACTTTATTCCAAAATTTACTCTAACTCATTATCTTATTTTCAAATTGGGCCCTATTTTCTATTTTTGGGCCTAACTCATAAATATATTTTTTATTTTCAGTTTTCACTTTCATTTACTGGCAGAAAAATGTCTGCTGGACTTGCTACTCATTTTTTATCACAATACGCTTAGAGACTACAAAAATTTCATATTTACAAATTGGGCCTTATTTATATATTTTAGGCCTAACGGAAATTTTTTCTCTTTTCTTAATTAACTAAATAATAAACTTACGTTTTATTTCAACAAACACAGTTTATAATCGACGAGATGATCTTATTTGTAAATTGGGCCCTATTTCTATTCTTGGGCCTAATTTCAAATTTTTTTTCAATTTTCCCTTTTTTACTCGCAGATAAATTTCTACTAAACTTGCAAGACTTATTTTTTTATTACGCTATACGCTTAGAGCCTATATACAAAATTTAATATTTGTAAATTGGGCCTTATCTATATATTTTAGGCCTAAAGGCAATTTTTCATTCTTTTTTGTAAATTGACTGAATTATTCTTAAATTCATATTTTACTTAAACATATTTTAGTTATAGTTTATAATCCACAAGGTGATCTTATTTGTAAATTGGGCCCCATTACTATGTTTCGGCCTAATTCCAAAATTTTTTCAATCTTGCCTCTTTTTACTCGCAGATAAATTTCTGTTGAACTTACCACGCTTATTTTTTTTTTGTATTACGCCAAACGCTTAGAGCCTATACACAATGTTATTTCTTAATTCTAGTTTTTTAAATAAACTGCGAGTTATATGTAAAAACTTACTAATCAAATTTAGTTAAATATTTTCAATGTTTAGGTTTTAAATAATCTGATTTGTAAATTAGGGATCTGTATTTTATATGTTTGGGCCCAATTTATATATATGATTTTTTTTCATTTTGATTTTCTTTCACTTGTCGATAAATAATTTCTACCTCGACTTGCTGCACTTATTTTGATTATACACTGTATTTACTTATAGAGTCAATATACAATAATATCTCATTTATAATTGGGGCCTTTTTTGTATTTTGGGCCTTACGAAAGTACTTTTTCAATTCTATTTCTTTAATGAGCTTAAATTCAATATTGTCATAGAATTCTATTTTTATTTGAGTACAATTTAGAATCTTTACGATTCGACTTGTGAATGGGACCTTATTTTTGGGCCTTATAGAAGTATTTTTTCCACTCTATTTTCTTTAATAAACTAAATTATTATTACACTTATGCTTTACTTATTTAAATAACATATATAAACTACATAGTGTATACATTTATCAATTGGGCCTTATTTTCGCAAAATTAAGGGCCTTACGGAAGTACTTTTCAATTATACTATTTTTTAATAAATTAAACTATTTAATAATAATAATAATATTAATAATAATAATAATAATAATAATAATAATAATAATAATAATAATAATAATAATAATAATATATATTTTAATTAAATATACATACTTTTAAATTGAACACAATTTAATTTATAAATTGGGTCTTATATTCTTGTCTGGGCCCTGCAGAATTATTTATAAATTCCATCTTTTCAATCAGCTGTAAATAATTATTTTCTTTCTTTCTGTTAAATTTTTGAATATTTTACTTTAGCGCCAACACGATCTTATTTTTATAAATTGGGCCTTATTATCAATATTCTTGGGTCCTTATTTATTATTTTAAATTTCAAAATTTTGAACATTTTTTAAATTAAATCTTTCATTATTGAGTTTATAGAAAGTAATAAATAACAAACTTTTCTTTTTTGGGCCTTAAGAAAAAAATTTCGAAAAAACGGTTTTGGGTCCTTATTTATTAGTTTTAAATTTCAAAATTTTGCAAACAATTTAAACTTTTTTTTTAAATCTTATTATTTAGTTTGTATAGAAAATAATAATAAAGTTTTCTTTTTTGGGCCTTAAGAAGAAAATTTCGAAAAAAACGGTTTTGGGTCCTTATTTATAAGTTTTAAATTTCAAAATTTTGCAAACAATTTAAACTTTTTTTTTAAATCTTATTTTTTAGTTTGTTTAGAAAATAATAATAAAATTATATTTTTTTGGGCCTTAAGAGGAAAATTTCTTTAAAAAAACGGGTTTTTGTGAATTATTTGTTCTTTTTTTTTATTTAGAGTTGATAAACATGATCGCGTGGCGGTGAAAATTTATTTTATTTTCTCTCGATGGAGGGGGAAGAAGATGGGCCTTATATACAGTGGCAAAAGCCTTTCACTTTATACATGCTTCGAAGGCATCAATCGATCCCAATTTTCTTTTGTTGTTTGTCAAAAAAAAAAGAAAAGAATATATTCTTTTGATATTTTTCGATCAGTAACACCTTTCGCTTTTTTCTTTTTACCTTTTTTGCCAGCTCGTGCTACATTGGAAGAAGAAAAAAGGGGTTTCTTCTTCTTTTTTTTTCTCTCTAAATAAGGACCCAAAAATCAAGGCCCTCACAAATTTACCAGCGTATTGTCAGCGTGAACCAATTTGTCTATTGAACTATATATTGAAAAGGGTTAACACCGAAAAATAGATTTCCCTTGATAGCATAGTATATTCTCTCTTCTTTCTCTTTTACTTCGGTATATTGAGCTATCAAAATATTAAGGCCCCTTTTTGCGGTACATAAGACCCCCGCCCCACCACCTCGTACTCATAGTTAGTCAGGTGCATTATTCCCCCTCCCCCTTGTAATTTTTATAAGACAGTCAGTTCGTTTTTTCTTTCTCTCTCTCTCTCAAAAAAAAAAAAAAAAAATTGGGCCTTATTGATTTCAGGCCCCCTCTATATCGATGTTCTTTTTCTTATGTATGATTGACTCTTGCCTTTCGACGCCTTTCTTTTATTTGTCCCGTTCATTCATAAATTCGTTATAATACAATACAAAAGTTTGTTCTCTTTACATTCTATTTTGGGCCTTATTTTATTTTTCTTGTCTTATTAATTAATGATTAGTTATTTACTGGTTAATTAATTAACTGACTAAACTGTATATATGACGAAAATACTAACCAACTATAAAGTAATTAATTAGTTATTTGATAATATTTTGGGCCTTTTTTTTTTCTTATTAAATAAGTGAAAATGAATCATACATTACAATACATTATAATAATCGTAAGTTTCCTTTCCGTTAGCAAATTATCTGTATTCATTTTTTTTTTTTTTTTTTGAAAATTTAATTTTGTGGGTTATTGTCATTTTTTTAATGTCAAAAAATAATTGAATTCTTGTCAAAAACTTTATTTCTGAAAGTAACTGAATTTTACGATTATGAAAACAATTAAATTCATGCTTAGAATTTAATCAAAAATTTTTTTGAAAAAATGGAATTTACATGAAAAAATTTTATAATTATTAAAAGTAATTGAATTTTGGAGAAAAATAAATTGCATAAAATTTTGTTAAATAAAATTGTTATTTTTTAATATTAGCGAATTAAAAGTAGTGGAAATTCTCTAAAAATATATTGTTTATATTCTTTGTTTTTTGAAAATAGTCTAGAAATGAGATTCGATAATTATATAATTAAGAAGACATTTTTTCCTTAAAGGGGCCTTATTTCAATAAATGGGACTTTTAAACATTATTTTATATAGAAAAACGAAAAAGTATCATTTTTTCAGAAATTCTCTAGATAAGATTTTCGATTTAGTAAAAACTGGATGTTTGGGACTTATTGGGTCTTTTAATATTATTTTGAAAAAAATAGAAAGTCAGCAAAAAATATTATTGTTTAGATAAAAATTTCGATTAATGGAATTAGTTGAAAATGAGAAATCAATGAATTTTTTGGGGGGGCCTTATTTACAAAACAAAATATTGGGCCCCAAATAGTGCATTATTTTCGAAAAAAACAATGCAAAAATATATTTTCCTTATCCTTAAAATTGACTGTAGATAAAAATTTCGATTAATTGAATTCTAATAAAAAATTTTGTTTAAAAATTCAGTGGTGGGAGAAATAGGGCATTATGTATCCAGTAGTGGGGAGGGGGGGGTAGCAAATAAACAAACAAGTAAACAAACACCGAGGGAGAAAAGAAAATAGACCTCGGCAACGTTTGATCTTTGACGCTGGTTATTGGGGAAGGAGGTAGACTACAACCACAAACTGACCGACGGACCCAAAATGGAATTCGAACAAGTGCAGGTCTGGCCCATTTTTAGGCATGACAAGACAACGTTTCTCTCTCTCTCTCTCTCTCTTTTTCTCGTTCTCCTTCATAGTCTGTCAACGACCTACACTCTTTCTTTCTTTCTTTCTATCAACTATAAATACCATTTATACAAAAAAAAAAATTTTATCTACTCTTAAAAATCTTTTCCTTTTTTTTGGGACTTATAATAAGTAAATAAAGGAAAAAAAACCCTTGAAATCTATATTTAGTTAGATTATTGTGGCAAAAAAAAATTGCCTTTTACTGCTACTTAAAAAAAAATCAAAAAGAAAAACTTTTCGAGATTAAAAGGGCACAAAATGGATTAAAGTAGATTAGGACCCAAAAAATTTTTGGTTAAAGAGAGGAAAAAAAGAAATCCTTTTACTTTTTTTTCATTCAATTCACTTAAATATATATATATAATAATAGAGTTTCGTTTTTGAGAAGGAGGGGGGGGAGAACTTTGGAAGAAAACCAATTAAGATCTCATGATGCCCAGACTACCATTGACCGCGTAGGGCCTCCCCAAAAAACAATTATTACCATTATTGCTCCATTTTCCCCGAAAAGAAAAACAAATAATAATAATAATACTTTTCCCTCGAACTTATCAAAATAAATACAAAATGAATATTTAAGTAATTTCAATTATTTGTCGATTGTGAAATAATTTTTTTTTCTCTTTCAAAAGTCGATGGTTGGGTGATATTCAATTTTGGGTCTTGTGTCATTTTTCGATTTATTTTCACGATATATTTTTACGATATAATATTAAAATCAAAGAATTTTTATTAGAAAAAGAAAATCAAATTTTTTGCAATCTTTTTTGAAAAATAAATGGAAAACGACTTTGCAATTTAATTTTTTTTAATTTTTGGGCCTTTATTACAAAAATTTGTTCTCAAAAAACTTCAATATTATGAAAATTCTTTTTCTTACATTTATAAATTGAATTATAAAATAAAAAACAAATAGTTTCTAAAAAATCGGTCCAATATTTTTTTTCTTCTTTTGGGCCTTATTTTCTGTTTGCTCGTAAATATTTTTGAACCTTAAACAAAGCAAAAAAGTCGAATTATTGTTTTTTTATGTTTGAAAATAATTTAAAAATAATATAAAACAGTTAAAAAAAATTTTTTTTTCTTTACAATTTTGACTTGTAGGATTTAATTTTTGGGCCTTACGAACAAAAAATTGCAAAATGCTTATTTAAATTGTAAAACGAACAAAATATTTTTTTTTAATTCAAACTACCGATTATTGTTCATATTTTCTTTTCTAAAATGTTTTTCTACTTCTCAAATTCTTTGGGCCTTATTTTTAAAAAAAACCTTTTATTTTGTACACATTTTATCGAAATTTAGAAACTTTCAATTTATTTTTAAATTTTCACCTATTTATACATTTTTCTTAGGTTCAAGAAATATCTTCCTCTTATGTCTTAAAAAAAATTTGGGACTTATTATAATAGCAAAAACAAAATTAGATATCATTTTTGACATTTTATAAATAATTTTCAATTTTTTTTACAAAAAAGAATGTAAAAAAATTATTCAAAAATCGACTTGTTTTCTCGGGTAAAGAGAATAATTGTCAGTTCTCCTTGATAATTTTGGGCCTTATTTCTCAAGAAAGTGAGAGATCGAAAAAATAATAAAAAAAGTTTATACTAATTAATTTTTGGGACCTTTTTTGAAAAGAGTCTCAATAATTCTTAAATAAAAATCTCATTTAATAAATAAAATAAAAATAAGTCCCAAAATAGTATTTTATTTTAAAAAAACAGGGGAAAATAATTTCCATTATTTTATTTTAAAGTTTTCTTTATCAAAAAAAAAAGGAAAATAAAATAAAACAAACTGAATACTAAAAAATTGGGCCTAAAATACCAAAAAACCAAACAAAAATTTCTAAATGTGTAAAAAAGAAAATAAACACTAAGTTTAAATTTTTTTATTATTTGGGCCTTACGTTCAAAAAATTACCCTGATTATAAAATAAATAGTAAATAATTTTCAAATAAAAGTCAATTTTGAAAAATAAGTCCCAAAAATTGTTATTTTTTCAACAATTAGAGGCCTTACATTTTTGTATGGATTTTTTTATTGTTTGGACCTAGCGTACAAAAATGATACATCTTTTAAAAGAAGGGTAAATAATTTTTAAATAAAAGACAAATTTTAAAAATAAGTCCCAAAATTGATTTTTTTAAATGCATACAGGGCTTTGCTTTCTATTGATTTTTTAATTTTCCGGCCTAACGTTTAAGAAATAATCTACTTTCGAAATAAAGAGAAAATATTTTTTTACAAATAAAAGTCAAATTTGAAAAATAAGTCCCAAAATTATAGAAAAAAAATCCAGGTAGCAAAAATTTATTTATTTTCATATTTTCTTGAGTCAACAAAAAAAGAAAAAATAGGGTAAAAAATCGAAATAAAAAAAAATTTACGAAATAAAATTTTGGGCCTTACATTTTTTTCCACTTTTTTCGGTTTTATGTATACAAAAAAATGACTTACCTTTAAAATAAAGGTAATTATTTCCAAATAATTTTTAAATGAAACTAATTTGAAAAATAAGTCCCAAAATTGTGTTTTCCTTCAAAAGAAAAGGGAGGAAAAGTAAAAAAAAATAAAAGGAGGGGAAAAAAGCAAGAGAGGGGGGGAGTAATACTTCCCTGAAAAATTGAAGAAGATTGAATTGTCATTGAAATTCGAAAAGGGTAATAAAAATTCACACGGATCATAAATTGTCCCACAATAAGAACTCTATTTTTTCCTGTTTGTTGTCTATTGAAAAAAAAAATTTTTTTTCTCCTTTTTGTATCGAAAAAAAATATATATCACTATAAAATCCGTGACTCTTTAAAGTCACATATATAGTTTGTTTTTTTTTATTCTCACGAAATGAAGTGGATCCTAATTTTTTTTTTTCATTCACAAATAGAGAAAATACGGAAATGCGGTAAAAATATATTACAACAAATATTCAACAACTAGCGAATGCTTCCTTTTTTTTTTTTTTTTTTTTTGATCGACCAGATCAAATTCAATTTCTATATAAATAAAAAAAATAAATAAAAAGGGGGAGAAAAATTTATCCAAAAAGGTAGAAATCCCCCTCCCCTCCCCCTACTGAACGCTTAATTTTTTTTTCTTCACTCGTCTTTCGAATGACATGAGAGACGTTTAAGGGCCAATGTTGTGTATTAGTCGACTGTGGATTATTCATGGTTTTTAAGAAAAAGTGACTTAGAGAGAGAGAAAAGAAACTGTCGCTCAAAATAATAATAAAATCACCGAAAATCTTGAGACGAAGAAAAGATTTTTTTTTTTTTTTTTTTTTGACAGAAATCGAGAAATCTTTTTACTTTTATTGTTAATGTTAGGAGAAAACATCTGTAATCCGTTTAGGTGTGCAAATTTTTCTATTGACGACACCCTGTCATGTGTGAGAGAGAAAAAAAAGGAGAGAGAGAGAGAGAGAATATCCCTCCCCACCTTTTACACTATATATATGTATATGATGTGACTGGAAGCGTGCCAGTATTCTTACTGTGATGTGGGTTTTTAAAAACTTCACACTGAATAGAAAATTGGGGACAATTGATCAAAATATATAGTTATGTAGGGCCCAAAAGCAAAATAAAAGTGGGGGGAAATTATTTTTCCCATTTTCAAACTAAAAAAAAAATAAATATCGAACCAAAAAGAATAAATAATTATAATTAATAATAATAAATAAAAATTATTATTTTGGGCCTTATTGAGAAAAAGTTTTAAAAAAATTTTTAAACAGAGTCTTCACCTCTCCCCCCCTAAAAGTTTACTACGTCTTCTAGGAAAAATCCGCTTTAGATTTAAACCACTGGTCAAAATATCGAATAAGGCCCAAAATTATTTTCATGAAATTATTAATAAAAAAAATTTACTTTTCTTAAAAGTATTTTTTCCAATGCTTAGTACTGTGAAGTGTTTAATAAACAAAAAATAAAGTTCAATATTATTAATAAATAAAAAAAAAATATTTAATTCATAATAATTGTAAGGCCCAAGAAACTAGGTTTTTCAATTTTGAATATTTTAATTAAAAAAAGGGTATTTTTATCAATTGGCCAAGTTACTAAAATATAGTTATAAAAATAAATAAATAAAAAACAAAAAATAAATACATCAAATTATCTTTGGGCCTTATTTGAAATAGAAAAGCTGGAAATTTTTTAACCCTTTTCCTTACTCAAAAGTTTATACTTCCTTTTTTCTCTTATTTTTATTGCTACCAAAAATCCGCTGTACTTTTGTTACCCACTTGTCAAAAAAAAATAAATAAGGCCCAAAAATTGTTTTCATGAAATTATTGATAAAAAAATTATTTTTCGAAAGTCTTTTACAATGCTTAGTACTGAGAAATGTTTAATAAACAAAAAAAATAACATTTTTAAATTCCAAATAATAATAATAATAATAAGGCCCAAAAAACTTTGGGTTCTTTTAATTTGAAAATTTTTTAAACCCCAATGTTTATTCATTGGCGAAGTTACTAAAACATGGTCATAAAAATTAATAATGTAAGAAGCCAAAAATAATGAAATCAAATTATTTTTGGGCCTTATTGTAGAAGAAGAGACAGGCATTTTTTAAAAATAGTCTTCACTCCTCTCATTAAAGTTTACTTAGTCCTTTCTCTTCTTCTTCTTTTTATCCTTCTTTAAGCAAAAATCCACTTTATTTTTTACCTACTTGTCAAAATATATAAATAAGGCCCAACATTATTTTCATGAAATTATTAAAGAATAAACATTTTTTCAGTACTTAATACTGAAAAATGATCAGTAAATAAAATTTTTCATTTCTTAATAATAATATAAATAATAATAATAATAATAATAATTGTAAGGCCCAAAAAACTTTGTTCATTTCAATTTGAAATTTTTTTTTTAAAAACAACTATTTTTAATAATTGGCAAAGTTAGCAACAGTTAGTTATAAAAATAAATAAATAAATAAGAAGCCAAAAATAAAGAAATCAAATTATTTTTGGGCCTTATTTAAAGGAAAAAAAACTAAACAATTTTTTAAATAAAGTTTTATCCTCTCCCCCACATCAAAAAATTTACTTATTCTTTTATCTACTTTTTCGACTGAAAAATCTGGTTTATTTCTTAACCAATTGTCAAAATATCTAATAAATAAGGCCCAAAATTATTTTCATGAAATTATTAATAAAAAAATAATATTTTTCTAATAGTTTTTTTTTACAATTTTTTTTTTACAAATGTTTAGTATCCTGTGAAATTATTAGTAAGCAAAAAATAAAATTTCTTAAAGTCATAATAATAATTGTAAGGCACAAAAAACTTTTGGATTACTTCAATTTAAAAATTTGTTGTTGTAAAAACAATTTTTATTAACTTGCGAATTTACTCAAATATAAAAATAAATAAATAACCAAAATAATAATGTCAAATTATTTTTGGGCCTTATTTGAGGCAGAAAAGCTAGAAATTTAATTTAAAATTTAGTAATTATTAAACAATGTTTACTTTTTTTGAATTTGTAAAAACTTTTAGAAAAATAATAGTGGCAAATAATGGAATAAAAAATAATTTTTGGGCCTTAGTTTTTTAAATTTGAAAACATGTGAAAAGTAAGGCCCAGTTTTTTTTTGAAAGAAGAGAAAAGAATTTGAAGGTATAAATTTCATACTCGGAGTGGTAAGAAAAAAAAATATTTTTATCAGTTAAAATACGTGACAAATAAAGAATTAAGAGTCTTAGAAAGGGTATTTTTAAAGGATTAAGATTTTTAAATTTAGCAAAATTTCAATTTTTTTTCTTCTAATGGACACAGTGTATCCTTTTTTTGGAATGGTAAAAAGGGTGAGTGGGAGGTAATAAAATTTTACTGTTTTACTGAGGGGAAAAATATTTTGGTGAAAGAGGCAAATAAAAATCAAAAAAAGGACATTTAAAAAGAAGGATAATCCTTTGGGGTCTCTCTCTCTCTCTCTTTTTCGCTCACTATTTTTTTTTCTTTACCACTTTACCTTTAATTTTGACCACCTTTTTTTTCTTCTTCTTCTTTCTCCTTTTTTTTCTTCAACCGAGGGAAAGGATTAGAAAAAAGGGCCCCTCGAAAAAAAAAACTAATAAAGAGTGAAAATTCGGTAATAAACTCGCATAAGGATGTAAATAAAGATAAAAAAAAATTTTTTTCCCCTCTTCTCGTTTCAACCCTTTGCAAACAATTTTTTTTTTCATTCTTGACTCCCAATTTTAAGGGGCAAAGAAAAATTGTCGACACGCTTTTATTTATTTTTTTCTCCTGCAGGTGTATTTACACTTGTGTTGACAACAACAACGAAAAAAAAAATTTTTTTCCTCTAGGGAAAAATGGAAGGAAAAAAAAATTGGGCCTGACAGGGAAAATTTTTCTGAAATTCGTTCGAGTGATATTTTTTGGGAGAAACGAATTTTCTACAGCAAAGAATGTAATTTATGAGGACACAAAGTGAGAGAATAAAGAATTTTGGTATTTGGAAAAAAAATTATCTCAATAGTCCCTTGTGAGGAGCAAAAATTTTTTTTTTCAAAATATCTGGAAGTTAAATAAATATTTGGAAGGATTGAAAAAAAAGATATTCACAGAAAAATATACACTACGCTATAATAGAGGACGAAACGAAGAAAATTAACTTAAAATTTCGGTAAATATTTGAAACGATTTTCGAAAATTTACTTTCAAATTGTAATGAGGCCCAAAAAAAAAATTCTTTTCACCTTTTTTCAATTCTTCATTTACACCTCAAACTGATATTTATTTACCGCCGAGTCAAAAATCACTAGTTTAACTCAAAGCAAAAAAAATTTTTTTTTCCAAAACAAGTATTTAAAAAATTTGGGCCTTATATTTGAAAAAATTTTTGTTTCTGCAATTCCTTATATTCACTTCGGTTATTTTACAAATATTGTTTTTTTTCATTTTTTGACAATAATTAAAAATTAATTGATTCAATAATATTTCCAGTTATTTTCTAAATAAAACAAATTTGGGGACTTATATTTAACAAAAAAAAGAAAAGGAAAAGGAATAAAAAAGTGAAGAAATAATTTTACTTACTTAATATTCAGTCTTATTTTTTTGAAAGATCAAATATAAAGCAAAAAATACTTCAAAGTCCAAAATTAATATTTTGGGCCTTATTTTAAAAAAATTAAAAATCATTCCCAAGAAAAATTGGGAAACATAATTTAAATTGTTTACTACTTAAAAATTTTTTGTGAAGATAAAAGAAATAAATAGCCAGAAGTAAGCATTAAAAGTCGACAATTTGAAATTTTGGGCCTTATCTCCAAAAAAAAATAATATAAATTTTTGATCTAATACTATTTTATAGCTTATTTATTATTATCAATTACTTTACCAATTATTTTCTTGAAAAAAAAGTAAATTGCAAATTAATATTTCTTTGAAAATACGATTTCAAATTTTGGGCCTGATTTTTATGGAAAAAAATCAGGAACACAGAAATAAGGAAAAAAATTGTTTTGATTTAATTTATTCTTCGACATTTTTAAAAATAAAAATGTGTAAAATAGAAGGAACTGAATATTTCAAAAGAATCTAATTTTAAGATTTGGGCCTTTTTTGTAACCAAGGACCGAAAAACAAAAAGAAAACATAACATTCTAGTAACATTAATATAGCCTTAATTTTTTAAGAAAAAAACTATGAAAAATATTTTAAAAAGGTAAAGAATTGTTATTTTTACTTTTTGGGACTTTTTCCCAAAAAAGGACCCAAAGAATCATAATTTTAATATTGGTTTTTAGGAAAATATGATTAAAATAGTAAGGGAGATAACAGAAGAAAGAAAAGAATTATTATTATTTAAAAAAAAAAATTTATATTCAAAATTCTGGGCCTTTTTCCCAAATAGGACCCAAAAGTAAAAAATCGAAACTTATTATTATTTTTGGGGGAAATGGAAAAATAATATTAGGAGAAATAATGTAAGAATGGTGATAATTATTATTTAAAAAAAGTTCTTATTTAAAATGTTGGGCCTTATTCCTAAAAAGGGCCAAAGAAGCATCCTTTTAATTTTGTTGAAAATAGAAGTAAAATAATAAGTAAATATACCAAAAGAATGCGATAAGAATTATTCTTATTATTATTATTGAAAAAAAATTATTATTTTCCATTTTGGGCCTTATTTTATTATTGTCATTCTTTTCATTAATCAATTAAATAAAAAAAAATTTCATTTACTAATTAATATAATAAAAAATTATTTTTAGTTAAAAAAAAAGAAAAACAAAAATCAAGTCTAAAATGTTTATTTATAAAATGGGCCTTACTGGTCCTTATTTCTTTGGTCACTAGTTCGTTTTTTTTTATTTGCAATCACAAATTCGTTAGAAAATTTTTTTTCTAACCAAAAAAAAAAGTCCGTTGGCAGCTGGACCTAATCATTGAAAATTAAAGGAAAAAAATTTTTTTTTTATTCTGGGCCTTAAATCAGAGAGAGAGAGAGAGAGTAAAAAAAAATTTGCGTCAATACCGCAGCCGATCACATATATTGATATATTCATAGTGGACAGAAGGGGTCCACCTGCGTTTAGGGAGTGACGTCATCAAACAAGACACGTCACAAGCGGGGAGAGGGGATGGAAGGGTCCCAGGACCCCCATGGGTTCCCATGACCTCAACTGACCCAATACTTTAAGGTGCCTCGGCCCATTTGCGGGGGGACATCTCTCTTGGTCATAAGGTCACGCATATGCTTTCAAAAGTACTCTTTACACTATTTAATAGTCAGGCGAAAAAAAAAAAAAAAAATTTCCCCAAAAATACAGAAACGATAATGTTGATGCTGATGATGATGATGATGAAGGGGGTCAAAAGTGGCAGGACTTTCCCCCTCATTCTACTTTTTGTCTCTTTAAGAAGAGAGCGTGAGAGAAAAAAAAAATTTCGCCAAGAAGAGATGAAAAGAAAAAATAATAAGAATTGGGAGGGGGGAGGAAAAATATGCATATTTTAGGGGGTCCAGTTGGAAGAAATTTACCGGGTGAGAAGTTTTTGTATTAGAAAAAAAAAAATTCTCTTTCTTCCCTCGAAATACGAATTATTGTATTTAACGATTTTTTGGTCAAATTTACTTTTGGGTCTTATGCACCCTCCCCCCCTCTTTCTTTTTCTCCAAAAAGACGTTATTTTTTTTTGTCTAACAAGATGTATTAGAAATCTAAAAATGCTAAATCAAGAAAAATTAATGCTTATAAATGATTCCAAAAAAAAGGTGACAATAAATAAAAAAAACCAAAAGGCCCAAAATTATTTTTTCTTAAGTAATTGAAAGACAGTGTTTCAAAGTAATAATTATTTTCTATTTGTTTTTGTTCTTTTTTTACAAATAAATTCTAAATGGAGAAATCCAAAAACATCGACAAGGCCCAGAAAAAGATAGAATTCAACTTGTACTTTTTGAATAAAATAATTTTGGAAATATTTAAAAAATTTAACATAAGGCCCAAAAGAACGAATTTGAAATTACTATAACGATTTGTAACTAAAAGGACTTGAAATATTTTCTTTGAAAAAATAAATAAATAGTTTTTGGGAAAAAAATCATAAGGCCCAAGGAATATTTGAAAGTACAACTAAAATACGTCACTTTAAAAAAAACCATTAAAAAATTACTTTAAGACCCATAATAAAGAAAAAAATTGTAAATATAATAATTTTTGAAAATCCCCCCTCCAAAAAAAAAAAACAAATCATAAGGCCCAGAAAAAAATTTGAAAATTAGAACTAAAATATTGTGAAGGTACTTTAAAAAAATCTTGAAATATTTCCTGACAAGAAAAAGTTAGCGAAAAAATCATCGTAAGGCCCAAAAAAAAAAATTTGAAACTATACAATAAAAGAAATGGCACTAAAAAACTAGAAATATTTGCAAAGAGAAAAAAATCGCAAAGGCCCATAGTAAAAAAAATCGTAAACAAATTAATTTTTTTACAAATCCAAAAAAATTAACATAAGTCCCAAAAAACAATAATAGAAATTATAATGTTACGATGTTTAAAAAAATCTATTTAAAGTATTTTCAACTAGAAAAATCTTCCAAAAATTCCTTTAAAAAAATTGCCATAAGGCCCAACGCAAAATATAAATATTGAATTTTTAGAATAATTGTCGAACTTCTAAACAAAATGATTTTAAATTATTATAGAACTCTCGACAAGTTAAAACTTTCAACTATTGAAAATCAGTTATAAGGCCCAAAAATAATTAGAAATGAGAAATAAAAAAACTTGTATTTTGAAAATATAACAAAAATTGTTTCTAAACCCTGAAATATTTTTATTTGAATAGCTAAAAGTATTTTTTCCCCTCCCCAAAATACAAAAAAAGAAAATCGTAAGGCCCAAAAATTTTGTATATTTTACTGGAAACGTAATAAAATTTGCGGGGAAATAAACATTATTTTAGAAACAAATATTTTAAGTATTTGCAAATATTTCGAAAATAAAATTTATAGAATTAGAAGAAATTAAAATAGAAAAAAATATTTTTAAGGCCCTAGATTTTTGGAAAGTGTGTTTTTGTTTTTTGAAATCATTAAAAAAAATTCTATTGATGTTAAAAGAAAAACAATTTTTCTTAATGTATTGAAAATAGTTGTAGAGTTTAAAATATTTAAGGCGCAAAATTTGTAAGGCCCAAAAAATAATTTACATTGGTAGAAGTAAAAAAATTTTTTGAAAAAAAGTTTTAAAATCTTTATAAGGCCCTAAATTGTTGCATTTTTTGTCTAAGTGATTCATAGTGCATACGACTAATTAATTAATTATTATTATTATTATTATTATTATTATTATTAATTATTAATTATTAATTATTAATTATTATTATTGTAAGACCCAAAATTTTTTCTATTTTATAAATTTTTATTAAGGGCCACAATTTTTTTATATTTGCCGATTAGATAGTTTCTGGTAAAAGAATGAAAGTAATTATTACTTTTAATTTTTCATAATTTTGCACACCCCGGAAAAATCGTTATAGGGCCCAAATTTTTTTTTTTTTAAATCATCCACAATCAGCGCACGGAAATTATAATTTAGATGCGTAAAATTTTTTTTTTCCCTACAAATCTCTGGTAAAATTGATAATCTGTCATTGCTGATCATTAAAAGATTGATGTTTCCCCCTCTCCCGAAAAAAAGCAAGTACTAACTGTTTTTCTTTTCTGGGACTTGAAAATTTTTTTTTTTTTTTTCATTGACAATTTTGGAAATAAAATTATGATCGACGAGCATATTATAAAAGTTATAATTTTTTTTTGTTGAAATCAAAATTTTCCATTATTGGTGTAAAATATTTTCAAAACCGTGATATAAAAAGTACAATAGAGAGAGGGAGGAGAGAGAGAGAAAGAGAGAATTTTCGAACGTTAAGAGAGCAACTACTACTGGGTGTCTCGAATCGAAAGACGGCAAACTTGCCACGGTTTGACGCGCGTCCCTAATTCGTCAAGGGGCCCACGCGTTATAAAAAAAAAAAAAAAAAAAAAAAGAAGAATGAAAAAAAACAGGCCCCTTTTTTCCCTCCCTCCCACTTCTCCTTCCAATCGACTTCCACGTATTGTATAATCTATCTATATATATATATATATTCGCTTTAGTAATTTCTCGTGCGTTACCAAAATGTTGTAGAGTGTTTGTGGCCTTTAAAGTCTGTTCATGCACGAACGAAAATCAAAAAGAAAAGAAAAAAAAATAATTGGGCCTTATAAAAGGTCCCCTTCTTCCCCACCCACCTCGCTTATACGTGTTTTACTGTTGAAAATTATTTAATTGTTCTCCGATTTCACTCCGGAAATTAGATAGCATTAAAAGTTCACTTTTCTAATCTCTATTACATTTTTATTTCAAAAACAATATAATATGAAGAAAAGAAAATTAATTAATTAACCGTGTAAGGCCCAAAATAAGTAAAATTTGTAATCATTCACCTTGAATGTTGAAAATTAAATTTCAAAAGAGATTGAAAAATATTTTACTTCTGCCATAATTACAATTAAGTAATATTTAATTGTAATTTACGAATAATAATAATTGGGTCTTAAAAATAAGGCCCAGTTATAGTAAATTGATTCTTTTTCGTGTTTTCTTTTTATTATTAATTAAAGTAATATATGCAAATATTAAGACATAAATAATAGTTATAGTAACATATGTGAATCGGGCCCATTTCAAATAAGGCCCAATTCGAAAAATTTGCCATTTTCGTTTTTTCTATTTATTTTTCTAAACGATTTTTATTGTAAGTTATAAATTTTATTATATATTGAAAAAATAATATATAAACGGGCCCTTTCGAAAATAAGGCCCAATTGGAAACTTTTGCATTTTTTATTCCTTTTCTCTATAACGAATTTTATTGTAAAACGCAGTCTAAAATTTTAATAATAAATAAAATTAATGTAAAATATATATGAGGCCCCAAAAAAAAACAACAGAACTCTATCAAAAAAAAAAAATTTTTTTTAAATTTGATTTATAAATATAGTTAAAAATTAAATTTAAAAATGTGGTTAAATTAACTGATTACTTGAATTTTTGGAACTCAAGCTTTCAGAAGAAAAAAATAAATAAGGCCCAAGAAAAATAATTAACCTATTTTGTAATACTTCTGTATACATAAATGAATTTATTTCTTTAGAATATTTATAAATTATTTTTTATAATTGTTATAGCAAAATAGTAGAAAAGTAAAATAAGGCCCAAGGAGAGAAAATTGTTCTATAAGGCCCAAAAAATTCGATTATTAATACTTTTCATTTATACTACACTAAAGATTAGTTTTATCTAAAAGAAAATTTAGAAAAAAGCCCAAAATAAAATTTTTTAAGGCCCAAATTTTGTTTGGAAGACACTACTATTTTCTGATTATAAATTTTTATAATGTATTTTAATAATGAATAATTAGTAATGGAATAATTTAGTAATATAGCAATTTTTTTAGTGTACAATATAAAAATAGAATTAAAAGTCAAAATAAGAGAGAAAAGAAAGTGAAAATTTTATATAAGACCCAAAGTTTTTGTTTTTCGAGAAAACAACTATTTTTTTTGTTTAGTTGATTCTATAATAATAATAATAATATTTGAATTATAGAATCAACTAAACAAACAAGTAAGAATTGTTTTTAATAAAATTTTACCGTCTTATGCAAAATTAATAATTTTTTTTTTTGGGCCTTATTGTAAGTTTTGATTTCAAATTGAATATTGTCCGCAATAAAAATTCAGATATTATACTGATTATTATATCAAGTGCCTAATAGAAAATAAAAATAAAAAATATATGTTTAAAAAATGTTTGGAACTGCGGTTTCTTTTTTGGGCCTTATTTTAGATAATTAATATTTATATACTTATTAGTGTAAATATTACTTATTAATTTATACCTACTGTAATAGTAGGTACAAGAAAGTTTTACTGTTATAATGGAGTCGAAAATCGAAAATAAGACCCACAAGAAATCTTCAATTTCAATAAGTCCCAAAAATTGAATAAAAAAATATCGAATTTATTTTCAAATTGAATAGGTATATGAATTGGAAAATGAAATAGGAAATAGGGAAGAAAGTAAACTTTTACTGAAAAGTAAAAGTAAAAAATAAAAATAAGTCCCAAAAAGAGACTTTATTTCGACAAGTCCCAAAAAATCGAAAGAAGGATTGTCTTATTTATACATACAACTTGAATATATGAGCTTAGAAATTAAAGAGTAAATTAAACTTTTGTAGAATAAATGAAGCTGAAAAACATTCAAATAAGGCCCAAAAAGAGACTTATCTATTTTGTTACGTCCCAAAAATCAAATGCGATAAAAATAGTTTTGTAAAATGTTATTTACGTAAATTTGAATTTGAACTCTTAAAAATGAAAAAGGAATTTAAACTTTTGTAAAATGTAAAACCAAAATAAAAATAAAAATCAGGCCCAGGAAGAAAGTTTATTTCGATAAGACCCAAAAATGGAATAAAAAAAAGAATGTTATCAAATTTTATTCAACTTTTAAATGTGATATTACGTTAAGGAAAGAAAAATGAAAAAGAAGAAAGAACTGAAGAATAATAAAAATAAGGCCCAAAAAAATTTTCTGATTTTCAATTTTTCTCTTATTTTCTTATCAATTTTATATATAATTTCAGAAGAAAAAAAAAGTTTAATTTTCTTTTCACTACTATTTTTCTTTTTTCGACATACTTTCAAGTTATTTGATTGCAAAACGTGTTTTTTTTCGTTTTCGGTAATTTGCAAGAGTTGCCTAAAAATTATATAGATATACGCGTATATACATAATATGTACGTGTACCAGACAGACAATATATATATATATATATGTGTAATTCCCAAAGTCTTTTGTTGACAACCGAAACAAATTCGTCCTTCGAGCGTATTTTATGATTTCTGCTTTCAAAACAGAAGATTAAATTTTCGTTTCCGTCCAGTGACTATACGAATTTATTATTATTACGTAGCATATACACATAGACACCTATTCATTGGATTTACAGGTATACGAAAAAGGTGAGTGAGAGAGAGAGAAAAAAAAACAAAAGTTAACGAAATGGGCCTTACAACAATGAATTAACAAATTTTTATATTTCGTGATCAAAAAAAAAAAAAAAAAAAAAAATCGGTCATAAGTCAATTGTTAATTAATTTATTTACTACATTGTTAATTTATTTTTTATTTTTTAACTTTTCTTTCTTTGTTCAATTCATAACATTTCTTTTATTCGATATTTACTACTGATTTTGTTCTTTATTTGTTCTTTATTTGTTCTTTATTTGTTTTTTATTTGTTTTTTATTTGTTTTTTATTTGTTCTTCATTTGTTCTTTATTTGTTCTTTATTTGTTCTTTATTTATTCTTTATTTGTTCTTTATTTGTACTTTATTTGTACTTTATTTGTTCTTCATTTGTTCTTTATTTGTTATTTACAATTTTTATTAATTTTCTATTATTTAATAATCTATTATTTAATGTTTATTATTTATTACTACACACAAAAAAAACATTTTTATAACTGGAACAGCGATTTTCACTAAAATAATAATAATATATTAATTAGAAAGTTAAATAACAAAATTATAATTAAAAATAAAAATTCTTGTTTACAGAAAATATCAATTTTTTTTGTTAAATTATGTTTCAATATTTAAAAAAAAAAAAAGGTGAAGTTTTTATTTGACAAACTATTCATCTCCAAAAGCCTTTTTCACATTTGCTAAGCGTTATTGTTTTGTTTTTAATTTTTTAATAATTATTTTCAAACACCTGAACCTTGAATTATAAAAAAATTTTCCGTTTTATTTGAAATAAAATATTTTCATTTTTTTGAAATATAATATATTAATTAGAAAGTTAAATAACAAAATTATAATTAAAAATAAATTTTTTTTTTTTTACAGAAACTATCAATTTTGAACTTAAAATGACAAAATTAAAAAAATCCATTACAATTTTTTTTCCGTTCATAATTGAAAAAAATGTATATTAGTTATTTTTGAAAAGATAAAATAGTTATAAATAAATTATTAAATAAACAATTCATTCAATTATAGGTGAATAATGTTAAAAGTTTAATAAAATTAAGGAAATTAAATTAAAAAGGAATTTTTTTGGCAAAAAGCCCAATATTGATTATACAGTATTTTTAACTTTCAAAACTAATATTAAAATGATGCTATGGAAGGCTTATTTTTGAAAATTATTTTGCGCAACTCAGATTTTTATCTTTAAGCTTATTTAAAACCCACCCATTACAAAAAAAAAATCCAAAAAATGTGAAAACTTATTTTTTTTAGTTTTTGGAAAAAAACGGGTGCCTTTCAGGAGAATCACCCACACTGAAGAAAAATTATTTGATTCCAATAACCGATTATTTGGTTATTATTAAATAAATATTTACTTGAATCAAATAATTTTTATTTGAATCAATTAAATAATATTTGATTTAAATACTGAAATATTTAATTCAAATAAAAATTATTTGATTCAAGTAAATATTTATTTGATAATAACCAAATAATCGGTTATTTGAATCAAATAAATTTTTTTTTCAGTGCATATATTAGTGTGTGAATTAAATTTTTTTTGTTTGTAAAAATGATTAATTATCATTAATTGATTAATTATCATTAATTGCTTAATTATCATTAATTGCTTAATTATCATTAATTGACTAATTATCATTAATTGACTAATTATCATTAATTGACTAATTATCATTAATCATGAACCATTCGTTAAAAATTCGTAAAGTAGTATTTAAAAATTCTCGCTTGCACGGGGAATCGAACCCTTGACGCCGAGGACGCGAGTCGAATACGCAAACCGCACAGCCACGCAAACTTATAAATTCTCTTGATAATTCATACGATACTATAGGAATATAGTGGAAGAATATAAACAAAAAAAGCAAATAAATACGTAAAACTGATAATTAATACGATACTATAAGAATATAGTTGAAGAATATAAATAAAAGAAAATAAATACATAAAACTCTTTAAAACAATAATTTATTATATTATTAAAAACACATTACCAAAAAAAGAAAAAATAATAATTTTCGGAAATGACTTTTTTTCTCCACCACCGCGGATAAATATTCCGCCGACTAGAAAATACGATGTTGATGATGATGATGATGAAAAAAAAAATTCTCAAGCACCCGGTTGCCATATGTTTTAGAAGAAGCTTGTCCTGTGGTCTGTCCTTTCGCACCATGGCACCCACCCGGTCTTCTCAATTTTTCTTTTTCTTTCTCTCTCTCTCTCACTCACTCACTCCTCAATTCATCGACCGTATTGCGCGTTCAAGGAAGAAAATTACGTGTGATGCATCGTCACGAAATTTGGAATTGAGAGAATTTTTGGATAAAGAGGGAATGGGGGATGGAGGGGCTAATGGCACGAGAGGTGTTGTGTTTGTATTATATCGAGGTATCGTCGCGTGATATCTCCGAAATTTTTTTTTTTTTTTTTTTTATATATTCATACTACATTTACTATATACTTACAAATAAGTAAGTGAACTTAAAAAGGAAAGTTCTTTATCGAGAAATAAAAGATTTAGAGGAGAGAGAAAAAATATTGTCGTCTTTATCGAATTCTTGAACGCGGAGATCGATCTGCAAGAATTTTTTTTTTTTTACTGTGTATTGAATTCTTTTTTGGGAGTTTTCACCTTTTTTCGGGGGTTTTTTTTGTACTTTTTCTTTTCTTATTCGTTTTTTTTTATTCTTCGCTATTTCTTCTTCTTTTTCTTCATATTCGCCTTTTTGTTCGTGTTTTGGTTTGGCTGTTATTTTTCTGGTGGTACTATTTCCTCAATGTTATTTTCTTTTTTTTTTACTATTTTTACCATTTTTCTTTAAAGTTATTTTCTTTTTTTTACTATTTTTACCATTTTTCCTAAAAGTTATTTTTTTTTTTTTACTATTTTTCCTCTTTTATTGTTGTTTTTACTATTTTCACTGTTTTTTCTCTTTTATTTTCTTTTTTTTTTAATTTTCACCATTTTTCCTTAAAGTTATTTTCTTTTTTTTACTATTTTTCCTCTTTTCTTTTCTTTTTTTTACTATTTTTCCTCTTTTCTTTTCTATTTTTTACTAGTTTTCTTCTTTGATTTTCATTTTTTACTATTTTCACTACTTTTCCTCTTTTATTTTCTTTTTTCACTGTTTTTACTGTTTTTCCTTTTTTATTTTTTTGGTTTTTACTATTTCTTCATCACTTTTTTTTAATTTTTATCATTTTTTAATATTTAAATTTTTACTTTTACTGCTTTTTCTATTTTTACTATTTCTTCCACATTATTTTCAATTTCTATACTACAACTTCTTCTATATTTCATTTTTACTATACTTTTTTTGCAATATTTTTACCATTTTTCTACGTTATCTTTGACTCTTACTATTTTTTTCTACTTTATTCTTTATTTTATAAAAATATAAATAAGTATAAATTGTTAAATAAAAAAAAATAAATAAATTTTTACTATTTTTTCTAGACCATATTTTCAATTTCTACTATTTTTTTCGATATATTATTATCCAAACTACTTGTCAAAGAAGAAATACATTAAAATATCTTTAAAAAATTTTGAAAATATTGTAAAAATATTGAAAATATTAAAAAAAAATATTGAAAATATTGAAAAAACTGAAAATACTTCAAAACTATTAAAAATGTTTAAAATATTAAAAATCCTGTAAAATACTGTAGAAATATCAAAAATACAGTAACAATACTTAAAATAATGTAAAAAACGTTAAAAATACTGAAGAAATATTGAAAATACAGTAAAAATATTTAAAATACAGTAGAAATATTGAAAATACTGTAAAATTCTGTAAAATACAGTAAAAATATTGAAAATCCTGTAAAATACTGTATAAATTTAAAAAATACAGTAAAAATACTAAAAATAATGTAGAAACGTTAAAAATACTGTAAAAATATTAAAATATTGAGAAAAAATTGTGAATACTGTAAAAAAATTGAAAATACAGTAGAAATATTGAAAATACTGTAAAATACTGTAAAATACTGTAAAATACTGTAGAAACATTTTAAATACAGTAGAAATATTGAAAATACTGTAAAATACTGTAGAAATTTTAAAAATACAGTAGAAATATTGAAAATAATGTAAAATTCTGTAAAATACTGTAGAAATTTTAAAAATACAGTAAAAATATTAAAAATAATGTAGAAACGTTAAAAATACTGTATAAATATTGAAAATATTGAGAAAAAATTGTGAATACTGTAAAAAAATTGAAAATACAGTAAAAATATTTAAAATACAGTAGAAATATTGAAAATACTGTAAAATACTGTAGAAATATTTAAAATACAGTAGAAATATTGGAAATACTGTAAAATACTGTAGAAATTTTAAAAATACAGTAAAAATACTAAAAATAATGTAGAAACGTTAAAAATACTGTAGAAATATTGGAAATTCAGTGAAATTATTAAAAATACTGTAGAAAGGTTTAAAATATTAAAAATACTGTAAAAATATTGAAAATACTGTAGAAATGTTAAAACTACTGTAGAAAGGTTTAAAATATTAAAAATACTGTAAAAATATTGAAAATACTGTAGAAATATTGAAAATACAGTAAAAAATATTTAAAATACTGTAGAAATATTGAAAATACTGTAAAATGCTTTAAAATACAGTTAAAATATATAGAAAATACTCTAGAAATGTTGAAAATATTTTGAAAAATATCGTAAAATATTGTTTACAGAATGACTGTAGAAATATTAAAAAAATGTTGAATATACCGTAAAAATATCGATACTATACAGTAAAACTATCATAAAAATTACCGTAAAAAATTTTGAAACTGTTTTAAAAAAATATTGAGAAAGAAAAAATTGTTAGTCAATTTAGAGAAAAAGAGAAAAAGAACCAAAGTGAGATAAAGAGAGGAGAAATACGCAGAGAGACAACTAGAAATCAGTTTTTAAGGTGTTCGCGCAAGTATATAGGCACCTTGGCACGTTTTATTATGATTAGAAGCAACCAAGCGTGCTGGCCGACGGGATAGGAATCGAGTTGAGTTCTCTTGAGTGTTGCATTCATTCTCGATAGTTTTTCGTGAGAAAAAGAGAGCGCGAGAGAGAGAGAGAGAGAGACAGAGAGAGAAGAAAAAAATTTGTAACGAGAGGGTGATGAAAAAAAGTGTTGCACGAATACAGCAGCAGAAGAGGGGGCTAGAGGGGGGAGCGTCTAACCTCACTTCCAATACTGCGTGAAATGCGCACTGGAGCATGCGATTTATCTTATTTTCAGTTTATACACTAAAATTTAGAAAAATATATTTTTTTTTTATAAATTATAACTCTCTCGCACAAATAAAAGTCCCTCAATTTAGTCTGTGGGGCAAAAAGTATTTCCATAAACACAAACAAAACACAAACAAAATTGTTAACAGAATAATTTTTTGACAAATCCAAAGAAATTATCATAAGTCCCAAAAAAATAATAATTGAAATGACAATGTTACAATGTTAAAAAAATTCTATTTAAAGTATTTTCAAATAGAAAAATCTTCCTAAAATTCCTAAAAAAAATTGCCATAAGGCCCACATAAGGCCCAACGCAAAATATAAATATTGAATTTTTAGAATAATTGTCGAACTTCTAAACAAAATGATTTTAAATTATTATAGAACTCTTGACAAGTTAAAACTTTCAACTATTGAAAATCAGTTGTAAGGCCCAAAAATAATTAGAAATTAGAAATAAAATACTTGTATTTTGAAAATATAACGAAAATTGTTTCTAAACCCTGAAATATTTTTATTTGAATAGCTAAAAGTATTTTTTCCCCTCCCGAAATACAAAAAAAAGAAAATCGTAAGGCCCAAAAGATTTGTTTATTTTACTGGAAACGTAAAAAAATTTGCGGGGGAAAAAACATTATTTTAAAAACAAATATTTTAAGTATTTGCAAATATTTCGAAAATAAAATTTATAGAATTAGAAGAAATTAAAATAGAAAAAAATATTTTTAAGGCCCTAGATTTTTGGAAAGTGTGTTTTTGTTTTTTAAAATCATTAAAAAAAATTCTATTGATGTTAAAAGAAAAACAATTTTTCTTAATGTATTGAAAATAGTTGTAGAGTTTAAAATATTTAAGGCGCAAAATTTGTAAGGCCCAAAAATAATTTACATTGGTAGAAGTAAAAACATTCTTTGATGAAAAAAAGTTTTAAAATCTTCATAAGGCCCTAAATTGATGCATTTTTTGTCTAAGTGATTCATAGTGCATAGACTAATTAATTAATTATTATTATTATTATTATTATTATTATTATTATTACAATTATTTATTTATTTATTTATTTATCAACGGGCTTACAAAATAAAATCGCCCTTTCGTACAAAGTACTAACATTAAAGAGTGGAGAGAAAAAGAAAGAAAAATTATTATTAACAATATAATAATAATATTATTATTTATTTTATTTATTTATTATTTAATCTTTATTATTTGTATTTTGCTATTTTATTTTCTTTTACTACTTTTATCATTTTTATTTTTAGTTATTTATTTTAGTTCTTTATTTTAGTTATTATAAATAAATTATTATTATTTACATTTTTTTGCAATTGATTTGTTTGTTATTACTTATTACCTACTACTTACCAGTATTTTTATTCCTAAATAATAATCAGTTAATTAATAATTAATGTAATTTATTTATTCACTTTTATAACATTTTTTCGAACAATGAAAAATCGTACTATATTATACATTTACTGAAAATTACAACAATATTAATAAAAATAATAATAATAATAATAAGACTAATAATAATAATAATTATGAAAATTAAATTAATTTATTGAAAAGAATAAAAATAGATTTTCAAATTTGAAAAAGCCCGCGTTAGAATTAATTTCCAGAGGGCGCCATTGACTTTCTCGCTAGTGGTAAAGTTTTTGGTGGCAAATTATAGTAATATTACTAAACGTAATAAAAATAAATAAAATAATAAAAATAATCTTTAATAAAATAATAATAATAATAATAAATAAATGCTGGCAATAACAGTATTAAAAATACTAATAATAATAATAATAATAAATAATAAAATAGTTTAATTGTTATTATATTTATTTCGTTATTAATATTATTATTTTTAGTATATTATTATAAATAAATAATAATGATAGTAATATATTAGTGTTTCGCGCGCACATTATTATCCCACGAAGTCAGTTGAGAAAAATAGCCGATTAAGTCAATTGGATTCTGATGACAAAAGGTGAACACAGCGCAACACACAGGTGATCCAAAAGGTTATATTATTATTATAGATGAAAAAAAAATTGAAAAGAGAGAAAGAGAGAAAAAAAAATTTATGCAAACAAGAATGAAAATTGCATCTCGAGATTTCCTTAACCCTATCATTAATCTAATCACCCTTCTCTCCTCCCTCCCCTCTTTTTTTTCAAACTAGAAGACAATATTTGCATATCAAGTTACGTGTGGACCATTTTTTTCATTTACCTTCATTTTTTGTCTCTTTTTTCATTTATTTGTTTATTTTTTTATTTATCCATTTATTTATTTGTTTTTTTTGTTAATTTATTTATCTTTATATTTATTTGTTTATTTATTTGTTTATTTGTCTATTTATTGATTTGTTTATTTATTTGTTTATTTGTTTGTTTATTTATTTGTTTATTTATTTGTTTATTTATTAATTAATTTGTTTATTTATTTGTTTGTTTATTTATTTGTTTATTTATTTGTTTATTTATTAATTTATTTGTTTATTTATTTATTTGTTTATTTGTTTGTTTATTTATTTGTTTATTTATTTTCTTATTTATTTGTTTATTTATTTTCTTATATATTTGTTTATTTATTTGTTCATTTATTAATTTTTGTTTACAATTTTTTTACATTAATAATATTTTACTACTATTTTAATTTTTACTTTTTTAATATTTACTTTTCAATTTTGTCACTTTCTTTTCGACTTTCTTTAATTTTTTTTACCTTTCGATATTTTTACAATTTTTTTTTAATTTTTACGTGCAGCAATTTTTTTTTATTTCCTTTTATTATTTTAATTTTTTTAATTTCTTCAATTTTTACATTTCCATTTTTTTTAATTTCATAACTGCTTTAATTTTTACTTTACAATTTTTAATTTTTTATGCGCTTGTTTTTCTGTTTTTCATTTTATTTTATTTTTTGTTTTTTATTTTATTTTTTCTGTTTCTTATTTTATTTTTTTTTGTTTTTTATTTTATTATTTCTATTTTTTATTTTTATATTTTGTTTTCAATAATTTTTTGGAATTTTTCTTTTTTTTTTTAAGCTGATGAAAAAAGAAAAATGAAAGAAGAGGGGGGGGGAATCTCTTTTTTTTTGATTGATTATCTTGTGACGAATGAAGAGTATAAAAGAGGGAGAGAGTGAGAGAGAGAGAGAGAGAGAAGGCTTGTCTTTAAACACCCTTAACTTGACACGTCATTGTCATATTCAAACTATTTAAAATTGGACGGTTATATTTAGGGCGGGCATTTTGAAGGCCCCCTCGAAGAAATCTGGTAACTTTTACCATAGAGTTACTAACAGAGGCGAGAAGAGGGGGAGTGGAAAAATTATTTTTTCAAGGGGGTCGCAAAAAAATATATACTATATACACAACATCGAGTGATGAGTTTTTAATTTTATTTTCGAAAATCAGGGAAATAAGGCGTGAGAAAAAAAAGAGAGAAATTGAAGAAAAGCAACAAAAAAAACATAAATAAATGAAATTGCAAAAGAAAAAGAGGAAAAAATAATGAAAAAAGTGTTTAAATCTTTACATTAAAAAAAAGTGTAAAAAAATGTTTAAATCTTTACATTTAAAAAAAGTGTAAAAAAATGTTTAAACCTTTACATTAAAAAAAGTGTTAAAAAAATGGTTAAATCTTTACATTTTAAAAAAATGTAAAAAAATGTTTAAATCTTTACATTTTAAAAAAATGTAAAAAAATGTTTAAATCTTTACATTAAAAAAAAATGTAAAAAAATATTTAAATCTTTACATTAAAAACAAAATGTAAAAAAATGTGAAACAAAAAAGAGAAGAAATAAAATTGCAAAAAAGGACGAAAAAATAAGAAAAAGAAATAGAAATGAAAAATAAAGAAATTAAAATGGAAACGTAAAAAAGAAAGAAAATTGTTAAAGGAAAAGAAGAAAGAAAGAATAAAATTACAAAAGAAACAGAAAAAGGAAAAGGACAGAAACAAAAATTGCTAAAGACAAAGAAAAAAAAGAATAAAATTGCAAAAGAAACAAAAAAAATAAACAAAAAAGAAATAAAATTTGCAAAAAGGAAAAAAAAGCAAATGAAATAAAATTACAAAAAGAAAACGACAACAATAAAGAAAATAAATTTAAAAAAATTAAAAACCAAAAATATAAAATTGAAAAAATATAACAAGAAAATAAATAATGTTGCAAAAGATAAAATTTTTTAGTAAACTGCAAAAGAAAAAATAAGGAAAAGGAAATAAAATTTCAAAATGGAAAAAGTAAAAACGAAAAATATAAAATTGAAAAAAAATAAAAAGAAAATAAATAATAAATTCAATTAATAGCAATAAAATAAATAATGTTGCAAAAGAATAAAATTTTTTAGAAAACTGCTAAAGAAAAAAAAAGGAAATAAAATTTCAAAATAAAAAAGTAAAAACCAAAAAAAATAAAATTGAAAAAAATAAAAAAATTATAATAATGTTGCAAAAGATAAATTTTTTTAGAAAACTGCAAAAGAAGAAAAAAGGAAATAAAATTTCAAAATAAAAAAGTAAAAACCAAAAATATAGAATTGAAAAAAATATAAAAAGTAAATAAATATTGTTGCAAAAGATAAATTTTTTAGAAAATTGCAAAAGAAAAAATAAAGAAACGGAAATAAAAATTTCAAAATAAAAAAAAGGAAATAAAAATTTCAAAATAAAAAAAAAGGAAATAAAAATACGAATCAAAAATAAAAAAGAAAAAAAAGGAATAAAATTGTAAAAGAAAAAGAAAAAAATTAATAAAAAGAAACAAAAAAATGTAAAAGAGAAGAAAAATAGAAAAAAACACAATAAATAAGAAAAAAGAAAAATGTGAAATAAAAATAAAAAACCAAAAACAATGGAGAGGAGTAATAAAAATACGAAACAAGAAAAAAAGGAAAAAATAAAAATAAAATTGTAAAAGAAAAATAAAAATTATTAAAAAGAAGGAAAAAGGAGATAATTGTGAAAAAGAAAAGAAGAAAAAACAAAATAAGAAAATGAGCAAGAAAAAAATGAAAATGAGAAAATCTAAATAGAGATAATAGAAGAAAGAAAATAAAAGTGGAGGGGGGTAGGGGAAAAGAGAGGGGATACTATGATCTCTGGACCATATGCAGATTAGAAGTACAGATGCTCGATATAAAAGCCACACGTTGTTGGGCAACGTTCAAAAAATCCGGTTTTTTTTCTGCGTACGTTGACAAAAAAAAAGGGTCACCATACTGACCACCATTAACGCACACACGCAATTGAAATCGATCCCAAAAGGGATCGAAGCAAAAACTTCCTTTTTTTCACTATATCAATACTATTCAATTCAAATTGCTATTATATTATTATTATTATTATTATTATTATTATTATTTAAGTAAACAAGGCGCGACAAAGAGCAATTTTTTTTCCTCTCCTAACTTTTTTTTTTATTAAAACGAAAATTACAATAAAAGAAAAAAATTTTCCCTTCTCTCTCTCTCTCCCTCTCTCTTCTTTCTTATTAATATTACTCTCTAAATTTGAATTAGTAAAAATTGTTACTAATTTTAATTAGTGACTGATTTTTTGATTTTGAATTAGTAACAATTTACTAATAAATAATCATTTTTACTAATTTATTAGTAAAAATTACTAATAATTAGTCATTTTTACTAATTTATTAGTAAAACTTACTAATAAGTAGTCATTTTTACTAATTTACTAGAAAAATTTATTAATTCAAAAGCAAAAAGTCAGTCACTCATTCAAATTAGTAACAATTTTTACTAATTTAAATTTAGAGAGTATATATAATTATTACAATACAATTAATAATTTTTGTTTTATAATAATATTATTAATAACAATAAAAATAATAATAATAATAATAATAATAATAATAATAATAATAATTAAGAAAATAAAATTAATTTACTAAAAAGGAAAAAATACATTTTCAAATTTGAAAAAGCCCGCGTTACAATTAATTGCCAGAGAGCGGCAGTGACTTTCTCGCTAGTGGTAAAGTTTTTGGTAGCAAATTATAGTAATATTACTAAACATAATAAAAATAAATAAAATAATGAAAATAATCTTTAAAAAAATAATAATAATAATAAATAAATGCTGGCAATAACAGAAATAAAATTACTAATAACAGTTTTGGCCTTTTCAACATTAAAACCAAAAAATTAGTGCGGTTTTTTTTTTTATTAAACTTTCGAGGTGGGAGAAAGTAGAGTGATTATTATCTTTGCGAAAAAAAATTGTTATTTATTTGTTACTATTATTCTTTCTGTTACTACTTTTTTTACCGTAAAGTTTTCGCACATTGTGACATCATAGTGGTTCAAATGCCCTTAAACATTTTTTTTATTTTCTTTTACTTTTTTTTATTTTTAAACATTTTTTTTTTAATTTTTTGCAAATCATGACAGTGAAAAAATGATGATGATGATTATTAATTTTCGGGGTTTATAGACATATAGGGGGAAAAAAGGGCAGCACCCGAAATTTTTGTCCCCGAAGGTAGAAATGAGAATAACAATAACATGAAAAAAAGGAGAGAGAGAGAGAGAGAGAGAGAGAAGAAAAGAAAAGCCGCGACATGCAGTAGTTGAAAACAGTCTTTTATGAAGACGTTACACGGCTCTATGGGCATCTGACAAATTTCTGACTTTTACTACCTCCCCCCTCTCTTTTCTCACTCCCCCCCCTCTCTCTCTCGTTTTTTCTCTTTCCTTCTTTCGTTTTTATTATTTTTCTCTCTCTCTCTCGTTTCTTATCTCTTTCTTTTTTCTCTAGTTTTTTCTCTTTCCTTCTTTCGTTTTTTTCTTCTTCTCTCTCTCTCGTTCTACTCTATTTCTCATTTTCTTCTTCTTTTTTCTATTTTTTTACTTTTTTTATTTCTCCTTCTTCTTTCTGTTTCTTCTTCTTCTTTTTTCTATTTTTTTACTTTTTTATTTCTCCTTCTTCTTTCTGTTTCTTCTTATTCTTTTTCTATTTTTTTCTTTTTCTATTTCTTCTTCTTTTTTTCTTTATTCCTTTTCTTTTTTATATTTTTTTTTACTTTTTTTATTTCTTTATTTCTTCTTCTTCTTCTTTCTATTTTTTATTTCTTATCTTTTCGTCTTCTTTTTTCTATTTTTCATTTCTTTTTGTTTTTTCTATTTTTTTCTTTTTCTATTTTCTATACTTTTTTTTAATTCTGCATTTCTTATTTCTTCTTTTTCTTTCTTTTTTTCTATTTTTTATTTCTCTTTTTTTCTTCTTTCAATTTTTTTACTTTTTTTATTTCTTCTTCTTCTTATGTCTCCTTCTTCTTTCTATTTTTATTTCTTCCTTTCTTCTTCTTCTTCTTCTTCTTCTTTCTATTATTTTTTTTTAATTTTCTATTTTTTATTTCGCTTCTTCTTTTTCCTTTTTTTTCTTTTCTTTTTCGTTTTTTTTATTTCGCTTCTTCTTTTTCCTTTTTTTTCATTTCTTTTTCGTTTTTTTTATTTCGCTTCTTCTTTTTCCTTTTTTTCATTTCTTTTTCGTTTTTTTTATTTCTTTTTCGTTTTTTTTATTTCTTCTTCTTTTTTCTATTTTCTCTCGTTTCTTCTCTCTTTCTTTTGTTCTCATTCTCTCTTTCGTTTTTACTCTTTCTCTCTTCCGTTTTTTCTCTTTCCCTCTTCCTTTTTTTTCTCTTTCTTTCTGTCTCTCTCTCTCGTTTCTTCTCTCTTTCTTTTTTCTCTAGTTTTTTTCTCTTTCCTTCTTTCGTTTTTCTCTTTCTCTCTCTCTCTCTCTCTCGTTTTTTCTCTCCTTCTTTTTTTCTCTTTCTCTCTCGTTTTTTCTCTTTCTTTCTCTCTCTTGTTACAAGAAATAAAGAGAGAGAGAGAGAGAGAGAGAGAGAGAGAGAGAGAGAGAAAAGAGAAAAAAGAAAAAAGAGAGAAAAAACAGGATAAAAAGAGAGAGAAAAGAAAAAAAGAGAGAGAGAAAACAGGATAAAAAGAGAGAGAAAAGAGAAAAAAGAGAGAGAGAAAACAGGAGAAAAAGAAAGAGAAAAGAGAAAAAAGAGAGAGAGAAAAGAAAGAGAAAAGAGAAATAAAAAGAGACAGAAAAACAGAAAAAGAGATTGAGACAGAAAAAAAAGAGATAATCGAAAAATTAGGGGGGAGAGCAGTTTTAGAGCTCCGAGGCTCCGGCGCGGCGCGGCGCGGCGCGGCGCTCTAGCGGTGGTGGGGGGAAAGAAGAGTGGGGGGATTTTTTGTTAAAGAATCGATGCGTCATTTTCTTCACGACTGATTTTTTAAATGTATTAATATATATTCTTATGGTTCCCTAGTCACTCTTATGTGTGTGTTTGTGTGTTGTACTCTAAACATTCTTCTTGAGGATATAAACGATTTTCAGGGCCGATTCTCTCCCTCTCTCCCTCTCTTCGTCTGTGTCTCGCGGTTCTCTTGAGCAACAGAAGGCATCCGGGTATGACGCTGCGTTTTTCGAGTTCGATCGATGAAGATAAAACGCGCTTATATATATATATATACGAGCAATCAAGTCACGCTCTTTGCTTCTGATCTCCACCTCGTCCTTTTTTCCTCTTCTTCTCCTTCTCTTCCTCCTTTTTGAATCTCGTTCACTTTTTCAAAAATTTTCCCACTTTTTCTTCTTATTTCCCTTTCTCTTTTCCTCGTTTTTCCCTCTCTCTCTCTCTCTCTCTCTTATTTTCGCCTTTCTCGTTTTTTTTTACAAATAATTATTTTATGAATAGTCAACAAAAAAATTATTAAATTGTTATCGTTAATTGAAAAAAAAATTGATATAATTTAACCAAAATTCAATTTTCTAGGTGTTGTTATTTTATTTGTTAATTATTTATAGTTAATACAATTTGTTATTACAGTTTGTTATTATTGTTTATTATTACATTTTGAATTATACTATTGTAAAATAATATTATTCTTTTTTGTTATAATTCGATAATTATTGTTATAATTTATTATTATTTTTTTATTATAATTCGATGATTACTGTTATAATTTAAATAATAATAATAATAATAAATTATAATTTTGTTATTCTAATTCGATGATAATTGTTATAATTTATTATTATTTTAATATTATAAATTATTACAATTTATTATTATTTTGTTATTATTGTTACAATTTATTAATATTTTGTTATTATAATTATTGCAATTTATTATTATCTTGTTATTATTGTTACAATTTATTATTATTTTGTTATTATTGTTACAATTTATTATTATTTTGTTATTATAATTATTGCAATTTATTATTATCTTGTTATTATTGTTACAATTTATTATTATTTTGTTATTATTGTTACAATTTATTATTATTTTGTTAATATTGTTACAATTTATTATTATTTTGTTAGTACAATTATTGCAATTTATTATTATCTTGTTATTATTATTGTTACAATTTATTATTATTTTCTTGTTATAATTCGATGATAATTGTTACAATTTGCAATTATTTTGTTGTTATAATTCGCTGATTATTGTTATAATTTATTATTACTTTGTTATCATAAATTATTACAATTTTTTATTATCTTGTTTTATTATTATTGTTACAATTTTTTATCATGACTGATGTTGAGGGCTAAACGTAAAAATTCACTAAATTCAAGAAAAAAATAAAATTTGATTTGAAGACAAAATTTTCTCCTTTTCTCAATTCATGTTTTCTTTTGGAATTAATTTTAATAATTTTAGAAATTATATTTCTCATAGCCATTAATATATGGCTGATAATTATTTACCAAAAATAGTAAAAAAAAAAAAAAATAGAAGGATAATTATTGAAAGAAAGAAAGATAGAAAAAATTGAGGTGCGTTTGCTACTGATTCACGTGTTGACTACCAACTATACTACCGGTTTTAATTTTTTTTTTTTTGCCAGGTTGTGCAACCTAGAGAGAAAAAAAAATTTTCTACCGCAGGGGGAGAAAAAGAACCGAAAATAAAGAAGAAGCCAACTTTCAAAGCGCGTGCGTTGATTTTTTTTTTTTTTTTTTTTTTTTGAAAGAGAAGATACACGTCAGATAATAATAATCGGAGCTCAAAAAAAAAAAAAAAATTTCAAGCGCCACTGATAAAAAAATGTACAAGCGACGACGAAGGGTCTCTCTCTTTTTTTTTTGCTTTAATAATCTCTCCTTCCTCATTTCTCACCTTCAAACATCTTGCTTAATATATTTTTCTTTTATCCTTTTTTTTCCAACTCCCCGCGCGCCTATTCCACCTTGCGCTTGACCGACTTTTTTTTTGTCTATATCATAGTTTCCCATTTATAATACAATTTTTTTTTTTTTTTTTTTTTTTGCTGTCGATTTTTTGCTTTTTTTTATTATTTTGGTGCTGTAACTTGAATGCATAGTCAAGTTGCGGTTCATTGACACTCAAGGAAAGGAAGAAAAAAGGCGAGTGTTTTGACACCAATTGGTTGAGGATTTTCTTTTTTTTTATGTACTTTAAATGAAAATCGTTTACGAGATTTTTGAGTGGGGAAAAAAAGGAGAAATAAGAATTCTTATTGGGGGGATTTTTTTTTGTTGAATTTATTGACTCTTTTGCTACTGAATGCAAATTATTTTCTTTTTTTTGGGGGATTTAGTTAATTTTTATTATTCTGGATATTTTCTTCTATTTTCAACTTTTTTATTTCTTCTTTTTCTTTTTTCTTCTATTTTCAAATTTTTTATTTCTTCTTTTTATTTCTTTATTTCTTCTTCTTCGTTTTTCTATTTTTTCTTTTCATATTTCTTCTTTTTACTATTTTTTTCATTTATGTATTTCTTTTTCTTCATTTTATTCTTCATTCTATTTTTTATTTCTTCTTTTCTTCTTCTTCTTTCTTTTACTTTTCTTCATATTCCACTTTTTATTTCTTATTTTCTTCTTCTTTTATCTATTTTTTTCTTTTTCTATTACTTCTTCTTTTTTCTATTTTTTTCTTTTTTCTATTTTTTCTTTCCTCCTCCTTATTTTTCTATTTTTTTACTTTTCTTATTTCTGCATTACTTATTTCTTTTTCTTCTTTCTATTTTTTATTTCTTCTTTTCTTCTTCTTCTTCTTTTTTTATTTTTATTTATTTTCTATTTTTATTTCTCTTTTTCTTCTTATTTTGTCAATCTTTTTACTTTTATTATTTCTGCTTTTCTTATTTCTTCTTCTTCTTTCTATTTTATATTTCTTCTTTTCTTCTTCTTCATTCTATTATTTTTTTCATCTTCTATTTTTCATTTCTTTTTCACTTTTTTATTTCTTCTTTTTCTTTTTATATTTTTTTTACTTTTCTTATTTCTTCTTTTTTCCATTCTTTATTTCTTCTCCTTCCTTTAATTTTTTTTCATTTTCATTATTCCTCTTTTTCTTCTACTTTTTCTATTTTTCATTTCTTTTTCTTTCTTCTATTTCTTCTTATTTTTTCTATTTTTTATTTTTTTATTTCTGCTTTTCTTATTTGTTTTTCTTCTTCTTCTTCTTCTTCTTCTACTTTCTTTTATTTTTTTTCATTTTCTATTTTTTATTTCTTCATTTCTTCTTCTATTTTCTACTTTTTATTAATGTTAATTTAAAAAATCTTTTTTTTAAATATTATAATGATAAATAAAATTTTAATTCAAATGTTTTTTTTTAAATTATAATAATAAATAAAATTTTAAATGTTATTTAAAAAAAATTTTTTTTTCTAATATAATTAAAATTTCCTGCTTTCTCAAAAAATCCGCCCACCTCGAAAGTTTGACACTAAATAAAAATCTTAATTATTGACATTTAACATTCAAAATAGTAGAAATTAATTCGTCCCAAGTGAGAAAATATTCACAAAAAATATAAACTCTCCATTGTTATTCTTTGAACAATAAAACAGTTGCTTTATTTTTTTTTATTGAAAAGAAAAAAAACAGAAAGTTGTAAATATTTTTTTTGTTTTATGTTTTTTTTATTGAAAAGAAGAAAAAACAGAAAATTGTAAATATTTTTTTCTCGTTTATCAAGTTGTTTTGTGTTTTCTTTTTTTTTTTTTTTTTTTTTTTTTATTGAAAAGTAGAAAAATAAAGTTGTAAATATTTTTTATTCTCAAAAAAATCATCTTTTTTGTCACAATATTAGAAAACAATTTTCGAAATAAGTGAAAAAAAAAGTTTCCATAGAAAAAAAAGAGGCGGAAATGTCATTTTTATTTTCAAACCAATTTCCCTCTCTTCTCCCCACTTTTTTTTTTCTTAATATTTCTCATTTTTTTGGAAATTTCAGCTTGCATGGTTTTTGTTTCAGTTTTTTTGTCTGACGCCCATTTGGTGGTTTTTTTTTCTTATTTCTCTCGTTTTTCCCTCTTGGTAGTAGTATCCCCCCTCCCCATGTAAATAGTTTCTTCCCCACCCCCGGTTCTTTAATTTTTTTTTTTTTTTTTTTTTTTTTTTTTTGAGGAGAACGTAGAGACACACGTCTTTGATGGCTATAAACGCGACACTTTTTACTACGCACGCATCTCTTTCTCCCTCTAATTTTTTTTTGTCAAGTGTTTTTTTCACTTAATTTTTTTTTCACTTTTTCCTGGAGGCAAATGGAGCGCCGCACACGGCTCATATATATATATACGATTTCGACCGCAAAACGAGATTTTAACGAAAGCCGGACCAGACGACATCCGTTTGGCTTCCGGTCGCAGGAGAGGAATTTTTTTTTCTTCCTCCTTTTTTTATATACAATATATATATATATCATATTTTTCATGAGAGGCACATACTCGCGAGTGACAGAGACTCACAAGGGTCCACAAATATACATTTCTTTCTGTTTTTTTCCTCTTTTCTTTTTTTTTTTTCTTTTTTTTTTTTTTTAACGCAAGTAAGCGTGAAATTTCCAACAACAACAAAAAATATATATATATTTAGTCTATTTTTATTCTTGTGACGCAAAAAAATTTTTTTTTTCTGTAACTGAAGAGAAATAATTTTTTTACCCCCTCCCGTTACTCTCTCTCTCTCTCTCTCTCTTTCTCGTTACTTTGTCATAATTATTCCAAAAGAGATTTTTTTTAAACAGGAAAAGAAATTGTCGAAAGTCTGTAATAAAAAAAAAAAAAAAAAAAAAACTACTTTGTCTTTAAAACGGTTGATAATTTGATTTAATGAATGAAAATTTAACGCTCGAGGGGAAATTGTTTTTGAGTTGAAAAAAAGCAAAAAACAAAAAAAAATAAACGAAATAACGTAGATAAAAACTACTGAATTATGATAATGACTTTGGAAAAAAATGCATATAATGAAAATGAAAAAGAGAAAAAAAGGAAAGAAAAGATTAAATATAGTCGACTTTTGGTGCATAAGAGATTAAATATATGTATTTTTCTGCTTTTTTTGTTTTGGTATAACTATATAATAAAACTGAAAAAAAATAAATTATTCATTTTTCCATTAATGTTATTATTACTTAGGGTTTTTTCTGACTTTATTAACATCCGATTGGAAATTTGTAACTATATACATATATATGATATAGTATAATTACAAATTTTGAATTTGATTGAAAATTTTTTTTTTAATGTAATTTATTTTTATTTTAAATTCGCAGTGAAGGAAAAAAAATTAATTTGACTCTAATAAGCGACTACTTGTCGTTTATCAAGTAGATATTTACTTGAATTTAAAAAATATTTATTTATATCAATAAAATGGCATTTATCTCAAAATCCTGACGTACTGGTGAAATTTGAAGCTTGAGATCGGTTTCAGAGGGCAAAAATACATTGAAAACGACTACCATGTCAATAGTAAGCAAATCAAATTTTTTTTCGTTTCTTATACCCCCACTTTTTCCAAAATTTTTCATTTTTCCTTCTGTTCGTCAATCACGAGTTAAAATTTTTATTTCATACACAATGAAACTATATCTGCAATGTCAAATTAAGTAGAAAAAAATATCTTCAAAATTTCCCAAAAAACCCCTTTTTTTGTTATTATTTTCCCTTTTTTTCAAAATTTTCACTTACTATACAATTTTTAACACTCAACATCGCATTCAAAGGACAACATTTTTTTTCGATTTCACCCTTTTAAATCTCATTGAAGTTTCTTAAGATAAGCGCGTTAAAATACAAAAAAAAGTCCAATTTCATGTTGAAAAAAAGGGAAGGGGGGGAGGTGGAGGTGGAGGAAAGAATAATAAATTGAAAAACAAAACAAAAAACCAGAAATACGAAAAAATGGATTTAACGTAAAAAAACGGGCGGAGAGGAGGGAGAATAGGGCAATAATTAATTTAAGACGAAACGAAAATTAAAATAGTAAAAATTACAAAAATAGGGGTGGGGGGAAGATAGTAAAAATTCAGAGACAAAATATAAAGACGAGAAAAACGAAAAGCAAAAAAAATTCATAGCAAAAACAAAGAAAGAGGGGGGGATAGTGCGAATTAAAGTTTTATAAATCTTGAATAATATAGAAAAAAACAAAACAAAAAAATTAATACACAAGGTAGAGTAGGAGAGGGGGGAGGGGGAGATTTCAGAAATAGTAAAGTAAAGAAATACGAAGACTAGAAAAAGAAAAGTAGGAAAAAAATTTTTTATGGAAAAGGAGAGAGAGAGAGAGAGACAAAAAGAAAGAGAATCAGAGACTTATTAAGAAAGAGAAGAAGAAGAAGAAAAAGAAGAAAGAGAAGAAGTGGAAGAAGAAAAAGGAGAAAGAGAAAGAATTATAAGAAAAAGAAATGAAAAAAGAAAAAGAGGAAGAAGAAAGAGAAGAACGAGAAATAAAATATAAGTAGAAGAAAGAGAAGAAGTAGAAGATGAAGAAAAAGAAAAGGAAGAAAGAGAAGAAAAAAATAAAAGAGAAAGAAAGAGAAGAAGAAAGAGAAAGGAGTAGAAGAAGCAGACAAAAAAGAAGAAAAGAGAAAGAAGAAGAATAAAGAGAAAAAAGTAGGAGAAGAAGAATGAGAAAAAAAAGAAGAAAAATAAAAAAGAGAAAGAAGTATAAGGAGAAGAAAAAGAAGAAGAAGTAAAAGAAGAAGAAATAAGAAAATAAGAGAAAAAAGTAGACTATAAGAAGAAAAAGAAATAAGAGAAAGAAGTAGACGAAGAAGAAAAAGAAAAAAGAGAAAGAAGTAGAAGAAGAAGGAAAAGATAGAGAAGAAATAGATGATGAAGAAAAAGAAGAAAGAGAAGCAGTAGAAGATGAAGAAAAAGAAAGGAAGAGAAGAAGAAGACAAAGAAGAAGAATAAAAAGAGAAAAAAGAATGAGGAGAAAAAGAAAAAAGTATAAGAAAATGAAGAAGGAAGTAGAAGAAAAAAAAGAAGAGAAAGAATTCTTTCAAGAAGAAAGAAAATATGTAGAAGAAGAAGTAAAAGAAGATAAGGAAGAGGCAGAAGATGATGAAAAAGAAGAAGGAGAAGATGAGTAAATAGAAATGGAAGAAAGAGAAGAGAAAGAAAGACAGATAAGAAAAAAGAGAAAGGAGTAAAAGAAGAAGACAAAGAAGAAGAATAAAAAAAGAAAGAGAAAGAAAAATGAGAAAGAAGAAAAATAAAAAAAGAAAGAGAAAGAAGTAGAAGAGGAAGAAAGAGAAAAAAGTGTATAGAATAGAGAAATAGAAAAAAGAGAGAAAAAAGAAAAACAGAAAAAAAGAGAAAGAGAAAAAAGAAAACAGTAGAAAAAAGTAAAGACAGTGATAGTGAGTGCCCCCGTGTTTTTATTATAAGGGCGGTTATATAGAAGAGAAGAAGTAAAGCAGAAGCAGCGAAGAGAAGAGAAGAGAAGAGAAAAGGAGGAGGAGTACGAGAACACGATATGCCCGCTTAATTATCCCCCCTCCCTCTGTCTCACTCACTCCTTTATACTCTTGACTAATTCTGCATATTCCTCTCTCACTCTTCTCTCGTCTAGGAAATAGTCCCCCACTCCACTCATTCATCCTCTCTCTCTCTCTCTCTCTCTCTCCCTATACTTATAACTATCGTGTGCGTCTGGGGGAAGGCGCTTCGTCTAAAAAAAAGGAGGTGGGGGCACACACCACTCCAGTCCGACGTTTCTTCTCCGTGCGAGGAGGCAACAAGGGGGTGGGGTGATGTGATGTGCAAGGGAAAAAAATGGGGGAAACGCGCGTCGAGCTCAGGGAGAGTATGAGAGAGAGAGAGAGAGAGGTGCCTATTGGAAATGTGTGTTGGCGAGAGGAAGGAGAAGAGCTTCTGTGGCGACAGGAGGAAGGGAGGGAGGGGAATACAAACCCAGTGGCTGAACGGCGCGGCGCAGTAAAGGAGGTGGTTCTCTCTCTCTCTCGCTCTCTTTCTATATTTCGTCTCCCTCTCTCTCGCTCTACTGCTCCTCCCCTCTCTCTCTCTCGCTCTACTGTTCCCCCTCTCTCTCTCTATTAATATTTCGCCTCTCTCTCTCTCTCTGTATTAATATTTCGCCTCTATCTCAATCTCGCTCTCCTATTATCTTTCTCTCTCTACTATTTTGCCTCTCTTTCTCTCCACTAATATTTCGTCTCTCTTTCTGTCTCTTTCTATTATTTTTCTCTCTCTCGCTCTCTTTTTTCCCCTCTACTATTTTCTCTCTGTTTTTTCTACTAAAAAGCAGTAGAGAAATAAAGAAGAGACTAGTAAAAAAAGAGAGAGAGAGAGAGAGAAAACACTAAAAACCAGTGGTAGAGAGATAGAGTATAGTATAGAGAGAGAAAATACTGAATACCAGTGGAAAAATAGAGAGAAGAGTAGTAAAGACAGAGAGAGAGAGACAAGAAGCGAAAAAATATCGCCTGAAGGAGAGAGAAAGAAATCGAGTGGAGGGAGAGCGAGAGAGCAGCAAAAACCCCAACGGGAAAGAGAGATAAGTGTGGAGGGAGTGAGAGAAACCAGCGAGAGCGAGCGCCAAAAGAGAGGGGGCAAAACTAGAGCCCAAGAGAGAGAGAGAGAGAGAGCGTGCAACTCCTCCATTGGAGTGGAGGGGGAGCTCGGGTGAAACGTGGGGAGACAAGAAGAGGAGAGCGCGCGCGCGCGCCTACGAGTGACAGAGAGAGAGAGAGACAGACACAAACGAGTGAGAGTGAGTCTGCCACAGCGCTTCGAGCGGCGCAAAACATTCAGTCGGCAAAAAGTAGCCAAGGGGTAAGCATTACCCGTCGAAATCGAATGAAAATAAAAACCGGAAAGAGTTGTGTTTTATAACACAGTACAAGAAAAAAAAAAAGAAAACCAAAAAAACGTGTTTGCTTTTTTTTTCCGTTTGCTTTCCCTCCTTCGGTGCTTCTCAGTTCTTCTCTCCCTTTTATATTCAAACTAAAAGAAAGTCAAATATAATTTTTTTCTTTTCTACTCTCCTTTAAATGACGTGACGTTTTTTTTTTTCTCAGTGTTGTGCTTTTTTTTCAACAAAAATACTCGAATGTGTTGAAATTGAAAAGTGTTGTTCTGTTCCAAGAGAGAAGAATTTTTTTTTTTTTTTTTTGGTGAAATAGTGAAAAAGAATTTTTTTTTTTCCTTGATAAGAGGTTTTTTTTGGAGTAAACAAAAAAAAAAAGAAAAACAACCGAAAGAGAAGAAAAACGGCCTCAAACTGGTTTACTCGGGGTTTTCTGTTGGGACCAAAATGGAGGTGAGAGGGATGGAGTACAGGCCCGTGGTACCCACGGGGGTGGTCGCTGGCCTTCAGGACTACCACGCCGCGATTCCTGACCTCAGCCCGCCAAGGAGTCAGGGATCATCGACGGGTGGCGCATCCTCAATTGGCGACTACGCGCCCCGAATGTACACACCGCCCACTCCCCCAACTCCCCACGAGGACGAAAAGGTAAAATTTCATTCAGGTTTATAAAGTCCCCCGCCCCCGTTAGCCCCTTCGCTATACGCGACCCAAAACGATTCGCGCCCCCCTCCCCTCCCAGCACAACCAAATTATCATATTTGGAATTTAATAGTTGCCAAAAAGTGTCTTCTTTCTTTGTCCCGTTAGAAAAAATTGGGTGAATAGTGTTTTTTATTTCCGATCACGGTTCAGTGTATATTTTTTTTTGTTCTATTAAAAAATTTGATCTGTGTATTTTTTTTTTGTTCTAAAAAAAATTTTTGATCTGTGTATTTTTTTTGTTCTTATAAAAAATTTGATCTGTGTATTTTTTTTTTACTACAAAAAATTGTTTTGTGTATTTTTTGGACTAAAAAAAATTGCTTTGTGTATTTTTTGGACTAAAAAAAATTGCTTTGTGTATTTTTTGGACTAAAAAGAATTGCTTTGTGTATTTTTTTGACTAAGAAGAAAAATTGCTTTTTGTAGTATTTTTTTGACTATATAGAAAAATTTGCGACAATTTTTTTTTTGACTACAAAAATTGCTCTGTGTATTTTTTTTACTATAAAAAAAATTTGCCAGTGTATTTTTTTGACTATAGAAAAATTTGACAGTGTATTTTTCTAATTAAAAAAATAAGCTACCAAAAGTGTATGTTTTTGATTGCTTTAAAGAATTGCAAAGAGTATTTTTTGGTTTCGGTGAAAAAAATAAATCAGTGTATTTTTTGGTCCCGTAAAAAAATGCTAGAAATGTATTTTTTTTGGTTCCAAGAAGAATTGCTGAGTGTGTTTTTAGCTGAAAAAAATTACTTAAGTGTATTTTTAGGTGAAAAAAAATTACTTTAGTGTATTTTTTGGTTTTAAAAAATACTTTAGTGTATTTTTTGGTTTTAAAAAATACTTCAGTGTATTTTTTGGTTTTAAAAAATACTTTAGTGTATTTTTTTGGGTATCAAAAAATTACTTTAGTGCAATTTTTTTGGTTTAAAAAAAACTTTAGTGTATTTTTTATTGGTTTCAAAAAATTACGTTAGTTTAATTTTTGGTTTCAAAAAATTACTTCAGTGTAATTTTTGGTTTCAAAAAATTACTTCAGTGCATTTTTTATTGGTTTTAAAAAAGTTACTTCACTGTATTTTTCTCGGTTTTAAAAAATTACTCGAGTGTTTTTTTCTTGATTTCAAACAATTACTTTAGTGTATTTTTACACTTCAGTAAAGAAACTACTAAGTGTATTTTTTGATTCCATAAATTTATTAAATGTATTTTCCGGATTTAAAAAAAAATGCAAAATGTATTTTTTTGTTTGGTTCAGTAAAGTGTATTTTTTTTGTTTCTCTCTTAATGTTAACACTAGAAATAGTTGAAAAATACCAATTGTAGTTTTGTATTAAAAGCAGTTTAACAATATGAAGAGAAAATAGTCGAAGAATACGAATATAGTCCCAAAAAAAATACTAAAAGTAATTCAAAAATACTAAAAATAGTTGAAAAATACGGAATGTAGTCAAAAAATGCGTAAAATGATTCAAAGAATACTAAAAATGTTTAAAATAATCGAAGAATACGAAATATAGTAGAAAAAATACTAAGATCAGTTGAAAAATACGGAATATAGTAAAAAAAAAGCCAATAGTGATTCAAAAGTACTAAAACTAGTTGAAAATTATTAAACATAGGCAAAGAATACAAAATATAGTCAGAAAATACAAAATATAGTCAAAAAATATAAAAAGTGATTCAAAATTACTAAAAATAGTTGAAAAATATTAAAAGAAGTTAAATAATACGATAAATAGTCAAAAATATACAAAAAAAAGTCTAAAAAAACTTAAAAATAGTCAAAAAAATACTAAAAGGGTTTGAAAAATACTAAAAGTGGTCAAAAAGTATGATAAATAGTCAAAAAATATGAAAAAGGATTATAGAATTTTAAAAGCAATCAGACAATACGGAAAATAGTGAAAAAATACTAAAAATAGTCGAGGTATACTAAAATTAGTCAAAAAAAAAAAATAGTAACAGTAGTCTGTGAATTTAAATAATTTTTTTACGAATTAAAGAATTTAGATCCGTCCGCCAATTAAATAGTAAAAATTCTACTATTTTGTAATAGGAAAACTACTGGGAAATTACTAAAATATCTATAAACTGAAATAGCAAAGTTTGACTATTTCAATTTTCTCTGATATTTTTCCTATAATATTGAGTAGTTTTTTTTTACTGAAAAACATAGTAAAAATTAAACGAAATATTGAAAGATTAGAAAAATAGTAAAAACTACCAAAAATAGTACGGAAAATGCTAAAAATATTAAAAATAGTACAAAATATTAAAAAGAATATAGAAAAAAGTCTAAAAAAATAGTAAAAAATATTAAAAATAGTCGTATAAATCCAAAAAATATTTGAAATATTCGGAAAAAGTAAGAAAAAGAATACGAAAAGTAGTCGGAAATATTAAAAATATTCAAAACATTCGTAAAGTAGTAGAAAAAATACTAAAAGTAGTTAAAAGTTTTTAAAACATTTTAAATATTCGAAAAACAGAAAAAATAGTTTAAAAAAAATACTAAAAGTAGTCAAAAGTTTGAAAAACATTTTAAATATTCGAAAAACAAAAAATACTAAAAAATAGTCCAAAGTTTTAAAAACATTTAAATTATACGAAAATTAGTTTTAAAAAAATACTAAAAGTACTAAATAACGCAAATAGTAAAAATGTAAAAATACACTAAAAATTATATGAACTTTTTATTAATTTATTTATTTTTATTTTTTCTATTTTTTACTCTTTAAAATTTCCGGAGATTCTCTCTAAAATTTTTCCAAATTAAAATAAATTGAAATCTAATTTAAAGCAAAAAAAAAAAAAATAAATAAAAATAAAAAAAATCCCTCACATATAAATTTCTTTTTTTTTTCCTATTTTATATTTCGTATTTTCACGAAAGTAATTTGTGATCTCGTTTACTGAAAGTTTCAAGATGAAAGATCCATGACTAGAGGAGAGCTATACATATATATATATACACGTTGAGAGAGAGAAAATTTTTTGAGGAAAATTCGTTTCCTTTTTTTTTATTTTTCTTCTTGTTCTTTATTTATTATTTTTCTCTCTTTTTTTCTTCTTATTCGCAAATTTTTTTTCTTCTACTTCTTTTTCTTTTCTTCTTCATCTCTTTAGAGATAAATCGGTTGTTTAAGAAACGTCTTTTACTTACTTTCATTCTTTCTCTCTCTCACCTCGAGGGAAATTAAAATAATCGGAAAGAAGTTTTCTTTTTTGCAAAAATTAGGATAGAAACTTGTCGTTTCATTCTTTTTTTCTTCATTCATTTTGTATGTATATAATATTTAAAGGTCTTGTTTTATCTTTTTCAAGTTTTTCTTTAGTTTTCCATTCATTGTTTCTTTGTTTTAGTTTTTTTTTTCTTTCTTTTTTTTACGTTTTCACTGAGTTTTTTATATTGTTTCTACCTTTTTTTTACTGTTTTCTTTTTTTTCTACTTTTTTTCTATATTATTTCAATTTTTTGTTTTGGTTTTCTACTTTTTCTATACTCTTCTACTATTTTTTCTTGTGTTTCTCTATTTTTCTATTTTCTTCTTGTTTTCTACTTTTCATTCTACTTTTCCATGTTTTTCTTGTTTTCTACTTCTATTTCTACTTTTCTTTCTACTTTTCAAATTTTGTTCTTGTTTTCTACTTTTCTTTCTACTTTTCAAATTTTATTCTTGTTTTCTACTTTTCTTTCTACTTGTCAAATTTTTTACTTGTTTTCTACTTTTCTTCCTACTTTTCAAATTTTGTTCTTCTTGTTTTCTACTTCTATTTATACTTTTCTTTCTACTTTTCACATTTTGTTCTTGTTTTCTACTTTTTCATTTTAGATTTCTACTTTTTCATAATTTTCTTTATTTATCTTCTACTTTTTACATTTTTTTTTCTACTTGTTTCCTATTTTTTTCTATTTTTCTATCATTTTTGCTTGTTTTTTTCTTTTTTGCCTCTAATTTTTTACTTATTTTCCTAGTTTTCTACTTTTTTCCAATTCTCTACTTCTTTTCCTATTTTTCTACATTTTTTCTACTTTTTCTTATTTTCTTTTAGTTTTTCAACTATTTTTTTTCTAGTCTTCTACTGTTTATTCTCATTTTTTTTTAAATTTTTCTACTATTTTTTCAAGTTTTCTACTTTTTTCCTATTTTCCTGGTTTTCTACAATTTCTTTCTAGTTTTCTACTATTTTTCCAATCTTCAACAAATTTTTTTCTAATTTTCTACTTTTCTATCTTTTTTCGTTTTCCTTTTCCTCTTTGTCGACATTTTTTTCTCATTACTTTACTTATCCAAAGTTTTTTTCTCATTCTTTGTTTTTCTCTTTCTCTCCCTCATTCTTTTCTCCCTTTATTTTTTTTTAAACTTCCCTTTTTTCCATTTTTTTTTCACTCTCGCCCTTTAAAATTAATTGACGCAATTAAGTTAAGAAAAACTGTTGTTCAACTCGGTTTTTGTAATTATTTTCAATTAAATTTTTTTCCTTTCTTTTCGTACTTTAAAAATAATACTTTTTTAACTTTCTCTCTCTCTCTCTCTCTCTCTCTCTCTCTCTCTCTCTGTGTTTTTCTCCTAGAATTTTCTGCTTTAAAGTTGAGAAAAATTTACATTTTTTTTCCTTTTATTTAGAAATAAAAAATAATTTGATTTTTTTTTTATATTTTCTAATTTAAGTAATTTTAAAGTTGAGAGAAAATTGTAAAAAAAGTGAATTTTTAATTCTTTTTTTGGAGGGGAAAAAAATAATTTTACATTTAATTGAAAATTTTTAATTGTGGCGTGATTTAAAAATTAGAAAATAATTTTATTGTTATTAGACAAAAAAAAGGAAAATATTTACGTATTTTTAACTATATATTTAATTTCTAAATGTAAATTGTGAGGAGCGGAAATAGAAATAGTTTTTGTTGTAGAATAAAATTCTTTGTCCGTCGCTAGAAAATTAGAGAAAAATTAACTGATTTCTATGCTCGAGATGAAAAATTGACTTTCGATAATTTTAGTTATTTTACTATTTTATTTATAATTACTTTAATTATTATTATTATTATTATTATTATTATTATTATTATTTTTTTTACTATTAAAATTTATTACTATTAATTACTATTAATTTTATTATTATTATTATTATTATTATTATTATTTTTCATACTATTAAATTTATTTCTTTTAATTAATAGCTATTAATTTAAATATTATTCTTTCTACTATTTATTATTAAAAATACTTAAAATTTTCCTATATTTGTATTAATAAAAAAAGAAAAAAAAATCATTTTTTTAAATTTATTAATTTTCCTATATTTGTATTTAATACAATTTATTAATTTTTCTTAGACTGTAAAAAATTAATATAACAAAAAATAAAATAAACAGCAAAAAGTAAAATAGTGAAGAAAAAATGTTTTTTTTCTCTTTTTCTTTAATCGCAATTTTTTACACTTTATAAAATCTAAATTCACAAAAGACACTTTTTTTTTCTTGCGCGTTTGGAATTAAACTATTGGGCCGCACGTTTCGTTCAACTAATTTTTCGCTCTTCTGCGCACGATTTCCCTTTTTTTTTTCTTATGTATTTTCACTTTGCTCGTCCAATCGAGCCAATAAAAATGAAATATTCCTTTTTTTTTCTTTAAATTTTATTCATTTTTTTTTTGCTTGTCTTATATATTTCTTGGAAAGATAATGTATATTTTTAACACGAAAACTCCCTGGGAAATTTCGTTTGTATGCGAAGCATTTTTCTCTGGTATTTTTTAAATTTTCCATTTCATCATTATTTAAAAATTTTTTATTTCATTATTTTCTTATTTATATTATTTTCTATTCATTATTTGTTAATTATTCTATTTTATTTATTTATTTTGTTGTTTTTATTTCTTACTCTCACCTTTTTTTTCTAAATTTAGTTTTTTTTTCTTTTTCTTAATTTCTCTCCCACCTCTTATTTTTTTAATAGTTTCCTCTTTTTTTTCTTAATAACTCCCTCTCTCTTTTTCTTTTTTTAATACCCCCCTCTTTTTTTTAAACCCCCTCCTTTTTTTTCTCGTTCTTTCCTTTTCTTTATTTCTCTCTCTCTTTTTCTCTGTTTTTTTTCTCGAGCTTTTTTCCCCTGGACCTGGAAAAAACAGTGGCTTTTAAAAAACAGGGAAGAGAGACACTAACGCAGAGATAGCGTCGTCCCCGTAGAAAGTAAATTACTTTTCCTCCAGTGTTGCTCACTCGCAATTCGGAAAATTCTCTGTGCGTGTTTTCTGTGTGTCTCTGTTTCTGACTCTCCTTCTGTATGTAATATGCACGCTTTCAAAACGCATAATCGTTGACGAAAAAAAAAAAAAAAAAAAAAAAAAAGAATAAAGAGAAGAAGAAAAAATTTTTATGGGGATAAAGAGAGTTTAGAAAAATAGACGAATTATCATTTATTACGAACGGAAGCTAACACTTGTTATTTTTAATTTTTAAAATACAAAAAAGCGAGAAGAAATATATATATATATGCAATTTTTGTTCCCTTATAATAGGCAAAATTATTTTTCTCGTTCGTATAAAAGCTTTAAGGCCTACTTTTAGTTCCAATTTTTTTTAAAACTCACTAATGCTGAACAAAAAAAACAAAAATAATAAGAGTTATTATTACATATTACATAGTCATGAAAATTTAAATGAATTTAGCTTGAAAATAATATTTAATTTTTAGCTCAATTGTAAAAATTTCAAGAGCTTAAAGTTCTGAACGTTCAAAAATGAACGAAATTTATTTATTTTTCTTAAAAATAAAATTTTTATCTGCAATTATTTTGCGTTACTGTCTAAAAAATTAATTACTTACTGAGTTTCTAAATGTAAAATTTCAGGTTTAGAAAAAAAAATTTATTTTTTTATGAGTAGCAATTTATTAAAATATTTACAATAAAAAATATTTCATTCATTTAAACGTGTTCAAATCTTAAGGATGATAAAATTTGCAATAATTGTCATTTAAAAATTAAAAAAAAAAAAAAAAAAAAAAAAAAAAATTCTAAACAGTTTAAAAAAAGGACTTGAAATACAATATAGACGAATGTGGAAGAATAGAAAAAAACTACTGATTCTGTATTACAATTCTTTTTTTTTAACACACTCACCCCTCTTTCTTTATTTTTTTCTTTTTCATCTTTGAGGTCAAAATAGAAAATTATTCCAGTCTAACGCGCTTTTTTTTAACGCCTCTCTATCTCTCTCTCTCTCGATTCTTTTATTATTTTTCTTTAACGAGAGAAAAATATCGTTTGTGTGCGATTGTTATTTGGATACATACATTATAATAAAGGCCCTTGGTGATTTTTTTTTTTTTGAAACATGATCCACGTTCTTTCTCTCTCGCTCTTATTTTCACTCTCTCTCTCTCTCTCTGCCTTTACGTTCTCTCTCTGTCTCTTTTTCTCTCTTTCCATTTTTTTCGTTTTCTCTCTCTTTTCTCTCTTTCTATTTCTTCGTTTTCCCTCTTTCTCTCTTTCTATTTTTTCGTTCTCTCTCTCTCTCTGTTTCTCTCTTTCTATTTTTTTCGTTCTCTCTCTCTCTCTCTCTCTTTAATAGTTACAAGGGTCGCGTGACCCCAATGGACAAGAAGAACCACATACATAAAAAAGTGAAGATGCACTGACCCATCTCTATTCTTCGAGAGTTTGTCCCTCCCCCACTCTTTTTCGCTCCCCCCTCCTCCCTCTCTCTTTATCTCTCTCTCCCTTGACGTCGGCATTCTTTTGGTGCGCAATTTTCCAGAAGTGGGTGACAATGCCGCTCCTGTCACAATATAATCCTCTGGGAACAAGCCGAAGAAGATGAAAAAAAATCGACAGAGAGAGAAAGAGGGAGAGAGAGAGAGAGAGAGAGAAAAGAGAGAAAATAATACAGAAAAACAAGAGAAGATAATTTTTGAAAATAAAAATCAAAATAAAAGACAGAGAGAAAAAAAAGAAAGAAAAATCGACAGAGAGAGAGAGAGAGAGAGAGAAAAGAGAGAGGGAAGGGAGAAAGAGAGAATAATTTTTTAAGAAAAGAAAAAGAATTAAAAGAGAATAATTATTTTTTGAACGAATGAAAGAGGACAGAGAGAGAAAAAGAAGAGAAAAAAAGAGAGAGAGAGAGAGAGAGAGAGTGAGTGAGTGAGTGAGTGAGTGAGAAAAAGTAATAAAGAGAGAAGGGTAAGACAGATAGATTTAGAAGGGGGAGAGAGAAAAAAAGAGGGATTAATTTTTGAAGTTAAGACAAAAAGAGAAAATAATTCTTGTGAATGAACGAAAAAAAAGAGAGAAAGAGAGAGAGAGAGAGAGAAAATTAAAAGAAAGAAGAAGTAGGGGGTGAGTAAAAGAGAGAGAGACATTTTTTTTTTTTGAAAACGTAAGAAAAATATAGACGAAGAAGAAACAAAGGCGAAAGATAGAAAGAGAAAAAAGGGGAAGGAGAAGAGAAAATAGGGGAAGGGGAGAGAAAAAAAGAAATGAGAGAAAGGGGGGAAAGAGAAAAGAGAGAAAGGGGTTGGGGAAGAGAAAAAAGAGGAAGGGGAAGGGAAAAAGAGAAAAAAGAGGAAGGAGGAGAGAAAAAAAGAAAAGAGAGGAAGGGGGAGGGAAAAAGAGAAAAAAGAAAAAGGAGGATAGAAAAAAAGAAAAGAGAGGAAGGAGGAGAGAAAAAAAGAAAAGAGAGGAAGGGGGAGGGAAAAAGAGAAAAAGGAGGAAGGGGAAGGGAAAAAGAGAAAAAAGAGGAAGGAGGAGAGAAAAAAAGAAAAGAGAGGAAGGGGAAGGGAAAAAGAGAAAAAAGAAAAAGGAGGAGAGAAAAAAAGAAAAGAGAGGAAGGGGGAGGGAAAAAGAGAAAAAAGAGGAAAGAGGAGAGAAAAAAAACAGAAAAGAGACGAAGGGGGAGGGAAAAAAGAGGATAGTTTAAGAAAGATAGAAAGGGGTGGGAGGAGTAAGAAAGAAGGAAAGAAGAAGAGCAAAAGAAATAAAAATAAATATACCTAAAATAGAAAATAATCGTGTAGTCGAGGTAGCGAAATAAATGATACAATCGACGGGTTGTCAATACATTTCTGACGACAGTAGAATAGAATAGAAAAAAAAATGTGATGCCAGTGGGGGGTGGTGGCGAGGAGGACGACGCTTAACTACCCCCACCACTGCCCACTTTCCCCCACCTATTTTTTTTTCTCTCTCTCTCTTTGACGCTACACTTGAAGCACCACCAATGTCCGAGGGTCGACTAAGTATTTTATATACATATATATATATATATTTATTGAAGGCGTGTGCATTTATATTGTTAGAGACATTTTGAGATCTCTCTCTCTCTCAATATATTTTGACAGAGCGAGAGAGAGAAAAAGAGAGAGAGAGAGAGAAAAGGAGAGTCTAAGAAAAATTGTTAGAGAAAAACGTCTTCTTAGCCCGGTAATTCCATTTGTGCAACACAAGATTTTGTAACTTGACCTGTTAAAGTCTTTTCACGAGCTTAAAAAAAAAAAAAAAAAAAAAAAATAACTTGAGATGGATCCACATATACAAGCGAAAAAAAGGGGAGATTTGAAGTGAAAGAAGAAAGCGTACGACGAGAATTGAAAAATGTAGATGGTGAATTTTTTTTTCTTTTCATACCTCAACGCCTTGGGATAAGAATGGGACAAATTTTAAATTGAGTAAATTGAACACGAAGACAATCTTTTTTTTTTTTTTTTTTTTTGAAGATCAGACAAAATAAACTAAATGACGCGAAAACGCGGTTTTTTTCGAAGGGAAAAAACTAGTCTCGACATGGTGCAACTAATCTTTGACCTACTTTTTAGGTCAAAGGGAATTTTTTTTTACTTAAATTGACCCTTAAGAGGTTAATTATTGGTTCAGTTTGCCCGCCATTTCTATACTTATATATTAAATTAGGTTCTTAAAAGTAACTAGGAAGGTAATTTTAAAACAATTATTAGATTTTTGACCTGAAATTAAATTTTGGACCTGAATTTTGACCAGTACGCGAAAATATTGAAAATTTTTTGTCAGCTTCTGATTTATAGTAAATTATTTTATTTTATTCAGTAATTATTTTTTATTTAGTAAATATTTAGTTCTTGAAAGTAACTTAACGTAATTTTAAAATAATTATTACATTTTTGATCTAAAATTAAATTTTGGACCTGAATTTGGTCGAGTAAACGAAAATATTGTCAATTTTTTCTTAGCTTTCTATTTTGTAAATTCGGTTCCTAAATGAAACGTATAACGTAATTTTAAAACAATTCTTACATTTTTGACCTAAAATTAAATTCTTGACCTTAATTTTTCCATTTGACCTGAAGTTGGACGAGTAAACGAAAATATTAACAATTCGTGCCCAACTTTCTACTTAATGTTAGTAGTTAGTAAATTAGATTTATTAAACATAACTGAACGTAATTTTGAAAAAGAATTATTACATTTTTGACCTAAAATTAAATTATTGACCTAAAACATTACATTTCAACGTTTACGTAATTCTTGACCTTGAATTCTACCTTCTGACCTTAAACTTTCAAATTTACAACCAAATTGAAACGAGAAAGATGAAATTAGGTCGCAATTACGTCACAGTTAGGTCGCAATTAGGTCACAAGTTGGTCAGAAATAGGTCACAAGTAGGTCAAGCCTTAGGTCAAAAAAATAGTGTGACAAAATATATTAAACGGTCAGTAACAAATACACTGCTGCCTACGTCAATAAAAAATTGTTATATGGTTATTTAAAATTAAAAAAAAAAAAAAAAAAAAAAAAAAAAAAATTGGCGAACATACAAGTGGACTCGAACAAATAAAATTCTTTTGAATTTCAAGATGCATTGGAATGGACAGTTCTTTTTTAATCTTTATAAAGCATAAAGAATATTCGTGGAGAGATCCTCTTTTGCGCGCTTCGCTGGACCAATTCGGATCAAGTAAGCGCGTGGGGTAAAAAGGGGGTTGGTGTTGCGTTATCCCTTGACTCTCTCCTTCTCTCTCTCTCTCTCTCTCTCTCTCTCGAATATAGTGATCCTAGGGGAGGATTTTTTTTTCCTACTTACACTCAATACACTCTTTACTCTCAACTACTTTTCTAGCCGCGTGTATGTATATGTGTAATGAAGCGACAGCCAATACGCATCCCGAAAAGTGAGAGACCATCTGCGCTTACGTGTAGTAGCTTTATATACGAAAGGATACTTATGTATACCTATATATATAACGGTTTCCTCGTTTTTACCAAAAAAAAAAAAAAAAAAAAAAAAAATGGAGAATACAAAATTGCAGAAAACAGGAAGAAGTAATCCTTTCTTTTTTTTCATTATTACTGTAGAAAAAGCGAGAATTACTAGAAAATCCTCTTTTTTAAAAACAATGGACAGTGTTTTTGAAAAAAAGAAAAAAAGAATTTTTTTTTTAAATTATGGATTTTAATTAAATAAGCGCAGTGATAATGCGGATACAAAATAACGAACCTCAATGCTACTCTTCTTTTTTGACAAATATTATGCAAGCGCAATTATTTTAAGTGCACGGGGGAAAAAAATGTTTGCCCGGAAATTTGATTTTCGAAAAAAAAATTATTTTCCTTCCTCTCGTATAGTTTTCAAGGAAACCTTTTTTTTGTTATAGAGAATATTTATAGATATCTATAAATATACCAATACCCGCGTAGTTGCCCAGAAATTTGTATTCTTAAATTTTCGTGTTTTTCCCCCCACTGTTCCGATAATTGCCCGGAAGTTTTTCATTTCATCAAAATTTTCATACTTGCCCCCAAAATGTCACGTATTTTTTTTTTAAATTTAACCTTGCATTTCAATTAAAAACCACAAATGTTTTAGAGTTGCCCGGAAATTTACATATTGCCCGTAATTTTAATTTTTTCCAACTTTTTTTCAAACTTGACAATTTTTTTTTTCAATTTAACCCTTTTATTACCTATAAGGGAAAAAAAATAATTGAAGACTATAGAACGGGGGAAACTTGAAAAAAATGAAATTAATGACCAAACAAAAAATTTATTTTCAAAATTCTATTGTCAATTTGGTAAAGAAAAAAAATATATATAGTAAATAACTGCGTCGAATGGGTGAATCAAAGAAAAAAAAAAAAAAAAAAAAAAAAATGCAGTGGAAATTTAAAGACACTTCATTCTCTGGCTAACAAAGAGGATTTTTAACTCTTCTCCCCTCTCCCCCCACCCTTCGCTCTCTAGCTATATATATATGTATAAGAGAGAAAAGAGTGGAGAATCGAAAAGAACCGAGGTATCGGTCCAATAAATTTTCACTCGTTAAAACCTCAATTACACGAACCTCGGCTTTTTGCCTCAGAGCGTCTCTTCTCCCCCTCCTCCCCGGTACCACCCACTCTCTCTCTCTCTCCTTCTTTTACCCCACTTCATCCCCAATTCGCCCCTTTAAATTCCTCTCACTCTCTCCCCACTCTTTTCTCTTTTGCTGCTTTTTTTTCTCTTGTTCTCTCTTTCTTCTTCTGTTCCTCTCTCTCTCTTTCTCAATTTTTTCTCTTTCTTTCTCAATTTTTTCTCTATTTTCCTCTCTTTCTTTCTCAATTTTTTCTCAATTTTCTCTCTTTTTCCAATTTTTTTTTCTATATTCTCTCTCTTTCCAAATTGTTTTTCTCTCTTTTCCACTCTTTCTCTGTTTTCTCTCCCTTTCTCAATTTTTTCTCTCTCTTTCCTAATTTTTTCTCTGTTTTCCTCTCTTTCTCTCTCTCTCTTTCTACATTATTTCTCTATTTTCTCTCTCTTTCCAAAATTTTTTTTCTCTATTTTCCCCTCTTTCTCTCTCTTGCTTCTTCTATTTCTCTCTCTCTCTCTTTCTACTTGTTTTCTCTGCTTTCCTCTTTTTCTCTATTTTCTCTCCCATTCATTCTCATTCTCTTTCTCTTCTATTTCTCTCTCTCTTTTTCTAAATTTTTTCTCTATTTTCTCTCTCTTTCCTAATTTTTTCTCTGTTTTCCTGTCTTTTCCTATTTTCTCTCTCTTTCTGTCTCATTCTTTTTTTCTTTTTCTATTTCTTTTTCTCTCTCTTTCTCTTTTTAAATGTTTTCTCTATTTTCTTTCTCTTTCCAAATTTTTCCTGTTTTCCTCTTCTTCTAAAATTTTTCTCCATTTTCTCTCTCTTTCCAAATTTTTTCCCTGTCTTCCTCTCTTTCTCTATTTTTTCTCTCTTTCTGTTTTTTTCTATTTCTCTCTCTTTTTCTATTTTCTCTCTCTTTTTCTATTTTTTTTCTCTCTCTCTCTCTTTCTAATTTTCTCTGTTTTCCTCTCATTTCTCTATTTTCTCTCTCTTTCTTCATTTTGTCCTCCTTTTCTCTCTCTAATTAACAATTTTTTCTCTATTTTCTCTTTCTATCCAAATTTTCTCTCTCTGTCTCTCTCTTTCTGTCTCTTTCGATCTCGATTTCTGTTTCTCCTCTCTTTCTTCTTTTTTCATTACAATAATTTTCTCTAAATCTTGACAAACGCAATATTAAAAAAAAAAAAAAAAAAATTTCAAATTAAATAAATAAAAAATAGAGAGAGGAAAAAAGAGGAAGGGGGAGAGTGAATATCGTGGATAAAATTCCCCATATTATATAAATTCCTTTCTGTGTTTATTTATTTATATATAAGGCACTAAAAAAAAAATTTTTTTTTTTTTTTTTCTTGAAACGAGAAAATTTTATTACTTCGCGCTCTCTTATTGTTTCATTATATATTGTTGTGAGGCAAAGTTATTGGAATGAAAATAGGGCCTTAAGGCTCCGTTTAGCGAGAAATTGTTACACTACCCTCCCCCCTCTCTCTATCTCTCTCTTCTCTTTTCTTTTCTTTTCAAAAATAGTCTTCTCTTCTCTGACGAACATTAAAATAAGAAAATTGAACAATATAATAATATTTATGGTTTATTATTTTTCAATCAATTCGCTTGTAAGAAACATTAAATTATTTTCCAAAGATGGAATAAAATTTTTCACTGAAATTCAAAATTTTGTTTGGGAAAAAGGGTGACGAATGGAAAAAACAGAGAGAGAGAGAAAGAGAGAAAAACTTTTATTTCTCTCTCTCTCTATTTCTCTTTCTTTATTTCTTTTTTTTCTTAATAATACACTGAAAAAAAAATTTATTTGATTCAAATAACCGATTATTTGACTATTATCAAATAAATATTTACTTAAATGAAATAATTTTTATTTGAATCAATTAAATAGTATTTGCTTCAAATACTGAAATATTTGATTCAAATACAATTTATTTCATTCAAATACAATTTATTTCATTCAAATACAATTTATTTGATTCAAGTAAATATTTATTTGATAATAGTCAAATAATCGGTTATTTGAATCAAAAAAAAATTTTTTTTCAGTGTAATAATAAAACGAACGGAAAGCAAATGAGGGAAAAATAGAGAAACACGAGAGGCGAAGAAAAGGGAAATGGAGAAATAAGAGACGAAAGAATAGGAAGTGGAGAAAAAACGAAAGAGAGAGAAAAGAGAAAAAAAGGATGAAGAAGAGAGAGAGGGAAAAAACGAAAGAGAGAGAGAGAGAGAGAAAAGGAGAAAAGAAGAGAGAAAAAGAGAGTGAGAGAAAAAAGAGAGAGAAAAGGAGAGAAAAGGAGAAAAGAAGAGAGAAAGAGGGAGTGAGAGAAAAAAGAGAGAGAAAGAGAGAGAGAGAGAGTTGGGCACATTTACGACAGGTAATTGTTGCCGTGTATTATTTCGAAGAGGAGGCATTCCATCATTAACAACAACAACAACAGTGCGAATGAACGAACGAACGAACGAACGAGAACCGTCTTTCCGCGGAAACGCCCGGAAAAAATGTCCGTTACTATCGGACGCCCCCTTCTCCCCCACCCTCTCCCTTTTGACCCCCTTTCCCTCCTCTCTAACCCCTTTTCCTATTACTCCCTCACTGTCTCTCTTTTTCTCTCTCTCTCTCTTTCTCTTCTTTCATCATTCTCGTTCTCTTCCCTCCCCCTCGTTTCCACCCTCTTCTCTTCCTATAGCTGCTCCTCATCCTCTTATCGTGATTCGTCTCTTCCTTTGAATACTCTCCCTCCCCCCTCCTCCTCCTCCTCCTTATTCCCCTTTACCTCAACTCGTGAAACCGCGAAACCCTCGTTTTTTTTCTTCTTCTTCTTCTTCTTTTTTTTTAACCACTCACCGAAGGAAATAGACCGTTCGGTATGGGAGTTATTCATTGATTTTATTTTTTCTTTCTTTCAAGAATTAACTCTCTTCTTTTCTTCTTCTTCTTCTTTATTTTCTTTTAAACTGTTTCTTATTTATTTATTTGTATTTTCTTTTTCTTCTTTGCAGAAAAGTTGTTTTTGTTTGCAGAATTATTGAGTGTTTTTTTTTCTATGTTATGTTTTTTTTTTGTTGATCTATTGAGTGTATATTATTCTTTTGTATTTTTTTGTTGTTGCTGAATTATTCAGTTTGTTGCTTTTTTATTGAGTGACAAAATTCATTTTTTAATTTTAATTCATATTTTTGTTATTTTAATTCATTTTTTTTAAATTTTAATTCATTTTTTTTTTAATTTTAATTTATTTTTTTTTGTTATTTTTAACTGATATTTTTCTGTTATTTTAACTTATATTTCGTTGTTATTTTAATTAATATTTTTGTGTTTTTTTAATTTCTATTTTTCTGTTATATTTTAATTTTAATTTTTCTCTTGTTATTTTAATTTCTATTTTCCTGTTATTTTAATTTACTATTTTTCTGTTGTTATTTTAATGTTTATTTTTTTCTATTATTTTAATTTACAACTGTTTTTTTTTAATTTACAACTATTTCTTTTAAATTTATAACTATTTTTTTAAATTTACAACTTTTTTTTTAATTTACAACTATTTTTTTTAAACTTACATGGAGTAAGAAATTTGAACGTTGATTTCTCGTATTTTTGACTTAAAATATATTCCGCAAAAAAAATTAAATTACTACTATAGAACTATATATACTAAATTATACTACTATAGAAAATTAAATTAAATTAAAACACCGAAAAAATTAATTTGTTACTTAAAAATTCTGGAAATTTTTTTTTTCTTCATCCATCCGGCAATTTTCTTAAATTTTCATTAATTTCTTTCGTATTTGTCCACATTAAGAAAAACTGCAAATATTAAAGAAAAAATACACACACACATATATATATATATATATATATATTTGCGTAGACAAAAAAGAAAAAAAAAGTATTGTCGAATAAATTTTTAGCGAAACTTTATATACACGAAAAGAGAGGGTGGACTTTGGTAATATACTTGAATTTGTAACCGGGTGCTTTTGAAACCTCTTAATTAAATGTTTAAGTAAATAATAGAGTATAGGACACCCGGCGGTTGAGTTTCATGCGAAATACAATCGACCCACGAGTGCTCTTAACTTGAATTCGCGTGCACGTGTCCTCGCCCTGAAGTTTAGAACGCTCTCTCTCTCTCCCTCTCTCATTTTACCCCACCCCCCTCCTCACCTCCCTTCTTTTCTCGTCATTGACCGTCTCTCGTTTAGAATCGACATTTATTTAGCGGCACCTTAAACTTAAGCCTTCAAACTTGTACTTTTTATTTTCAAGTTTCACCTTGAAAGTTGGTAGCAAAAAAAAATCCCCCCTCCCCCACTTGCCTTTGGTCAATTAGTTTTCAAAAATTGTATTCTAAATTTAAAAAAAATTCTACTACTAGTATTTTTGTACTCTACTAGAATTCTGTATCCTAGTATTTTTCAACTCTACTAGTATTTTCGTATATTTGTAGTATTTTCGTATTCTACTAGTATTTTTGTATTCTACTAGTAATATTGTATTCTACTAGTATTTTCGTATTCTACTAGTATTTTTGTATTCTACTAGTATATTGAATTCTACTAGTATTTTGTATTCTACTAGTATTTTTGTGTTCTGTTATTATTTTGTATTCCACTAAAAATTGTATTCTACTAGTATTTTTATATTCTACTATACTAGTATTTTTGTATTCTACTACACTAGTATTTTCGTAATGTACTAGTATTTATGTCCTATATTTACTAATAGTTATTTAGTCTGTTAGTATTTTTACACTTTACTAGTATTTTTGTATTCTACAAGTATGGTAGAATTATAAAAATACAAGTAGATTACAAAACACAAGTAGAATACAAAAATACTAGTAAAACTGTACTACTAGTACAATACAAAAATACTAGTATAACACAAAAATTCTAGTAAAACAACTACTAGTAGAATACAAAAATACTAGTAAAACACAAATATACTAGTAAAATGCAGAACTACTATAAGAATACGAAAATACTAGTAAAATACAGAACTACTAGTAGAATACAAAAATACTAGTAAAACACAAATATACTAGTAAAATGCAGAACTACTATAAGAATACGAAAATACTAGTAAAATACAGAACTACTAGTAGAATACAAAAATACTAGTAAAACACAAATATACTAGTAAAATGCAGAACTACTATTAGAATACGAAAATACTAGTAAAACAAAATATACTAGTCAAATACAAAACTACTAGTATAATACAAAAAACTTGTAAATTACCAAAATACTAGTAACATACAGAACTACTAGAATACAAAAATACTAGTAAAATATAGAAATACTAGTAAAATACAAAAATACTAGTGAACTACTAAAAAATACCAACAGAATTGAAATTTTAAAAATTCAACCTGAAACAAAGGAACGAAATTTGTAGACAATTGGGGAAAAATCTTTTTCAGCGATCGAAGGGAAAGAAGATAAAAATGAAGACATGTGGGGGAGGGGGTAATCGATAGTGGAACTAGAAACGCGTGAAATTGTGAAAAAAGGGACGGCGCGGTACATGGTTTTTCTTTTTATATTTTTTTTTTAGAATGGTGCAAGGGTAGCGCCACTCTAGGCTCGACCAATTAGAAAGAGGATTGTATAATTGGGGAGATAAAGAATCAAGAATTCCCAGGCACCTACCAGCTGCCGATGCGATGCGGAGGCTGCCTGTGTATATAGAGTGAGTGAGAGAGAGAGAGAGAGAGAAAATCAAACGCAGGTACAAGACGGACAGACTGATGGCCAAAAGGCCGGTAGGACCAAATCATCATCATCATCATTATCATCATTATCATCATTATCATCATCATCAAGGACTAAAAAACCAGTTTCACACGTAACTCACGCAATTGAGGGTGAAAAGGGGTGGAGAGGGGTGGGGGAAATCGAGTCGATGAATCTTCTAGCGAAACATCTCTCGCGACTGATGCGCTCTCTCTCTCTCTCTCTCTCTGTCTCTCTTTCGGTCTCTCTGACTCTTTCTCTGCATGTACAACGTGCGCGTCTACTTTTTGATATCCCACTGTGTGGTAAAAGAACGATCGATCTCCATATTACGTAACGTGTCCTGAGGGCTGCCTCCAGCTTCCGTCTCTCCTTTATATTTTCATTCACTTCTTTTTTTTCATTTCTCCAATTTTTTTTTATTTCTTCTTTTTTTATTATTGCATTCCGTTATTAAATCAGTTTTACTCTCGTACACTGGGCTGTCTATGTATATATATATATGACTAAAGCAGTCGCCTTGTTTTTAATTTAACATTTTTTTTCTTTCGCTATGAATTCGAGGCGAAAAAAAATTTTTTTTCTCTCAAAACATTGAATTTTTTGTTGCATTTTTTTGTACGGGGAAAAATAGTGGAATTTTGAAAAGGCGAAAACGGAAATTGACGAGATGAAAATACATTTGGAAAGGTGGATAAAAACGGGTTAGAAAAATCTAATGCAAAAAAATAGGATTTATAAAAATTGTAAGGTGTGAAAAAAGGTGGAAGTACTGGACAAATGGGGATCACTCTTTTATTATTTTTCTATTCCACTAGTATTTTTGTACTCTACAAGTACTTTTGTGCTCCACTAGTGATTTTGTATTCTACAAGTATTTTTGTATTCTACTAGTATTTTTGTACTCTACTAGTATTTTGTACTCCACTAGTTATTTTGTATTCTACTAGTATTTTTGTACTCTACTAGTGATTTTGTATTCTACTAGTATTTTTGTACTCTACTAGTTTTTTTGTTATGCACTAGTGATTTTGCATTACACTAGTATTATTGTGTTCCACTAGTATTTTTGTATTCTACTAGTATTTCTGTATTCTACTGGTATTTTGTATTCTACTAGTATTTTTCTACTCTACTAGTATTTTGTATTCTACTAGTATTTTTGTATGCTAATAGTATTTTGTTATTTCACAAGTATGTTGCAATCTACTAGTATTTTTGTAACGTAATAGTATTTTTGTTACCTAATAGTACTTTTGTATCCTTCAAGCATTTTTGTATTCCACTAGTATTGTTGTACTCCACTAGTTATATTGTAATCTACTAGTATTTTTGTACTCCTCTAGTGGTGTTGTATTCTACTAGTATTTTTGTACTCCTCTAGTGATATTGTAATCTACTAGTATTTTTGTACTCCTCTAGTGTTGTTGTATTCTACTAGTATTTTTGTACTCCTATAGTGGTATTGTATTCTACTAGTATTTTGTACTCTACTAGTGATACTGTATTCTACTAGTATTTTTGTACTCCACTAGTGATTTTGTATTCTACTAGTATTTTTGTACTCCACTAGTGACTTTGTATTCTACTAGTATTTTTGTGCTATAATAGTAATATTTTATTTTACTAGTATTTTGTACTTTACTAGTATTTTTGTATTCCACTTGTATTTATGTACTCCACTAGTATTTTTGTAACCCAATAGTTGTTTGATACCTAATAGTACTTTTGTATCCTGGTATTTTAGTGAACTACTAGTATTTTTTAACTCTACTAGTGTTATTTTTTTTTATTATACTAATATTTTTGTAACTTAATAGTATTTTTTCGTGGTCTAATAGTATTTTTGAATTCGACTTTTATTTTGAATTCCATTAATTTTATGTACACTACAAAAATACTAGTCGAATACAGAACTACTAGGGAAATACAAATATTCTTCAGAAATACAAGATTTCTTTGCAAATACAAGAATTCTAGTGAAATACAAAAAAAATCTAGTGTAGAATAAAAAAATTCTAGTATAGAATTCAAAAATACTAGTAGAGTGCAGAACTACTAGTAGTTCCATTAATATTGTCAGGAAAATGTAAAATTTTACCAAAACGTTTTAATTATTATATTTTTATTACTATTTCCATTATATACTATCAGTATTAATGAATATTATAAATAAATTATAACTCAAAAGAAAGGAAACAAAAATTACTCAATCTTCCAATAAAAATCCTCAATTAATAAATAATATGATTTTTCAAAAGTCCCCCTTTCAAAACCAAAAAAAAAAAAAATACACACGCGACACATTGATTACAATCTCGACTTTTTCACGGTCCCAAAAAAAAAAATATCTTGTCTCTATAATAAAAAAAATACAGAATCTCGCGACAAAGATCTCTATTGAATCTTTTATCTTCTTTTGCGACCCTTTTTATTCTTTTTTTTTTCTAAACTAAAAATTTTCCATCACGAGCACGTGGGTCCCCCGTGTGCATTTAAAAAAAAACGGGGTCTTAACCATAAGAGTTAGAGAAAGAGACAGAGAGAGAGAGAGAAGGGGGATAGAATAGGGCCGCAAAATATGTGAAGGGGGGTGATCTACAATCGGCCTTGTACCCCTCAACTGCACACACAGACACACGTCCTCTATCCGTTGTTGCTTAACGAACCGCATAAAATCTGCAAAAGAGAGCGGAAAAAAAATATATATCCGCGCGGACTGCATAAAACGCGTTTTACGAGATCACCTCTCTCGACTAAGTTGATTGAGAAACACACATACACAGAGAGAGAGAGAGAGAGAGAGGGGGGGGGGGAGAAAAATACAAACTCGACACTTGCTCTCTATATACGTATAAAGCTTATAGCGAGAAAAGAAATACTTTTGCAATCGTCCCAATTCGGCCTTCAAATTGTCCGGATATTGCATCTTGTATATAATTTCCATTTTTTAACCTCTCCCCCCACCCCTGTTGCCCCTTGTTTTTCCACTACACTACCCCCCCTTACCACTTTTCTAAACTATTTTACTCTCATTCCAAACAAATCTGCCTTGAATATTTTATGAAAATTTCATTTTTTTTTTCTTTGTACCAATAGTAGTAATCAATTTTCAGTGAAAAATATAAATTTAAAAAAACAATTAGGGTTCTGATAGTTTTTTGGGGTCTTATTTTTAATTTTTGGGACTTACTAAAAGAATTTAATATCTATTAATACTACGTGTCTCTATATATAGAATGAATGAGAACAATTTTCTTCTATAGCGTTTTAGGAACGAAACGAAGTAGAAATTATTTTTTGGGCCTTATTTTCAAAAAGTATGGGACTTACTAAAAAATTTCATATCTATTAATATGTCTCTCTCTATGTAGAATGAATGAGAACAATTTTCTTCTACTGCATTTTAGAAACGAAACGAAGTAGAAATTATTTTTTTTTGGTCTTATTTCAAAAAGTATGGGACTTACTGGTATTAAACGCAATTATGAATCCATTTTTTTTAAAGTTACTAATATTGACAGCATTTCTACATAATTAAAAAAAATTAAACGTTTTTTCCCTTTGTATTCGGTTTTAGAAACAAAAGGAGTAGAAATTATTTTTTGGGCCTTATTTCAAAAAGTATGGGACTTACTGGTATTAAACGCAATTACGAATCTATTTTAAAAAAGGAGATACTAATATTGACAGCATTTCTACATATAATTAATAAAATTAAACGTTTTTCCCTTTGTATACAGTTTTCGAAACAAAAGGAGTAGAAATTATTTTTTTATTGGGCCTTATATTCCTTTTTTAAGAACTTGATTTTTGAAATTTTGTTTTAAAAAAACAGTTTTTAATATATAATATATTGTTATTATTTAGAATCTATTTTTTTTCTATTTTCTTTTCACCAAAAGAAGTTTACAAACTTGTGGGCCTTATTTTTTTCGAAAAAAATTGTAATTGGGACTTAACTTTTCATAAATATAGCTATTATAAATATGTTTGTATTTTGAGACTATATATTCTCGCCCTCGCGAGATATTTTATTGAATCTTTCTTTAATATATATATATATATATAGGTGGCTTTTTATTTTTCTTCAAAAAGAAAGTCCCAAAAAATTTCAGTGAAATACCGGAAAAATAAGGGAAGGAAGGAGGGGAATTGTAATCTTATGATTCTTATACTTATGTATAGCGTCGTCAATTTTTCGAAACTAAGTAGGCCTCTTTCATCATCGTTTCCTCTTTTTAGTGCGTCCCAATATCAAAGATCAAAAGGGCCCATTCTCCCCCCACCCCACCCTCTTTCCTTTTTCTTATATAATCCACTTTGACGCATAAAGGAAGCAAAAAAAAAAAAATAGATAAATAAAAACTACTTTTTTCTCCATTCCTGTATATCAAAATAGCCGATAGAAAAACCTATATATAAATTTTTTTTTATATCAAAAAATACAGAAATCAGAGTAGAAAAAATATTTTTAGAAAATTTCTATTTTTTCAAAATTTAAAACCTTTATATATATTATATAGATAAATGAAGAAAATATTTTTTTTTATTTTAATTTCGGGAAAAAGTTACTTTAAATTAAATTTTAATAATCTTGGCGCTTGGAATTGAAAAAAATAATATACAATAATAATAAATGATTAGATATACCAACAGGTTGTGTGTATGGAGATTGACGTGAATCTGGGTTTTTTCAAGGTCGTGAAATTCTGACACAAAGTTTATGAACGAATGTATATTTATATATTTGTATACTATATATATATATATATATATATATATATATGCGCGCTATGTACTTTAATTTCAAATATCGCCGGGAGAATTTCTCGTCACATTTTCGGCACTTCTCTTCTCTTGTCAAGGTCAAGGTTTCAAATGTTTGTAAATAACAAGTATTCCGTATAATTCACTTCCGTCACATACACACACACATGTAGACAAAAACGATCGCGGGTTTTCAAATTAAAAATCGTGAATTTTCGTTTTAAATTTCATAATATTATTTTTATTACAATTATCACTGTCTTTATCATTATCATTTTTATTATTATTATTATTATTATTATTATTATTATTTTGTATTATTATTTTTTTTTACAAAACAAGTTTAGGAGAGGAAAAAATTATTATTATTATTATTATTATTATTTTTACAGAAAAAAATATGTGTTAAATTTGTTGCATATAGTTTTCAGCTGGTGTTGTTTTAACACAATTTTGGTGTTATTTTAACTCCATTAAAAATGTATAACAATTTAACACCCTCTAGTGTTAAAATAACACTTCTTTTTTTTCTGTGTTATTACATCATTATCATTTTTATTATTATTATTATTATTATTATTATTATTATTATTATTATTATTTTATCATCATTATCATTTTTATTACTATTATTATTATCATATCGATTTTATTAACATTTTTAATACTATTATTATTATTATTATTATCATATCGACTTTATTAACATTTTTAATACTATTATTATTATTATTATTATTATCATCATATCGACTTTATTAACATTTTTATTACTATCATTTATATTATTATTATTATCATATCGACTTTATCAACATTTTTATTATTTACTTATTTAACAATTTATACTTATAAGTATAAGTTTTTTTTTTAAATTTATAATTTATAAGGAAAAAAAACGCCATTTTATTAAAACTATAATATTTTAGATTTTTGAACCCCCTCCCCCTAAATTTTATCGACGAACCCTTTAAATCTAAATTACAAATTAATTATTGACATCATGTCCTCTTATATAATTCTTACTTTTTATAAAAATTTTGTCTATTATTATTATTATTATTATTATTATTATTATTATTATTATTAACGTCTTTTTTGGGACTGAACCCCCCGCCCCTTCCGTTATTTTTTGGGCCTTGCTAATAATTGTTATCACGAAAGATAAGGTTTCCTATATAGGCCCCCCTAATTTTCAGACTTTACTAACAATTTTTTTCATTATTCAAATACTATCTCTATTATCATTATAGTCCATTTTTATGATTCTTAATTCTCAATTAATTCTCCCATCATTAATTTTTTGGGCCTTACTAACTTTTTTCCAATTGTTATTATATTGTTAATTTTTTTTTTGTAATCGTCAGTGCGATACTGAATCGTTATTAAATAGTGAACTTTTCAGACTTAACTAAAATGATTCAAAAAAAAAATTAGGCCCAAAAATAAGCAACCCCCCCTTCCCCATGGCCTTAAATTTTGTTAAGGATTTATTTTTCAAACAATGGTATAATTTTTCTTTTTTCATCTCTCTCTCTCTCTCTCTATTTCTAACATTGGAATCAATAAATACATAAAAATATATAGAGTGAATGATTTTTAAAGATTAAAAAAAAAAATTCTTTTCTTTACTATATTTAAATACCTTGAATATTTTTTTTTTCTTGAAGGTTACGCGCGCGGGTTTTTGATCTTTGATGTCTGTTAATATACTGACGGTGATGATTGATTTCAGAATTTTTTTTTTTTTTTTTGTTTGATGGGAAAGGGTAGTGAGAGACATGAGGGGAGGGGAGGGGGGAGAAGGGACCTAACTCGAGAAATAGCCCGCGGGCCCAACTGAGCTCGTAAATTCAATTTAAATATATTCGTCGGGGCCCCAACGACCTTAATGACCAGCACAGCTATATTGACTAGAAGGAAACTTTAAGTCACGCTGTGGAATCGAGATTGCGGGATTTCTCTCTCTCTCTCGATTTTTTTTTAAACTTTTTTTTCTCTCTCTCTCTCTCTCTCTTTAGCTCGTTGTCTCTCACTCCCTTTTGACGAGAGAGTCGTTTTAGGGAATAAAGAAAGAAAAGTGGTAGAGAAAGGGGGGGTGGGGCCCTTAATAGATTAATAGGTCCCTTTCGGACCTGCCGATGCATTTCAATAAGGCCCCTTCCCCCTCTCTCCCCCTCCTCTATTTCTCATCACTCACCTACACTCGATCAAAACTATTTCAAAATTTTTTTTTTCATTTTTTCTTTGTTTCTTTCTTTTTCATATTCCTCACGAGATTTTCTTCTTGTGAAGAATTTTATCGAAATTTTGTTTTAAAAAAATTTATTTCATATTCGAACTATTTTCACGCGAATTCGAATTTAATTAATTGAATTCTTCTGGAAATTTGATTATTCATGAAATAATGATTGAATTTTTGATGAATTTATTATTTATTTTTAAAAAATCATTTAAATTATTGAAAATTATTGAAAATTATTTTTAAAATAAATTTATTATTATTATTTAGTTATTAATAATAAATTATAATTGTATAAATATAAATATAAATATAAAAATAAATATAAAAATATAAATATAAAAATATAAATATAAAAATATAAATATACAAATTATAAATATGCAAATTACAAATATACAAATTATAAATAAAAATGAATAAATAAACAATAATTTAAATTAATAATAGAAAATTAATAATTATTAATAATATCATTATTATTAATATTATTATTATTATTTTTATCATTATTATTAATATTATTATTATTATTTTTATCATTATTATAAAAATTTTAATTTTACTATCGAATTATAGCATAAAAAATTACTATTAGTACTTTTTTGTAAAAATTAATTTTATTAACAATTAATTCATTATTTATTAGTACTTTTTCAACTATTTTAAAAAAAATTTTAATTGAATAATAATAATAATAATCATATTTTTTTAAATAACTGAATTCTTGTAGAAAATTAAATAAAAAAAATAGTAAACTTTCGAAATTTGAATTTGAATTACAGTAGAAAAAAGCATTTTTGTAAAAGAATTTCGAATATTTTTCAAAAACAACAATTGAATCTAACAATTGAATAGTGAACTTTCGAAATTTGAATTACTGTTTAAAAAAAGCATTTTTGAAAAAGAATTCCGAATTCTTCTTCGAAAAAAATTGAATCTTTGCAAAGAATATTCGATTAGAATTTTAGAAAACATTTTTTTTTTTAACTTCCAGTATTTTTTTTTTTAACCAAAGTTTTTTGAATTAATTTCGAACTCAATTTTCGATTCTACATTTCGCCAAAACGAGTGCTTATTGGGAAAGCGGGACGAGGAAAAAAGTAATTCAAAATTGATTCGCAAATTTAAAAGTAAGAAAAAAAGGAACACAAAATTGATTCGCCAAATAAAAAGTAAGAAAAAAGTAATTCAAAATTGATTCGCAAATTAAAAAGTAAGAAAAAAGGAACACAAAATTGATTCGCAAATTAAAAAAAAAGAAAAAAAAAATAGCGACTAAATATTTGTCTGGGAATCGAGTTTTGTTGACAATGAAGGAATAATATTATAAGTATTTTTGTATACTATATATATATATATATATATATATGTAAAAGTAGGCCCATTATAGCTCAAGGTTTAGAAGTATAATATTTGTGAATTTTTTTTTTCTCTTCTTTTTATTTTTTCGAGACACGAAGAATTTTAAGACTTTTATAATATATTAAATGCCGAGTGTCTGGACCCCTTGAGAGAGTTGATTTGATTACGTGGGCCGCTATGTATATATATATATATATATATATGTAGACATACGAACTTGACATTTGCAAGGACGCTTTTTGAAAGGAGGAAATAGAAAAAGGAGAGAGAGAGAGAAAATGAAAAAAAAAATAATAAAAAAGAAGAAAAAAATTGAAGAAAAAGAGACAAAAAATGTCGCTCTAGCCGTTAAAGGACGAGCTTCAAAGTCAGCTGTTTGACTATTATAATAAAATATGCCTACACCTAATAAAAATCGTCATGTCTCACACTTCTTTTTTTGAAAAAAATTTTGAAATTAAAAAACCTTGCCTAAGACACGAAAATTAAATACATTTTTCTAGAGAATTTATAATTTAATCTATATATACTTTTTATTAATAGTTTCCAAATATAATTTCAATACTCCTTTTAATGCTAATTTAATTATCGAAAAAAAATTTTTATAATGCAATTTTGTGAATTTTACCAACGAATTAGAATAAAAAATGACTATTAGTAATTTTTTCTAAAATTTAATTTAATTACCAATTAATAAATTATTTATTACTATTTTTTTTTTACTTTTACCCACTATTTTCAAATAATGCGACTATTAGCAATTTTTTATTCTTGAAAAATCAACGCTTTTCAATTTTTTTATATTAAAATTTTTCGAAAAATTAACTTGTCAAGAAATGTAATTGAAAATTTTGGCAATAATGTTAAATTCGAAAAAAATTCTAATCAACAATCTTCAAGTGTTAAAATAAAAATGAAAATTAATGAAAAATAGGTTTTAAAAATAATAAAATCGTTTTTTAACAAAGTAATTCTCTGAATTATTACGATTACAATCTTCAAGTGCGTAAATTCTATAAAAATGGAAATTAATTAAAAATAGGTTTTAAAAATGATAAAATTGTTTTTTAAAAAAGTAATTCTCTGAATTATTATACGATTCTAATTTTTTAGAATCGAATTATTTTCAATATTTTCATAATATTTCCGAATATTCAAATTCATTGACAAAATAATAAAATAAAATTGTTTTTGGAATCATTGTAAACATTTTGGAGAAAATAATTATTATATATTTAAAATTTTCAATTAAAATTCTTCAAAAAAAAATTTAACTCTAAAAAAATTCTTCAATTATTTTCGAAAAATTACATTACAATTTTTATTAAAAACTAATTTTTAGAATTGTTTTATCGTAATTTTTTTTAAGATTCAATTACCTTCGAAGAAAGTAAATTAAATCTTTTAAAAATTTACTATTTTACAATTTTCCAAAAATTATTATTATTATTATTATTATTATTATTATATTTATAATTAAAATTAAAAAAAAAATTTACTATTTTACAATTTTCCAAAAATTATTATTATTATTATTATATTTATAATTAAAATTCTCGGAAAAATTTGATTAATTTTTTTTACATTTTAAAAGAAGCTCAATTCTTTCTAAAAGATTTTGGTGAAATTTTTTATTGTTTTAAAAGTTTTACAAAATTTAAATTATTTTTCTAAAAGACTTTGATAATTAAAAAAAAAATTTATGGTTTTACAAAATTTAAATTATTTTTTAAAAGATGTTACCAAATTTATATTTTTTTGACAACTTTTACATTTACAATTACATTTAATTACGTGTTTAATTGTAAAACTTTTTGTACTTCAAACAATTGTTCATAAATATTTTGAAATAGAAAATTTTTTATTAAAACTTTGGAAAATATTCTACCTTAATTAATATTTTTGAAAGAGAAAAATGGACGGTTTGGATTATTATTAAAAAATTGGATTTTTTGTATTCAAAATAATTCAATTTTCGAAGAAATTGCAAAAAAAATTATTAAAAATTCACAAAGATAAGTGAGCAATTAATTTAATTGAACTAATTTGATAAAAATAGAAAAATTAATAATTGTAATGATAATAATTTTAATAATAATAAAAATCATAATAATAATACAAATAGTAATAACAATAATAATAATAATAATAATAATAATAATAATAATAATAATAACAATAATAATAAAAAAAATAAAATCAAAGTCTGTATAGTTTTTACTATTATTATTATTGTTATTATCATTTGATACAAAATAACAAATAGTAATCAAAATGCAATTGTAAAAACTATTAATATTCATTCTTCCTTGATTATTAATTTTATTTATGATTTATTAATGTGAATTAATCTTTATACAGTGATCTCGATAATTATTTAAGATTGAGTAATCTGCTTTTTGATTTGAGGAAAAAAAAATGAGAATAATTCTCTTCACGTGTAAAAATAAATAATGACTAATCAATTTTCAGTGATTTAACTTTGAGTGCAGGAAGTTGAATAATTTATAATATATTCTCAGCTCTCAATATGAAACAAAATTTATTTGACAGAAAGAAGGATATGAATATAGATATATTAAATAATAATAATAATAATAATAATAATAATAATCAACTGAGTTGATTAAAAATCGATCTACTATACAAGATATTACTCTCAATATTAATCAGCAATAATATACTAAGAATTATTAAAATTACTACTACTACTAGAATTTATTTTCTTTTTATATTAAAAATATTTTTTTCTATTTTCATTTTCGGATCTCATTTTTTTTTACTCTTACTGCCGTAGGCAGAATTCGAGGTTTCTCATTTTTTTGAGGTAATTTTCCAAACACTTTATTAAAATAAACTTTTTTCTGAAAAAATAAATATTTTTATTAATGTTAATATTAACAATAATATAATTATAACTATAATTATTATTATTATAATAGTAATGATAATATTTATTATTATTATATTGTAATAATAATAATAATTATTATTATTATTATTATTATTATTATTATATAATAATAATAATTATTATTATTATTATTATTATTTTTATAATTATAGTAATATTAATAACAATAATAATAAATCTACTGTTTCTTATTCTAATAATTATAATTCAATATTATTTTATTATATTTTGCAATATTTACTTATAATCTTATAAATATAAATTTGTAACTGAAATGTGACTTTTCTTAAGTTTCGTCGTTTCTCTCTCTCTCTCTCTCACTCCGTTTCACTCACTCTCGTCGTGTGTTTGCAATAATTGACGAGAGAGTTAAGGTTACAAGAATGCAGTTAATAATTAGAGCAGCTGGACCAATGAGCAGGAGATTTCCTTTGCCATTAGTTTTACTTCTTGCATAACTTACAGCTGCTGCGCGGTGTTTAATTACAATAATAGAGGCGTTTCGTTTTTTTTTCTTTTTCATTTTCTCTCTCTTTTTTTTTTTTAATAATCTGGGCGGACACATTTCTTACAATTTTCTTGTCTTACCCCCTCCTCTTCTTTTCTACTTCTCTCTTATTCATCAATATTATTATTATTATTACTCTCTAGCCAAAAAAAAACTGTTTTTTATTTCGTTTATAACCGATTTTTATTTTTCCATTTTGCAAAATTCAAAATTTGAATTTAAAAAAAAAATTTTTTTGACTCGATGGTAAAAAGTGGAAAAAAGAAGGGAGGATGGAGAAAAGATGAGGGAAGAAGGGGGGGAGAATTAAGAACAGTAGGAGAAAAAGAAATAAAAATAAAGAAAAGTAGGAGAAAAAGAAAGAAAATTTAAGAAAAGTATGATGAAAAAGGGGGAAAAATGTGAAAATTAAGAAAAGTAGAAGGAAAAGATTGAGAAAAGTAAAAAAAAAAAAAAAAAAGTTGGGAGAGTGGTGGATAATAATATTGCTGGACGTACAGGAAGGAATATTTTTTTTTTTCTCTTCTACGCGGTAGCAGAGAGTCTCTCGCAAAAGAATTGAGTTGGAGTCGGTTTTTATAGGTGTATGCCTTGAGGCAACGCCATGATAGACAAGGTCAGCCTCTCCCATGTGCGCCTGGACCGACTGCGACTCGTTAACATTTATTTATTTATAAACATTTATAAACGCGCACTTATTCCTCCCCTCTCTTTATTCGAATTTTAAAACCATTCACTGCCACTTTCTTTTCCTCACCAAAAAATACGAAAAAAAATCGTTATACTATCTTTTTTTTAGAAAAGAAAAACCATTCACTAACATGAATAAAAAAAATAATTTAATTTACTTTTAGGTTTTAATAAAAGCCATATTAGCTTTTTGATAAAAAAAAGTGTAGAATTCGCCCTCGACTACTAAAACCTAGAACTAACTATATACTTTTTTAAGTTATGCTACGATTTGGGTATTTTTTCGATTTTAGCCAATAGGAGCTGATTTTTTTTCTTTTTAGAAATTTTTTCTTTAATCTCTCTACTTTTCTCTTTATATAATCACTCTTAATTGGAGGATTCTCATTGTTTTAAGGCAATTTTCCAAACACTTCACTGAAAAAATTAAATTCTAATTTTAAGAAAATTTTCTTAAATATGCGCCAAGAATATTTCCCACTTAAATTAAGTGGGAAATATTCTTACAATAAGAAGAACATTATTATTGTAAGAATATTTCCCACTTAATTTGAGTGGGAAATATTCTTGGCGCATATTTAAGAAGTTTTTCTTAAAATTAGAATGTAATTTTTTCAGTGTTTATTAAAATAAACTTTATCCTGAAATTAAAAGCTTTTCATTATTTGAGGTAATTTTCTAAACAGTTTATCGAAGACCCATTTTTTCCAGAAGTTAGATGCGCTTTTTATTTTTTTAAGGCAATTTTCCAAACAATTTATAGAGACCCATTTTTTCCCTGTAATTGTATGCTTTTCATTTTTAGGGAATTCTTCCAAACAGTTTATTAAGTATATACTGATTTTTGCTATTAATCCAGGAATAGTCATTTTTTATATGGCATTCTTCAAAATACTTTAGTAAATATTTACTTTTTTCCTGATATTGCAAACAATTTTCCAAACACTTTATTAAAAATAAACTTTTTCCTGTAACAAATAATAATAATTATTAGTAACTAAATGCTTTATTAAATACTCACTTTCTTCCTGAGATTCGTTGATTCTCATTGTTCAAGGCATATTTTCCAAACACTTTATTAAAATAAATTTTTTCCTCGGAACAAATAATTATTATTAGTACCCAAATACTTTATTAAAAACCTTTTTTCTTCCTAATATTCGTTGATTCTCATTGTTTAAGGCAATTTTCCAAACACTTTATTAAAATTAAATTTAGTTTTTGCTATTAATCCAGAATAGTCATTTTTTAAGGCATTCTTTCAAATACTTTATTAAATATTCACTTTTTTCCTGATATTCGTTGATTCTCATTGTTTAAGGCAATTTTCCAAACACTTTATTAAAATTAAATTTTTCCTGTAACAAATAATAATGATTAGTAACTAAATGGTTTATTAAATAGAAACTTTCTTCCAGACATTCGTTGATTCTCATTGTTCAAGGCATATTTCCAAACACTTTATTAAAATAAATTTTTTCCTCGGAACAAATAATTATTATTAGTATCCAAATACTTTATTAAAAACCTTTTTTCTTCCTAATATTCGTTGATTCTCATTGTTTAAGGCCATTTTCCAAACACTTTATTAAAATAAAATTTATTTTTTGCTATTAATCCAGAATAGTCATTTTTTAAGGCATTCTTCCAAATACTTTATTAAATATTCACTTTTTTCCTGATATTCGTTGATTCTCATTGTTTAAGGCAATTTTCCAAACACTTTATTAAAATTAAATTTTTCCTGTAACAAATAATAATGATTAGTAACTAAATGCTTTATTAAATACAAACTTTCTTCCTGACATTCGTTGATTCTCATTGTTTAAGGCAATTTTCCAAACACTTTATTAAAATTAAATTTATTTTTTGCTATTAATCCAGAATAGTCATTTTTTAAGGCTTTCTTTCAAATACTTTATTAAATACTCACTTTCTTCCTGAGATTCGTTGATTCTCATTGTTTAAGGCATTTTTCCAAACAATTTATTAAAATAAACTTTTTCCTCGGAACAAATAATTATTATTAGTATCCAAATACTTTATTAAAAACCTTTTTTCTTCCTAATATTCGTTGATTCTCATTGTTTAAGACAATTTTCCAAACACTTTATTAAAATTAAATTTTTCCTGTAACAAATAATAATGATTAGTAACTAAATGGTTTATTAAATACAAACTTTCTTCCAGACATTCGTTGATTCTCATTGTTTAAGGCAATTTTCCAAACACTTTATTAAAATTAAACTTATTTTTTGCTATTAATCCAGAATAGTCATTTTTTAAGGCATTCTTTCAAATACTTTATTAAATATTTACTTTTTTCCTGATATTCATTGATTCTCATTGTTTAAAGCAATTTTCCAAACACTTTATTAAAATTAAATTTTTCCTGTAACAAATAATAATGATTAGTAACTAAATGCTTTATTAAATACTCACTTTCTTCCTAATATTCGTCGATTCTCATTGTTTAAGGCAATTTTCCAAACACTTTATTAAAAATAAACTTTTTCCTGGAACACAAATAATAATAATTAGTATTAATGACAAAACTTTGTTTAAATAAAAAGGAAAGTAGATAAAAAAAAACATTGCCAGCAATTGATGTGATTATAATTTTTGTTTCCTGCTTGTCTGTTACAGATATTTGGCAGCAAGGCCGATCTACAGCTTCACACGCAAATACACATGCGCGAAGCGAAGCCCTACAAATGCACCCAATGCTCAAAGGCATTCGCCAATTCCTCGTACCTGTCGCAGCACACACGCATTCATTTGGGCATAAAACCATATCGCTGTGAAATTTGTCAACGTAAATTCACCCAATTAAGCCATTTACAACAGCACATTCGCACTCACACTGGCGACAAGCCCTACAAATGTCGACATCCAGGCTGCACCAAGGCATTCAGTCAACTGAGTAATCTCCAATCGCACAGCCGCTGTCATCAAACCGACAAGCCCTACAAGTGTAATTCCTGCTATAAATGTTTCTCCGACGAGCCGAGCCTCCTCGAGCACATACCCAAGCACAAGGAATCGAAACACCTCAAGACGCACATCTGTCAATATTGCGGCAAGAGCTACACCCAAGAGACGTATCTCGCCAAGCACATGCAGAAGCACGCCGAGCGCACAGATAAACGGCCGCCAATCATTGGCACTGGCCTGAGGCCATCGATACACGCGATGGCAGCCGCGGCCCACCATCAGGACTATCACTGGCCCAAGGTCAGTCCCGATTCCGTCATCAGCGAACTCCACGATCGTCTACCACATCATCATCATCCGGGCGACTATCATCAACCACAAAATCCCACGACCGATGCAATGCTCCTGCATCAGCAGCATCGTGACGCTATTGAAAATGACTCGAGGCAACAAACACCCCAACCAGGTGGTGGTGGCGGTGGCACTGGCGGTGGCGTTGGTGGCACACCAGTCGTCAATCATCCAAACAGTAGTTCAGCATTCACACCAATATCATCGATATCAATAAATTCAATATCATCAATGCAACATCCTCTAAATCCATTGAATCATCTACATTATCCCGGTAGTCATCATCCAGCGTCGCGACCCTATCTCTATGAGGCCTTCAACACACAAAAAGCAAGTCCAACAAGTTCAACGGCAATGACGCCAGGCAGTGCAACAACAAATCAAAATGCCGCGACATCATTTCCAAATCAATTAATAAGTTTACATCAAATTAGAAATTATGCGCATCAGCCGAATTTAGGTAATCTCGGACAATTGGGGAATTTAAGTAATTTGAGTAATTTGAGTAATTTAAGCGCCAGTATGGAGAGTCACGCGCTACTTGGCGGTCTCAAGGATAAACAGTAAACAGAAGAAGAAGAAAAATATTAAATAACTCTAGGCAACAAAAAAACCATTCGCCTTTTTTTATTTTTTTTTTCTCAAACTTTTTTTGTTTTTGTCCCCTCAAAAACAAAAAATAAAAAAACTTGTTCCCCGAAGAAGGAAAAATCCGCGAGTGTTAAAAATATTCGTGAGCAAAAAAAAAAAAAATTCCTAAAAACACAACGTGCTTTCAAAGCGATGAAAAAAAGAGAAACAGATTGAGAAAGAGCGAATAGAGAAGGAAAAACCCTTTTTTATTTTATCGAAAAAAAATCGATTTATTTCGAAAATTTTTCCACAATATTACGCAAATAATTTTTCACACACAGGTAAAAAATTTTCATTTCAAAAATGAAAAACTAAAGAAAAAAAATAGTGAAAACATGTCGATATATCGAAATTCGGTTGATTATTGATACATATCGATAATCGAAGTAGGTACAATCGAAAAATATCGATAATCGAACTCTATACAATCAAAATATATCGATAATCGAAATATGCAAAATCAACATAAATTGATAATAAAAATATTCCGATAATCGAAGTATAGAGAATTGAAAAAAATCGATACTTAAAATATTTCAATAGTCGGAAGTGTTTTAATTCAAAAGTAGTCAATAATCGAACTATTTCGACAATCGAAGTGCATCAATCGATAATCGAAAGTATAAACAATCGAATTACAACGATAATTCAAGTTTTTACAATCGAAACAAATCAATAGGAAAATCTATCTAATCTAAATATATCGATAATCGAAAAATAGAAAATTGAAACAAAAAACGATATTTTGAAAAAAATTTCAATAATCAAAGTATATAAAATCGAAGTAAATCGATACTCGAAATATATCGATAATCGAAGCTTATAAATCGAAATATATCGATAATCGTAAAACTATTTAGAATCGAAATATAACGATAATTTAAACAAAAAAACTATCAAAATTTTTGAATTATTGATAATCGATCAATTTCAAGGTCAAAAAAATCGATTGTTATAACGAAAAGTATCGACAATCGAAAAGTTGAGTCGCTCATATAGTAAAAACCTTAAAATTAAATGAATAATCAAAATATTTAGCCAAAAAATAATTTTTTTGACAATAATCGAAGTAAATAAAATCGAAATGTATCGAAATTGGAAATTCATCGATAATCGAAGTAATACAATAACTGACTTAATATAATTGAAATATATCGATTACTGCAATTTTATTACAGCTTTTTATTTTTTTTTTTAATTGATTTTTAATTTATTTCAAAATATCGATTATCGAAATATCTCGAAATTTATTGTTTTGATTGTTGTGTATCAAGTACTTTATTCTCCTTTTTAAAAAAAAAATTCGATAAATCGACTTTTTTTTCTTTTTTCCCAATAAAAACTAAATCGATAAAGTGAAATTACGTCGTTATGTCGATGAAATCGATATATCGATTGTTTTTAAATTTAATCGATATCGAATATATCGAAAATGGAATATATTAACAAAAAATAAAAATATATTGAAAAAAACTAATCGGAGATATATCGATTATTGAATATCGAATATCTTGATAAAGTTAAATATTGAATGCATCGATATAATCGAAGTCGAATATGTCGAAAAAATACTAAAATATCAAAAATCTGAAATTATGTGAAAAATTATGGCAAAAATTGTTTTTTTTTCTTTTTAACTCTTTCTCTTTCTTTCCACCGAATTTGCGAAATATAAAACAAAACGTCGACTCTTTGTGGATTTTTGTTATTTAAAAAAAAAATTTCCTTTTTTTTGATAATTTTTGTGGAAACTTGTAATAAATTATTGCTTCATGTTAATAATAATAATTATTATTGTTATTATTATTTACTGTTTACATTTTTAAAAAATCAACAACATTGTCATCGGAACGCAAAAAGATATTCGATAAATATTGGATGAGAAATTAGAAATTAAAAAAAAGAGGAAAAAGAAAAATAAATGCGAATTTGTAAATTATATAAATAAATAATATAAACACACGAACACAGAGAAAAAGAGAATGAAAAATGAAAAAATAGAGGGAGGGGGAAAAATTGTAAACGAACCTCAACCTTTCTCACGGCGACAAAAAAAAATAGAATTTGCGTAATTCTTTTGTAAAATCATCGTAATTTTTTTTTCTCCTTTTAAAAAAAAACTACTCGCAATTTCAAAAAAAAAAAATTGTAGTTTCACTTTAAAAATAGAAAATTCACGATGAATTTTTAATGTTTTAAATAAAAATAAAAGAGAGAAAAAAAAACATAAACACAAAAAAGGTGCTTCGGATTTATGGAGGAATTTTCGTATGGTGGAGAAATTTTTGAAAATTTGTTATTTAAGGTGACGTTAGACAAAAAAAAATAAAAATAATTATTATATATTAAAGAAAAAAAAGTGGAAAAAAAATACAAAAAACTCTTTTTAAAAAAAGTACAAGCGTTTTAGTTGTAGAAGAAAAAAAAATTTTTTTAGAATTACATATATATATAAATATATAACAATTTTTTTTTTTTTTTTTGAAAAATTATTCGAAACAAAAAAAAAGAAGAAAGAAAAAAATTGTAAAAATTAATAGAAAAAAAAAATTTTGTTCTCGAAATTCTAAATAAAAAAAACAAACAAACAAATAAAATGTGCGATGAAAGTCTTAGTGATGAGATATCGAATTCACTCTTGTCAATTTTCGATATAGATAAATCGATCACTTGTCGAAGAAAAGAACAAAAAATTAATAGAAAATACGAACAAAAATAATGTCTTCGAGTTGTATCGATGTATCTCGAAATAAACTTTTTTATTCGTGTATATTAATGTATTAATTTTAATTATTATTATAATTATTATTATTATTTTTATCAATATACTGACATATTTTAGAAGAAATATTATGCATTTTATATTGTATATATTTTATATAATAATGTATATTGTATATTATATTGTATATTATAATCAATATTATAATGTATTTTATAGTTTTTAAAATATATTTTACACGTTGTATATTATATATTTTGAATTATAAATTATACATTATATACTTTTTATATAATTTACATATTATAAATATAAATTTATATTATATATACTATATATATATTTTATGTACATTATATTCGATACATTATATAAAATATATTAAATATTAAATTTTCAATTTTGACAACAATTCGCAAGAAAGACAAACATTTCCAGATATATCGATACACGAATATTCGATTTATAGCTCGCGATATATATATGTATATAGATATATGTATATCGAAAAATAAAAGAAAACTTTATATAAAAAAAATGACGAAATAGCTCAATAACTGTCGAAATACATCGATAATAATTATATCGAGAGAAAAAATCGAATTATATCGAATTGTATCGATTTTTTTTTTGTAGAGAAAAATATAAAATCGATTTTTATCGATATTTGCGATACTTTAATGCGCGACTATGGGATATTGAATATTTTGTTTTCGATATTTTTAAACATCGATCGATATATTCGTTTGAGAAAAAAAATATCGATATTTGACAATTTAAGAAGAAAAAAAACGACACTTTTTTTATTTTTTAATAATAAAAGGGATATTGTAATATTTGTTTTGCAAAGGGAGATAAATAAGTTTTTAGTTTTAACAAAAAAAAAAACATTGATGCAATTGCATAATAAAGCAGAGACTTTCTATTATTATTATTATTATTATAAATTGATAACGAAAAAAATACTTGTTTGACAAGATAATTGAAAAAATGGAAAAAAAATTATTGAAATGTTTAAATTAATTTATTATTATTATTATTTGTATTTTTTTGGACTTGTCGTTGCAATGGGCAAAGATTGTTTAAAATTGCAAACGAATTTTTCGCTTTAAGTTTTTTTTTTTAATTTTTTTGTATATATATTTTCTTTTTTTTGTTCTTTTAAATTTTAAAATTGAAACCATTGGTTTTTTTTCGAAATAAAAAAAAAGACTCTGTTCTGTAGACAAGGTACTTAAAAAAAAATTCTTGTAAGCTACTTTATATACCTACCTACCAAATATTTAATTATTATAACAATAATATATATTTATTTATATATTTTTATATATATAATATAATAGTTGATATTATATTATTCAAAGAGATCTCTCAATAATATTATCTCTTTAATTATAATAAACCTATTTTTCTCTCAATATTTTATTTTTGATTTTCAAAACACAAGATTTTTATATTTAACACATTTTTCTTTTTTTAAATTTCATTTAAATTTGAATTTATTGAAAATCACACTTTTGACAATTTTTTTCTCTTGATTCAAAAATAAAAATGTTTTCCTTTTAAAATTTTTCCTTTTACTTAAATTTTGAATCTTTCTCAAAATGCCCCTCTATTTAACACAACAAAAAAAAAGGGGGAGAAAGAAAAAATTTAGCAACGAATTTTCAAAAAAAAAAAATTCTTTTTTTTTTATTTATTTATTAACGCATTTCTTCTTTTAATTTATAATTCTACGAGAGAGAAAAAAAAAGAATTTTATTTCCTTGACATTTTCAAATTTGCAAGGGTTTAGATTTATAAGACGAAAACAATAATTTCAATATCCTGTAAGAGAAAAAGAAAAATATCGATATAATCGATATTAGAAAAAGAGAAAAAAAAATTTTTTTTTTTTTGAACAGATATATCGACAGTTTAAAAAAATATATATCGATAGGGATCAAAGGGACCCCGCGCTTTAATTGTGATTTATATCTTTTTTTTTAGTTTCTATGAGGATGATTGTTATTATGTTATAATTATTATTATTATTATTATTAATTATTATTATTATTATCATAATTATAATTTCGTTTAATAAACTTATCACGTTAAAAGAATTCCAAACCTAAAAATATAAACGGGCATTTTTTATTTTTCTTCACTTTTATCACATAATATATACTTCACTTCACACTCCTTTTACTCTAATACCTTTTTAATCCTTTTTTATTACCCACAATAGCTAATTGTAGTTCCTTTATTTTTATTCGATAATTAAATATACATTTTCATCAATTTTCTATAATTAAAATTTTTCAACAGAAAATAATTTATTTATTAAGAATTTTTATAATTTATACATTTAAAATAAAAATAAAATTATTTATTTATTTATAATTTATAGTAAAATAAACTTTTTCCTTGCGTATATTATTATATTTTTTATCAATTTATTATTTACTTCATCAAAATCTTATTTTTTTCATTAAGTTACTTATTATATTTCATCTAAAATCAATTATTTTTATGAATATATATATATATATATATATCGATTATAAGAATAATTATCAGTATCGATAATTCGATTATTAATGTCGATATTTTGATTATTAGTATCGATATTTCGCGACTACTGAAAAAACAGATAATATTTATTGATATCGATTTCGATTATCGATATCTCTATTGTTTAAAATTGATTTCGATTATCGATATTTTAATAATTATATTAAACATTCAAATCGATATTTCGATTGTTAATATCAATTATTGATCGATATTTCGATTGTTAATATCGATTATTAGTCGATATTTCGATTGTTAATATCGATTATTAGTCGATATTTCGATTGTTACTATCGATTATTACTCGATATTTCGATTGTAACTATCGATTATTACTCGATATTTCGATTGTAACTATCGATTAATCGATTATTACTCGATATTTCGATTGTAACTATCGATTAATCGATTATAACTTGATATTTTAATTGATAATATCGATATATCGATTATTAGTCGATGTTTTGATTGATAATATCGATATATCGATTATTAGTCGATATTTTAATTGATAATGTCGATATATCGATTATTAGTCAATTTTTCGATTGTTAGTTGATTTGTCGATTGTTAGTAGATATTTTAAATTTTATAATAAAAAAAATTACTAATTAATAATCAACGATTGTGAGTGTTAAGAATCGATATATTTCGATTGTTAATCATTTTGATTCTTATTTTTATGATCGATATTAAAATTGTTGACAATTTTTTTTTTCTCTTCATTTATTTTTATTTATCGATAGAAAAATTCAAATATTTATAAGGATGTCTCATCACAAGTCAAGAATTCCATGTTGCTCATCGCTTTTAATTAATATTAATTTTTGTGTAATAAAAAAAAATATTAATTTTTATTCAAGAAAATATTTGTCTTTGAGTAAAAAAAATTCTTGTTATTATGAGAATGAAATAAATTCTTTTTTAGGCTTTCGAGTTTGAACAGGTTGTTAATTTTTAATTATTATTATTATTATTAATATTTTTTATTGAAATTATTATTTGAGGTGAAAATTTCTCGAGATATTTGGAGAAAAGTATTAATGAAATATATAAGTAAATAAATGACTGTCGCCATCCTGTCACTGTGCAAGAGTTCCAAATCTATTCAAACGAATACCGTCCAGAAATCTTTATTACATCGCTCTACATGACGTCAATGCATTTTTCGCTCTTTTCTGGTCAATACTGTTTTCTTGTTTCTTTCTGTATATAGGTAACAATTTTTTTCCGGATGATAATATTATACTATTAATTTTAAAATTGAAATTTTTTTTATTTAAAAAAAATAATTTTTTATTGTTGAAAACATTTTTAAATAAAATAAAAACGTAACAACAGTTTGGAAGATGAATTTTTATTTAAAACTACCTAAATATCAGTAAAACTAAATTCTAAAAATTTCAGAAATTTATTTTAAAACACTTTTAAAAGTATGAAAATCTTAAAAAGTTTTTTAAATTCAATAAAATGTTAATTTATTTAAATTTAACTAAATTTAAATTAAAAATTAAAAATTTGAAGTACTAATTGTAAGAATTTTTCAAACTGAATAATTTTTCAAAATATTGTTACGTTACTGTTAACATTTCACAACTGAACAACTACAATTTTGTATATCAGAAAAAAAATTCACTATTAAATTTAAACCTAATTTTTACATTTTCTCTTTTTTACTCCACTTTTAATTACAAGAATCCACAATTCTTTTTATTTCTCAGTATTCCACTGTATTCGTAAGAAAAAAAAATTTCGATTTAAAAATAAATAAGAAAAAAGAGGGAAAAGAATAAACAAAAAATAAGATGATGAAAAAGATTTTTTTTTTAAATCCAGAAGAAGCCGAAAAAAGAAATTATAAAACTTTGGAGAAAAAGAATAAATCAGAGGGAGTGAGAGGGGAATAAAAGTCAAATTTTAACATTAAATCAGCAAAAAAAAAACGAAATCTTGGAATTGAAAAATGCGAAAAAGAAAATGAAGAGAGAGAGTGTGTGTGTGAAAGAAATAAATATAGAGAAAATGAATAAAACAAACGAAACAAAAAAGAAATGAAATGAAATGAAATTTTTTTCGCTTCCTTTTCGAAGCCTTTTTCGTCGAGCGGATTTGCAATCTTTAATCATAATTTATAAGCTGCATAGTGTGTAAAAAACCAACGTTTCTACTACCGTATATTTAAAAAAATATATATATAAATATAAATAATAACTATGTATAAAAAAATTAAGACAAAAAAACTCTAAAAATTTATTTAGACATTTTTTTCCAAATAAATAATTAAGAAAATCGCGTCAAATTCTGTCTGTTTTGTTTTAAAAAGCAGATACACAATAGTAATTAGTTAACAATAATTTTAAAAGTTATTTTTACTTCAGTTATTCTATTATTTTATTTATTTCATTTATTTATTATTTCTGTTTCTTTATTCTTTTTATTTTTCTTAAGTTACTATAATAATAATAATAATGATAATTATTATTTCTATTATTTTTAGTATTATTGTTGTCAACATCGATATGCCGATTATTATTATTCGATTTTCGATTATTAAAATCGATTATTAATCGGTTTTCATTATTAAAAACGATTATTAGTCGATTTTAGATTAATAAAATCGATTATTAGTCGATTTTTAAATAATAAGAATCGATTATTAGTCGATTTTCGATTATTAAAATCGATTATTAGTCGATTTTTAAATAATAAGAATCGATTATTAGTCGATTATCGATTATTAAAATCGATTATTAGTCGATTTTCATTATTAAAAACGATTATTAGTCGATTTTAGATTATTAAAATCGATTATTAGTCGTTTTTTGATAATAAGAATCGATTATTAGTCGATTATTTATTAATAAAATCGATTATAAGTCGATTTTCAATTATTAGAATCGATAATCGATTATAAAAACGTTTATTAATCGATTTTTAGTTGATATTTTGACAATTTTGAAGCGATACATCGATTTTTAGTCGATTATTATTATTATTATAAATATTTGTATTTATTTTTTATTATTACTATTATTATCATTATTTTTTTGGTTTTTTTTTCTATTGAAAAACTAAAAGTTTCATTTTTTTCTAATTCGTGTGTTCGTGGAAGTGAAAAATGAAAAAATATAATATATTATATATATATACATAAAAAAAAAGAATGTTTGTGACAATGATAATGATGTGAATTTTTAGCGACAAAGAATTATCTATTAGGCAGAACAATATATTTGCGTGGTGCGAACAGAACTGTGATATTTTATTGTAATAAATTTTAAGGATATTATTAAAAAAAAGAGGAAAAAATACACAAGGGGGGTGGGGGGAAAAATGAGATGAAAAAAAATGAAGAATAGAAAACTTCAAAAAAAAAGAATAAGAGATGAAGACAATTAAATTATAAAGTCTTATTAATCTCTAATCTTTAAATACAGATTATTATTATTTATTAATTAATTATTAACTAACGTTTAGGATTATTATGAATTTCAATTGTATTTTACAAATGAGAAAATAAGTAAAAAAAAAAGTGCAATCTTAAGCAATTTTTAAAAGGGGGAAAAGGAATGTAAAAACCAGGCGCAATGTGAAAAATTACAAAACAAAAAAGGTTTAATGAAAAAAAATTTCGGGTACCCCGGAAGTATTGTGACATGAAAATAAAAAAAAAGAGCGAAAAAAACGAAATCTGCCAAGTTAGATGTATATACATGTATAAAATACACAAACATACAGAGTTTACTATATGACTTTCGATTACACGAGATTTCGTGAACCATGCGCTCAAAGAATTTTAACGACCTGGAATATCTTTGCAGTAAACTTCACCTACAAAAGTTGAGTAGGTCTTTTTTTCGTCTCTAATGCATAACAATTATTTCTCTTCTCTATTCGTTAAAAACAAACTTGGCAAAATTGGCATTTTTAGTAAAAAAAAAAATTCCTTTTTTTTCTCTAATTATAGAGAGAAAAATATTATTTTTTAATTTTTCTGTTTGTAAGGCTTTTGTAACAAGTTTACAAAAAATGTAACGTTTTTGTAACAACTTGACAAAGTGTAACGTTTTTGTAACAATGTTAGAAAAATTATAAGTTTTTAGGGCAAATTTTACAAAAATGTATAACATTTCTGTAACAATGATACAAAATCAAAAGTTTTTATGTCAATTTTTACAAAAATGAAACATTTCTGTAACAATGTTACAAAAATCTAATGTTTCAATAACAAATTTTGCAAAAGTGTAACATTTTTGTAACAATGTTACAAAAGTGTAACATTTCGGTGCCGACGATATAAACAATTAACCAGTTTGTAACAATATTATACAAAATTCATAAATTTGTAACAATATTACAAATCAGTAACATTTAATTATAACAATTTTACAAAAACAAAAAGTTTAGTAACAATTTCTACAAAAACAAAAAAAATTTGTTACAAAATGTTGATAAAACAAAAAGTTTAGTAACAATTTTATAAAAACAAAAAAATTTTGTATCAAAATGTTATAAAAACAAAAAAATTAGTAACAATTTGACAAAAAAAAATTATTGTAACAAAATTTTACTAAAAAGAAACTTTTTGGAACTAAAACAAAAAGTTTAGTAATAATTTTACACAAAAAAAAATTCCGTAACAAAGTGTTAATAAAACGAAAAGTTTAGTAACAATTTTACAAAAACGAAAGCGTTATGTAACAAAATGTTACTAAAACGAAAAGTTTTGTAACATTTTTACAAAAACGAAAACATTTTGTAACAAAATGCTACAAAAACGAAAGGTTTAGTAACAATTTTACAAAAAACGAAAGCGTTATGTAACAAAATGTTACTAAAACGCAAAAGTTTAGAAACAATTTTACAAACACGAAAAGATTTTGATACAAAATGTTACTAAAAAGAAAATTTTTATTAGTAAATATAACAATACTAACAAAAACGAAAACATTTTGTAACAAAATGTTACTAAAACAAAAAAGTTTAGTAACAATTCTACAAAACCAAAAAATGTTACTAAAAAGAAAATTTTTGTTCCTAAATCTAAAATAATTAACATTTTTGTAACAATGTTACAAATACAAAAAATTTTCATGAAACAAAATTCCAGAAAAAAAAAAATAATAACACATAAAAAAAAATATTCTTTCCCATTACAAAAGAGAATAAATTAAATTAATAAATAAATAACCAAATGAGAAGCTCAAGGTAAATAAGTGATTGACAGCAAAAAAGAAAAAAAAATTCGGGGTACTCGCGGTTGAAAAAAATTTATAAAAGCCAAAGTCTTTGGCAACGGTGTCTAATCGTCTCCTGTTTGTAAATTATTCATAAAAACATATACTAAATGTTTCGTAACTTGTTAGGTTTTGAAAGCGTATTAGCAACGAGTGACAATTATTATATATATATATACTTTGGAACACAAGGAAAAAAAATTAATATTCAAAGTAATATAAGCGCAAATTGATGAGAGAGATACAAATATAAATATATAAATAAATATATATATATTATATATATATAAATAAATACAAAAAATTAATAAATAAAAAAATTAAGTACGAGGAATTCTTATAATACACGAATAAATGAGAGAAATAAAGAAAAAAGATGAGAAGAAAAAGGATCGATATTTCGATAAAAACCATCGAGTATTACTTTCGATAAAACGAATGTCACTATCGAACTATCGACTGTTAACATCGATACATCCATTATTGGCGATTTCTTCGACTATTAGAATCGAAATTCTGACTGTTAGCATCGATCTATCGATATATCGATTCTTGATCGATACATCGATTACTAGTCGATATTTCGATTGATAATAACGATCAATCGCTTATCAGTCGATATTTCGGTTATTAGTATCCATATTTCGATTATTAGTCGGTATATCGATTGTTGGTATCGATATCTCGAATATTAGTCGATATATCGATTATTAGTATCGATATATCGATTGTTCGTTATGATATCTCGATCATTATTCGTTATATCGATTATTAGTATCGATCTTTCGATTGTTGGTTATGATATATTTATTATTATTCAATATATCGATTATTTACATTTATATTTCGATTGTTAGTCAATATTTCAATTGTCGATGTCGATATTTCGATTGTTGATATCGATTAATCGATTGTTACTCTGTATTTCGATTGTTGATATCGATTAATCGATTGTTACTCTGTATTTCGATTGTTGATTTCGATTAATCGATTGTTACTCGATATTTCGATTGTTGCTATCGATTAATCGATTGTTACTCGATATATTGATTGTTAATTCCGATTAATCGATTGTTATTCGATATTGCGATTATTAATATCGATTAATCGATTGTTAGTCGATATTTTGATTATTAGTCGATATTTCGACTGTTGATCGATTATTGACATCGATTCATCGATTATTATTTGATATTTCGATTGTTTGTATGAATATTTCGATGGTTGTTATCGATATATCGATTATTAGTCGATATTGCGATTGTTGGCATCGATATATCGATTAAAAATAGAAAGAGAGGGAGAAGAGTAAAAGAGGGAAAGAGGAAAAAAGAGAACTAGAAAAATGGAAAATAGAGAAAGAGAGAGAGAGAAAGAGACATAAAAAATAAAAATACACTCCCCCCACCCCATTATTAAAGCAATTTACATGTACACAGACAGACAAAAAAAATAATAAAAAAAATCACAGTCCCTGACCTATGTAACAACGACGAAGATATTTTCAACGATATATATATATATGTATATATATATATATATATATATAAATATTGTAACGTTACACACGCAGGGATGAACGAAAACCCTAATCACCTGTCCCTCCTTTAATATGTGATTCGTGAATGCAAAAAGCGCAAATGCGGCACAGAAAATGACGAAAGAGATTTACTATATACTATTAGGCATTAAATAATACACGTACACTTAGGATGAAAAAGGATAAAAATAAAATTGTAAAAAAAAATTGAGAAATGTCGGGCCTCGATTTTGTAATGCATTTTTTTTCAGTTTGTATATTTCTTATTTTTTTGACATGAAAAAATTTTAAAAAGGGTATTTTTAATGTTACTTAAATGCTACAAAATTGTTACTAAAATTTTTTTCCAAAATAATTAAAATCCTAAAAAGCATTTTATTATTCATGAAAATCGTTGAATTCTATATTGCCAAACACGATTTTATTAGAATTTTAAAAGAAAATTGAATTTTCAAGAAGAAACTCATCATAACTTTTAAAAGTAATTGAATTCTTGTTATAAATATTGTTGTTTATAAAAGTAATTGAATTTCACGCAAAGAATTTTAATAAAAATGCCTTGAAAATATTTGAATTTTTAGAATTTTTTTTTTTAATAATTCAATTTCTAGGAAAAAATTTATTATTTTTCAAAAAAATAATAATAAAATTTTTCTCAGGAATATTCATTTATTTTTAAGAATTTTAATAAAATTCTTTGTAATTATTCAATTACTTTAATAAATAATAAAATTAATAAATTTTTTCCGAAAATTTAATTATTTTCAAGCATTTTAATGAAATTCTTTGCGAAATTCAATTATTTTAAAATTTTGTGACGAATATTGTTATTTTTGAAATAAATTGAATTTAGCAAAGAATTTTACTAAAAAATATACCTCAAAATAATTGAATTTTTGGTAATAATTTTGTATATTTATTTATTTATTTTTTTAATAATTGTAATGAATATTGTTATTTTTGAAAATAATTGAATTTCGCAAAGAATTTCATTTAAAAATCTGAAAATAATTTATTAATTTTATTATTTATTAATGTAATTGAATAATTGCAAAAAAATCTTATTAAAATTCTTGAAAATAAATTAATATTCCTGAGAAGAATTTTATTATCCTATATGAAAATAATTGAATTATTGCGAAAAATTTTATTAAAATGTTAAAAAGAAAGAATTGAATTGGTTTTTAAAAAAATTCTTCTTTTTTAAATAATTGAATTTTTCATAAAAGTTTTATAAAAATTATTTTAAATATTTTTTTTTTCAATTATAATAAATATTACGAAAATTTAATGTTAAATAATTGAATTCTTGTGGGAAACTTTATTTGTGAAAATAATTTAATTTCTCGATTAGTTAATTAAAAATTAATATTTTTCTAAATAATTAAATTCACCGATAGAATTTAAGAAAAAACCATTTTTTTAAAGTAATTTAATTTTTTTCGAAGTTTGTAATTCAATAAATTGATATTTAGGAATAATTACATTTTTTAAACAGTTTCTATTATAAAATATTCTATATATATATATATATATATGAAAAGTAATGAAAAAATTGTAATATTATAATTTAATAGAATAATTGAAAAATAATTGCAATGTATTTTATTATAGTTATATAAGAGAAGAATTGAACCTAGTTTTAAAGAATTTTATTAAAATTTTCCAAAAAAATAACTATAAATTCCCGAGAAGAATTTCGTTAGTTCTGAAAATAATTGAATTTGTTGCTAAACAAATAATTAAAATAATGAACAATTAAAATATTTAAAAAGAAATTAAATTTCTGTAAAGAATTTTTTTTCATTTCTGAATAAATAGTAATGAATGCGAAAAATATTTATAAAACATGCGAATTCATTTATTAAAATATTTTTTTAAAATTAAGTTTCTGTGAAAAAAAATGGTTATTTTTTGCGAAAATAATTGAATTCTTGAGTTAGAATTTTATAAACATTGTTTAAAATAATTTTGCTTTTCTTTCGAAATTTAATAAATATTATGGAAATTTAAATTTAAATAGGTAATATTATAGAAATTTAAATTTATAAATTATAATAATAATTATAATAATAATCATAATATTATATATTATATTATTATTATTATTATTATTATTATTATATATTATTATTATTATTATTATATATTATTATTATTATTATTATTATATATTATTATTATTATTATTATTATTATTATTATTATATATTATCATTATTATTATTATTATTATATATTATATATTATTATTATTATATATTATATATTATATGGAAATTTAAATTTAAATAATATTGAATTCTTGTGGAAAACTTTATTTGTGAAAATAATTTCATTTTTCGATTAATTAATGCAAAAAAAGGTTTTAAACCAATAAGTAACATTTTTGTAACATTGTAACAACTAAAAATCAAACATTAAATTATCTCAGAAAAACAAAAAGTTGTTGAAAAATAAAAAATCGGTAACTCAAAAAAAAAAAATTAAAAAATCGACTTTTGAAAAAATTAAAAAATCGACTTTAAAAAAAAAAATTTTTAATCGACTTTTGAAAAAAAATAAACGTTCCAAAATCGTGGCCTGCATTATCACCATACATCTATGAATAATAGGATTATCCTATAGTTATAATAAACATGAATTCGTCTTTGAATGTCGCTTAGAGGTCACACAGAAAAATGTAACCGGGGAAGAAGAAAAAAAAATGAAGAAGAAAAAAAATAAAGAAGAAGAAGAAGAAGAAGCCTTTAAATATGGCATCCGCCCGAGAGATATTCGATCACATTCTATCAAGACACAACAACGAAGATCGACAAAAATTTTTTTAAACCAAAAAACAAAAGTCGATCGACTCTTCCGGAATAACGATCTATCGTCTTTATAATAATAATAATGAAAAAGAAAAAATAACAAATCTTTCGTGATGTAAAATCATTTTTTAGAAAAAAAAGTAACGCGAGCACGACACGTACAAAAAAAAAGAAAACAATTTTTTTTTTTTCAATTTTTCCTATTTTTTAATTCTCTCAAATCGAAGTGAAAATTGAAAAATATCGTCACATGGTTTTTTTTCTCTTTTTGTATAACTGTATAACAATATTTTCGTTTTTATTGCGTAACGTGAAAATAAATCTTTTTTTTTCTTTGTTACAAAATTGGAAATTAAAAATATTTTCCAAATATAACAAATTGTCACAACGAAAAATTTGCCAAACGCCAAAAAATTCGATAAAAAAAAACTAAAAAACAGTTTTTTTTGTAAATTCCGAACTGTAAAGTAAATTCTATTACAATTACAAAATTTCCCAAATGCGATAAAAAACTAAAAAAATTGTTCTTTGTAAATTCCAAATTGTAAAGTAAATTCTATTACATTAGAAAATTTGCCAAACGCAAAAATAATTCGATAAAAGAAAAAGAAAAAAACAGTTTTTTGTATAAATTAAATTCTATTACGTTACAAATTTTCCAAAAAATATTAACAAATTCATTCGCCAAATAAAGTTTTTCAAACTAAAAATAAGAAATAAAAGAGGAAAAATGTCACACACAAAAAAAATTTCATTCTCAACTGAATTTTTCGAAATGCAAGGGACAAAAAAAAAATCTTTCACATAATTGGTTCCAAGAGAGAGAGAGAGAGAGAGAAAAAAAAAGTCACACTCACAAAAACACAAACACACAGGAAGTTTTGCGATAAAACAAAACAAAAACACAAAACGAATGGAGCGATGATGTTTCGAAAACTATTTTGATTTTAGATTAAAATTTTAACGAATGACCTTGAAAAAACGAAAGAAATACAACATTGTCGCGTGTATTTTCGATTTTTGTCAATCTAATCTCAGCTTCCTGCAGTGTGTGTGTGTGTGTGTGTGTGTCTTATTCAAAATAATAATCCTTCGTTTCAATATATTATGTGTATACGTAAAAATGTTCTTCAATATCAAGCACTAAATATTTATTTCCAAGTGTGTTGTTATTTTTTTTTTCACTTCGTTATTCACCACTTTTTTTTTGTTGTTTTTTGTTGAGACAAAGTTTCAAAGAAAAAACTATAAATGCGTGAATTTTTCTCAATTCTCGAGACTCTCTATTCGTTCCCCAAAAGCGCGCCCTGTACAAGACACCCCATCATCGACATTAACTGTTCGTCCTTTTTAACAAATATTAAACTTATGTCTTACTAAAAAATACTTGTTTTCTATTTCACACAAACCCATCACTTCATGTTAATGGAAAGACTATTTTTTCTTTCTTGAAGGTATAGAATTAAAAAACTTGTTGTGTTGGTAAAAATAAATATTATGTTCCTGTTGGTAAGAGTAGGGAATGTTTTTTGTTGGTAAGAGAAGAAACTATTTTCGTTGGTCAAAGTAGAAACTGTTTTCTTTGCTAAGTTAGGAAATATTTTCGTTGGTAAGAGTAGAAACTATTTTCTTTGCTAAGTTAGGAAATATTTTTGTTGGTAAGAGTAGAAACTATTTTCGTTGGTAAAAGTATAAACTGTTTTTTTTTTGCTAAGTAGGAAATATTTTTGTTGGTAAAAATAAAAATGATGTTTCTGTTGGTAAGAGTAGGGAATGTTTTTGTTGGTAAGAGAAGAAACTATTTTCTTTGCTAAGTAGGAAATATTTTCGTTGGTAAAAGTAGAAAATTTATTTTTTCAAGATAAAGTAGAAAATATTTTTCTAAGTAAAACTAGGTTTTTGAACGCGATTCCCATTGTTTATCGTCTGCAGTTTACACACCGATTGACTTAATCTACCGACTTTCAAACTTTGCCACGCGATTCCTACTTTATCGACAGTTATTCATTCGTATAAAATTCCGAATTGAGTCACAATTGCTTCTGAATTGAGTCACAAATCTTCTGAATTGTGGATTATTAATTGTTTATTTATATATATAGAAAAATTCCCAATTCTATTGTTAGAAGCTTATTTTGGAAAATAAAAACACTCGCAGTTGCACAGTTTTCTGTTGCGATACGAAATTTCCAGTTGATTAGTGGCGCCATCGGTGGAGAAAAACTCAACTTCGTAGTCACTCGACTTGGTTTGTCACCTGTTTTCACCGCATTTCTTACATTCCTCACACCTAAAAATAGCAACAGTGAAATATTCAGTAAATTTGAATTTACCGCAAGAAATAAACACTCTACTTTCTGTTCCAAAAAAAGTCGAATTTTTTGATCGAAAAATGGCACTTCCAACAATAACAATAAATAATGGATCGAAAGTACCAGTTCTTGGACTCGGTACATGGCAGGGCGTTGTAAGTAATATAAACATTTTTTTTTCAAATACTTTTACTGTATAATTAAAATTAGTTAAAATTAGAAATTCCATTCATTCCTTTTCTTAAAAAATTACGAATTGACATCTAATCAAAATATTCCCCTCGTTTCCTTTAACCGCGTGAAATTTAATAATTATTTTGCAAAGTCCAATAAATGCGCGCGAGACATAACCTCAAAAATGCAACTTTTCGTTTTTTCGCAAAACAAAAAGAGTAAGAATTTTCAAGTGGAAAATACGAAAAAAAGTTTATAATTCTCAACTCTGTGTTTTTTGTATCGTCTTAAAAACAAAAAAAAATTAGGACACTCCGTCTGAAGTCGAAAGTGCAGTTCGATTAGCAATTGACATTGGTTATCGGCACTTTGATTGCGCCGCTGTTTATGGGAATGAGAGGGAAATTGGCAAAGTTTTGCGTGAAAAAATCGCAGATGGCACCGTTAAGAGGGAAGATTTCTTCATCGTCACCAAAGTAAGTGTCTGGGTAAAAAATTGTTTTATATATTTAATTTAAATATTTAAAAATCGAATATAGACAAAAACGAACATATTTAAAAAAAAATGGAATTAAAAAAATATTTTTGATAAAAAAAAAATCATTCTCTGTTTCCAAGGTTTGGAATGACGACCACAAGGAACAGGAAGTGGTGAAGGCTTGTAAAGATTCGTTGAAAAAATTCGGTCTCGACTACATTGACCTTTATCTAATTCACTGGCCAGTGTCCGATTCGGTAACAAAAGAAATAAAATTAATTTAAAATTCAATTAATTTTTTTATTTTAATTTTAATTTAAAAAAAAAATTTTTCTACTCTCTCTAAATTTCACACCTTTTTGCAGGGCTCGAACTAGGTCCGTAAATCCCGTAAAAGTCCGTAACTTTACTTGAAGTCCGTAAAAGTCCGTTTTTTTGAAAAAAGGTCCGTAAAGTCCGTAATTCGGTTGAAAAAGGTCCGTAAAGTACGTAAATTATACGATAAAATTTGGATAATTTTAGAGAAATTACAAATGATTGAAGGAATTCAATTATTTTCAAAAGTAATAAAATTCTTCGCAAAAATTCAATTATATTCAAAATTTTTTTTTAATTCTCGTCAACATTTCAATTATCTTTAGAAATAATTAAATTCTTCTTCGAAATATATCAATTATTTTCAAAAATTTTAATAAAATACTTGGAAAAATTTCAATTATTTTCAAAATTTTTCCTCAATTCAATGATTTTTAATATTCTAATAAAATTTTCCAAAAGAATTCAATTATTTAAAAAAAAAGTCTACTAAAATTTTACACAAACCTTTAATTATTTTCAAAAAATAATAACAATTTTACAGAAATTTCATTATTTACAAATTGTTTTAAATAAATTTCTTCGCAATATTAAATTATTTTCATAAATAATAAAATTTTTACAGGTAATTAATTTTTTTTTTGCAAATAATAAAATTCTTATTAGGAATTTAATTATTTTGATGAATAATAAAGCTAATTGCAGAATTTCAATTATTTTTAATACAATTTTTATCGAATTCCTCGAAAAATGTAATTATTCTTAAAAATTTTATTAAAATTTATCAAAGAAATTTAATTATTTTAATAACCTTGGCTACAATTTATTTATTAGAATTTAAATATTATTTTTAATAAATTTTTGATTAAATTTCTTTAAAGAATAAAATTATTGCATTCAAAATTTTTAATGCAATTCTTTGCGTAAATTATCAATTATCTGAATAAATAATAAAATTCTTCTCTAAAATTGAATTATTTTCAAAAAAATTTAATAAATTTCTTGGCAAAATTTCAATTATTTTCAAAAATTTTCCCTAATTTAATTATTTTTAATATCTATATAAATAAAATTTTGCAAAAGAATTCAAATTATTTGAAAATTGATTAATACAATTCTTTAAAAGAATTCATGTAATTATTCAATAAATTGTTTTTTTGTATTTAAATAATGAAATTCTCGTAGAATTTTTTTAAAAAAATTGATTTAAAAATGGATTTCAGTTAAAAGAGATTATAATTGAATATTAAAAGTATTAGAGCGTAAAGTTTTAGAAATAATTAAATTTTGAAAAGGTTTCAGATTCAAATCTTTGAAAATTTGAATTTTTCATATTTTTAACTAACTAACAATTCTGTGGAATTAATTTTTTTGAGAAATTTTAATTGCGAATTTTTTTTTATATTATTTGAAGTTTTTATTTTCTAATACATATATTTAATTGAAGAATTTAGAAATAATTGAAAAATTGAATATTGTAATGAAATGGATTTGAAAATTGTCAAAGAACTATTTCGAAAATTATTAAAAATAATCAATTTTAAGAAGAATTTTAGTTAAAAATTCTTTAAAAAAAAATTAAATTGATAATGATTTTATCACTCTATCTTTAATTATTATAAAACATGAAGACTCGGAGTTATCGATATCTTCATGTTTTTTTTTAGTTATGAAAAAATCTAATTTATAGTTTTAAGTAAAATGTTCTCTTATATATTTTTGTCAGTAATTGGTCCGTTAATGGTCCATAATTTTTCATTTTTGGTCCGTAAAGTCCGTATTTTTAAATACTTTCACTGGTTCGAGCCCTGCTTTTTGTCTTTTTCAAATTAACTTAGATTTTTTAAAAAATTACAATAACTCAAAATGTGAAATTAAATTTTTCAACATATATTTAATTAATTATTTAAAAATAATGGATTTCTGGAAGAATTTTATAATTAAAGACACTAAACAAATTGAATTTTCAAAACGTTACAAATATTTGCAGAAATTTAATTTTTTTCAAATATTTTACTTATCTAAAAATATTTTTGTCGAAAATTTCAATTATTTTCCATAATTTTTTGATATTCTCGTCAAAATTTCAATTATCTAGATAAAAATAATATTTTTCTCTAAATTTTAATTATTTTCAAAAACTTTAATAATTTAAATAATTGGAAAAATTTCCATTATTTTCAAAAAAAATTTCTGAATTCAAAGGATTTTTTATATCTACTATTAGAGTTTTTCAAAGGAATTGAATTATTTGAAAACAATTTCAATAAAATTTAAATTTACAATTTCTAGAAACAAACTGAAAAGCAATATTCTTTGGAAAATTTAATTATTTTTAAAGATTAACTTGAATTTTTAAATGACTTTGGATTCAAGATTTTTGAAAAATTATACGAATTTGACTATTTCGATAAATAGAATATAAAAAAATTCTTTATTATTTACAATAAAATTTAAATTACCTTCGTCGAAAAAATGTCATTGAAAAAAGTTGAATTTATTTTATATTTATAAAAATAATTGAATTCCTGTCAAGAATTTTACAATTTTGAAAGAAAAATTGTTTCAATGCATTTTATCAAAATTAAAAAAATGTAAATGAAAATATTAATAAATGAATTTTTTTATTTATAAAAATAATTGATTTCCTGACGAGAATTTTGCAATTTAAATTTTATTACAAATTAAAAAGAAACAAATTTTTTAAAATATTTTGAACAAAATTGGCAAAAATAAATGAATTTATATTAAAATTGTTTGAAAAATAATTAAATTTTTTTATATATAAAAATAATTGAATTTTTCTGAGAATTTTAGAGATTTTGAACAGTGATTGAAGTGTTTTAAGGAATTTTAACAGAATTCTTTTAAAAGAATTTAATTTTTGAAAGGAATTTTATTACACATTAAAAAGAAAAAAAATTTTTTTAAATAATTTTAACGAAATTAATACAAATAACTGAATTTTTATTTAAAATTATTGAAAATAACAGAATTTTTTTATTTATAAAAATAATTGAATTTTTGTAGAGAATTTTAGAAATTTTGAAGAGTACTTGAACTGTTTTAAGGAATTTTAACAGAATTTTTTTAAAAGAATTGAATTTTTTGAAGAAATTTTAATACAAATTAAAAAGAAACAGATTTATAAAAATAATTTCAACAAAAAAAAAATAATAATAATTGTATTTTTTTGAGGAAATTTGACAGAATTTTTTTTAAAAGAATTTAATTTTTGGAAAGAATTTTATTAGAAATTAAAAACAAAAAATTTTTTAAAAATAATTTCAACGAAATTGGCAAAAAATAAATGAATTTATATTTAAATTCTTTGAAAATTAATTTTTTTCTATTTATAAAAATAATTGGATTCCTGTCGAGAATTTTACTTTAAAAAATATTTGAATTGTTTTGGAAAGGAATTTAATTTTTTGAAGGTTTTTTAGAAAAAAGGTTTTAAAGAAAAAGATTTTTTAAAAATAATTTCAAAGAAATTGATAAAAATAAATGAATTTATATTAAAATTTTTTGAAAAATAATTGATTTCTTTTATTTATAAAAATAATTGAATTTCTGTCGAGAATTTTAAAATTTTAAGCATAATTAAATTGTTTCGATGAATTTTATCAGAATTAAAAAAAAAGTAAATGAAAATATAAAATAAATGCATTTTTTTATTTCTAATAATGATTGAATTCCGGACGATAATTTTATAATTTGAAAAAATAATTGAATTTTTTTGAGGAATTTTAACGGAATTTTTGAAAAAGAATTTAATTTTTGGAAGGAATTTTGTTACAAATTAAAAAATTCAATAAATAATTTACCTTTGTATTTAAAATATTGAATTCACGTAGAATTTTTCAATCAAAATTGATTTAAAAATGAATTTTAGTTTCAATTTCAGCTAATAATAGAATTTTAAGAATAATTTGTAAGAAGTTACATAGTAACAATTTTGTAAAATAAAATAATGATTCTAACACTCGATCAACTTTAATTATTACAAAACACGAAGAAATCGATCGTTAATTAATTATTATCTTTATGTTTTATTACGATATTATTAAAGTTGATTAATTTCAAAAAAAAAATTTGGCTTTCAAATTTTTAAAAATCTTAATTCTCATGGAAAAATAATAATAATTAAATATTTAAAAAAGAAATTATTGTTTTCGTATAATTTTACAATGAATTAAATTCCTAAATTAACAGAACAATTTTTTCCAATAAAATGTTTTCTTACGTTCTTTATGTTCTAAAAAATTTTCAATTAACTTTTCCAATTTGACGAATGTAATTTATAAACATTTTCTTCATTTATTTTAGAAAACAAAACTTGGAATTTTATTAAAACAATGGAAATTAAGAAATAGAATTGATGCACATTATGAAAATTTTCTATAAAAAATCTTTCCAAGAAAAAAAATATTGTTATTGAGAAAGAAATTTGTTAATCTAAATTTTTAACAATTATTAACAATTTTCTAATATTTTTTCTAAATAAAAAGTAGAATAATTTGTATAATATAGAGATCAGTAAAATGAAATTTTTTATATATAGATATCGAAAATAATTTTTTTTCACGTTTATACTTTTTTTCCAGGACAATGTCGACTACATTGAAACGTGGCGAGGAATGGAGAAATGCGTGGAATTGAATTTAACGAAAAATATTGGCTTGAGTAATTTTAATGCCGAGCAAATAGAGAGAATATTGTCGATGGCAAAGATAAAGCCCACGATGAATCAAGTCGAATGCCACGTGAATTTAGTGCAGAAAAAATTACGTGACTTTTGTCGTGGACATTCAATAGCAATTACATCGTACAGTCCGTTTGGTGCACCAAACACACCGGGATCAAATTCCGGTTTCAAGTCCATTGAAAAAGTCACACTCGATGCGCCAATACTCTTGACATTGGCTACAAAATATAACAAAACGAAATTTCAAATCGCTCTCCGATTTTTGGTACATTAGAGTCGATAATAATTCAGCGAAATAAACTAATTTACTAAAATCATTTTAAATAACTTTTCAGTATTTTTCCAGTGTTTTCAGTATTTCCAGTATTTTCAGTATTTTCAGTATTTTCAGTATTTTCAGTATTTTCAGTATTTTCAATATTTTTCGAATTTTCCAAATATTCCATAAATATTTCGAAAATAATTCGTAAAATTTGGAAAATTCGCAAAATACTGGAAATACTGAAAAAATACTTGGAAAGTTATTTAAAATTATTTTAGTAAATTAATTTTCTGAATTATTTTCGAAATATTTACGGAATATTTATTTAAAAAAAGAAAGACGTAAAAATACAACAAAAATTCAAATTTTTCAGAATTATTTTTCAAATTTTTGAGAAAAAAAATCATATATTAAAAATTTTCAATTAAAGTTCTTCAAAAAAAAAAAATTTGTTTGAAATTCTACAAAACTTTTTCAATTATATTCAAAAAATTACATTACGATATTTATAGAAAAAAAAACTAATTCTTAGAATTGTTTTATCATATTTTTTTTTAAGATTCAATTACCTTCGAAGAAAGTAAATTAAATCTTTTAAAATTTTGCTTTTTTAGAATTTTTCTGAATTTATTTATAATTGAAATTCATGGAAAAATTTGATTAATTTTTTTTATTTTTAAATAACTCGTTTAGTTTCTAAAAGATTTTGTCAAACTTTCAATTATTTTTCAATGGTTTAGTAAAATTTATATTATTTTTGAAAATTTTTTGATTTAATTGAATTATTTACCAAAAAGAATTTCGATATTTAGAAAAATAATTTAATTATTTGCCGAGAATTTGATGAAAATTTTTAAATAATTCATTTCTTTCGACTAATTTTATGCAAATTCTAATTTAAATAATTCAATTCATGAGAAATTTTCATTATTCATGAAAAAATTTATATTCTTACGAAAATTTTTAAGTAATTAAATTTTGTTTGGAAATTTTATGAAAATATTGAAAATCATTGAATTGCGAAAAGTTTTTAAAAATAATTAAATTTTCCAAAGAATTCTATTTACATTTTTTACAACAACTGGGTGACTGTGGGGCATTTTATTAAAAATTTGTTTTATTTCATTCCTAAAAAGCATTTTATTATTTATGAAAATAATTTAATTCTTGCGAACGATTTTATTCAAATTTTTCTAAATACTTTAATTTTAAAGAAAAAATTTATTACTTCGCACACAATTTTATTAGAATTTTTATAAATAATTTAATTTCTAAGAAAAAATTTATTACTTTTAAAGACAATTAAATTCCAGCCAAGGATTTTATTAGATTTTTTCTAAATAATTTAATTTCTAAAAAAAAGTGTATTACTTTTAAAAATAATTTAATTCTTGTGATGAATATCGTTATTTTTTGAAAATAATTGAATTTTCAAATGAATTTTGTGAAAATTTTCAAAGATAATAGAATTCCTGAGAAAAAATTTTCTATTTATGAAAATAATTGAATTTTTGCAAGAAAAACGTTATTAACATTTTTAAAAAGAATTGAATTTTTTGTGGAAAATTATGTTTTTTTTAAATAATTGAATTTGGAAAAAATTTTATAAAAATTCCTCACAATAATTGAATTTTTGGGAGTAATTTGTTATTTAACTATTTAGTAGTTGAATTCTTGGGGAGAATTTTATTAAAAACTAAAAGAAGAATTGAATTTTTCTTGAAAATTCAATTATTTTTAAAAATTCTAATAAAATTCTTAAAAATAATTGAATTTTCAAGAAGAAATTTTTTACTTTTAAAAATAATTGAATTTTCAAGAAGAAATTTTTTACTTTTAAAAATAATTGAATTCTTGTGATGAATATTGTTATTCATATGAAAATAATTGAATTTTGTAAAAAAAAATTTATTACAAATTTCTCAAAATTATTGAATTTTCGGGAATAAGAAAGTAAATTAAATCTTTTAAAAATTTACTATTTTAAAATTTTTCAGAAATAATTTATTTATAATTAAAATTCTTCGAAAAAGTTGATTATGTTTTTTTAAAAATATTTTTAAAAAACTCAATTATCTTCAAAAGATTTTGTCAAAATTTGAATTTTAACAAATTTTGATTGAAAAAATTGAATTTCAACAAATTTTGATTAAAAAAATTGAATTATATCAAATTTTGATTGAAAAAAATTGAATTCTACCAAATGTGAATTTTTCGAACATTTTTTAATTGTATTTAAATTGTAAAACTTTTTGTATTTGAAAAAAACTATTTAGGAAATATTTCGAAGAAGCTAATTTTACGAATTTCTTTATTTAAATTTTTTGAAGATATTCTACTTTAATTATTATTATTTTTTTTAAATGGACAGTTTGAATTATTATAAAAAATTGTATTTCTTTGTATTTAAATAAGATTTCATTGCATAATAATAATAATAATAAAGAATTTATTTTTACAGGTCGACATTGGTACGATTCCGATTCCAAAATCCAGTTCGGAAAAGAATCTCAGGGCAAATTTTGATATTTTCGATTTTAAATTAACGCAGGAGGAAATTAGCGAAATTGAAAAACTCGATTCTGGAATGAGAATTTACCCGGCAGTTCAGTGAGTTAATAATTTATTCGACTAACAATACGAATAACGAATGTTATTTCACATTCTTTATTCATGTTATTAGTTGAATAAAATCGTCAGCACATTGTTATTGAAGTAAATCTTCAGTAAATATGACAATTGAGACTTGGATTCAAAAAAAAAGTCCATTGTTATTTAAATAAATCTTCAGTAAATATATGAAAATTGAGACTTGGATTTAAAAAAAGTCCATTGTTATTTAAATAAATCTTCAGTAAAATCATTGACAGTAGCCCCAAGTTCAATAGCTAATTGTTAGTTCAAAAAATCTCCAGTATAATGATTCCTTATTAAAAAAAATATTCTTTCTAGATACAAAGGATTTAAATATTATCCATTCGATGCCGAATTTTGAGAATATGGAACCAAAAAACAAAGGCTAAAATTCCAAAAGATGAAACGAATAATTAATAATTAATGCACACAAAAAATAAAATTCTATGAATAAAAAAAGGTAGTCTTCGTACTTCTTCTATTTTTATAATTTTAACTCAAGGTTAATAAATAATTTAAAAATTCCTGACCTATTTATTTCTCCCCCTCTAAGCGCACTTAATATACTTTTCAAAATTATTTCCTTTCACATATATTTAAGTCGAAATTAAATTCTAAAATTTAGATTTATTCAACCTAAAATCAATTTAAAGACCCCTCTTCTAATTCATAATAAAGTCCCAAAATTAAAATTAATATAATTCTACAAAAAATATACTTAAAAAAATCATTTTTTTTAATTAAAATAATTCTTGGTAAAATTAAAGAAATTTCCACATCAAAAATTAAAAAAATAATTCTAATTAAATAAAATTGAATTGAAAAAGGGAGCTTAATACAAGATAAAGGGTCAAACCCACACTCAAATGATGATACTTTATTACGACAATTATAAATTTTTTTTGATAATATAAAATTAATTAATATAATTACCCCTCTCAAAATTAATACAATTATAATTAAGATAACAAATATATACATTCTTTATCAATGTCATCAATAAACCAAAATATAAACAAAAATTCAAATAACATCAACAGAATGTCAATACCAAGAAGCTGCCTCAAATCCAAAATGATGTAATCTTCTTAAATGAATTAATCTCATCCGAATCAAAATAACTAACAAAAAAATTCTACCAATAATTACATGTGCTCCATGAAACCCTGTTTTTCCCTTTTTGTTAAGGTACAGAAAATTTGTTTTTGAAAAACGAAAAATAATTTTTCCAAAAATCTCTTATCGTTCTGGGTCCTTGTGCTTCCAAAACGTTTTTTTTTTTTTAAAGAAACAATTTTTCCCCAAAGTTCGCCAATTTACAAGATTTAAACATATTTTTAAATTGATAAAAGAAAATGGTTTTCGAATAATTATTAAATTTTTCACTATTGATCCAATGCTTTCATATACACATACAAGTCGTCTGCTTTCTATACCTAAATTAGAACATATCCTGAACTTTAAACTTATCGCATTTTGTTAATTTGTCCCGAAAAATTCACAAGTAGGATGATTTTTGACAAACATGGAACCTGGACAATGAATGGAATTATTGTTTCCAGACGAAAGAATCATTAATTAGATAGTTTTAATCATTATTGAATGTCAATACGTGCTGGGTGAAAAAGTAGTCCCTTGAAAATTGCAATTTTTCCTCTTCATTTTGAAGGGGAAGGGGAATATTTTCCTTTTCCCATAAACTCAACAGTAGATGTCTAACAAATGGGAAATGGAAATTTTTTCGTCTCACCAAAATTGAAAGGGGAAAATATTAATTAACATTTCATTACGATTCATGTTTTAGAGAGAATTCGAATGAATGTTGGCGCACCAGCGACGAGGACTCTCTTCATCGTCCGTGCTCTAGAATTGTATCCGGCGGTGCATTAAAATAGTCGCACCTATTCACTCTCCATCGTTGCATACGGAACGTCAAGAAGAGATTATAAAGTTTGAATTTTGAATCTTGAGTTCTGAATTTTTAAAGTTTGTATCTTGATTTTTGGAACTTGTATCTTGAATTTTGATTCTTGAATTTAGATTCTTGAATTTTACTCAGTGAAAAAATGGGAGACAAAATCGAGAGCCCATTGGGAGCAGTGCAGTCGAAGAAGAAGTCATCAACGAAAGTAAAGAAGCCGCGGGCAAAATCGACTCATCCGCCAACATCGGGAATGGTGAACGCCTCGATAAGATCGCTGAAGGAGCGAAACGGTTCCTCATTGCAGGCAATCAAGAAGTACATTGCAGCCAGCTATAAAGTGGATGTCGAGAAGCATTCGCCGTTCATCAAGAAATATTTAAAGTCAGCTGTGACAAATGGAATTTTGGTGCAAACAAAGGGAAAGGGTGCGGCTGGTTCGTTCAAATTGGCCGAAACTAAGAGCAGTAAGTGTGCTGCAGCAGCTAAAGCGAAAGTGACGAAGGCAAAGAAGAGAGCAACATCGACGCCGAGGAAGATAATTGCCGCCAAGGCCAAGAGGGCAATCGCCGAGAAGAAGAAGACACCTAAAGTTGCGGCCAAGCCACCAAAGGCAAAATCGACGAGTGCCAAGCCAAAGGTCACGAAAGCTGCGCCTAAGAAAGTGAATAAGGTGCTGGCTAAGAAGAGGACTGCTCCCAAGGCTAGGAAGACGACTCTGGCGAAGAAGATTGCCACCAAGAAGTAAGCGACATGAGAGACGACTAAATTTACAAACGGCCCTTTTCAGGGCCACCAAGTATTTTTGACAAAAAGAATTAACACTTTTTGGTGGCAAATAAAGATTAAAGGTGGTTTTCCTTTTTTGTAAAAAGTTTATTTTCATCCTGGTACCGACAGTATCGCATCTTTAACGATCCTATTTTAATAGTATGAAGTTCCATTCCATTCTTAATTATCTAAAGTCCGATCCCATTTTTAAAACACTACAAACTTATTCCACTATAACCATATAGCAGTTGTTACATTCTGTATATATTTTTTTACTTTTATCTTACAACTATAAATGGACCTCACAAGAGTTACATTAAACAGACTAATATAGATGACAAACATTTGAAAATTATCTTTTTCCCGAAGAAAATTCATTCACACAATAAATATTTATCGCTCACAGATTGTAACGTGAAAAAGGCAGTTCAAATTTCATCCTTAGCAGTCAAACTAAAACTTTCAGGAAAAAAAATACGTCTTTAGAAACAAAAGTCAAAGTGTTTACAAATGTAAAGAAAACCATAAATTGAAATATAACCTTTAAAGCAAATGTCATAAAAAAGGCTTTTTTAAGGGTACGGCCGAGAATGTACAAGTACATACTAAAATGTGTTTCAAATAATTAATGAAGGCTGAGTTCCATTTTACAATAAACAACAGATATTGACATATATACATTATAAATTAAATAATTTTATATTCCGCACAAAAATAAGAATTTTAATAGTATTAATAATTAATAATAATATGTATAAATATTTTTAAAACATTCATTAAAGTAATTATAATTCACAAGTTTTTAATAACATGTTACAAAAAAATTAATCTATCATAAAATGGGAGTAAATTAATTAAAGCAACAATTACGTTAAAAATTATGATAAAATTACGAAGGCCGTTGGTTGCAACATGAGTGTGTGCTTTTTCTTTTAAATTCAAAATCCTCCTTACAAATATTTAAAAATTAACCCAATTCAAGTATTCCCGAACTATTAGGCGAGACTCTAGGTTCAAAAATAAGAAATTCTTTGTTAAATATGAAATTATTTAATAAATATTTCGAATAATTATGTCTCCTCCATTGGACGTGACACAGTCATAACTTGGGTTTTGAAAATTATTTTTAATTAACTCCAAGTACCATGGCAAAAATTTACTATTTTGAGACCAAAATCTTTGCCATGGCACTTAAGGGGTTGATTAACAATAAGTTTCTAAAATAGGGGGTACTGACTATTATACTACTGAAGATTTACTTAAATAACAAAAAAGACAGGGACTTTAAAAAAGGGGGTACTGGCCATTATACTACTGAAGATTTATGTAAATAACAATTTGATAATTTGAATCTGGGATGAGTTTTAACTTATTGTGTTATACTCATGACCAAGTCAATTATAACAGAATTTTTGAAAAATGGGATACTGACCATTATACTGCTGAAGATTTATTAAAATACAAACACAACCTGCAAAACCTGGAAATGTCAGGAAATTTTTGTAAAAATTCAAAAAACCTTGAAAAGTCAGGAAATTTTGATCGAAATCCTGGAAAATTGATGTTTTCTAATTGAATTTTTAAAATCTAATTTCACTTAAATATTTCAAAATTAATTCAGTTTTAAAAGAGTTGCGCAGGGCGGACGCAAGTCAGGGAATTTCGATCGAAAGAATTCAAAAATTATATATTATTATCAAAATCTTATTGTTTTGAAAACAAAAAATTTTTAATTATCTTATTGTTTCCTTTATAAATAAAATTGTAACTTAAAAAGCATTATAAACCTTTAATAAACAATGTAGAATATTAAATAATTCACAAATTTGTTAGTCAGGGAAAATAAAAAAAATAGTCTGGGAAAAGTCAGGGAATTTTGAAAATAAAATTTTGCGTCCACCCTGGTTGCGTTTATTACGATTTTCATAATTAAATGAACTTGGAAAATATGTTTATTTAAAACTTTCTAAAAACTCAATTTTAAATTAATTTGATTAAAAATTTTTTAAAGAGTACCTAGTAAAATTCTTTTCATGAATTCAATTTTTTTCAAAATAATGCTAATAAAATTCGTTGCATTTTAATTAATAACAAATATTTGTCAAAATTCAATTATTTTCAATGTTTACAATTTTAAAGGAATGTTACAAAATAATTCAATTATTTAAAACGAATTTTAATAAATTATACTTAGTCTCAAGAATGCAATTATTTTCAAAAGTAATAAATTCTTTATGCAAAAATCAAATTATGTTGATGAATTTATAAATATTTTAATCATAATTTCAATTATCTTCAAAACAATTCAATTATTATTAAAATTTTTAGAAATACTAAAATTTTGAAAAAAGTTTTAAATAAAAATCTTTGAAAATTGGAATTTTTACACTTTTATCGAACAATTCTGTAGAATTAATTTTTTTTAAAAGTTTTTTTACTGTGATTTCGTTAAAAAATTATTTTCATCATTACGATTGTTATTTTTAGAACAATTTTTAACGAAAATTCTTCTTTAAATTAATTAATATTTAATAATTTGTTGAAAAAGGTGTTTTGAGAATTTTCAAATCCGTTTGTTTACAATATTTAATTTTACGAAATTTTTATTATTCGTAAATTCTTCAATCAAATGTAATAAAAGAAAAAGTAAAAACTTAAATTTTTTGTCTAAAATTTTAACTAAAAATTATTTTAAAAAGCAATTATCAGAAAATTCTACGAGAATTTAATCATTTAAAAGACAAACAAAGGTAATTTATTCCATAATTCAATTTTTCTTTAAAATTCAATTCTGGAAAAGAATTTTGTCGACAAATTTTTTAAAATACTCGAATTCTTTCGACGAATTTTAATAAAATTCTAAAGAATAATAACATTTTTCGAGAAAAACGATAAAAATTTGTATTGAAAATAATTGAAATTCGGCGAAATGAGTTTTTGTATTTTTATTTTTTAGAAAAATAATTGAATTTTCGTGTAGAATATTATACAAAAAATTTGTTTAATAATTGCATTTTTTACTATAAAAATAAATATTTTATTAAATAATTAAATGTTTTTTTAAAATTGAATTTTTATAAAGAATTTCATGGCAATAAATTTTTATAAATAATTTTATCAACAAATTTATATAAATAATTTTATCAACAATTTTTTATAAAGAATTTTATCAACAAATATTTTAATAATTTAATTCTTTTGTTGAATTTTTTTTAAATAGTAGACATTGAGAATAATTAAATTTCGCCAAATTATTAAAAAAAAAATTGAAAATTAAATTCTTGCAACGAATTTTATTATTCATCAGAGAATTGAAATATTTAGACAAATAATTATTGGAAAATAATTAGAATTATTAAAAATAAAAATAATTAGATTATTGCCAAGAATTTTAGGAAAATTTTTAAATAATTCACTTCTTTCGACTAATTTCAATAAAAATTCTCAAATTAAATAATTTGAAAATCATGAGAAAACATCAATAATTTTCCACCTGATCGCGCATGCGTGAAATCGTTTGCCAAACGTCAAGCATCAACAAGAAGTAAATTCCTACATATGAAGAGTAAATGGTGGCCCTGAAAAGGGCCTTTTAACTATAATATTAATCAATTTCAATTAATATTCCATTAATAAACACTTTTTAATATTTAATCATCGATTCTGCTATTTTCTTGCATAATATTTTCATATATTTGCAAAATCACAATTCACAAGACAATACGCTTTTAAAATTCGCCATTTTTACATTTGCTTTCTACGAAAGTAACAAGTGGTCGTCGTCGTCGTCGTCACAAGTTTTCACAAATCAATTTCCTTTTGCTCAAATAACTCGACACAATAAATAAAAAATTATTCCCTTCAAATCTATTTGAAATTTTGGTAATATAATAATTTACACAAATATAGCATAAACAAACAAAAGGAGGCGAGGAAGAAACTTTGAAACAAGGAGAAACCGTTTTTATTTGTATTCCACACTTGTTGTTCGCCTGTCGACTGTGATGTTTGACGACAACATCTTGGCATTTCCTTCCATGCCCCATCATCATTGCCGTGAATGTCGCGCAAAACTTTACGATGACATTTTACACCTCTAACTCCTTTACTGCGTGCTGTCATGTTTAAGGTGGAATTGAATTTAATGCAAAAAAAGAAAATTTTAGTTTTCAATAATATAAAATTAAATTTCCTCCCTTTACTACTTTGCTACTTAGGTTCAGTTAATGCAAAATTAAATTTCCTCCTACACTACTTTGCTACTATAGGAAACGAAAAACGCTGAATGAGCTCAACGGGTGTGAATGCGAAGCATTTTATACTAAGTCGCGAAAATCGTACCCCCCACTTTTTTCTCAATCAACCAATCGAGGAGCAGCTTATCCCCACCATCGGCGAGTGCTTCACTAGGAACAACATAAATATCGCGCGAATTTCGTCGGAATACTCACAAGCGTAGCTCACTTTCCTTCCAAAAAATACTGTATAAAATGTTAGTTAGAACTGTAATGTTATATGCTACAGTCATTTGGTCTAGTACTTGTGATACAAATATAAACACGCTACAAATTATTCAAAATAAATTTGATTTTAACTATAAATCATTATTAACAATTATTAATTACATTTATTTATTAAACAATAAGCTGTGTTCATGTAGTAATAGACTATATCAATCTGGCAGTTTGAAAGATTCAATAAATATTTAACCTAAATCATCAAAAATATTATTTACAATAGGAAATAATTAATTTACTTAAATTAATTATTTAGTCAATTTTTCAGAGAGATAAATAGATTTTATTATATAATTTGGATAAATTTTAATCATTTTTCGATATTATAAATTTCTTCATATCTAAAATAAATCAAAATTGAGAAAAATGTATAATTTTAAAGAATATTTATTTATTGATAGAACAGTTAATTTAGGGTTTAGGGAAAACTTGACCTTGTTTATTAGACAGGATTTGTGAGAATTAAATACTAAAATTTGATTTAAATTTTGTTTATAGAATATCTAAAAGGACAATCTAACCGAAAAATTCTAGCGTGAAAATTTATACACAACCCCAAGGTGAATGACTTTTATTATTATTTTATTTATATATATTGAGTTGGTTCATATAGACATTGCAAACCGAACCTACAAAATTATTGTATTCATTATTTACCATTATTTTATTATGTTTATTCTTATTATTATAGTTGAGTTTTTAAAATTTTACAGAAATTCTTAGGCATAATCAAATTTTTACAATTACAAAAAATACATTTATAAATTAAATAATCTAAAAAAAAATTTAAGAATTACTGATTTCTAAAATGGAGTAAAATCATTATTATTTTTTATTGTATTAACTAAAAATCTAAATTGTTTCAAATGTTAGGTCAGGTTTTCCTTATTTTATTTATTATTTATCTTTATTTTATAATGTTTATTATTTTAATCATTATTGTTAATATTTTTGAATGTTATTAATTTCATGCATTTTCGGAAAAGTACGTAATTATTATTATTTTTATCATTATTATCATTAATTATTATAATTGTTATTATTATTAGTATTATTATTGATTTTTTAAAGAGAATCTCATGTTTTTTTGTAAAGTACAAAAACTTGCTGAATAATTTCTATTTTATAGGTAATAACAATTTTTATAAAAATTCAAAAGTTTTGGAAATAAAAATTTTTTTAAATTCCTATTTAAACTTTTTACTTCCATTTTTATTTTAATGAAAAAAAAGATAAAAGCATCCAACCAATTCATGAAAATTTTTTTTATTATCGTGTGCAGGCACGTGGAAATTTTTAATAGTCATATTACTTAATATTATTATCATTATCTAAATATATTTTTTTCTATTTCCTTTTAATAGAAGAAAAATTATTTTCAAAACTTTTGCTTTATTTGTAAATGTCAAAATTATTTTTTCAAAGTCATGTATAATATGAATCATCGCAATTACTCGATTGATAATAAAAAAAAGCCAAGTAATTACTAAAAAAAGCTAATATTGAATTCATCACAGGAATTAAATTATAATTTCAAAATTTTTCGGAAATTCGCAATTATATTTTTGAAGTACAAAAAAATTCTAAGAGGAATTTAATATTATTTTCAAAAATTATTTTAAATTCTTAGCAGGAATTAAATTTTTTACTTTAAAAAAATTAATACTGAATTCTTTAGAGGATTAATTGGAAAAAAATATTATTTCAATTATTTTCAAAAATAGTAAAATTGATCGATGGCTTTCAATGATTTTAACAAAAACAAATCTAATCGAATTCCACGAAAAAATTCTTTGCATGAAAATTGATTTTAAAATTAATTTCAGTATGAAATTTTACATTATATAATTAAATTTGGCAGAATTTATATACTAATAATGCAAATTTTGAAAAATAATTAAATTTTGTAAAAAACTTGAAATTAAATTATTATGAAAATTTCATTTTTTCATGGATTTTGAATTAACAATTTTATGCAACTAATTTTTTTTACAAAAAGCTTAAGGGGATTTAATTTTTAAAAAATGCAGGAATTCTTTTATTTAATTCAAAAATTAACGTATTAAACCACATAAAAATTAATATAAATTTTTTTTAACTTTTTCTAATTACTTTATTCTTTTAAAATGAAATTTTTTTCTTAACTTTGAATTGTTAAAAACTATTATTGAATATATTTTATATCTTAATCTGCAGTTCATGTCATTCTTTAAATATTTAATCAAAATTTTTATTACAACGCTAATTTTTTTGTTATCAAATTAAAATAACATGAATCTTAAAGATAAAGAATTTTTTCTAACATTTTTTTTATTTTTATTTCCATTATATTTGTTTAATACTTTTTTTTATTTATCTTTTTGCATTAAAATAGTTTATTATTTATTATTGGGACTTGGGTAATAAAATTAAATAGTAAAATTTAATATTAAAAATTATTTCAAGAACAAGTTATTTACTATTTTCAAAGATAATTTTTTTTTATTAAAATTATAAAAATATTATTTTTAAAATAGTAAAATTTAATATTAAAAATTATTTCTAGAACAACTTATTTACTATTTTCAAAGACATTGTTATCATAATTTTTGAAGATTCAATTACCTTCAAATAAATTAAATTAAAATATTTTAAAATTTACTATTTTAGAATTTTTCAGAAATCATTTTTTTATAATTAAGATTTTCGATAAAATTTGATTGATTTTTAAATATTTTTTGCAAAAAAACTTAATTATTTTGAAAAGGTTTTGTCAACATTTGAATTACTCTTTTTGTGTTTGAAAAAATTATTTAGTAAATATTTCAAAAAAGTTAATTTTACGAATTTATTTATTAATATTTTTAAAGATAATTTACCTTTTTTTAATATCTTGAAAATGAAAAACATGTTTAGTTTAAATTATTATAAAAATTGAATTTTTTGTATTTAAATAATTGAATAATTAAAATTTTATGTATGGATAATTTTCAAAAATGTAAATTTCAAGAAAAAAATGAATTTTCTGAATAAACAGAGTAATAAAATTAAAATTTTTCACAATTATTTTGATCATTTTAGAGAAAAAATCATTATAGATATATATTTAAAATTCTTCAAAAAAAAAATATTTTGTTTAAATTCTACAAAAATTTCTTCAATTATTTTTGAAAAATTACTTTTCCATATTTATAAAAAACTAATTCTTAGAATTTTTGTATTATCATTTTTTAAGATTCAATTACCTTCGAATAGAAGAAATGGAATCTTTCAAAAATTCAATATTTTACAATTTCAGAAATTATTTTTTTGTAATTAATATTCTCGGAAAATTTTGATGAATTTTTTATTATACTTTTTGAAAAAACTCAAGTATTTAAAAAAAAAATTTGTCGAAAATTTGAATTATAATCTTTCAAAAATTTTACTACAAATCTAATTTATTTTTGAAGTGATTTTACCAAATTTTAATTTTTTTGGACATTTTTTAATTTTGTATTTAATTATTGTAAAACTTTTTGTAGGTTTGAAAAAATTGTTTTGGAAATATTTCGAAAAAGTTAATTTTACGAATTTCTTTATTAAAATTTTTTTTTGAAAATATTTTACTTTTAATTAATATAGTGATAAAAAGTGATGGTTTAAAATATTACAAAAAAAATTAAATTTGTATTTAAATAATTGAATTTTCGAAGAAATTGCAAAAAATGATTAGATGATGATTTTTTTTTAATTAACACGAACGATTCTAATTTCCAAGGATGAAACTGTGAAGAAAGAGGAAAAAAGAATTTTCCTAAAAATTGCCAAACGTAACATGTGAATGATTCCTAAGGTATATCACACTTCGCGCTCTCGATTGCGCGCGCACCACAGACAAATTCGCAGAAAAAAATATAGTTCCAACTTCCAAGAACAAAAAGTAAATATTCTTACACGTTAGGAAAAAAATATAGTGGCCCTGAAAAGGGCCGATTGTTTTCCTAATTTTGAATTGATGATTATCCTCTGTCATTAATAATAATAATAAATGACTCGGCACATGACGTAATTTCCAGAATTTATTATTTACTATTCAAAACCATAAAGCGAACGTCCTCTTCGTTTCAGTGCATAGATAACGTCCATGACGGTGACTGTTTTCCTCCGGTCGTGCTCCGTATAGGTAACAGCGTCAAGAATCACATTCTCCAAAAATAATTTCAAAACACAACGTACCTCCTCGTAAACTAAATTCGAAATACGTCTCACGCCGCCACGACGTGCCAATCGACGAATTGTCGGTTTCGTTATACCGCGAATATTGTCGCGAATAACGTTACGATAACGCTTCGCTCCACCTTTACCCAATCCTTTGATTCCCTTAACTCCCTTGCCATGGCCGGTCATATTTTTGATTATAAAAAAAAACAATTTCTCTTGGTTTTCAATAAAGTAAACTTTTGATTCTCTTGCTTTTGTTGCTCACTGAAACGAGAAACGTTGAATGAGTCAAACGGTTCGCGCTATGGGTGTGATACGCAAAATATTTTTGTTCCCTCCTCTACCACCACTTTTGTGGTCACAGTGTTGCCATACACAGTATATAGATGGCAAATTGTCATGCTCTCAGAAATAGGCATTTATCTCGAATAGATTACGGAATTTTTGTAATGTAAAGTAAGGGACTAACGATAAAGACTACGTTACTAATTCTACCCCCTCATTCACACTTTTTTTTACCATTATTGCATTTATAAACAATTTTGCAGACTTTTTCAAACCCCACTCTTCCTAAATTGATAACGTATAGTTTATGGGCGAGCCGAAAAACTTAGAATTAATTATTTAAATAAAATTATGTTTCTTTTTCAATTCTATGACAGAATTTAATTATTTACAAAAAAATATTCGATTTTTGGACAAGAATTCAATTGTTTTCAACTTTTTTTTTATCATAAAAATTGTTCGAAATTAATCAATTTCTTTGAAATAGAATTTTTATTAAAATTTTTTTTTATATGTTTTCTCGGGAAGTCAATTATTCACATGAAAAATTCTTTAAAAGAATATTCAATTATATATTCAAAAATAATAAAATTAATTCAGAAATTTATTCTTTTTAAAAAATAAAATTATTTCTGAAATTCAATTATTTTGAGGCATTTTTAATAATATTATTTGAAAAAATCTATTATTTAAAAAGAAAAATTAACAATATTCGCGAAGGGTAGGAATTGAATTATTTTTAAAACTAATAAATTCCATCTTTAAAAAAGTAGAAAAAAAATTTTTGAGAAAATTCTAAGAAAATCGTTCGCCATAATTCGACGATTTTTGCCTAAATAATAAAAATCTTTTTAGAAAATCAATTATTTTCAAAAATGTAAATAAGAAAAAATAATTTTTCATAAAAATTCCATATTGTTTTAAAAAAATTTGGAAGCAAATATTTCTAAATGGCGTCTTTTTTTGCATAAATAAAAAAAATTCTCTAAACAAATTCAATTATTAAGAAAAAAGTTTAATAAAAATCTCGTCATAAACTGAATTACTTCTAAAAATTCAAACAATATTTTTATTTGAAAAGAGGATCGATAATTGAAAAATTAAATTTTTTAATTTTTAAATAAAAATTCGATTACTATTAATAATTTTTAAAAAGTTTTTCAAGAATTCAATCATTATTTAAATTCAAAAATTTGATTTTTGATTAATAGTTGGTAGAAATTATTTTAGAAATTTTTTCCTACACTTCTTTTTTAATTCTCAAAGGAATTTTTGAAAATTGATGAAAATAATTGAATTATTTAACTAAAAATTAAATTTTCAAGGAACTTTCAAAAAATTGTTTTAAATAATTGAATTTTTGAATTAGTTATAAAAGAAGCTGTAGGCAATAATAATAATAATAATAATAATAATTATTATTATTATTATTATTGATAATAATAATAATAATTATAATAATTGATTATAATAATTAGAATTGATTATAAAAATTATAATAATAATAATAAGAAAATTTAGATTAACAACAAACAAAAATTAATAAAAAAATCGTAAAATGGGATTAGTAACAATTATTTTACGTCACAATGTGTGAAAAGCGTGAGTTTTTAAAATGTGACGTCATAAAGGTTCAAATGCCCTTAAATTTGGGAAAGCTATTTAAAATAATTGAATTTTCGTTTTTAACCACAAATTTAAAAGAAAATCTAGAAAAACTATTTAATATAACTGATATTTTTAATTTAATTCTCGAATTTTTTTTCAATTTAAATAATTCAATTCTTGAATAACTTTTGAGAAATTATTAAAAACAATTGATTTTTTCTTTAAAAATAAAATTTTTTGTTCTTAAATAATTCAAACTTCTCGAAAAATTTTCGGCAAAATATTTGAAATAACTTTTTTTTTCTTCTTTTCGAATTTAATTATTAAATTTTTGTATTTAAATTATTAGAATTCTTGGAAGAAATTCGCTAATTATTAAAATCATAATTGCAATTTTAATTTAAAAAATGGAGTTTTTATTTTTAATTCAAATTTAAAAAAAAAAGTTGAAAAAATTATGCTGTATTTGAATAATATTTAATTCCCGATAATTTTTTTTTCAATTTCAAAAATTTAATTCACGAACAAAAAGTATTTCAAAATACAAAAATTTAATTGCATTGATTAAAAAAAAATTTTTTTTTTCTATTTTAGAAAATAAAAATCCTATTTTTTTGATTAAAATTTTACTTTATTGTTTTAATAATGAACGAGAATATTTTCCGAAATATACAAAATACAAAAAAAAATTAATAAAAGTTCAAAACATAAAACTTTTCAATAAAAATCCAATTATTTTTTTTTAATTTTCCAAAAGTTGTTCAATAAATTCAATTGTATTCGAATTGATAAGGAAACTTTTTTGGGGCAAAAATACAATTATTTTTTTAAAAATAATTTTACGAAAATTCTTCAAGTATTCACAATTATTTAAATTGTAGAAAAAAATTTTTTTTTCGTTAATAAAGAAATTATTTTAAATAGTTTGCCAAAAAAATCTTCGAGAAATTTGAATTATTATTTAAGATAACAAAACAATCAAGTTTTAAAATAAAAAATTAATTATTTTTAAAAATTTCTCAAGAGTTTTTCGAGAATTCAATTTAACTCAAAAAAATTTCATCGAGAATTACATTTCTTAAATACAAAAAATTCAATTACATTAAATTGAAACAAATTTTTTTGTTTTAATTTGAGTTATTTACAAATAAAAATTCAATTATAATATTTATTACATAATTTTCACAAATTTTTAAAATATTTAACTTTAATTTTAAAAAATTGAGTTTCTTAAAAAAATTCTATTCTTTTTATTAAAATTTTAATTACTTTTTTAATAAATAGAGAGAATTTTTGCCAAGAATTGAATTATTTAAATACAAAAATTAAATTTTTCGATAAAAATTCAATTATTTAAATGCAGAAAAATTTTATTTTTCAATAAAAAAAAAAGTTATTTCGAATATTTTGCCAAAAAAACAATTATTTTTAATAATTACTTAAAATTTTTTCTTCAATTTAAATTTAAAAAAAATTATCGGGAATTTAATTATTTAAATACAACATAATTTTTTAAACTTTTTTTTCAAATTTTTCATTAAAAATAAAAATAAAAATTCCACTTTTTCATTAAACTATTAATTCTGGTTTTAATAATTATAGCGAATTTTTTCTTCAAGAATTTAATTATTCAAATACAAAAATTTAATAATTAAAATCGAAAAGAAGAAAAAAAATTATTTCAAATATTTTGCCAAAAACTCTTCGAAGAAATTTGAATTATTTAAGGGCATTTGAACCATTATGACGTCACAGTTAGTACAAAGCATATGTTTTACAAATGTGACGTCATAATGGTTCAAATGTCCTTAAGAACAAAAAATTCTATTTTTAAATACAAATTCAATTGTTTTTAATAATTTTTTAAAAGTTTTTCAAGAATTTAATTCTTTAAATTGAAAAAAATTTTTTTTAAGAATTTATTTATTTAAATTTAAAAAAAAAACTTTTTAAGAATTAAATTTCAAATATCAATTATATTAAAAAAATTTTTCAAATTTTCTCTTAAATTTTTTTTTTCTATAATTATTAAAATTCAAAAATTTAATTTCTGGTTAAATGTAAATTATTTTAGAAATTTTTTCTTTAATTTTTTTCGAAAAATCAATTTTATTTATATTGAAAAGAAGCGTTTTGATAAAAATTAACTTATATTTTAATAATTTTGTCAAAAGTTGTTCGATATAATTAAAATTATTTAAAATTGAAAAAGTAACTTTTTGAAATAAATTCAAATATAATTTTTAGTAATTTTTTTTTTACTTTTTTGAGAATTTAATTATTTAAATATAAAAAAATTCAATTATTTTTCGATAAAAGTTTAATTAGATAATTGCAATAATTTATTGTCTTCTATTTATATTATTATTATTTTTATTTATATAATTATATACTAATATCACAATAAAATGTTTTTTATACAATAACAATAATAATGATAATAATAAATAATTTATTATAAATATAATTATAATAATAATAATAAAATGTTTTTTATACAATAACAATAATAATGATAATAATAAATAATTTATTATAAATATAATTATAATAATAATAATAATAAAATGAATTCCAATAAATTCAAATAATTATTTCAAAAATGTTAGAAACAAAAAATTTTCCAAACGTATTCGAGAAAATAATTGTTGGCCCTGAAAAGGGCCGATTGATATAAAAAAAAACTCTTTTCTACCGAGAAAAAGTTTCAAAAACTATTTTTCTGTATATAAATATTAAATATGGAAAAAAATAAATATCCATTTTTTCTCATAAATTTTTCTCCTCCTTCCACTTTTTTTTTAAAATTCCTTTTGCTCTCCTTTTTAGAAGAATGGATCCTTTTTCATTAAATGTATCAAAATACGCGTGCACTCATCAAATGAAATGTCAATTTTTTCCGCAATATTTTGCACAGTCATATTCTCCTGACTCTTGAGTATACTTCTGACTTGTAGAATTTTATTCATATAATCAGTAGGACTAATTTCATTCGATGTCACACTATTATTATCGGCGTTATCATTTTTGCCATCTTTATTGGAATTATTCTCATCATCGTCACAAATAATAACGACGTCGTCCTCATCGAAATCATTGACCTCAGGCGTTTTTTTAATGCGATCCAAGTGCTTTTGGAAGATTTCGAAAATTTTCTTCTGCGGCAAATGATCGTTGGGAAAGGCAACTTTTATCATTTTAAATGTTTCAATTGCTGAAAAATCATTTTCAAAACAAAATTTCACGCAAATACTTTGCTCTTTTTTCGTTAGGCTCATCATTTCTTTTTGCACACTCGTTTCTTTCTTTTTATTTATTTTTTTTTATTTCTTTCGAAGAAATTTTTAAGCGAAACTAAAGTATTTATTACACGACTTGAGATTTAATATTGAAAAGTCCAATTCGAGATTTGGAGTTCAACTGAAGGAGTTTTTATTATATTTCGAGTCTCTCTCGAGGAATATTATAATATGTTTACTAAAAGCTCGGTGTTTGTAACTAGAGAGAAACGTTGGTGCGAAGACGGGAGGGGAGGGGAGGTCCTAGTGAAATGTAAACATCTCGCAGTGTTTTTAATATTATTCTCCCTTTTGCGACGATATTTCTAATTTTCTATACCGAGTGTTTAAATTCAAACTGAATTCAAACTGAAATCTTTTCCTTTTATTTATTTTATTTATTTTATTTATTTAATCAATGTTTCAATAACTATTAAAATTCATTTTTATTAAATAAAATTATTTAATCACTGTTTCAATAACTATTAAAACCCATTTTTATTAAATAAAATTATTTAATCACTTTTTTAATATCTATTGAAACCGATTTGTTAATAAACAAATAACTAAACAAACAAAGAATTAAAATTTATTTAATCACTGTTTCAATAACTATTAAAACCGATTTGTTAAGAAACAAATAACTAAACAAACAAAACATTAAAATTAATTTATATAATTATACATATAATCTATATAAATAAATAAATTATATAAATAATAAATTATATAATTATAATTAAAATAATTATATTCATTTAGTTTCTTATTTTTTGTATATTTATAAACATAGCTTACAATTAACAAAATTATTTTACATTAATATTTAAAAATAATTTTTCCATTAATAAAATTACAGATTTTGCACTCGATAAAATTATAATTTTAAAAAAGTAGCTTTCAAAACTAAAAAATAATAAAAATATGAGTATAGTAAACAACACTAAAAATAAAATTCTAAGAAAGAAATAAAAGCAAAAAACTAAATAAAAAATAAGAAAAGTAAACAAACTTGATATAATTAATTTTAAAAAAGTAGATTCCAAACTAAAAAAACAATGATAAAAAAGAATGAAAAATTTAATTTGACGACCAAAAAAAAAAATCGTTTTAGACACTTCACATAATGGATAATTAAATTCTTGCGAACGATTTTATTAGAATTTTTTTTAAATAATTAAATTATTATAACAAGAAATTTATTCATTTTAAAAATAATTGAATAATAATAATAATAATAATAATTAATTGAACTCCCAAAAAAATAAAAATAGTTGAATTTACAAAGAAAAAAATTTGCAAATAATTAATTTCAATTAAAACAATTTATTATTTTTAAAAATAATTGAATTTCTTAAAAGAATTGGTATTAAAATATTTTGAAAATAAATGATTTTTACGGAAAATTGAATTTTTGATGAAGACTTTTATGAAAAAATTTTGAAAATAATTGAATTTGACAAAGAATTTTACAAAAAAACTTTAAAACTCAACTTGAAAATTCTTTAATTTGGAAAATTTATTTCATTTGGAAAAGTTAATTCAGGAAAAGGAATTAATTAGGAAAAACTTATTTCTTTTGGAAAAGTTAATAAAGAAAAATTGTTTTATTGGGATAAGTCAGTAAGGGGAAAATTATGAAAATTGGAAAAAGTAACTTGAAAATTTTTTAATTAATTTAATTTTTCAATGAAAAATTATAAAAATGATGAAAATTATAAAAAGATAAAAAATTAACTTGAAAATTCTTTAATTGATTTAATTTTTTAAAGGAATTTTAATTTAAATATTTTTAAAATAATTGATTTTCACGGAAAATTGAAGTTTTTATGCAAATTTTTTTTTCAAATTTTTGAAAATAATTGAATTTTACACTGATTTTTCAAATTTTTAGAAAGTAATTGAATTTTTTGAAGATTTTTGAAAATAAATGAATTTTTAATAAGAATTTTTATTGTTCGGAAAAAATAATTTAATTTCTATATGAAGAGTTCAATTATTTTTCTTGTAATTGAATTTTTAATTAAAATTAATAGAATTTTTTGGGAAATAATTCTGTTTCTGGCGAGAATTTTATTAAATTTTTTGCAATTTATTGTATTTTTCAGAATAATTTTCTTATTTATGCAAAAAAAATTGAAATTACAGAAAATTGCTTCAAAATTTTATAAAATAATTGAATTTTTATGAAAATTTTTTATTCATATTTTCGAAAATAATTTATTTTCTAAAAAGAAATTTATTATTTTTAAAAATAATGAAATTCTTGTGCAACGAATATTGTTTAAGAAAATAATTAAATTATTGACAAAGAATTTTATAAAAAGTGCCTCAAAATAATTGAATTTTGGTAATAATTTTGTTATTTATCTTAAATAATTGAATTCTTTAGAATAATTATTTATGTAAATAGTTGAATTACTGAGAAAAAATTTATTAAAATCCAAAAAATTAATTGATTTATTTTCAAAAAGAATTGAATTAAAATTATATTTAAAATAATTGATTTCTTTCCAACAATTTTATTGAAATATTTGAAAACAATTGAATTCCTGTTTAAAAAAATCTAACATTTTTGTAAATACATTGAATAATTCTTTCACTGAATTGAAAAATAACATTTTTGTAAATTTTTCATTTTTCGAGGAATTGAAAATAATTTTTTAAGATTAATTACATGTTTTTTGGTAACTTGTGTATTAAAAATAATTGAAATCCTATTATGAACCTATTAATTATCCTATTATTATTATTATTTATTATTAATGAAAATAATTGAACAGTTGCTGATAATTTTATTAAAAGTTTCAAAAGTAATTGAATTCTTGAAAAAAAATTATTATTCTTGAAAATAATTGAATTTTTTGATGAATTAATTTTAAATTTCGATGAGTTTTGTTATTCATGAAAATAATTAAATTCTTAATTATATCAAACATTTTTTTTTAAACAATTGAATTTCCACGAAAAATATTAATTGTGAAAATAATTGAATTTTAGAACAAATTTTATTAAAACTCTATAAAATAATTAAATTTTCGGGAATAATTTAGTTATTTATCGCGACTCAATTGAATTTTTTCAAAGAATTATATTTTGGGAAAAAATAATAATATTAATTAATTTAAAATAGTTTTGAAAAATTATTGAAAAAAATGTGAGAAAAGAATATTGTTTACGTAATTATTGAAAAACCGATTTATATTTTTTTTGTCGATTCCAGAAAAGAATATTTGTCATAATTACGATTGCGAAATTGTTAATTTGAAAAAAATGCTAAATTAAATAAAATTAGAATAAAATTAGAATAAAATTAGAATAAAATTTGAATAAAATTAAAAAAATCAATTCATCATTTTTGACGTTTCTATATACAAAGTCAACATTTAATTTCTAGCACGTAAAGTGCATTTATAATTAACAATCATCTTGCAAAAGTGGATACGAATTTTTATTATTCTCTATATTCATTATGTTGTTATATATGTAGCAGATATTATATCACGTGAAAAACATTTTCTTCGTGTTCATGAAGTAATAATTTATATATTTGCAGCGTAAATTTATCTATGATTTCAGTTTTCTTCTACTCATCGTACGAGAAACAAGATGTAATATTTTTTTTTATTTCTGTAATTGTTATTACTTGTCGATAAAATAATCGAAAATAAAAAAGTGTACGAAAAATAAAGAAATAAAATTGAAATACTAAATTAAAAAATAAAGAAGTGAACGAAGAATAAGGAAATAAAATTATTGAAAAACTAAATAAAAGCAGAAAAGTGGAAAAGAAAAAAAAGGAAATCGAAAAAACAAAGTAAAATAAAAAAAGTAAATAAAATTTGCAAAATAAAATAAGAAAACATTATAAAAAAGGAACGAAAGTAAACAAAAAGATAAATAACAGAGGAAACGTAAATAAAGAAAATAAAGAAACAGAATTAAAAAAGTAAATAAAAATAAGAAACGTAAATAACACGAAAACAATAAATTTCTAAGAAAGAAATAAAAACAAAAAAAAAAGAATTAAATAAGAAACGTAAATAAAAAACACAGAAATAGAATCAAAAAAGTAAATAAAATAAGAAACGTAAATAAAAAATAAAGAAACCGAATCAAAAGTAAAGAAACAAAATCAAAAAAGTAAATAAAATAAGAAACGTAAATAAAAAATAAAGAAACAGAATCAAAAAAGTAAATAAAATAAGAAACGTAAATAAAAAATAAACAAACAAAATCAAAAAAGTTAATAAAATAAGAAACGTAAGTAAAAAATAAAGAAACAGAATTAGAAAAGAAAATATAAACAAGAAACGTAAACAACACGAAAAAAATAAAATTTTAAGAAAGAAATAAAAACAAAAACCTAAATAAAAGAAGAAACGTAAATAAAAAAGTGAAGAAACAAAATTAAAAACGTAAATAAAAGCGAGAAACCTAAACAACACTAAAAAAATAAAATTCTAAGAAAGAAATAAAAACAAAAACCTAATAAAAGAAAAAACCTAAATAAAAAAGTAAAGAAACAGAATCAATAATGTAAATAAAAACTAGGAACTCAAACAACACTAAAAAAATAAATTTCTAAGAAAGAAATAAAAACAAGAAACGTAAACACTAAAAAATAAAATTCTAAGAAAGAAATAAAAACAAGAAACGTAAACACTGAAAAATAAATTTCTACGAAAGAAATAAAAACAAAAAAAAAGTAAACAACACTAAAAAATAAAATTCTAAGACATAAATTCAAAGAAAGAAGAAAAGAAAAAGAAAAAAAAATGGCAATTTTATCAAACCTGTGCATATCGACAGTAATCCTGTTATTAACGACAATTCTCACAGCCTACATCTACATGACGAGAAAATTTAAACACTGGCGAAAAAAGGGTGTCATTGAAATGGAACCGCGAGCATTTGTGGGAAATTTTGGCAAATGTTTCTTAATGAAAATATCGCCGGGACAGTATTTTAAGAAAATTTACGACTACGGCAAAGGCCTGCCGTACATTGGAATCTATTTATTCGATCGTCCAACGTTAATTCTACGCGATCCAGAATTGATAAAACGTATTTTAATCAAGGATTTCAATTATTTCTCCGATCGCTATTCGCGCGCTGCAATTACTGATCGACTTGGCAATTCAAATTTGTTTATGATCAAGAATCCCGATTGGAAATTGGTGAGATCAAAATTAACGCCAATTTTCACGTCGGGACGCTTGAAAAATATGTTTGTCCTCATGGAGGAAGTTGGGAAGGATCTTGACACATTTTTGGAGTCCCAATTAACCCAAGGTGAGGTTTTCTTTCCCCCTTAAATGGGAAACGAATAAAATTCTCAACTTTTATTATTTTCAAAGCAAAAATTTACAATGCCAGAAACTAATTGAAAACTTATTGAAAATTTTTACTATTTTTCGAATTCGATAATTTTCATAAATAAAAATTAAATATTCTTCTTTAAATTAATTTTTCAAATACAATCAATTTTCCTAATTAATTCATTTTTTCATACTAACTTTTCCAAATGAAATCTATTTTCTTAATTAAAAAAATTTCCAAGTAAATTTTTTCTAATTAAAAAATGTTCTTTAATTTTTCCAATTAAAAATTTTCTTAATTTTTTCCAATTAACTTTTCAAAATGAAATAATTATTCTTAATTAAAGAGTTTTCAAGTTAATTTTTTAAATTTTCATAATTCTTCCTTATTAACTTTTCCAAAAGAAATCAATTTTTCCTAATTAATTATTTTTTCTGATTTAACTTTTCCAAATAAAATAATTTTCCCTAATTAAAGAATTTTTAAGATAATTTTAAAAAAATTTCATAATTTTCCTAATTAACTTTTACAAATAAAAAAACATGAAATAACATCAATTTTCATAATTAAAGAATTTTCCAGTTGAAAATACAATTACTTGTAAATTTAATTATTTTTGCATTAATAACAAAATTCTTCTGAAAAATTCAATATTAAAAAATAATTAATACAATTCTCTTCAGAAACTGAATTATTTCCAAAAAATTCTATTAACTTTTGATTAAATATTCAATATTACTTAAAAAATAATTAAACTTTTCATATAGAAATTCAATTACTTTTTCCAAACAATAAAAATTATTATTGAAAATTCATTTATTTTCAAAAATATTCAAAACATTCTTCAAAAAAATTCAATTGCTTTCTAAAAATTTGAAAAATCAGTGAAAATTCAATTATTTTCAAAAATTTGAAATAAAATTCTTATAGCCAAAAATTCAATTTTCCGTGAAAATCAATTATTTTAAAAATATTTCAATACAAATTCCTTTAAAAAATTAAATGAATAGAACAATTTTAAAGTCAATTTAAAAAATTTTTATAATTTTCATCATTTTTATAATTTTTCTTTAAAAAATTAAATTAATTAAAAAATGTTCAAGTTAATTTTTAAAATTTTCATAATTTTTCTTTAAAAAATTAAATTAAATAAAAAAATGTTCAAGTTAATTTTTTAAATATTCATAATTTTCATGATTTTCATAATTTTTCTTTAAAAAATTAAATTAATTAAAAAATGTTCAAGTTAATTTTTAAAATTTTTATAATTGTCCATTATTAACTTTTCTCAATAAAACAATTTTTCCTTATTAACTTTTCCAAAAGAAATAACTTTTTCCTGAATTAACTTTTCCAAGTTAAAGAATTGTTAAGATAAATTTACAAAATTTTCATAATTTTCTTAATTAACCTTCCCAAATAACATCAATTTTCCTAATTAAAAATTTTTCAAGTTGATTTTTCGAAATTTTTTCTAAAATAATTTTCCAAAAAATTATTCTTTGTAAAATTCAATTATTTTCAAAAATTTTGAATAAAAGCTTTCATCAAAAATTCAATTTTGCGTGAAAATCAATTAGTTTAAAAATATTTTAATACAAATTCCTTTAAAAAATGCAATTATTTGAAAATTTTCTTTTTTCTAAATTCAACTATTTTTTTATTTTTTGGTGAATTTAATTAATTATTATTATTATTATCAATATTATTATTATTATTATTACTATTATTATTCTTATTATTGTAATGATAAAATTTAACAATTATTTTAAGATAATCGTTAGCTATAAGTGGAAAAAATAAACATTATGATAATAAGTATATTATATAAAACATGAATCAGTATAATAATAATAATATTTCGACACAAGTTTATTATCATTAAAAAAATGTAAATTTTATTTTTTCTGGACGTTTGGAAAATGAAAGCTTTATTTATTTAGAAATATTGAAAATGTTTAAAATCTATTTCACTAATATGCAATTCATCGCTTATCATTAATGTTCAAGATAGCAGAAGTTGAACTATATGCATATTGAAAGTCAATATCAATTCTTGAAAATAAAAATCATAATTAATTCTACTAATATTTCCTCTTATTTCGACCCCATTTTTTGTTGGCTATTTTATAACCTATTTTAAATATTTTTTTAACTCTTATTTTTCAGAAAAAAAAATTGAAATTTTGTATTTTTACAAATTTCAATATCTTAAGGTCATTTTTGAATAATTGAGAATCCCTATCAAAGAAACGGTTTTTAACTTTTTTAAGCTGAAAATCATTGTCCTGTAAGTTAATAATTAGAATGTTTTCAATCCCAATTTTTGAATTTTTTGAGAAACATTTTGATACTATCCTTATAGAAATGCAAAATGTTTTCAAAAAAATTTAAATTTTAAATCCTTTTTTTATTTAGAGGTCGAGAATTTTAAGCTTAAAAAAGTTATAACCGGTTTTTTGATAGGGGACCCTCAATCGCAGCTTTAGAACAAATGCTTTGTACAAACATTTTATTTCGATGTTGTTAATAATATTACTACTAATATAAGATAAAAAAAGTTTAAATTCTTAAAAATTGTTTCGACAGACAAAACATGTACCTTGGAAATGAAGGAAATTTGCGCAAAATTCACCACCGACATGATTGGTACAACGGCCTATGGCTTAAAAGTGAACTGCCTCAACAATCCCGATGCTGAATTTCGTAAATGTGGAAAAGAAATATTCACCTTCAATCTGAGGCGTGCAATTGAATTCACAGTAATGTTATTCATGCCCGATTTAATTGATGTCTTTGGTTTTCAATTATTCGCGAAGGAAAGTTCAAAATTCTTGAGGAATGTCTTTTGGGATATTATTAACGAGCGCATTAAATCTGGTAAGAAGAGAAATGATCTTGTTGATCTTCTTGTTGAATTGAAACAAAGTCAGGAGAATGAGAATGCATCACTTGATAAAAATACATTTAGTGAGTATAAATTCCATTTAATTGAAGAATCCACTTTAACAACATTTCAAAAAAAAAACCTTCTCATGTGATGGGACTCTTAATTTTGGAAAATAAATCTCAAAACTTAAGAATTGTCCGAACGTTTTCGTTGTATTGGGCTTAATTTTTAAAGGATCTCGAACGTTAAAGATTATTTATCATTTAAGTATTTTTTCTTTAAACACTTGTTATGTCATCGTAACGTATTTTTCAATATTAATAATAATTATAATAATAATAACAAGATAGTAATAAAAATAACAACAATAATAGTTAATAATAACAAGATAATAACAATTTGTAGCAATAAATATTAATAATTAATTATAACAATAATATCAAAATAATAATAAATAATTGTAACATTATTAACAAAATAATAATTATTAATAACAAGTTATAATAATGTAAGCAATAATAACAAATTGTAATAACTATATATAATTAACAAACAACATAAAAATATAATATTAAATTGTAAAAACATATGACTAAGAAGTTGTGAGCACGTGCGACCTAGAAACTGAGTCAGCGCAAGTGTTTCTCTAACAATAGGTTTCTCAAACACATGGCAAATGGCATCGAAATTCAAAATACATGGCAAATGGCATCGAAGTTCCAAATACATGGCAAATGGCATCGAAGTTCCAAATACATGGCAAATGGCAGTTACGTTTGGATATAAAAAGAGCCAGACTATCAAACGATCTTCAGTCTTAAAAATGTAGTCAACAGAAGAAGTTACCAAATGGCAGTCTTAAAAATGTAATCGTCAGTAGTTGTCACCTGGACTACAGTCTTAATCTTTTAATCATAACAAGTGGTTCTCTTCGTGATAGTGCTCTCAACCACAGTATAGTAGTTGTCCTGATCTTTACGTGAATTTCTAAATTCAGTGAATCTTGAAGTCAAATTTGGTGTTTAGAAATATCGTTCGAGTTTTGACAAAAGCTGAAAAGGATGCCAAAAATTTGGAACAATTTTTTATTTGATCCAAATTTTTGGTATCAATTCGTTGCAATTTGATCCAAACTTTTGGTATCAATTCGTTGCAATTTAATCCAATCCTTTGGTATCAGTTCGTTGCAATTTGATCAAATCTTTTGGTATCAGTTCGTTGCAATTTGTTCCAAATTGGTCTCAATTCGATGCAACTTGACACTTTAAGTAGTAGTTAACAGTAAAAGCAACATAAACTGAATTTTAGTTTGGTTCTTTGAATGGAAAAAAGACTTGAGTTTAAAATTTAATTTCCAAAATTAAGAGGGTATCAGTTTTATAGTAGCTTATATTAACAATATTTTGATACTAAACCTAGAAAATTTTTACAATATACAGAATTCGATGGTGATAACTTAGTTGCACAAGCTGCTGTCTTTTTTACCGGAGGATTTGAGACCTCGTCGACAACAATGTCATTTGCATTATATGAATTGGCTGTTAATACTGAAGTGCAAAATAAATTGAGATTCGAAATCGAAGAAGCACTACAGGAAAATGATGGAAAAATAACATACGATATGGTAATAAGGTTTTTGTTAAAAATTTTCCCTTTGAATCTTTAAAGATATTTTAAAGTCTTTAAAGAACCTAAGGCTTATTAAGATTGAGTTCGAAAATATTTCAGGTGACGACCCTACCATATTTGGATATGGTACTATCGGAAACAATGCGTTTGTATCCAGTTCTACCATATCTCGACAGAGTTGCATTGAAGGATTATAAAATACCGGAGACGAATTTGGAAATTGAGAAGGGAACGGTAATGATTGTACCAATGCTTGGACTACATTATGATGAACAATACTTTTCCCATCCGAATGTTTATGATCCTGAACGATTTTCGGAGGAGAATAAAAAATCTATAACACCCTGTGTCTACATGCCGTTTGGCGAAGGACCTCACATTTGTATTGGTAATAATCAACATCATTCAAAATTTTACTAATAGTTAAAGTACAAATGTTTTGTCTCGCATTTTGTTTATCACGCGAGTAAAAAAAGAAAGGTAATTAATTTGTAGGCTTCCTGTTGTGTCATGAAATTTAACATTTATTAAAATGTTGAGAAGTAAAGGGATTAATTATATATATAAGATAGAGAAGTGATTAGTTTTTAAGACAAAGGTTGCGTACAGTGACTATACTTAAAACATTTCAAAAATTTACTTAACGTTCTGAGTTTGGGGAAGTGCAAATAATTTTTTGTGGGAAATTAGCTATTTTAATTTGTTCCAAAAACGAATTATTAAAATATTAATTTTAACCTACTTTTCCATTCTTTAGGTCAACGTCTTGGACTATTGCAATCAAAATTAGGAATTGTTCATATCCTTTCAAAATATGAAGTCTCAGTCAATAAGAAGACACCGATTCCAGTAAAATTAGATCCAAAGGCATTTTTAACATCGTCAATAGGTGGCATTTATCTCGATTTAAAGAAAATTTAACAATGCTAATATGTAGAAGAAACATTAAATATTATTATATTCCCAAAAATTGCTCTCAATACTTTTTATTCCCCCTCACTTTTTTCTAATTTTCATCAAAAATATTTACTTCTTTCTTATCATACTGCCCACAATAAATTCAATTCCTGTGCAACGAATTTTTATATCATTCATCAAAGAATTTACATATTTAGAAAAATAACAGGGTGTCTAGCGATTCGACAATTAGAAATAATTCTCCCGGATTTTTTTTAGTAATTTTTCCGAATAATCTGAAGCCAAAACTTGTATAGTTTTGCTTATAGTGTAGTTTTTTTAAATCAATACACAAAGGTTTTAAAAACATATAATTAAATGTTTATTAATAACATTACTTCTGTGTATTTAAATATTAATTTTTATTAAATACCAATGATTAAAGTTATATCATAATTTCTAAAAACATGACATAGAATATTAAAATTGTGCTAAATATATAATTTTAATGTATCACGTGTATTAAAATTATGTTTGCGGTTTTAAGCATAAAATTTTTACGAAGATTTTTACTAAACAAATTTTAAATAACTAAACTCTGTTTGGAAATTTTATGAAAATAGTAGAAATTGAAAATCATTAAATTGCGAAAAGTTTATAAAAATTAATTAATTTTACCAGGAATTCCTATATATTACAATTTTTCACAATAATTTAAATATTCCAAATAATAATACTATTTATAAAAATTCATCTTGTAAGTTTGTAAAAATAATTTGATTTTACCAAGAATTTCTATTAAAATTTTTCACAGTAATTGAATTATTCCAAATAATATTATTATTTATAAAAAAATAATTGAATTCTTGACACAAAACTTTCATAAAAATTTTCAAATAATTGAATTCAAGTAAAAAAATTGATTATTTATCAAAATAATGGAATTTTTTTTAGAGGAATTTGTATTCAAATATTTTTAAAAAATGATTTTCTCGGGAAATTGAATTTTTTTCCAAAAATTTTATTCAAATTTTTGAAAATAATTGAATTTTACAAAGATTTTTTCAAATTTTTAAAAAGTAACTTATTGAATTTTTTGAAGATTATAAAAACCGAATTCCTAATAAGAATTTTTTTCGTTCGTAAAAATAATAGAATTTCTATACGAAGAATTTAATTATTTTTCAAGTAATTGAATTTTGAATAAAAATTATTAGAATTTTTGGAAATAATTCAGTTTCTAGCGAGAATTTTATTAAAATTTTTGTAATTTAATTTTTGAAAGGAATTTTCTAATTTAAGGAAAACATAATTGAATTTACAAATAATTGCTTGTAAAAAACAATTGAATTTTTACGAAAATTTTTTTTATTCACAATTTAAAAAATAATTGAATTTTTAAACAGAATTTCATTATTTATTCAAATAATTGTATTCTTAAAAACAATTTTATTAGAATTTTTTTAAATAATTGAATTGATAAGTTGAAATTTTATACTTTTTAAAAAAATTTGAATTCTTGGCCGACGAATATTTTTATTTCTAAAAAAAATTCAATTTTGTAAAGAATTTTATTGAAAATGCCTCGAAATAATTGAATTTTCGGGAATAATTTGGTTACTTATATTTAATAATTAAATTCTTTCGAAAAATTTTCAAAAAAATATTTATTTGAAATGATTCATTTTTTCAAGCAATTTTTATTATAATTTTTAAGAATAATTACATTTTTCAAGTGCAATTCTTGAAAATTTTTATTTTAAAAAAACTGAATAAATCCTGAGAAGAAATTAATTATTTATCAAAATAATTGAATTTATGAAAATAATTTTTTTGAACTTTTTTACTTAGAAAAATAATTGAATTATTTTAAAATGGAATTTCACTAAAACTGAATTAAAAAGTAATTTAATTCTTGGGAAAAATTGTATTGAAATTGTTAAAAATAATTAAATTCCTTATATGAATTTTTTGAATTTAAAAAAATAATTAAAATTAAAATTTTTCGATGAGTTTTATTATTTATAACAAATAATTTTATTGTAGCAAAAAATTTTATTAGCAAGTTTTAAAAAAATTGAATTTCTTTAGAAAATTTTCTTTTTTTAGAAAATAATTCATTGAATTTTGAAAGAATATTTTATTTTAAAAAATGTTTGAAAAGAATTTTAATTTCAAAATAATTCCATTTTTCAATTAATTGATTAAAAATAGTCTTAGAAAATAATTGAAATGTTGCTAAAAATGTTATTGAAACTTTTAAAAATAAATGAATTTCGGAGAAGAATTTTATTTCCTTTTTGAAAAAGAAAATTAATACTAATTTTAGTATAGTTTAAATTATTACAAGAAGTTAATTGTGAAGAAATATATAAATATAATATGTAATGTAAATATAATGAAATATATTATAATTGTAAAAAGATTGTATAAAAAAGTAAATTAAAACAATGGTTGCAAAAGGTACTTTAAAATCCTGCCGTTGAGCTAACCTTGCAAACAAAATCTTCCTATCTCTCTATTCGCAATTGTTTCCGCTTGACAGACTGTAAACTCACTCTAGAAGGCATTGCTAAAAAAAATTGAAGAGAGTGACAATAATTCCACCTGCAATGAGACTCCAAAGAGGAATGAACAAAGCTCCGAGAACGCGCCGTATTTACGTCCCACGCCGGCCGTGAGCAAGAGAGAGGGAGCCGGTCTCTGATTGGCCGGCGCGGCCAGTGAGAACGCCCGCCAATCGGAATCGCGCTCGCTCGGAAACGCTGGCCACGTAAATACCGCGACTCAACAATTCTCTCGTCACTCTCTCCATTCGTATCGCGCAAGAATCTTCGTAATTTAAAATTCGCTTCTTCGCAAAATTTCCAAATAATTGTGATAAGAAAATAATTCATCCATCTCTATATACGAAAATAGAAAATGTCCGGAAGCGGTAAAGAGAAGGAAAAATTAATCATAGAGTTCTACCGAACATTCAAGCATTTTACCTACCAAAAAAAAACCGAAAAGAAGGCTTAAATTATTTACCCCCCTTTTATTTTTTTGTCATGATAAATCCGCCCTTTTCAGAGTCAACAATTATTTTCCACACATGCGGTAATTCATAATCGATACATTGCAATTTTCTTAGAAAAGAACTTTATTTTGATCCGCGAGAATAAGGCTCGAAACTTTGTAACGTAAAAGTTTCTAGACCTAGGAAATTTTGAACTGACCGAAGGGTAAAAGAAAATATTGACAGTCGGTAAGTTATCGACAGTTGATAACTACGCCATCTGTCTAGAATTTTTTTTCCTTCATTGTTTTCCGGCTCAGCTGAAAATTCATAAATTTTGAGGTTAAGATTAAAAAACTAAAAATAAACTCGTTCAAAAAAAAAAAATGTTATAATAGTCGGGAAAATTGAAAAAAATGGACATTTTTCGTTATCGTAAATTTTTCATTTATATTCTGACATTTCTGGCGTACGCCTGGTCCGGTTATGGAGCTGGACTTTTGTCAAATTTACGTGACGCTGTACTGGCGACGGAATCGATATTTGAGGATTTTTTCGAAAATGCCATAACAGTGGCACGGAAAATCAAAGATATTCACGAGGTGTTCGACGCGGCTGTCGAGGAAACGTGTGTCTTTCAATGTCCAACAGGTATTTTCATCTACTAATTTTCCTTTTTCTCCAAATTGAAAATAAACGTTAAATTTAACTTTCACTTTAAACTTAAAGCTTCAAATCCTTCAAATTTTCAACTATAACCTAAAAAACTTCCGTTTCTCTCTCTCTCTCTTCGAAAAACAACACGGCATGAAAATAATGTAAATATTTCAAAGTGGTAATTTAACTAAAACTAAAAGTTACTTTCTGTTTAAAAAATCTTAGAAAAAAATAATTATATAATTATCCTTTAATATTTTAGTAAAATATACTTGTATTTAGAATATAAATAGTAAAATAGTAATAAAAAAAAAAAATAAACAAACGTGGTGCGTTCACAAGGTTCGAGGGGAAAAATGTTTTTGTCCTACATGCGCGATAAACTCGACTTTCCGTGCATGTATAGCGGGCGGAAAAGAAGGTTTTCCCGCCCGACAACCAACAGCGGGCGGAAAAGAAGCTTTTCCCGCCCGACTGCCAATAGCGGGCGGAAAAGAAGCTTTTCCCGCCCGCTTCCATGGCCTTAGCGGGCGGAAAAACGACTTTTCCGCCCGCTTCTTTATCAGTATTAAATAAATACTACTAATTATTATATTATTAATTTCTATTACTTATTCTGTTGTAATTTTATCACGTCACTATTTAATGTGTTTTTATTAAGATTACTATTATTATTATTTGTAATTAAAATGTTTAATATTACGATATATTATTTAACTTATTACAAAATTAGTATTTTATCGGTGTTTCAGAAGATATAAAGTTTTTAAGTAAAATTTTATTATACAATTTATCAAAAATATTCGGATCCGTCTTAAGCTTAATAAAAATAATTCATACAAATTCAATAATAAGTACATATTCATTTTTGAATTTACAGATTCGTCTTGTTTATCGCGCAATTGGACAAAAAATATCGTGTGCAACTCGGGCGGAAATGTCAATTCTGACCTCGTACGATTGCCGCCCTCGCTTCGCTCGTGCGGCAAATTTCGAACTCGGTCAGGAATTGACAACTTTCCGCCCTTGCCACACAATATACTATTAAAGAGCAACACGTGAGTTTCTGATTGGCTGTTGCATATTTTTCTTGACCAATCGCATCACGCACATGCGGTTTTTTTTTTGCCAAGTTCAAAATGTTGCGACGTAAACAAAACTTATTGGCAATCACCTAAGAATTTTCTTTTGGAATTTTCGCAGGAATTTCTCCAGTGCCGGACAAAAATCACGTTCCAAAAAGTGATGGTTGCGGATCATTGGGAATAGAAGTGAGTTAAAAAAAAAAAACTGGAATTGTAATTAACCTAGTTATTCGCGCGTAGAGAGAAAAACCAACCTACAGGGGCGGCAGTGACGATTTTTTTCTTTTTTAATTTTTTTAATAGGGGAATTTTACTTACAATACGTTTCTTTAGAATTTTCTTTCGTAAAATCGAATCTTGTTATTAATTCCAATTGAAAAAGACAATTAATATTTATTAATTAATTTCTTTTCTAATTTTAAATTTGATTTTTAAAAAAATTGACTAAATAATAAAATAGAACATTAATTTTTTCTTTCCAGTTTAAGATTTTAATAAAATTCTTCCGGACAATTCAATTATTCACATAAATATAATTTTTCGAAAAAATAAAATTGCAAAGGATAAATAACAAAATGATTTCCAAAAATTTAATTATTTTCAAGCATTTAAAAAAAATTCTTCCAAAATTCGATTATAATAAGAAAAAAGTAAAAAAATAGAAACAAAAAAAGATAGAAAGGAAAAATAGAAAAAATAGAAAAAAAATAGAAATTGTGAAAAAATAGAAAAAAATAAGAAACTTTCCAAAGAAATTCAATTTTTTCAAACTTGTTAATAAATTTTTTCGATATACAATTAAATTATTTGTTATAAATAATTATAAAATAGTATTGAAAAAATTATTATTCAGCAAATTTTTTTTCAATTCTTCACAACATTTCGAATACTTTCACTAATAATAACATTTTTCTGCAAAATTCAATTAAAAAAAAATTGTTTTACAAAATTCTAAGCAAAGAATTTAATTATTTTCTTCAATAATAAAACTCATCGGAGAATTTTATTTTTTTAAATTAAAAAAATTCATAAAAGGAATTTTATTATTTTTATCAATTTCAGTAAAATTCTTGCCAAGAATTCAATTATTTTTCACAATTTCAATAAAATGTTTCCCAAGAATTAAATGACTTTTCAATTCAGTTTTAGTAAAATTCCATTTTAAAATAATTCAATTATTTTTTTAAGTAAAAAAATTTTTCAAAAAAATTATTTTCCTAAATTCAATTATTTTTATAAATAATCAAAATTTTACTAATTAATTTAATTATTTTCCTAAATAATTAATTTCTTCTCAGGATTTGTTCAGTTTTTTTTTAATAAAATTTTTCAAGAATTGCACTTGAAAAATGTGAATGCTTGTAAATTCTTCGAAAGAATTCAATTATTAAAAATAAATATCGAAATTATTCCCGAAAATTCAATTATTTTGAGGCATTTTTAATAAAATTCTTTACAAAATTGAATTTTTTTAGAAATAAAAATATTCGTCGGCCAAGAATTCAAATTTTTTTAAAAAGTATTAAATTTCAACTTATCAATTCAATTATTTTAAAAAATTCTAATAAAATTGTTCCTGAGAATACAATTTTTTGAATACCTAAATAATAAAATTCTGTTTAGAAATTCAATTATTTTCAAAATTGTGAATAAAAAATTTTCCAAAAAATTCAATTGTTTTATAAACATTTGAAGCAATTTTTTAGAAATTGAATTATTTTTTCAAAAATAAGAAAATTCTTCTCAAAAATTCAATTGCAAAAATTTTAATAAAATTCTCGTCTAAAACTGAATTATTTCCAAAAATTCTAATAATTTTTATTGAAAAAATATAGAAATTCAATTTTTTTTCCGAACGATAAAAATTCTTATTATGAATTCATTTATTTTCAAAAAGCTTCAAAAAATTCTTCCAAGAAATTCAATTACTTTCTAAAAATTTAAAAACTAATTGTAGAATTCAGTTATTTTCAAAAATTTGAATAAAATTCTTCGCCAAAAATTCAATTTCCCGAGAAAATCATTTTTTTAAAATATTTGAATACAAATTCCTCTGAAAAATCTTCAATTATTTTTATAAATAATAATTTTTTGTTACTTGAATTCAATTATTGGAAAATTTTGATAAAAGTTTCGTGTCAAGTATTCAATTAATTTTTTAAATAATAAAATTCTTTTTCGCAGTATAACTAAATTATTTTCGAAAACTTTAATATTCTTGAGAAAAAATTTCTACCGAATTTTAACAATTTGAAAATTTTAATAAAAGTTTCGTTTCAAGTATTCAATTAATTTTTGTAAATAATAAAATTATTTGCGCAGTAACTAAATTATTGGCGAAAATTTTAATATTTTTCAGAAATACCTATTATTATTATAATTATTATCAGGAATTTTTCAAAAATTTATCGCCGAAACTTATGTCGATAAATATGAAAATTGTTTCCGAAAATTAAATTATTTTAAGGCTTTTTGTAAAATTCTTTGGAAAATTCAACTATTTTAAGTCTTTTAATAAAATTCATTGGAAAATTCAATTATTTTAAGGCTTTTAATAATTTTTTTTTAGAAAATTCAATTTTTTTAAGGAAAAAACAATATTTGTCGGACAAGAATTCAATTATTTTTAAAAGAAATAATTTTTTTTTGGAAAATTCAATTATTGTAAAAATTCTAATGAAATAAAAAAAAATTCAAAAACAAAAATAAATCAAATTCGTAAAAATTCAATTATTTTCATAAAAATAGTACAATGCTTTTTGTCATTTTTTTAGTTTGAAAGGTTTTTTTTTTACTTTTTGAAAATTAATCGTCGATTGCAAAGTCGTAGGAAAAAAATACGTAAAAAGAAAAAAGAAAAAAATTGTGAGTTAAAAAAATTTTAATAAAAAAAAATAGAAAGAAGAAATAGAAAAAAGTAAAAATAGAGAAAAAAAGAAAGAAAATAGAAAGAAAAACTAGAGAAAATTACAAAAAGATAAAGAAATGATAAAATAAAGATGAAGTGAAAAAAATTAATTTTCTTTTTGTAAATTTATAACTTAAAGTAAAAAAAATAGAAAAAAAGAAAGAAAATAGAAATAGAAAAAAAAGAGAAAGAAAAAATAGAAAAAAGTAAAAACATAGAAAGGAAAAATAGAAGAAAATAGGAAAAATAGAAAAGAATAAAAAAATAGAAATAATTAAAAAATGGAGAAAAGTTCAAAAAGATAAAGAAAAGAAAAAATAAAAATGAAGTGAAAAAAATTAATTTCTCTTTTTGTAAATTTATAACTTTTTAAAGTACAAAAATAGAAGAAAAGAAAGAAAATAGAAATAGAAAAAATAGAAAAAATAAAAAATAGATAGAAAAAATACAAAAAAGAAAAATAGAAAAAAGTAAATGCATAGAAAGGAAAAATAAAAAAAAAATTTTTAAATAGAAAAAAATAGAAAAAAATAGAAAAGAAATAGAAATAATTAAAGAATAGAAAGAATAAAAGAAATAATTAAAAAAAAGAGAAAAGTACAAAATGATAAAGAAATGAAAAAATAAAAATGAAGTGAAAAAAAGATTAATTTCTTGTTTCGTAAATTTTTTTGCAGATCAATCAAGAATATCTTCCGCTGGCGGAAATGACAAAATGCTGCGATTCACACGACATTTGCTACGACACGTGCAATTTGGACAAGGAAAAATGCGACTTAGACTTTAAGCGTTGTTTATACAAATATTGCGACGGCTATGAGTCAACTGGCGTGTCGTTTGTGAATGCATGTAAAGCGGCGGCGAAAATGCTTTACACCGGAACAACAACGCTCGGCTGTAAAAGTTACATGGATGCGCAAAAAAATGCCTGCTACTGCGGCGACGACACCAAATGGAGCAGAAATTCGAGAAAAAAACCAAAGCGAGCCACACACTCTGGTGGCGAATTATAAAAAAAAGAAAAAGAAAAAGAAAACAAGACAAAAATTATTGTTTGCTTATTTATTCAAACAAATTTTATCCTGTTTTTTCTTTTAGATTTTTTTTAAATTAAAATCATTGTTGACTTTTCTGTTAGGAAACAAAAAAATTGTAAATATTTGTAAATTAAGATTTAGCCATAAAAAAATAAAATTTACACTTAGATTTTAATAATTAATAATCATTTTTAGTAATTAGGATTGAAGTATTAAAATTTAATATTTAAACTTATTTAATTTTGAGAATTTAAATTTATTTAATTTTGAGAATTTAAATTTATTTAATTTTGAGAATTTAAATTTATTTAATTTTGAGAATTTAAATTCATTTAATTTTGAGAATTTAAATTTATTCAATTTTGAGAATGTAAATTTATTCAATTTTGAGAATGTAAATTCATTTAATTTTGAGAATTTAAATTTATTCAATTTTGAGAATGTAAATTTATTCAATTTTGAGAATTTAAATTCATTTAATTTTGAGAATTTAAATTCATTTAATTTTGAGAATTTAAATTTATTCAATTTTGAGAATTTAAATTTATTTAACTTCAAGAATTAAATTTATTTAAGTTTAAGTATTTAAATTATTTAATTTTAAGAATTTAAATTTGAAAGTTAACTTTAATAACTTAAAGTATTAATTTTAATATAAAAAAATTTTCAATTAAAATTCAAAAAAATAATTTCAAAGGATATTTGTTTAGTTATCAAAATTAATTAATTACAATTTAAAGCTTAAATTTCACAATTACCGTTTAGATACAAAAATTCCATAATTATTCTTTAGATGTAAAATTTAATGATTAAGATTTAAAATGTTAAAAGTATTTTTTGTACAAATATTGAATCTCTATAAATGTGAATAAATAAATAATAAAAATAAATAAATGAATATTAAATTTCAAATATATAAATGTGAAAAAAAGTAAAATAAACATAAAATATATGCAATAAAAAACATATTTTTAAATAATTAAATAAAAAATTAATCCGATTAAATAAAACTCGATGAAACTCGAATTTGAAAATTGGACAAATTTAAAAATTTTAATTCGAAAATACAAAATTTTACTGATAGTAAAATTCAAATTTAAAAAATAAATTCATTCAGAAAATTTGAAGGAATGTAAAATTTGAATTTTTAAATTTCGAATAAAAAAAAATTTTACTGAAATGAAAATTAAAATTTGAAAATTCAAAAAAAAATTTTACCCTGGAAGTAAAATTCGAATTTTTAAATTTCGAATAAAAAAAATTTTACTGAAATGAAAATTAAAATTTAAAAATAAATTCAAACTGAAAATTTCTAATGACTGTAAAATTTAAATTCAAAAAGAAAATTTACCCTGAAAGTGAAATTCTAATTTTTAATTTTGAATAAAAAAAATTTTACTGAAATGAAAATTAACATTTTAAAATAAATTCAAACTGAAAATATTTACAGAATGTAAAATTTAAATTTGAAAATTAAAAAAGAAAATTTTACTGACAATAAAATTCAAATTTTTAAATTTAAAATAGTAAATTTGACTGAATGTAAAATGTAAAAAAGAGGAAAAAATTCAATTTTACGAATTTAATTAAAAAAAATTTTAATAATATAATAATTATGCATTTGTATTAAAAAAAATATATGAAAATATAAATATAATTTTAATTAAAAAATTAAAAAACAAATTCAGTTGCAATTATTTATATAAATAAATTTTTAAATACAAAAATTAACAATTATTTTTACTTTCCCTGCAAATATTTTTCTGGTTATTAAAAAAAGAAAAACAAAAGAGTTTTTCAAAAACTGTCATTTTTTGACTGAAAAGCAGAAATTTTTCTTCTTCATCTTCTAAATTTTTAATAAAATTACCAAGTTAAATTCAAATAAATAATAAAAAAAACTATTCGACAGTATTTTTTTTCAAAATGGGAATACATTTTTCATCCTCAAATAGTCAGAAAAAAACCGAGAGGTAAGATTCACTGAAATTATAATTTCAAAAATCAAATTCTCTTCCTTTGGTTATAAATAATAAATCAAAAATTTTGTTTCATTTACAAATTTTTTTCGTCAAAATTCTATAACAAAATTTATTCATTTATTCAAATTAATTCAATAATTGTTGTCAATTTATTTATTCGTATTTTTATTGTAAAAGTTTTCAATTTGGAAAAAAATGGACCTTTTTAAAATTTTTTTATAAACATGGGTGTTAATAATATTTCGCTATTTTCAACTTTTGATGTTGATTATATTTTCATTAAAAATTTTTTTTTCTAATAAAAATTTTTTTCTAAAACTTTGTATAAAATTTTGGAAAAAAAAATTTCTTTCTAAATTTTTATTTATATATTTATGAAAATTTTTTTATAATTAAATTCATTTCTATAAAATTCTGTAGAAAATTTTGATCTAAAATTTGATTTCGTCAATATTTTGATATCTATTTATAGAAATATTTTGATTATAAAAACTTTTTTTTTTAAATTCTACAAAAATTATTATTTCTAAAAATTGTTATTTAATTTTTCCAAATTTACCTTTTATACAAAAAATAATTTTCCCAATTAAGGAAATTTCAAATAAATTTTTCAAATTAAATAATTTGTTAAATTAATTTTGTCAATTTAAATAATTTTGCTTCTTGAAACTAATTTTTTTCAAATTAACTTTTCATAATTATTGAATAATTTTTCCTCATTAAAGAATTTTCAAGTTGATTTTTCCAAATTTACTTTTCGAAACTAAGTAAATTTTCCAAATTAAAGAATTTTTAAGATAATTTTTCCAAATTTAATTTTCCAATTAAGTAATTTTTCCTAATTAAAGAATTTCCAAGTTAATTTTTCCCAATTAAATAATTTTTACAAATATATTTTTCCAATTAAAAAAATTTCCCGAATTAAAGAATTTTTAAGTTAGTTTTTCCAAATTAAATAATTTTTCGAAATTCACTTTTACAATTACAGTAATTTTTTCCAATTAAAAAATGTTCAAGGTAATTTTTTTCAAATTAAAAATTTTCAGTAATTTTTTTCAGGTTAAAAATTTTTGAGGTAATTTTTTCAAATTAAATATTTTCAAGGTAATTTTTTTCAAATTAAAAAATTTTCCCAAATTTACTTTGCGAATTAAAAAAATTTAAATTTAGTTTTGCCAATAAAAATAATTTTTGAATTCGTGTCAATAAATAAATAAATAATTAAAATAAATATTTTTCAATAAGTTTTATTTCAACTTTAATTGAATTAAAAAAAAATTAATTTAAATATTAATTAATAAATATATAAATTTACTAATTAATTAATTTATTTGAAACAATAATTTGCTGTTTAATTAATTAAAGTAAATAAAATAAAATGAAATAAATAATAAAATATTGAATAAATTAAAATAAAATAAATAAATTTAAATTGACGAATTTGAATAAATTTAAATAAATAAATAAATATATATTTTTTTTTAATTACAAAAAAAAGTGAAAATTTTTTTGGCAAATTGAAAAAATGTAACGTTAAATATTGCAGTTTTGTTTTCTGCACAGCACAGATGGACAGTTGGAGAATAATCGAAAAATAAAATCATCGCGGCCGAATAGCCGCAATAGGCAGGAAAAATTTTGCGGCGCAACAAATCCGTTTATTATCTTTTTTTTGCGCCTGCGCAGTAGAAAATCGAATATACCAGTGACGACGATCGCGCGAATCGCCGGTAAACGATGGTCACAAATGAGTGCAATGCAACGGCAAAAATACATTGACCTCGCCAATGACGAGAAGAAGAGGCGACAAAAAATTAAAAAGAAACGTCTCCATCAAGTTATCACGAATAATTCCAAGTAAGGAAAATTAATTTCCTTCTTTTCCTGGCTTTTTCTAATTTTCCAATTTTTTTTTTTTTTAATTACAAAACGAATTATTTATTTTTCTAATTTTTCTTTTTAGCCCTTTTAAACTCGTATTCAATATTTAACCACTTTTTTTTATTTTTCGAAAAGCGCATTTATTAATTGTTTATTTTTTTATTTTGTCAAAACTAGTTTGAATTGATAAGGAAGGAATTTTACTTACCGACTGACGATTTCCTCGACGTAGTGATGGCAGCACTGTTTTTTTTGTTGATTTTACCATTGCCACTTTCTTTTTCCCATCTGCGAATTTAGATTTTTAATAAAAATAACAATAACAGTAACAATAAATTATTAAATACTACAACAAAAAATGCAAACAATAGTTTTATTTTAATTATTATTCGTGAATTAATCGAATTTTTTCTTTTCTTTTCAATAAATTTATACAAAATAATTTTTCCAAACTAGACTTTTTTAATTCTAAACTAATTTTCCAAAATTAATTAATATTCCCTGATTAAAGAATTTTAAACAATTGAAATCACTATTTTTTTAAATTCATTTTTCGAAAGGAAATAATTTTTATTAATTAAATAATTTGTTCCAATGAATTTTTTCCAAAATAAACTTTTTCGAAATTAAACATCTTTTCCTAATTAAAGAATTTTCAATTTAATTTTTCCAAATTAAATATTTTTCTAAATTTACTTTTCGAATTAAAGAATTCTCAAATTAAATAATTTTTCCAAATTTACTTTTCAAATTAAAATAAAGTTTCCCAATTAAAGAATTTTCAAGCTAATTTTGTCCAAATTAAATAATTTTTCTCAACTTACTTTTAAAATTACAATAATTCTTTTCTAAATAAAGAATTTTTCAGTAAATTTTTCAAACTTAAAAATTTTCCCTTTACTTTTAGAAAAAAAAAAGAATTTCCAAGTTTTCTTTTCCAATTAAAATAAATTTTTTTTTTCCCCAAAAACGTACCAAAAGTGACAAAATTATTTTCAAATTGAGAAACTTTTTTTCGTGCCATTGTGTCCGTCACTTCTAGGAATTACTAAAAGCAAAATGGCGGCGGACAAAGGAAACAGCTGATCCACTTGAAATTTTATATTTCATCTAAATTCCAAACTAAACGCAATTAAATGACACGATTTTTTTTAAAACAATTTTTCCCAATTGCAAGAATGTGATTTATTTTAAATTTTCCGATTTTAATACTTTTATTATTACCTAAAAATTAATTCTCAATTATCATTTACTAGAATATAAAAATTAATACTAAAAGTAATAAAATAATGAAAATTAATTACTTTTCTTTGTAACCAACGGTCTTTTCGGCTAATTTAGGCCTTTTTACAACAAAAAATAATTTAAAAAACCTTTCTTTTAATTTTTATATTACTTTTTATAATTATATTAACTATTTAATTCATTTTCGTAATAAACGGCCTTTTCGGCTAATTTTGAGTTTTTTTTATCTTTTATCACAAAAAATAATCTTTAACTTTTTATATTCTTTTTTAAATACCTATATTAAAAAATAATTACAATTTAATTTAATTAACAAAATAAACTTTCTCTCTCTCTCTCTCTTTTTTCCAGAAAGCCAACGACGAGAAAGAAATCAATGTACAAAAATAAATCAAGATAGAGGAAAAAATCGTTTGATATTTATGATTTCCATTTTTATTTGTTAGTATTTTTTTTTATAACTATGTACAATAAATATTGATGTATTTTTACACTGTATCTTAAAAGAAATTACTTACAATTTAGAAATTATGCTAAAAACCAGCGACTGGTCATCGAGTCGCGTGTCCTCCGTTTATTTATTTTTTTTCTTCAAATATAATAATAGTAATAAAAAATAAAAAAAAAACAACGAAAAAAAAATTATTTTTAAACAAAAAAAAAATATTAATTCCAACGAGAGTGTACTATAAATATAAATATATATAAAAACAAATATAAGAAATCTGTATTTTGTAAATAAAAAAATAGTCATTTACAAAATTTCGCCGCGGCGGCGACGGCAGCGGCGGCGCCGACGAAATACTTTTTATATTAATTCATTTTAATATTAATATTATTATTATTTTATTGAAATTTTTTTTTATATTAATAAATATAATATATAATAATATAAAATAATAATAATTATTATTATTATACAATAATAAATATAATAATTAATTAATTAATAACAATAGTAATAATATGTATCATTAATATTAATTGTTACTATTATTATTACTATTATTATTACTATTATTATTATTATTATTATTATTATTATTATTATTATAATTATTATTATTTCTATTAATATTATTATCATTATAATTATTTTTATAATTTTTAATACTTTTATTCTTTTTTATTTTTTTTATTCTTTTCATTACTTTTATTACTTTTATTACTTTTATTATTTTTATTATTTTTATCTTTTCACTATTTTCATTATTTTTATTTTTTTCATTACTTTCATTATTTTTTTACCATTTTACGTTACGTTTACCATTTTAGTTATTAACTATTAAAAATTTATATTAACAATATTAATATTAATACATATTAATAATCCATATTTCGATATAATCATTTCATTTACTTATTTATTTATTTATTCATTTATTTACAAAATACAAATTTATATATTCTATATGCATATATATATTTATATAAATATTATATTATATAACTTATTTCGTAGCCGTATTCCGCAAAGTGTCACCAAAGAGGGGGAGGGGGAAAAACACTTCCAAGTACTTTCGTGAGAAGCACCATACAAAATTTTTTCTTTTTCTCTCTCACACTTTCACTCTCTCTCTCATATTTCGAAGTTTTTGTTATATTAATATTATTAATTATTATTATTAGGCAATTTCTCTCTACTCGCCCTCTCTCTTTATTCGCAAAAAACACAAAAAAAATTCATATACACTTTATTCTTTTTCTTTTTTTTTTTTTTTTTTAAAGAAAATTCATTTTTTTTTTCTAATCTTTCAGTCTCCCATTCTCTCGTGTCAATGTACAAAAAAATAATTTTCAACGCGCGAACGCGTGACAATTTGCAGAACATTTTGTTGGCTCTATTTTCTATACAAGTTTTTGTTTTTCTTTTGTTTTTTTCTTTCCTTGTGGAAAAGAAATTTTCCTTTTGTAACAAACATTCGTTTTCTTTTGTGTTAACAAAAATTTTCTTTTTGTAACAATTTTTTTTTGTTTTTGTTTTGGAAAAGAAAAACTTTTATTTTGTAGAGACAATTTTCTTTTTTTAAGAGAATTTTTTTTTTGTGAAAGGAAACTTTGTTTTTTAAAGAAAATTTTCTTTTTTTAAAGAATTATTTTTTTTTAAAGAAAATTTTGTTTTTGTAAAGAGAATTTTTTTTATAAAAAAAAAATTATCTAAAGAAAGAAGAATTCTGTTTTTTAAAGAAAATTTTCCATTTTGTTAAAGAAAATATTTTAATAGCGAACTTTCTTTTTTGAGAAAAATTTTCTTTTTGTACAACAAATTTTCCTTTTGTACAACTAATTTTCTTTAAAATAAAAATTCTTTTTGTAGAGAAAATTTTTCTTTTTTGTTCAAAGAATTTACTTTTTCAACAAAAAATTCTTGTTATAGAAAAAATTTTCTTTTTAAACAAAAAATTCTTGTTATCGAAAAAATTTTCTTTTTAAACAAAAAATTCTTTTTATAGAAAAAATCTTCTTTTTATAAGGAAAATTCTTTTTATAGAAAATATTTTCTTTTTGTAAGAAAAATTCTTTTTATCGAAAAAATTTTCTTTTTGTAAGGAAAACTTCTTTTTCGGGAAAAAAATTCTTTTTGCAAAGAAAATTTCCTTATCATAAAAAAATGTTTTTCTTTTCGCAAAAAATTTCTATTACAAAAAAATTTTTCGTTTCACAAAGAAAATTCCTTTATTTGCAAAAAAACTTCTGTTTTTCTTTCCGTAAAAAAGATTCTTTTTGTAACTGATTGCGAGGGAATATTCACTTTCCCAGAACTTAATCCAGGGAAATATTTTTCTTCCATAACTCAATACGAGGGAAAAAAATTGTAAAATTATAATTCTATAACATTATCGATGTGCCCTTGAAAAAATTCTTTTTTTTTTATTTTTGCTCTTAAATATTCGCGTTGCTAAGAAGAAAAAAAAAATTCATTAAAAGCGACAGAAATATTAAAGTTGAGTGTGTATTTTTTTTTTTTTGTGGTACAGAGGGTAAAATATAAAGTGTCCCAGTTTTTTTTTGTTACTGCCGTGAACGATAATCTTTTAAATACAATTGTTATCGTTGCAGTAAGAATAGTTTTCTTTTCTTTTCATTTTCACTTTTTTTTTTGTATATTACAGTAAAGTACAGAGTGCCCCGAAAAACGTAAACAACAACGTTCAACAATCGATGATAATGATAATAATAATAATAATAATAATAATAATAATTAAAAAACGAAAAAACAAATCGTTTCGAACTCTCGCGACGTAAAGAAAATATTTTATACACTACGCCCGGTTTCGCTTTTTTTTAAATATTGTATAATATAAGCAATTTTTCATTTCTTAAAATTTATTTATAATTTTTATAATATAAATATTATCATATGCACAAAACGTAACACTGTCGGGGGTTAGGGTGGGGGGAGAAGAGAGGGGAGGGGAAAGTTCAGAATGCCCTTAAGAATGAAAAAAATAGGAAATTTCCTAGTCGTGGGGTTTTTTTTGTACATTTTCTTCCTATTTCACGAGAAAAAAAATTTTTAAATTCACGAATTTTTCTTTTCCGTGTATTTTCATTTGTTTTTTTTTTGTTTTTGCAATTGTTTTTTTTTCGTTTGTCTTTTATTTTTCATTTTCCTTCTTCGTGTAATTTTCAATCAGATTTAAATTTCTTTTCAATTTCTATTTCATTTCTTTTTCAATTGTTACTAATTTGTTTATAATTTGTTATTAATTTATTTTCAATTTACTTTTAATTTATTTTCAATTTACTTTTAAATTATTTTAAATTTATTTGTCATTTATTTTTCATGTATTTTTCATTTACTTTTCATTTATTTTTCACTTATTTTTCTTTCATTTTTCATTTATTTTTTATTTATTTTTCTTTCATTTTTCACTTGCTTTTATATTCATTTTTCGTCTCTTTTTTTTTTGCTTCTCTTTCAGTCAAAAAAAAAAATTGTTTTCACGCAAAAATTGTTTTTTATTTGCGTTTTTTTTCTATTTCGCAAAATTTAAACTCGAAAATTATTTTGTCAACATTGTTTTAATTATTTTATTTTATTTGAACTAATAAGATTTATTAAAATCATTTAAATTTTAATAATTGTCGGTAGAAAATTTTCAGCAATTTCATTAAAAAAAAAAAGAAACAACTATAGTGAAAATTCTGATTTTGAAAAAAAGGGAAAATTTTCCGTTTTTTTTTCATTTTTCAGTATTTTGTAAAAACAACGATTTATAGTAAAATTGAACTTTTAAGAATCTTTTCGAATCATCTTTCGTCGATAGTAAAAGAATTTTTTTTTTTACTAATTTAAAAATTTTTTCCAGTGATTTTAGTTATTAATTAAAAATCAAATATTTTTTTCCTACGATTTGTGAAATTCTTACGATTTTCTTTGTTTTTTTTGTAAATTATATTTTATTTTTAATTTTTTTTTTATTTTACAGTTGAAATTTTATTTTAATGAATAAAATTTTTTAAAATGAAAACAAAACTCATTTTTAGGTTATGTTACGACAGCTAAAAAAATCAATTTTTTTTAAATTCTTTTAAACTGCAACGAAATTTGAATTAAATTTCGATTTTTTAAAATTATTTGTATTCAATAATTATTATTTTTAGTTTTTTTTATTTAATAATTATTATTTTTAATTTTTTTTATTTAATAATTATTATTTTTAATTTTATTGTATTTAATAATTATTTTTAAATTTTTTATTTAATTATAATTATTTTTAATTTTTTTTTGTCAAAGAATATTTAACTACATCCTTAAAATAATTTTTAATACTTTAGAGGTTATGTTTGCTAAAAAAATGCACTGTTTTCATTTCCTTTTTTACTCTTCATTCTTTGGAGACGATAAACATAACCTCAAAATAATTTTTATTCTCTTTAATTTTCAAAAATTTATGGAGCTTTAACGTCTAAACAAAGAAAATTGTAAGAAAAATCACCCCCTTCGCCCTCCCACCCTCTCGATTGTCAATTATAATTATTTTAATTAAAAACAACAATAATATGACAAATAACATTTTTTTTCGCATGTCGTCAATAATAAAAATTCATAGATTGACAATATCAAAAAAGAAAGAAAAAATCTTGTCAACTTTTAACACTTCTTCAAGCATCAATAATAATAATTATAATTACATTTTTTTTGTACACAAAAAACATTTTTAAATCGATAAATTTAAAAAACAAATTACGAATTCTGTCTGATAAAAATGTTTTCTCTTCTTTTTTTTTAAATTTTATAAACACACACAAGTAAACAGTAAAATAGAAATAAAAACGCCGAAAGGAATAAAGAAAAAAATTTTTGTGTATATGAGAGAGAAAAGGAAAGTGATATACGACTGTCCTTTTTTATCTCACTCTCGACATTAAAAAAAAAAAGAAAAACCTAAAATTAAAATAAAAAAACATTCCACGAAATTGAGAAAAACGGTGGCTAAAGAAGAGGGTGGAAGGGGAGTGACGAAATACTGTGGGCAAAAACGTCTAAAAATCTACAATAATAATTGTCAAAGTATCACCGAAAAACAACAAAAAAAAAACACTATTTATAAATCGAGAATTCAATCTCTCATCTTATTGGTTATGTGTACTGATTCATCTATCACAAGTGCCGACTACGCGGAGTCGTTTTTCAATTAAAAAAAAACAATAAAATCCCTTCGGGAGAGAAAGTGTGTGTGTATTTGTGAGAGAGAAAGAGAGCGAATTTTAATTTGGCATCGAATAACATAACCTCAAAATTAAAGATAAATTTCATTTTTAAGTTAACTTTTGCGTTAAGAAAAACACTTGTTCTCTTTGCCTGGTTCTATTGTGAATGGACCTTAAGACCAACAAATTTTACGTTTAAAACTGTTTCCGATGGTTTTATTGTGAATGCACCTTAAAGACCAATGAACTTTGTGTTTTAAAAGTAAAAGAAAATGATTATTGTGAATGTCCCTTAAAGACCAATGAACTTTGTGTTTTTAAAAGTAAAAGAAAAGGATTATTGCGAATGCACCTTAAAGATCAACGAACTTTTTGTTTTGAAAGTAAAAGAAAAGGATTAGTGTGAATGCACCTTAAAGACCAACGAACTTTTTGTTTTGAAAGTAAAAGAAAAGGATTATTGTGAATGCACCTTAAAGACCAACGAACTTTTTGTTTAAAACTGATTTTCTATGGTTTCATTGTGAATGCACCTTAAAGACCAACGAACTTTGTGTTTTAAAAGTAAAAGAAAGGTATTATTGTGAATGCACCTTAAAGACCAACGAACTTTTTGTTTAAAAACATCTTTCGCTGCATTATTGTGAATGCACCTTAAACACCAACGGACTCTCGATTGCAGAGGGACATTCATAGACACAAACTGTTACACAATGAATTTTAGAATCACCATTAACAAGGATTAACTCCGCTACTCTATCTAATTTTCACCTCTTTTTTAACTACCCAACTATGGTAATAGTGATAAAATAAACTCCCTTTTGTTATTGTGAGTCAACGACCCAACCTTGCTTGACGAAATTTTTAACTACCCAACCCTAGAAGACAAAAATTAAGCCCAAGCAGTATGAAAAGTCCAAGGGTCAGGTCAGACCTCCGCATGCAGGTTGCCATGGTAGCGTTCAAAAGTGAGAGAGATAAGAAATTGTTTTATCTCTCTCACTCTTGAACGCTACCATGGCAACCTGCATGCAAAAGTTTTGCATGCGGAGGTCTAAACGCTCCCTAATGGTAAGAAACTTTTACATGAGACAGAAAGAAACGAAAGATAGTTCTATCCTTTTCTCTCTTATGTAAAAATTCACTATTAAGGCTCTTCTTCAATACTTGTGAAAATGCGTTACGAAACTTCTATCTTTTTCCCTCTTAAGTGAAAATTTACTATTAAGGCCCTTCTTCAATAGAATGCCAAGAAAAAGCGTCGCGACTGTTTTAATTTCGGCAATCGTTTCTATTACAACAAACGAAAGGACTCTTAGAATTCTATTGAAGAAAGAACGAAAGATGTTTCTATCCTTTTCCCTCCCAGGTAAAAATTTACAATTAAGGCCCTTTCTTCAATAGGATCTTAAAAGCACGCGTTTCGATTGCATTGATTTTGGCCTTGATTGCCATAATCAACTAGACAACCCAAGCTCTAAGGATTTTATTGAAGAAAGGACGAAAGAAATTACTATCCTTTACTTTCTCGTGTAAAAATGTACTGTTAAGGCCCTTCTTCAATATAATGCTAAGAAAAAGCGTTGCTTTTATTTTGTTTCGTTAACTGATGACATAATAACCAGCTGAACGCGAACACTTAGGATTCTATTGAAGAAAGGACAAAAGGTATTTTTCTTTCATTTTCTCTCTTGTGCAAAATTCCATTCACTATTAAGGCCCTTCTTCAATATGATCCTTAGAGCCTGTGTTCGACTGCATTGATCTTGTCGACCAACGGAACCTAAATTAGGACTAGAATTAGGATTCTATTGAAGAAGGAGAACGAAAGATATTTCTATCCTTTACTTTCTCACGTACAAATATACTATTAAGGTCTTTCTTCAATAGAATTCTAAAACTATCCGTTCGACGGCGTTGATCCTTGGAAATAGTTGCTATAACAAACCCAGAGAACGCAAATTTCTAGGATTCTATTGAAGAAAGGGGAGAAAAGGGCCTTTAGAGTTTCTACTTAAGGCCTGTCTGCAATAGAATCACCAAAGCATGTTCCGCAAAATGCGTTGCGTTGGTCACTATAGCAACCAAGCCAAACGCATTTGCGAAGCATGCTTTGGTCTTCTATTGAAGACGGGCCTTAACGGAATCTATACACAGCATGGTTGGGTAGGTGCTGGAAATAAAGGTCCAACTAACAAGTGTCAACTTTTTCGTCTCCTTTCACGTAGCTTACGTCTTTAGGTTAAGAAACGTACGCTTACGAAACGTAAAGACGTAACTTGGGTGAAGAAAAGTATTCTAATTTTAAGGTTACGTTAGGCCAATTCTACAATAGTTTTCCGTTAGGGGAACATTGCGAATCGGATAGGAAAATCGATCCTTACCCGTTTCGAATGCCCCCCTCTCATGCAAATGTAACCAATCGTGTAGCCAATTCTTTGTTTTTTTCCCCCCATAAAAACACAAACTTACTTGTCGAAACGGCTCGTGTGAAAAATAAAATAAAGAATTGATTATCGCGGTCTCATGGTACTGTTCAGCGGTTGCATGAGACTTCCATTGATGTAACTGTGATAGGTCGTGTAGACAGCGGCGGGATTTTGTTGATGTGGATCTTGTGAGTAGGGCGCGGGCACATTGACAACGCCCACTGGCAATTGACTCGCTTGATTCATAAAGCCGCCCAATTGCGCCGCCTGATTCATATAGCCAGTGGTGGGTTGCGCGACACGATAACCATATTGAGCGGCGGCCATTAGATTTGTATTGAGGGCAACATTCGGACTGACGCGACTCGCGGCACTCTGCATTTGGGGACAACTACTACTTGGATCAAGTGTCTGTCTATAGAGACTCTCGCTCGTATAGGGCTGAGTTAGGGAGGTCATGTTGCTGTTTGTCGAGGATCGACTCGTTGAACGACTTGTGGGTCCGGGTGCGCCCGGCGAGACGGTATTCACGTTGTAGTAATTCTTCGCATAGCTCAATGGCACCTGTGGTGGTGTCGATAGTTGCCTTGAGGTCTGCGGCGGTGTCATTGTGTGGGCCAACGATGGCGGTGGTGAGAGATTCATACCGGGTGGCGCTGTCGGCGGGATCATGTCCAAGCCGTTGGTGAGTTGCTGGAGTTTCGCCAGGCTGCAGGAATTTGTTGTTTGATGACTGCCGGAGCCGGTTAGAGATGGTGACGATGTGTGCGAATGGGGCATGGAACTGGTTTGAATGTAGAAGTTGGTGGCTGTTGTGCAGGGCGTTGGCACTGCGGTGCGACCGCCACGATGTTGGATCACGTAGGTGTTTTGGGTGGGGAATGGTTGGGAGGCGACTGTCATGTAATTGCCTTGGGAGATTACGGCCATGTTGTGAGAGTGGGCCGCGTGACTGTGGGTGTGTGGATGGGGGACTGAGGGGACTGTCATTGAGGAGGATTGTTGGTATTGAGGGGGTAGGTGACTGTTGTGGGTCGAGGAGGAGTGGGAGGACGTGTGCTGCGTCGGTGGCGTTGCACGATGCGATCTGCTTTGTTGGTTTGATCTCGATCTAGAATTTAGAAGGAGTCTTAATGTTAAAACACACTGAAGAAGACGATTAACACCTTAACTGTGGATGATACCACAAACAATTATCAAACCATTGTTTGATCATTGTTTGTCATTTTGGTCGTCAAATCTTCATCATCCGCAGTTAAGGCTGGAGTCCAATGCTAGCATTTTGTAACTAGGCCATGAGTGCAAATAGAGCAAACATATATCTGTATCTCTCTCACACTCATGGCCTGGTTACAAAACGCAACCATGGGACTCCAACCTAAGGGGTTAAGGCAAACAAAAACTCACCTATGGGTAGTCTGCGATCCACTCGCTCGTTTACTGCTATGCGAATTCGACTGAGGCTGTTGACTCTGCTGCTGTTGATGCTGACTCTGCTGTTGCTGACTTTGTTGTTGCTGACTCTGCTGTTGTTGTTGCTGCTGCTGTTGTTGTTGCTGCGCATGACTCGTAATCGTCTGACTCTGCTGCAAAGACAACTGCATCGGCTGCGTCATCTGCGGCTGCGGACTATGCGTCGGAATATTCTGCGAGTGCTGCATCGGTTGCGGCGTGTGACTCTGTATTGGCTGCGGCGTGTGACTCTGAATCGGTTGCGGCGTGTGACTCTGAATCGGCTGAGGCGTGTGACTCTGAATCGGTTGCGGCGTGTGACTCTGAATCGGTTGCGGCGTGTGACTCTGAATCGGTTGCGGTGTATGACTCTGAATCGGCTGAGGCGTGTGGCTCTGAATCGGTTGCGGACTCTGCGTCGGAATACTCTGCGGAGTGTGCGATTGAGGCGTCCTCGGCTGTTGGAGCGGCTGCGGAGTATGCGGTTGTTGTAGTGGTTGATGCATCTGATGAATCACGTGCGTCTGTTGACTTTGTTGTTGATGACTTTGCTGCTGCTGTTGTTGTTGTTGCTGCTGCTGTTGTTGTTGCTGTATCGAACAGTCGACATATTGGGATGGAAGGTTCATCTGCATCGGGACGCTAACCGATTGCATTGAAGGTAAGGCGCTCGGAGGTCGTTCGACACTGTTCTGCGAGGCTAAATCACTAGCTATCGATGTCGGCGATTCGAGTCCAAGTTGACTAACATCGAGATCGCACTGTCCGTAATGTAACGAATGCACCGAGTTTGTTGTCGAATCCGGGGTGTAGACCCCCATCGAAGGGAGTTCGGTCTGTGAGGGCGGGGTTCTCTTCACAGAGCCAGGATTCTCCGACTGGGGTGTCGTCTTCCCACTCTCCGTCTGGTGCTCCTTCTCTTCGATCTGCATGTTCTGATTCGATCGGTGGTCTTCGATCATCTTCTCCGGTTGTGGCTCACTCTCCAAGGGCGCTTCTTTCACTACCTCTTCCTTTCTCTCATCTTCCCTCGATTTCACTTCCGGTTCTTCTGGTACACTCTCCTCCCTGTAATCCTCCTCCATTGGTTCCGTTTTTTCGAACTCGGGTTCAATCTGCATTGGTTCTTCACCACGATTCTGTAGCTGCTGATGTTGTTGGTGCTGTTGCTGCTGCAATTGTTGTTGCTCATCTCCCTCTTTTCTAGCATTATTCTCCTCCTTCGGTTTTGGCATTTCATCCTCCTCCTCTTCGCCTTCGTCCTCATCGCCACCTTCGTATTCCCCAGGACTTGCAGTGATTTCCTGCTCGACCGGTAGGGGAACAGGTTCCGCTGCTTTCTTCGGGGACTCGATTTCCGTGGGGGTTTCCAACTCCTTCGATGGTTCGGGAACTTTATTCCTTCCGCGTCTTGGAGTCGTGACGGTTTCCTTCGGCTTCTCGTCTTTTCCGTTGCAGAATACTTCCTCCTTTTTCTCCTTGGCGAGTTTCGCTTGTAGGTACTTTGTCTGCCGACTGGTCACTTTACGAAGAATATCGTCGAGTTTGCTCTGTTTCTTCACCGATCTGGGAGGAGGGACGACACTCACAGGAGATGACGAAGAAGTAGTAGTTTTCGCTGGGTCCTTTTCTTTGGTCTTTGGGTCCTTCTTCCTACTCTGCTCCTCCTTCTCCTCTCTTTCTTTTCTCTTCCCTTTTTCCGCTCGATCTACTCTTAGGTCCCTTTCTGTTCTTTCTACTCTTAGGTCCCTTTCGGTTCTATCTACTCTTAGCTCTCTTTCTGTTCTTTCTGCTTTTGGTTCTTTTTCTGTTCTTGATGCTCTTGCTGTTCTTTCTGCTCTAGCTTCTCTTTCTGCTCTTACTTCTTTCTCCTCTCTTTCTTCTCGATCGTCTCTTTCTTCACTATCGTCCCTTTCTTCTCCATCGTCTCTTTCTTCACTGTCGTCTCTCTCTTCTCTGTCGTTTATTTCTTCTCTATCGTCCATGTCTTCCCCATCGTCTCTTTCTTTATCGTCTACTTCTTCTCCATCATCTCTTGACTCTCGATCTTCTCTTTCTTCTCTTAACTCTCTTTCTTGTCTAGACTCTCGAACTCCTCTTTCTTCTCTAGAGACTCGAACTTCTTTTTCTTCTCTTGACGCCTTTTCTTCTTTCGACTCTCTTTCTTCTCTAGACTCTCGAGCTTCTCTTTCTTCTCTAGCTTCCCTTTCTTCACGTTCACGCTCCTCCCTCCGCCTCTCTTCCTCGAGTCGCAATTTCTCTTTTTGCTTCTCCTCCCGCTCTTTGGCCCGCTCCTCCTTCTCCTTTAGACTCTTGGCCCTCACCTTCTCCTTTAACTTCTCCTTTCGCTCCTTCTCCTTCTCCTTGATCTTCTCCTCCTTCGCTCTCTTCTCTTCCCTTTCCTTCTCCTCACGTTTCTCCTTTTCCTTTTCCTTCTCTTTCTCCTTCTCTTTTTCCTTTTCCTTCACGGACTCGCGGGTTCGCTTCCTGCTGCTCAGCTCCTCCTCGTCTGGATCGATCTTCTCGGAATGTTTACGTTTTCTAAGCGGCGTGACCGAACTGGTAGGCGTCGCGATAATATTCTCCGCCTTCACTCTCCGCATTCTCCGCCCCGAGGCTGAGAAAAGAGGCGGAGTTGTCGGCGTAAGAGGAGTAATGGGCGTACTCGACGTTTTCCCCACCTTTGGTGTCGTGTTCTTCGCCGAACCTCTGGAGCCTCTAGTCGTACTCTTCGGCGTTTCGAAAGTTTCTTCCACTTTCGGGACTTCCTTCTTGGGCTCCTCCACCTCCATTTCTTTCTCCTTCTCCTTCTCTTTTGTTTCTTCTCTCTCCTTCGATTTCGACTTCGCCTTCGACTTTGGAGTATTCTTCTGCGGCGTCTTCGCCTTCAAAGACCTTCTCTGCAAAGTCTTCCTCCCTCTTGGCTTCTTCCTGATCTTCACCCTCTGTATTTTCTCGACAATCGTCGGCGTTGGTTTCATTTCCAAAAGAGGCGACGCCTCCGAACCCGTGTCACCCTCCTCCAAACTATTATAAGGATTCGGTATCTGCGTCAACAATGGAATCCACCTCAAGCACTCGGGCTCCAATTTTATCCTCAATGTCTTTCTCACTTTCGCCATATGAACATCGACCTTCTTCCAGTCGATGACAATTTTCACCGAACGATTCTCAATGCCACCATTATTCTCCATGCACACCGATTTCAAAAAGCCGAGTAATTGCAGCGCGGTGGCAATATCGTGACCCGACACGCCCGTTTCACTCGTAATGTCATTTAATTTAATGTCCTTGCATTCGCGATGCGCGTCTAAATACTCGAGGACGACACTCTTCCAAAATGAATGATAGGAAACGCGACCGAGATCGGAGAGTGGCTTCTCGGGTGTTCCGGGTATGCCCTCGACTTTCGATAACAAATAACTGAATTCAATGAGAAACCTACCGAAACCCTGACGTTGATATTGGGGTAGTGTCATTATACACGAAACATTGTACCTTTGTGCGGGACAGTGTTTTTCTTTACTAAAATAGCCGACCAAATGACAGCCGTGTTTGTCATTCTTTGTCACTGCGTAAAATAAAAATGGCTCCACATCATAGTAGAGGGTCTTGTGATCCAAAAATAGTTTCGCCAGGAGACAAAGATTTTGGCAATAAATCTTATTCACATTTCCATCGATCTGGAAACAAAAAAAAACAAAAATACATTTCTATTATTCATAGCACTGTCCGACAAAAATGAATTTTTTTTCTGCCCCTTTAATAATTCTGGTCACTTTCGATAGATTTTTTCACGCTGATTAAGAATTTGAAAAGAAAAATGCTCCAGCACGTCGAGTTTTTGAGAAAATTAGTGTTAAAAAGTGAAAAAAGCATGTTTTTGGCTATATTTGATTATGATTAACAGAAAAATAGGAGGTGCTAGAATTTTGTTTCTGGTATCAAATGAAAGCTTGAATTACAACCAACAATTTCCTTGAGGAAGAATTCGAAGGCATTTCCGATAAGGCAATTAAAAATGATTTTTTCTTTTGCATTAAATTTTGTTATTAATCAAATTTTATTAGCACCATGTATAACCTCAGCATTGTGAAACAAGTGATATACAAATGAATTTTTTTTTGCATTTAAATTCATAACATTTCACATTATTTTCAGGTTACTTATATTTTATTCAAAAAAAAAATGTTTAGCAATCTAATTTCTAGAAATCCCTACAAAAGTTTTTAATTAAAATTTTATTCAAGCTTTCATTGTATTTTACTGTTTTTATATCTAAATTCTAAACAAATGAAATTAATCAATTCTTCTAATAGAAATTTAATGCCTAAATAGTAGAAGAAAAAAAGTATATTAAATTAAATAAATATTCAATGATCATACAAATTAAATGTTTTTTTTACATTTAAACACTTAATTTATTCATAAAATTAATTATAATTTAATTTTTTATTACAATTATTATTTTCTCGTTGTTAGATGTTAAAATTAATTTTTAATATTGTCCGCTTTTATTCTAATGGATAAAAACAATTACTGAAAACAATGTTTTAATTTTGGAAAAACAAAACGTTAAATTCACAGAAATATTTTATATTTCAAAGACATCAATTATATGTTCAAATTATTTATTTATTTTGTTGAGTATATACGTCAAGATTGCTAAACATTTTTTTTTTGAATAAAATATAAGTAACCTGAAAATAATGTGAAATGTTATGAATTTAAATGCAAAAAAAAATTCATTTGTTTATCACTTGTTTCATAATGCTAAAGTTATACATGGTGCTAATAAAATTTGATTAATAACAAAATTTAATGCAAAAGAAAAAATCATTTTTAATTGCCTTATCGGAAATGCCTTCGAATTCTTCCTCAAGGAAATTGTTGGTTGTAATTCAAGCTTTCATTTGATACCAGAAACAAAATTCTAGCACCTCCTATTTTTCTGTTAATCATAATCAAATATAGCCAAAAACATGCTTTTTTCACTTTTTAACACTAATTTTCTCAAAAACTCGACGTGCTGGAGCATTTTTCTTTTTAAATTCTTAATCAGCGTAAAAAAATCTATTGAAAGTGACCAGAATTATTGAAGGGGCAAAATTAGTGTCGGACAGTGTAGTTACCGACAATTTACCGACATTTTTATTATCGATTTTTTTTCCTTATCGAGACTTTTTTCTACTAATTTCTTAATTTCAAGTGAATAAAAGCAAAATTTAAGAAAAGATGAAGCAAATTTGAAAGAAAAAACCAAAATATATTTAAAAAACTATTCATTGTATTTACTAATTTCTTAATTTCAATGCAATAAAAGCAAACTTCAAGAAAATTTGAAGCAAATTTAAAAGGAAAAACTGTTTATTTTGAATACTGTTAATTTTTTTCTACTAATTTCTTATTATCAACTAAATAAAAGCAAAATTTGAGAAAGTAGAAGAAATAAGAGTTGAATATTATTTAAAATAGAATTCTTATCAAGAATATTATCAACAATTTTTTTTAAACTTGAATTATTTTTTTGACGAATTTTGATAATTTTTTGAAAAATAATTGCATTTCTCATGAAATTTAATGGAAAATTTTATTAAGAATAATTTAAATTCTGCAATCATGTTTCATTATATTAATATTTTATTAAGCTTTATTATTTATAAAATGAATTAAATACGTGAAAAGAATTTTAATATTTATAAAAATAATTGAATATATGCATAAAATTTTATAAATTTTTTAAAAATAATTAAATTCTTTTGGAAAATTTTCTTAAAATAGTAAATATTGAAATTATAAAATGTAATAAAAATTATTTTTTTAAATAATTGAATTTCTGCGAAGAGTTTTATTACAAATTAATATAAATAATCGATTTTTTTGAGAAAATTTTGCAAATTTTTAAAATTAATTGAATTTTTGAGAAAATTATGCAAATTTTTTTAAATAATTGAATTTTGCGAATGTTTTATTAAAATTTTTTTAATTAATTGAATTTTTGAAACTAATTGAATTTTGCGAAGGTTTTACTAAAATTTTTGCACATAAATGAATTTTGCAGAAGAATTTTGCCTTTTTTAAAATTAATTGACTTCATGGCAAGATTTTTGAAAATTATTGAATTTTGTTGAAGAATTTTACTATTTTTGAGGATAATTAAATTTTTGACAAGAATTTATTGAAAATTTTGGAAAAAATTGAATTCCTGTTAAGAATTAAAAAAATTTTTTTTTAAATAATTTAATTCTTGTTAAGAAAATTGTTATTTATAGAAATATTTGAAATATTGAAAAAAAATTTTATTAATATTTACGAAAATAATTGAATTTTGCAAAAGAATTTTCAGATTTTTGAAAAAAAATTCAATTTTTGGGAACAATTGTATTTCGGTTAAGTATTTCTCTGTTTTTAAAGATAACTGAAATTCTGCAATTATGATTTTAAAAAAAGCTTTTAATAATAATTGAATTTTGATGAACAAATTTATTAAACTTTTTTAAAAATAATTAAATTTCAACGAACAATTTATTTAATTATGAAAATAATTCGTTTCTGAAATAAATAATCGTAGAAAAATTTTCAAAATAATTGAATTTCTGCAAAGAAAGTCCTTAAAAAGAATTAAATTTCTCATTTAAATTTTGTAAATGTTATAAAAATAATTGAAATCTTAATAATTAAAAACCAATTAAATATACTGTTGATATTTTAAAAATTTTAATAAAATTTCACGAAAGAATTCAAAAAATTTCTAAAGTTTTAATAAATCCTTCTAAACAATACAATTATTTTTTAAGTAGTAAAATATTAAGTATAGTAAAAGAAAAAGAAATCTCATTACTTTCAATTATTTCTATAAAATTCTTCATACCAATTTAATTATTTTCCATAAATTTTAATAAATTCTTCGAAACATTTCAATTATTCTTATAAATAGTAAAATTCTTTGCAATAATTCATTTATGTTTATAAATTAGGAAAATCCTTTGCAGAAATTTAATTATTTTCAAAACAATTTTAATAGAATTTCTCGAAAGAATTTTAAATCTTCGAATATTAACAACAACTAACTGCAAACTGCGAACAGATTAATTAGCGGATCACGAACTTTATTAATATAGACTTAAAGTGTGTATCTTTTTTTTCTTAAATTAACTAATAAAAATTAAAAATATTAACAGGGTGTCTACTATTTTCATTCAACAAAATTCCCGGTTATTTCCCGGTTATGGCCTAATTTTTTCCCGGTTTTCTTTTCTCATAAAATTTAAATTTAAATTTAATTTCGAACATAAATAAATAATAATTTTAATTGAAAATTTGGAAAATAATTTTTTCAATTTTTTAAAAATAATCTTGTCTTTTTATAATTATAATTGGAAATTTTTTTTTCAAGTTTATTACAATTCTATATTGATAATAATTGAATTTCTGCAAAGAATTTTACTATTTACAAAAATAATTGAAATCCTTCCAAAGAATGATATTATTTATGATGATAATTTAATTCCTGTGAAGAATTTTATTACAATTTAAAAACAAAAGCAGTGATAATTAATTATTTACTTAATAAGTAATAAACATTAAATTTGCTTAAGAAATGATAAATATTTATTTGAACATTCAGAAATTTGAAATTATAAAAATTTAAGAGAAGTTCAATAATTATAACTATTGAATAATAATAATAGAATAATATAATTTTTAGAAGCGAAAAAATTGATTTAAAACTTTACGAGGGACTTTATGTTTTAAAAATAAAATTATAATCACGGTCACTAACATTATTTTCGAAAAATTTAAATTAAAATTCTTTCAAAGAATTAAATTATTTTTAAAAAATGCAAAGAAATTTCAATTATTTCAAAAATTTTCAATTACTTGCTTAGAAAAATTTAATTATCTTGAAGCAATGGAATTGAAAATGTTCAACAATTTTATTTTTCAGAATTTAAAAAAAATGCGAGAATTCAATTTTAATAAAAAATTTGAAGTGCATATCTTTTTTTTTTTAAATAACTAATAAAGATTTCAAATTATTAATCTTCGCACTAAGAAACATGAATTCATTAAAATGTGACTATATAAAATCCAATTATTAATTAATTATTAAATTAAAATACTTTGAAAATTTTATTTGTTAAAAAGTTTCCAAAGAAATTCTTTAACAAATTCAATTACATATTTTCAGTCGAATTTCACAATATTTCTATTAACTCCATAATTTTTTAAAATTTATTTACATAATATGTTTGAATTAGTGCTTGATTTTTACTATCAAATTAATTTTTTTTAACTAATTCAAAGTTAGAGAAGAGTATAAATATCTATAAAAATTGAAATAAAAAGTAATTTTTTTAAAAACAAGTTAAAATAATAAAACTTTTTTAATTTTGGTGAAAAAATTCCCGGATTTGTATAAAAATCCCGGTTAATTCCCGGTTTTTCCCGGTTAAATTAAATTCCCGGTTATTTTCCGGTTTTCCCGGTTAGTAGGAAAAGAGGAAAATTTGAAACCAACCTCGAATACTGATAAACCATTGCAACGATAAATTTCCGTGGCGGGCGGATGCCTCCATTGGCACTTGTCCGTGTGCCTATCGAGGACGGCTCGACTCTTTGTATACTTGAGGCAAAATTCACAGAAGAAGAGCTTTGGTAGTCGCGCGTACTCCTGGGGAAATGGACTCGAATACCACGTTTCAACTTCGTAGCGTCCAAAAACGATTGCTGCCGGATTGCGAGTGCCAATTCCGGGACCAGTGCCGCCGGGACTCACCGAATTTGTCACTTCCACGTCTTCGGGGACGATTGTCAATTGATTGGCACGATCGCGTGCCTCCTTGAACAAATCAACATCCTTCTGCGTGACGCCCGACGGTAATGTTTGCGGCAATACTAATTCATCTAGAAAAATTCACACACTTAGTTAAATTGAAGGCAAAAAAACAGTCAAATTATTGCTTTTTCTTTAAAAAACAAAACAAACAAAAACAAATTTTTTCGTTTTTTATCGACATAAATCTTCCGTTTTAAAACAAGAAATGGATTTTTAACTTTTTGCAAACAAAAACTTCTTTTTAAACAAAAAATCAACTTTTTTCTTTTCTCCAACAGAAACTTCTTTTTAAACAAAAAAATCAATTTTTCCCTTTCTTCAACAAAATTTTTGCTTCCCTCCAAACAAAAAATTATCAATTCTTTGCTTCTTTTAAAAAAAGTTTTTCTTTCTTTCCAAATAAAAAATCGATTTCTTTTTCTATTTTCAAAACAAACGAATCAAAATTTTTTTTTCCAACGAAAAAAATCAATTTTTTGCTTTTTACAAAGCAATGAATCAAAGAATTGCTTTCTTTTTTTTCTTAACATCAAAAATTTCTCACACTTGATAAATATTTAGCAAAAAAAAAAAAACAAATATTTTTCCCTTTTCCTGCAACAAATATTATTATTGATTGCAATTGATTCTATTTTTTTCACATTTTTTTCTATTTATTTCACCTTTGTATTATTGAGAAACAAAATTATTTTCAAATGGCTTTTTATCTGTAGTTTGTGGATTGTGTTTCTAGATAGAAAAACAGGAATAGAGTCAAACTGAAAGAATTAGTTCAAATCGATAATTTACTACAATTTTTTTTTTTGACCTCGCAAAGAGTAAGAATTTCTATTTAATTGCATAAAAATTCTTTTTACTTTTTTTCTTTTAACTCAAAATATCAATTATTGAAAATATGTGCAAATAAATAAAATAAATGAACAAAAAAGTAGTTAGTAAAATTAATTAATTTAACTAAAAAATTCTTTTCATTTATAAATAAAATTTTTGTTTTGAAATTTTTTTTACATTACAAGAAGCAAGAATTTACTTTCATTTTCAAGAAAAGTCATTTTGTTGGAAAATGAAAATAAATTCCTGTAAAAGAAAATCGTAGTAAAAATATTCGAATTTTTAATTAACTTTTACTTTGACTTATTATCCGAATTAAAAAAAAATTATTTTCATAATGGAAAAAGTAGAAAAAGTGAAAAATAGAAAAGAAAAGAAAGAATTTCTATTATCATTATTAATTATTATCCTATTATTTATTTATTTATTATTATTATTATTATAAGTATTATTATTATTATAAGTATTATTATTATTGTTTTAATGATTAGTATTAATTTCAATGTTATTATTATTTTTTATTATAAAAAATAGAAAAAATATTCCTTTATAAAAAAATCAAAAAAGAAAATCTATTTTTTAAAGAGAGTGTGAGTAAAAAAATAATAAAGAGAAACAAAAATGGTGTTGGAATATATGCGATTAAATGAATGAATATCTTTTTATATGTTAATATAATAATGAGAAAAAGAAAGCGAAAAAGTGGGGAAGAATTTGTTGGATGTGTTGGCAGTGTCAATGGAAAATTGGGCTAAGAAAATTTTGTGAGCGATAAAAAATAGACGATTTTTACCCCCACCCTTCCAATTTTTTCTTTAAATTCCCTAAAAAAGAAAAGAAAAAAAAATTCAAAACTAAACGCCCGCTTAATGTCAGCAACCAGCAGGTAAGGCTCCCAATAATTATTATATTGTAAATAATGCAGTTAAATCACTTTTTTTTAGTCCTGAAATGTGACATTTTTTTTCATTATAAACAAACATGTAACTTAATTTTTTTAGAAATTCAAAATTTCGAAAAAGATGACATTTTTTTTTATTTCTATTTAAAATTTAGTGTTTTCAAAAGGAAAATAAAAAAAAAATTAAAATTAGAAACTAAAAACAAATATGAAAATGAGAAACTAAAGACAATAATTTACATTAAAAAATTTAAAACCAATAAATACTCAAAATGTATGATTTTAAAGTAAAAGTTAACTTGAATTGAAAAATTAAAACCAAAAACCTTTAAGTTAAAAATAAAGAAAAAGAATTCAAAATAAATTTTTTTTTAAACGAGAATAAATAGAAATATATAGGTATTTGTTTAAATACAAAATTCTTTTTAGGTATAAAATATTATAATGTTATGCTAGTTACATGTTGCGAATGAAAGAAAATAAGAGCCATTTGTTAAAATATGTCATGCAAAATAAATGTACGATTAAATTTCATGTTTAATACAAAATTATATAGAGATGGAAGTAGACGGAAAAATATTTTTTACTCCCCTCCAAATTTTCACTGGTAGGAAAATAAAAAACATTCCTCAAGAAGGTTTTTTTTCATTCCCACCCATAGAAACAAGAATATTCCGAAACACATGGAAAAAAAGCCATTGCAGACTGGCCTTAACTTAAAACGAAAACATTTCAAAAATTTGGAAATAATTATAGTTTCAGAATATTTTTCGTTGCCATGAGAGTTGAGAGATGAGTGCAAAATATGCAAAATTCTAAAAGTTTGCGCGCAGGATCATATTTTAAATCGAGGCAACCTAACCTAGAAGTCTCTATTGTAAGATTCAACCTAAGCTTACTGTTAATTCACAGTTTATACGCGTTTCTGATCCGTTAAACACTAAACTCTTCTGTACGTAAACTAAAAACTAACGGTAATCTAAGGTTGAGTTCACTAAGAATTTTCGGTTACGAATTACTGAGGCACTAAAAACAATAGAAACCATAAATAAACAGAATCGATTTTTAAGAAAAAGAATCTATTGCTTAATAATATAAGCTATTACTAAAGAATAGAATCGATTTTTAAACAAAAGAATCTATTATTAAGTGGAATTTTTTGCTTAATACGTCAATAGTCAACATAACCTAAAAATTTCTATTGTGGACTAGCATTAATACTGTTTCATTCTTAAACAAAAGAATCTATTATTAAAGGGAATTTTTTGCCTAATGGGTCAACAGTCAACATAACCTATAAATCTCTATTGTGAACTAGACTTTAAATATACTGTTTAAGTTTGACAAACCGTATATTGTACTTTAGGCAATGTTCGCAATAGACCTTTCTGGTCCGTATGTTAAACATAAAAATACAAATACAACAGATGTATTTGCGATCTTATGTTATTTTCAGTATGAGGACAAAAAATCCTATTGTAAACAAAGCCTAATAGATCGCATAAACAGTAGAGATTTTTAGGTTATGTCAACGCTTTAGTGACTGTACCGTCTCCAAGGCCGATTTCACCAACACCGAATAATTAAGAGCGGATAAACTAAGGGCTAATTCCACTAAGCACAATTAAAAGTCAATCAATGTTTAAAGACATTTTAACGTTCCATGATTGGTCGATTGAGGATTTAATAATTGATTAACTTTTAATCACTATTGGTGAATCTAGTCCTAAGTGAATAACTTTTCGAGTCGGTTCCACATCTTCTTTTTAACCAGAGTCCAAATCAGCGAACTTGATTCAGTTAATGTAATTATAAATCGAGTTCACAAACCTAAAATCTTGTTAATAGAGTTGCGGAACCGGACCTTAATCTTTGTTGGTGAAATTCGTAGCAAAGATTTAGAAAACAACAGGAATGTACGTCTGTTCTTTTCCCAATAGGAAGCGTAATCGTGGCAAAAATTTAGAAAACAACAGGAATGTACGTCTGTTCCTTTCTAAATAGAAGCCGTAGCAAAGATTTAGACATTTACCAGATAAGGTCTGTGCGTAGAAACAGAATTGCTATCAAATACTGCTTTTCGGCTCTCATCCAAGGTCAACCTAGAGTTGATGATGACTAACATTCTGTTAGAGCTAATCAATCACCATAAACCCGGAGTTAACTCTAGGAGAAAGCCAAAAAACAGTCCAAATTAAAAACCAAGTAACCATAAGGTTAGTGTAAGGTCGAAGTTTGCTTAGGTTACAAGCGAACCGCGAGCTTACAACAAAGGTTTCTAGTTCGGTCGGCAACAACCGTTTTCATAAGCACGAAACCTTAAATTGGAGCTTTTTGTCTGCTTCTTATTTGTCCGATCGTATTTTTCTAAAGTTCATTTTTGTTTCAATGGCCTCTTGAAGTCACCACCACCTTCTCTGTCAAGAACTGATGCTTTAGGCCTCAGGAAGCAGAGCCCTAACGCATCAGTTCCTCGATCCTCGTCTACATTTAGAAATCCGCCTCTGGAAGCTACTTAAGCCCTTAACTGCCATGGGAAAGGTTTGAAGGCCAAAATCTTTGCCAACACAGTCAAGGGGTTAACTTCTGTTAGCTATTCTCAGCTTCCACCGACGGATTTCTAAAGTAAGAGGATCGGTTCCTCGATCCCTCACTGAAATTAGAAAAGTGCATTAAAGACTCATCTCTCTCAAAATGAAGTATATGTAAAAAAAAAACCTTTTTGAATGAAATGTTCCATCTCTATCATCAAACACGCAAATACACACACACACACACAAGACCATACAACACCACACCGCCAACACATCCACGGTGAGCGAGGATTAGATTAGAAGGATTATTTTCATTTGTCTTTAGCGAATGGGTGCAAATGTTTCTTTTTTTTTTTAATGGTTAGGATTATCGTGAATGGGTGGGGTAGACTCTTACCCTTCCTGGTGGAGCAGGGTGTCGCGCGGGGTGTCGTGGTGGTGTTGGTGGTAGTGGTGGTGGTGGCGCTAGTAGTACGTGGATTGGATTTTGGAGTGGATTTGGATAATTGAGGGATTGACTTTAAACTTGCTGTTGTTACTGGCGATGTTTCCATTGTTGATGATGATGATGATAAAGAAAAACTAGAATCTAGTGAATTTTGTGAACCTGTTTTTCGTCGCGTTTGCTCTTCAGTGGCGCATTTTATAATTGAAAGTCCATCGGCGCCTTTCATTAGTTTTCTTCTCTCGTGCTCGTGACGTTTGCTGTTAACGGCTGTTTTAACCAGGCTGGATGGCGTCATTTTCGGTGGTTTTTCAGTTATGAAGAGACTCTCGTCGGATGGGGTGAATATACCGGGTTTTGGAATTCGGAGTTCTTTATTGGGTTCCTCGGGTTTTTTAATTCTTGAGGAATTGGGGGGGTTGTTGTTGTTGTTGATGATGATGTTCTTTGGCGGTTTGTCCTTTATGGGCTTCTCCTTAACGTCACGGATTGGTTTGTCTCTAGCTGAGGAGTTGAACTTTCGGTCTTGTTCTTCTTTTTCCTTTAGGAGGTCTTTTAGGGACTTTTCCCGTTCCCTTAGAAGGTCTTTGAGGGATTTCTCTTTAGGTTCTTTTGGTTCCTTGGAGTCTTTCGCGTCCTTCTTGGTTTCCTTGGCCTCCTTGGGGTCTTTAGCTTCTTTCTTGCTTTCCTTGGACTCCTTCGCTTCCTTCTTGGCTTCCTTGGACTCCTTCGCTTCCTTCTTGGCTTCCTTGGACTCCTTCGCTTCCTTCTTGGTTTCCTTAGCCTCCTTGAACTCTTTCGCTTCTTTCTTAGCTTCCTTGGACTCTTTTACTTCTTTCTTGGTTTCCTTAGCCTCCTTGAACTCTTTCGCTTCTTTCTTAGCGTCCTTGGACTCTTTCGCGTCCTTCTTGGCTTCCTTGGCGTCTTTCGCTTCCTTCTTGGCTTCCTTAAACTCCTTGGAATCTTTCGCTTCTTTCTTTGCTTCCTTGGCTTCTCTCGCTTCCTTCTTAGCTTCCTTGGCCTCTTTGAGTGTTTCCTTTCTGGTTTCCTTGGGATTCTCCTTCTTGGCTTCTTTGACACTTTCCTTCTTGGCCTCTTTGCTCTCCTTCTTCGTTTCCTTTTCGTCTTCCTTAAGACTCTCTTTCCTTTCTTTAAGACTCTCTTTCCTAGTTTCCTTAAGACCCTCCTTTCTGGACTCCTTTAGAACCTCTTTTCTTGTTTCCTTAGGACTCTCCTTAAGACTCTCTTTCCTGCTGTCCTTAGGACACTCTTTTCTGCTCTCCTTTGGACCTTCTTTCCTAGTCTCCTTGCCGTCTTTCCTACTCTCCTTTCCTCCATCCTTGGCTTCTTTCTTAGCGTCCTCTTTCTCCTTATCCTCAAGTTCCTCACTAGTCTCTTTTTCCCTCAGGTTCCTCTCTCTCGTTCTGGGGGAATTCTTCCCCCCTTCGTCCCTGAGACTTCGTTCCTTTAAGGCATTACAACTCTTCGCCGCAATCGGCTCCCGAGATTCGTCGTGCGTTCTTTTTCTCCGATCGGGAGCATAATTCGGAGGTGGAGCGCCGGGTTTAGCGCGACTACTGCCAGGCGCCGCGAAAAAGTGACTGAGACCATCGAACAAACCCTTCAATTGTCCAGAACCGGGTTTCACTTTCGTCTCAGTCAGTGTTTCGGACTTTTTCCTCTTCTTCGAATCCGTGGGACTCGCTGCTGGTTGAATGTGAAGGCCAAACGTTGGTTTATCATTGAGATCGAGTTTCGGAAGTGTTGCGCCGAATGTACTGGTGATGTTGCTGAAGAAGGGCGATTCGACGGTGAGTTTTGCGGCGGCCGCGGCAAATCCCCAGGGTTTGTCCTCATTGAGATCGCAGCTGAATGGAACTTTGGATTTTTGTTTCTGCCTCGGCGATTCGTCCTCGGATGATGAGGAGGTGTCGATAGATTCACTAGATTCGTCTTCATCGTCTTCGTTATTGTTATCAATTTCTTCATTCTCTTCTTCATTATTAACATCATCATCATCATCATCATTTTCCTTTTCATCTTCGCTGCTGTTCTCACTACCGGAAGTTGAATTTTCACTGCTGCTACTGCTGCTGCTACTACTACTGCTACTGCTGCTCGATAATGGAATTCTTGGTAGCACTTTCTTTCGAACCGATGATTGTAGTGATTTTCTTTTTTCAGTAGCTGCGGTGGTGGCAGCAGCGCCACGTTTCAATTTATTATGATCGGTATTAAATGCACTTAACCTGAAAAACTTTTGCTTCTCCTTGGAGATTTTATCATTTTTCTCTTCTAATAGTCGACCCTGACTGCCGGCTGCTGCTGCTGCTGCTGTGGGGCTTGGGATTTGGGGTAAGGGAGAGGAATTAGAAAGTGGTTGACGAGGGGAGACAACACCCGCATTACCGTCCGAGCAGCTGTCCACCTGAGCCACCGTTGGACTGCTCTTCTTTCCTGATGGGGTCGATGATGCCGTCAAACTCTTTCTCGATACATTGGATCTAGATCAACAAAAATTTTTTCGTCACATTTTTTAGATTTATATTTCAATAAAATGGGCCTGAAGTTAGCGATAAAAATTATTTTTCTAGGGGTTTTTTATTTAAAAAAAAAATCTAAATTCATTAATTATTTTAATTGAAAAAAATTATTATGCAAAAATTTAATATGTTTCATAAAGAATTGTGATAAAACTTGTTCGCAACAATTTTATTGTTTTGAAAAATTACAATAAAATTTGTTAACAGAAAAAATTGAACTATAAAACACTTGGGAAAAATTCAACTCTTTTTTCTAAATAATACAATTTTTTACAGAATTTCAATTACTTTGGAAACATTTCAAATAATTTTCGCAATTAATAACATTTTTTGAATGAATTCAATTATTTTCAAAAATTTTGATAAAATTCTTCGACAGAATTCAATTCTTTTTAAAAACATTAATAAAATTGTTAAAATTTTCTCAATTACATTTATGTTACTATTTATTATTTTATGAAAAATTTCCAAAAATATTCAATTATTTAAAAAAAATGTTAATAATATTTTTAGCAAGATTTGAATTATTTTCGTAATTTATAAAATTTTACGCAAGAATTATAATTATTTTAAGGAGTTTTAAGAAAATTTTTAAGAGAAATTTAATTATTTTTCTTAACTTTAAAATTCTCTGCACAAATTCAATTATTTTGAAAAATTTCGGGAAAATTATATTCGAGAATTGAATTATTTTTGTAGTATATAAAAGTTCCTAGGACTCAATATTTTTTAAAATTAAATAAAATTCCTTGCTAATTATTTTTAAAAATTAATTTAATTCTTCATAGAAATTCAATAATTACTTTCAAAAATTAATAATAATCTTCGCACTATTTCAATTATTCTCAAAAATTATTCTTAATCCTCATCAAGATTTCAATTATTTTTATAAATAGCAAAATTCCTCGAAAGAATTTAATTAATTATAAAATTTTTTAGTAAAATTCTTTAAAAGAATTCACTTATTTTTAAATACAATTTTAATATAAAATTCTTTCCAAAAAAGTTATTGTTTTGAAAAATTTCAAAAAAATTTTTCAAAAATGTTATTAATTACTTTATAAAATTGCATTTTAAATTCTTCGGCAAAAAATGTTATGTAATTAAATACTTTGCAAAAAATTTCATTTTTTCTCCAAATAATAAAAATCTTTGTGAAATTCCAATCATTTTGAAAAATTGTAGTGAATTCACTTTTTTTTAAATACAAATTTCCATAAAATTCTTATCAGAATTTTAATTATTTTCGTAATTAATATTTGTTGAAAGAATTTAGTAAAAAAAAAAAAAAATTTAATAATTTTATTTAAAAATTTAATAATTTTATTTAAAATTTTAAAAAATTTTAATAATTTTATTTTTATTTATTGTAAATAAAAATATTGTCTAAATTGAATTTTTCGTAGGAATTAATTTACTTTTTAAAGATTTTTGTTTAAATTTTTTGCGAGAAATTAAAATAAAAACAAAAAAGTGGAAAAAAGAGATAAAAATGCAAAAAAAAAGGGGAAAAAGCAAAAGAGCAAATAAAAATAGAGAAAAAGAAATAAAAGTAGAAAAAGGACTAAAAAAGAAAAAAAAATTAAATAATAGAAAATAAAAGAGAAATAAGCAAAAAAATCAAAATAATTTAATTATTTATTTTAAAAATAGATAAAATTCTTTACAAAAATTCAATTCTTTTTTTAAATAACAAAATTCTCTGTATAAATTCAATTATTTTCAAAAAAAAAATTTCTAAATTCATGAATTTTAATTAATTTATTATATATTATTTTAAGAAAATATTTAGCACTATTTAAATCATTTAGATATCAATTATTTTAATTTATAACAAATTTTACGCAAAAAATTTAATATTTAAGAGAAAAGGAAAGAGAAAAAACAAAAAAAAATAAATATAAAATGAAAGAATAGCAAGAAAGGAAAAGAATAGGAAAAAAGGAAAAGAATAGAGAGAAACCGAAAAAAGAATAGAAAATAAAAATGAGAAAAAAGAAATAAAAGTGCAAAGAAAGGAGGAAAATAATAAAGAAGAACAAAAATAAATAAAATAAGAGAAAAGAAAAGAAAGGAGAAAAAACAAAAAAAAAGAAATAACAGAAAAAAGAAGAGCAAAAAAGGAAAAGAAGAGAGAAAAACTAAAAAAAGAATAGAAAATAAAAAGAAAAACGAAGAAAAAAAGAAGTAAAAATGCAAAGAAAAGAGGAAAAAAGTAAAAGAGGAAAGAAGAACAAAAATAAATAAAATAAGAGAAAAGAAAGGAGAAAAAACAAAAAAAAGAAATAACAGAAGAAAGAAGAGCAAAAAAGGAAAAGAAAAGTGAAAAACTAAAACAAGAAGAAAAAAGAATAGAAAATAAAAACAAAAACAAGGGAAAAAAGAAGTAAAAATGCAAAGAAAAGAGGAAAATAATAAAGAAGAACAAAAATAAATAAAATAAGAGAAAAGAAAAGAAAGGAGAAAAAACAAAAAAATGATATAACAGAAAAAAGAAGAGCAAAAAAGGAAAAGAAGAGAGAAAAACTAAAACAAGAAGAAAAAAGAACAGAAAATAAAAACAAAAACAAGGAAAAAAAGAAGTAAAAATGCAAAGAAAAGAGGAAAAAAGTAAAAGATGAAAGAAGAACAAAAATAAATAAAATAAGAGAAAAGAAAGGAGAAAAAACAAAAAAAAAGAAATAACAGAAGAAAGAAGAGCAAAAAAGGAAAAGAAGAGAGAAAAACTAAAACAAGAAGAAAAAAGAATAGAAAATAAAAAGAAAAACGAGGAAAAAAAGAAGTAAAAATGCAAAGAAAAGAGGAAAGAAGAACAAAAATAAATAAAATAAGAGAAAAGAAAGGAGAAAAACAAAAAAAAGAAATAACAGAAGAAAGAAGAGCAAAAAAGGAAAAGAAGAGAGAAAAACTAAAACAAGAAGAGAAAAGAATAGAAAATAAAAAGAAAAACGAAGAAAAAAGCAAAAGAGGAATAAAAAGAGTAAGAAAACAATAAAAGAAAAGAAGAAAAAAAGAATAATAAAAAAACTTACTTTCGATTTTCTCGTATTTTAGTGAGTTTTTTCCTAGCGCTCGTCGGCGTTGTTGTTATTGAATCCAATTGTGAATGAACATTATTATCCTTGAGCTTTTTCCCCGACTGCTGCTGCTGTTGTTGTTGTTGTTGTTGTTGCTGATCCTCCTTTGGCGTATGCGTTGTTTGACAATGTCTACATCGCCACGGTGCTTTACATTTTTTATCCAATACAGGATCGAGACACGATGGATGATAGCATTTAATGCACGCGGCACATTTCACAAGATAATTTTGTGATTCACGATCCGTGTGGCAGCCGGCGCAACGCGGTGAACAATCGTCACACGACCATAATGCACCTCTATCGACAAGTAATGCGAGTTCCGCCGGTGCACAGGAATTGTGTAATGCCGCGCCGCACATTGTACAACGGCTAAGCTTCTCCGATGATGTTGAATTATTAGCGCCTCCTCCTCGCTTTCCATTATTATTATTACCCGCTGTCGTTGCTGCAAGACACTCCTTACATATTGGCAACGGCGCTGGTAACTGCGAAGCCATTAAAAGGGCAAAGAAAAGAGAAAAATAATCATCACACAAACACACATTTAACTGCGAATCCGAAGGGGAGGGGGGAAAAAAATTAAAAAATATTTCACAAATAAATAAAATTAAAATCCATAAATAAACTTTTCTTAAAATTCGTAAACAAAAAGGGAAAAATTCCGATATATATATATATGTATATAGAACAGAGGACATATATCGATTAAAGGGAAACGGAACAAAAAAAATTCCTCTCTATACAAACAAATTTAATATACTACTACCGCCCGGTATTTATTCAATTACTTTTTTATATATTACACTAAATTTCAGAAGGAAATTCAGAAACGTGTTTGTTTCAGCATTTGAGATGAAAATAAAAACACCTACTGCACTTTTTGGTGAATAAATCACGAAAGTTGTTATTTTTTTCTGCACCATGACGCTATGGGTTTTATTTCTTTGTAACGTATTCGTCGTCGTTTGTACACTCTCTCAACGTGTCCTGTACAATTTTATCATCAGCTGTTGTGAACTGCGACGCATTTAGAGGTTAGATGACCCAGTGTTGCCAACTTTAGCCTACTTTCGTTCGCGCGGCAAATTTCAAACTTATTTCTCTTTTTTCTCTTCCCCTCTCTTTCACTCTCGTTACACCCTACTCTTCCTCTCTTTCTAACACTTCCCCAGTCATTCTCTCTCTCTCTCTCTCTCCCTCTTTCTATTTTCACGACGCGCGCTCTTCACCACCAGGGCCGTATCTACTTTTTCCCTTCCCCCCTACAAAGTTCAAACGAATTATTCTTTTTTTCTTTTAATATATATTTGTCATAATTTCCTTTTTAACACGGACAGCAGGGACTTTATTGAAATAAATAAAATTTACCAAAAAATTTTGCAATTTTTCTAATCCTTTTTTTTAACAATAATTTTTTATACCTTTCTACTATTTTTCTGCAGTGAAAAATATAATATTGTATTTTCTATATAGAAAGCTAAAGAAAAAAAAATTGTAAAGAGGCGGGAAAATTCAAATCTATTTTTCTTAAAAAATTCAAAGAAAAAATTGTAAATATGACAAAAATGAAGGCGGGAAAATTCAAATCTATTTTTCTTAAAAAATTCAAAGAAAAAATTGTAAATATGACAAAAATGAAGGCGGGAAAATTCAAATCTATTTTTCTTAAAAAATTCAAAGAAAAAATTGTAAATATGACAAAAATTGAGACGGGGAAATTTAATTATATATTTCTTAACAAATTAAATAAAAAAAATTGTAAATATGACAGAAATTAAGGCGGCAAAATTTAATTATATTTTTCTTAACAAATTGAACAAAAAAAAAATATGTATATAACAAACATTAAGGTGGGAAAATTTAATTACATTTTTCTTAACAAATTCAACAAAAAAATTGCAAATGACAAAAATAATGGCGGGAAAATTTAATTATATTTTCTACAAAACTTAAAAAATAAAAGAATTTTGACTATGAAAACATTAAGAGAGAGCAATTTAATTAAATTTTCTAAACAAAATAAAAAAATTCCTTAACTATAAAAAAATGAAGAAGATAAAAATTTAAATTGTTATTTCTTAACAAATTAAAAAAAAATTGTAAATATAACAGAAATTAAAGCGGGAACATTTAATTGTATTTTTCTTAACAAATTCAACAAAAAATATTGCAAATATGACAAAAATTAAGGTGGGTAAAATTTAATTATATTTTCTTAACAAATTCAACAAAAAAATTGCAAATGACAAAAATAATGTCGGGAAAATTTAATTATATTTTCTAAACAAAATAAAAAAATGCCTAAACTATAAAAAAATTAACAGGATAAAAATTAAATTGTTATTTCTTAACAAATTCAAAAAAAAATTTATAAATATAGCAGAAATTAGAGCGGGAACATTTAATTATATTCTTCTTAACAAATTCAACAAAAAATATTGAAAAAATATGACAAAAATTAAGGCGGGTAAAATTTAATTATATTTTCTTAACAAATTCAAAAACAAATTGTCAATATGACAAAAATCAAGGCGGGAAAATTTAATTATATTTTCTACAAAACTTAAAAAAGAATTTTGACTTTGAAAACATTAAGAGGGAGCAATTTACTTATATTTTCTAAACAAAACAAAAAAAAAACCTTAACTATAAAAAAATTAACGAGATAAAAATTAAATTCCTATTTCTTAACAAATTCAAAAAAAAAAATTGTAAATATAACAAAAATTAAAGCGGGAAAATTTAATTATATTTTCTAGAAAAATTAAAAAAAAAAAAAAGGAATCAAAAAAAGAATTACGACTCCAAAAAAGTTAAAGGCGAAACAAATTAAAAAATAAAAATTGTAACTGAGACAAAAAAATTTGAGGCTTTACAATATAAATATATTTAATTTAATAATTTAAAAAATAAAATTTGTAAATATAACAAAAATTAAGGCGGGCAAATTTAATTATACTTTCTTAGAAAAATTAAAAAAAGAAAACGAAAGAAATTCAAAACAAAATTACGTTTATGGAAAAATTTTAGAATTCGAGGGGGAGGGAGGGGGGTAAATGGAATAAATTTAAATAAAGAAAATTTAAACTGTGACAAAAATTCGGTTGAGAAAATTTAACTGCGTTTTCTAAATAAAGTCAAATAAAAAATTTATAACTATTAAAAAATATTAAGGCGGGAAAAATAAAATTTATATTTCTTAACAAATTTACCAAAAAAAAATTGTAAACATGACAAAAATTTAATTATATTTAGGTACTAAATAAATTATAAGAAAAGAATTGAAATGATAAAAAATTAAGGATTTTTAATTGAGTTTTCTAAATAAATTAAAAAAAAAAATTCTAAAACTATGAAAAAAATTAAGTCGCAAAAATTAAATTAAATTTTCCAGAGGAAAATTAGGAAATCGTATAATTATAGGCAAAACAAACGGAAAATTACATTTACATGATAAAATATATATGAAAATTATCGAAATTAAAAGAATTTAAAGAAAGGAGCTTTTACGCGTTTCAGTTTCGCCTGGTTAACAAAAAAAAAGAACAAAATAAAAAAAAAAGAAATAAAAGAAAAGGGGGAAAAAAAGGTGAACGAGAGTGCACGCAGTAAAACGTAATTATTCATTCCGGTGGTTACGAAAACCTCGCTATCTTATACCATCGCAAGGGGGGTGCATCTTATTAATTCAAAACGATCCTCCTATCTTGTCCCTTTATATATACATTTATTTTTAATTTCCAGTCATCTTTCAAATTTCAACAAAAAAAATTTTTTTTTTAATTTTTCCTATGCGAAAAAAAATTTTTTTAAACCTCAAAATAAGCTTACTTTAATATAACCTAAAAATTTTACAAAAATAAAAGAAAATACGACACCTAATAGTAATATCGAAAAATAAACATTTCTTAAATTAATTAATTGACAAAAGTTGTAAAATTAGTTTGTGAACGAACCTTTATAATACAAAAATAAAAATTTCGAAAATTAATAAAAGTAGTAAATCGAGTTTATGAACGAACCTTAAGAATAGCAGGAAACAAAAAAATTTTTTGAGAATAAGAAACGTAGTTTGTGAACAACACTTAATAATAATACGAAAAATAAAAATAACAAAAAATGTTTAAAAAAAAGTAGCAAACGTAAGTTGTGAACGAACCTTAATAATACGAAAAATAAAAAAATATAGAAAACAGTAAACGCAGTTTTTCATCGACCCTTTATAATAACATTAATAAAATTTCTTTAATAAATGTAGCAAAGGTAAATTGTGAATGAACCTTAATAATAACACAAACTAATATATGGAAAACAGTAAACGTAGTTTGTGAACGACCCTTAATAATAATACGTAAAATAAAAATAACAAAAAATACAGCAAAAACTTGTAAACAAACCTTAATAATGTAAAAAAAATATAAATAATATTGAAAATAGGACACGTATAGTTTGTGAACGACCCTTAATAATAACAAAAAAGTACAAAAATTATTGAAAATAGTAAACATAGTTTGTGAACAATCCATTATAATAACAAAACTAAAATCTCAAAAATTAATAAAAGCATTAAACTCAGTTTGTAAACGAACCTTAATATTAAAAAAAAAATTTTTTTAAAGTAAACATAGATTGTGAATAACCCTTAATAATAATAATACCAAAAATAAAACAAAAAATTGAAAACAGTGATAATAATACTAATAACAATAATATTACTAAACTAAATGAATGAACAAAATAGTAATTATTTAAATAACACTAATCAAAAATAATTTTTAAAAAAGAACAGAAGCTAAAATAGTAATAATTAAGGTTCATTCATAAACTACATCACACACTAAAAAGGGGAGGGGGAGGGGTAGTAAATAAATGCGCAATAAATTCTGAAAAAAAATATTATGTCGTAGAAAAGAAAAGGAAAAAGAAAAAAAAAGAAAAACCTAACCTCAAAATCAGCAACATAAAATTTGTTAAAACTAAAATAACATTCGTAATAATAAATTTAAGAGGGAGGGCGGAAAATAATAATATTATTATTAATAAATTAATGTAATATTAATTAATTAATTATAATAATTAATTATTCAAATGCAGTAGGGGGGGGGTTAACATTATTAATTAATTAGAATAATATTAATTATTAATTAATCTCATTACTTAATTAAAATAATATTAATTATTCTTATTAATCAATTATTTAAATGAAGCCGGGGAGGGGGTAATATTAGTATTAATTAATTTAAATAATATTAATTAATATGATTAATTAATTATTTAAATGGAGTAGGGGGCGTCGCGTCGTAAGCAAAAAAGCAACATTCTAATTAATGTATATTAATTAAAAAAATATTCTATTGCAGAAATTTATTGATAAATAATTTATCCTACGTAAAAATATTAGTACAACTTTAATGGGGAATTAAATAGAATGGGTGTGAAAGAGCGTTTTTTTTTTTTTTTTTTTTTAAAGAATTATCAAGAATGCTGAGAACGATATTTATTTTAGTCAATGACACGTGGCCTTCTTTACAAAGCAAAGCAAAGCAAAGCATAACGCAACGTAACGGCTTTCATCTACTTGGACCAACAACCTGTTGCTTTATAACCAATCATCGAATAAATACCGCACCGCCATTCTTATTGGTCGACGAGGCGAATAGCGTTGCCATTCTCATTGTCAGTGGAACATAATAAGAGTATAAAGAAAAAAAAGTACCCCTTTTTCCCTTTGCTTATTATGCACCACACACGGCGTCCTTGGTTTAACCATTTTTTATTTGATAAAAAAAAACCAGTTAACATCAATCCGATGTCAGTTTTTCAAAATTCAAAATGGCGAATTCAATATGGAGGACGAGAAAATTAAAAATTGATCAGATTCGTTCGAAACTTGTCACTCGGGGGTTTTTGGGGTCGTAGATTACGAATTCGGTGTCAGTTTTTCAAAATTCAAAATGGCGGATCCAATATGGCGGACGAGAAATTAAAAATTGATCAGATTCGCTTGAAACTTGCTACTCGGGGGTTTTCGGGGTCGTAGATTACGAATCCAAGGTCAGTTTTTCAAAATTCAAAATGGCGGATCCAATATGGCGGACGAGAAATTAAAAATTGATCAGATTCGCTTGAAACTTGTCACTCGGGGGTTTTTGGGGTCGTAGATTACGAATTCGGTGTCAGTTTTTCGAAATTCAAAATGGCGGATCCAATATGGCGGACGAGAAAATTAAAATTTGATCAGATTCGTTTTAAACTTGCTACTCGGGGGTTTTTGGGGTCGTAGATTACGAATCCAATGTCAGCTTTTCAAAATTCAAAATGGCGGATCCAATATGGCGGACGAGAAGTTAAAAATTGATCGAATTCGTTCGAAACTTGTCACTCGGAGGGTTTTTGGGAACGTAGACTACGAATCCAAGGTCAGTTTTTCAAAATGGCGGACGAATTAAAAAAAAAAAATTATTCGTTTTCGCCTTTTTTGAATTATGAAAAACTAATCACTGACTCCAAAAAGCCTTTTATTAAATACCAAAGACCAATGATTGCACTTTTCTAAAAACAAAAAGAAAAGAAAGATTCGCATCTAAAGTTTGAAGTAAATTTACAAATATCTCGCAGCATATTGAAAAAAAAAGAAAAACTTTGGTTCTTCTTTATCGACAGCAAATAAAAGAAAGTCGGTCCAACTTTTTTGTTGTTGTTGTTGTTGTCCTTCTTCAACTCTAACGTGAAAGTTCACCTTCTTTACCCCCTCCCTCCATTATGAACACCTCAATAATCGATTCTTTTATAGTATATATATATATATATATATATATATATATTACGTGTATATTGTAAGAGAGAAAATAATTGAAAAAATGAAGTTGTGCATTTACAGTGGACAAACTATAGCGCGCGCAGGCGATGCCTCACGAGAAAGAAGAAAAAAAAATTTTCCTTCTTTTTCAAATAATACGAAGCGAGTGGGGATTAAATTGATACGAAGGCAGCATGGTGGGCATCGTGTATTTTATTAAGAATGTGTTAGTGAGGCGGCGGTTGGTTATCCTCTCACTCTCCCACTCTTATACACTACTCTATAGATGAATTGTAACCACCTGACTCTGTTGTCAACGCGTCGGCGCAAAATCAACATCGTTGTCGTTGTCATCGTAGTTCGTGTGTCCCAGGTCTTTTAGCGTTCTCTGCGGTCCTACACGCATATATATATATATATATATATGTAAAAATGTATATATATATATATATATATATATATATATATATATATATATATATATATATATATATATATATATATGTAAAAATGTATATATATATATATATAATACAAGAGGAGGCAAAATGAGTCAAGGGGATCAATAAAAGAGCGATATACAAACGAGTTCCGAGTCGGCGGAAGTTGAACGAGAGATAGTGGCGTCGTCCACCAATCGTGATTCGCGATAATATACACATACTTGACACGGCGCAGAGAGAGAGTCGTCGTCTTCTACTACTATATATATATAATATATGTTTGTTATATTACTGTATAAAAGGCGTGGGCAAGCAGCGTGACTCCTCTCAAGGAGTGCGTATATTAGGGAGCGAGAGGCGAAAGAACACTTCTTTTTTGCTCGCAATTGCATTACGAACGAGTATTTTTTTTTAGTTAAATTGTTAACCCCCCCACAATCTTATCTGACATAAGAGTTGATTTAACATAGATATCACTTGACGTAAAACCACTTAACATAAAAATCATTTCACGTAAAATCATTTAACATCAATATCATTTGACGTAAAACCATTTAACATAAGAATCATTTCACGTAAAATCATTTAACATCAATATCATTTCACGTAAAAAGCATTTAACATAAGAATCATTTGACGTAAAACCATTCAACATCAATATCATTTGACGTAAAACAATTTAACATAAGAATCATTTCACGTAAAAACAATTAACATAAATATCATTTCACGTAAAAAGCATTTAACATAAATATTATTTGACGTAAAACCATGTAACATAAAAATTATTTCACGTATAACCATTTAACATAACTATCATTTGACGTAAAATGTGTTTGCTATGAAATAAAATTTAATTCCAAATTTATTTGACATACATTTCATTAAGGATACAATTTTTTATTGCATAAGAGACACATTATATGATATTCATTTGACAAATATTTCATTGAACATTAAATTTATATAACATTTGACATTAAAGTAATGCAACAAAATTCTCATTTGACAATAAAGTTCATTTAACATAATTTTTACTTGAAATAAATGTCATTTGACATAAAGTTCATTTAACATAAAAACATTTAACATTATATATATATAATTTAACATTTTAAATAAATGTCATTTGACATAAAGTTCATTTAACATAAAAGACATCTAACATAGTTTTTATTTTAAATAAATTTCATTTGACATAAAGTTCATGTAACATAAAAGACATTTAATATAGTTTTTATTTTAAATAAATTTCACTTGACATAAAAGTCAATCAACAAAATTCTCCATTTCAACTTAAATTCATTTCACACATTTTACATTAAAAAAAAGCGCGAATTTTAAAAGTAAACAATTAGATATGATGAACATTGTGATTCGCCATTTTTGAAATATTATAATAATTATGTTAAATGAACTTTATGTCAAATGACATTTATTAAAAATAAAAATTATGTTAAATGTCTTTTATGTTACATGAACTTTATGTCAAATGAAATTTATTTAAAATAAAAACTATATTAAATGTCTTTTATGTTACATGAACTTTATGTCAAATGAAATTTATTTAAAATAAAAACTATATTAAATGTCTTTTATGTTACATGAACTTTATGTCAAATGACATTTATTTAAAATAAAAATAATGTTAAATGCAGGGTGTCTACTATTTTCATTCAACAAAATTCTCGGTTTTTCCCGGTTATGGCCTCATTTTTTCCCGGTTTTCTTTTTTTATAAAATTTAAATTTAAATTTGATTTCAAACATAAATAAATTATAATTTTAATTGAAAATTTGCAAAATAATTCTTTCGATTTTTTAAAAACAATCTTGTCTTTTTATAATTAGAAATTGGAAATTTTCTTTTTCAAGTTTATTACAATTCTATTGATAATAATTGAATTTCTGCAAAGAATTTTAATATTTACAAAAATAATTGAAATCCTTCCAAAGAATGATATTATTTATGAAAATAATTTAATTTCTGTGAAGAATTTTATTACAATTTAAAAACAAAAGCAGTGATAATTAATTATTTACTCATTAAGTAATAAACATTAAATTTGCTTAAGAAATGATAAATATTTATTTGAACATTCAGAAATTTGAAATTATAAAAATTTAAGAGAAGTCCAATAATTATAACTATTGAATAATAATAATAGAATAATATAATTCTTAGAAGCGAAAAAATTGATTTTAAACTTTACGAGGGACTTTATGTTTTAAAAATAAAATTATAATTACGGTCACTAACATTATTTTCAAAATTTAAATTAAAATTCTATCAAAGAATTAAATTATTAAAAAAAATGCAAAGAAATTTGAATTATTTCAAAAATTTTCAATTATTTGTTTAGAAAAATTAAATTATCTTAAAGCAATGGAATTGAAAATGTTCAACAATTTTATTTTCCAGAACTTAAAAAAAAAATTTGCGAGAATTCAATTTTAATAAAAAATTTGAAGTGCAAATCGTTTTTTTTTAAATTAACTAATAAAAATTTTAATTATTAATCTTCACACTAAGAAACATGAATTCATTAAAATGTGACTATATAAAATCCAATTATTAATTAATTATTAAATTAAAATACTTTGAAAATTTTATTTGTTAAAAAGTTTCTAAAGAAATTCTTTAACAAATTCAATTACATATTTTCAGTCGAATTTCACAATATTTCTATTAACTCCATAATTTTTTAAAATTTATTTACATAATTTGTTTGAATTAGTGCCTAACTTTTACTATCAAATTAATTTTTTTTAACTAATTCATAGTTAGAGAAGAGTATAAATATCTATAAAAATTGAAATAAAAAATTTTTTTTTTATTAAACAAATTAAAATAATAAAACTTTTTTTAATTTTCATGAAAAAATTCCCGCTTTTGTATAAAAGTCCCGGTTAATTCTCGGTTTTTCCCGTTTAAATTAAAGTCCCGGTTATTTCTGGTCATGTTCTAAATTTTTTCCGGTTTCTTTCTCATCAAATTAAAATTTATACATTTGATTTCAAACATGAATAAATCTTTAAATTTTTTTGAAAATAATATTTTTTTTTAAATAATTTTAATTGATAATTTGGAAAATAATTGAATTAAACAAAGCATTTTCTCAATTTCTTAAAAATAAACATGTCTCTTTATAATTATAGTTGAAAATTTGATTTTTCAATTTTATTAAAATTATATTGATAATTGAATTTCTGCAAAGAATTTTACTATGTTTATAAAATTAATTCAATTCTTCCAAACAATTCCTGTTATTTATTATTAAAATAATTTAATTCTTGTGATGAATTTTATTTAAAAATTTTTGAAAATAATAAAACAGTAATAATCAATTATTTATTTAATAAGTAATAAACATTTAATTTGTTCAAGAAATAAATAAATATAATTAATATAAACATTCATAAATTTGAAATTATAAAAATTTAAGAAAAATTGAATAATTATAATTATACGTATTGAATAGAATAATATAATTTTTATAAGCTAAAAATTCATTTAAAAATGTAAGAGGGATTTGAAATTTAAAACAATAAAATTATAATTACGGTCACTAACATTATTTTCAAAAACTTTAAATAACATTTTTTAAAAGAATTCAATTATTTATCAAAACAATGTAAAGAAATTTCAATTACTTCAAAAATTTTCAATTATTTCATTATAAAAAATTCAATTATCTTGAAAAAATATAATTGCAAAACTACAAGAAACTTATTTTTCAGATAAAAAAAAAAATTGTGAAAGATCAATTTTCATTAAACAATTTTAAATTTGTATATTCTTTTAAATTAACTAATAAAATTTTTAATTATTAATCTTCGCCGTTAGAAATATGAATACAATAGAAGACGAATTTTTAGAAAATTAAATTATTAATCAGTGATGAAATTAAAATACTTTAAAAATTCTAGTTTCTAATGGAATTCTTCAACAAATTTAATTGCATATTTTCAGTAGAATTTAAAAATATTTCTATTAACTCCATAATTGTTATTTTTTTTATTTTTTTTACATAATATACGTGTTTGATTTGGTGACTCATTATTTACTAACAAATTAATTATTTTCAACTAATTCAAATGAATTTTATGCGAAATTAATTTCAAAACAATTAAAATTTACCTTAAATGAACTTTTTGGGCAAAAGAAATTGATGTTAAATGACTTTTATGTCAAAAGAAATTCATTTTACATGACTTTTATGTCAAAAGAAATTCATTTTACATGACTTTTATGTCAAAAGAAATTTAAATATATTTTACATGATTTTAAAGTCAAGTGGGAAAATAATGTTACATGAGTTTTACGTACAAGATAAAATTTGTGTTAAATGAATTTTATAATGACAAATGACATTTATGTCAAATGATTTTTCGTGTGTGCAAAATCTAACAGAGAATAGAACCTGTAGCTATAATTAAAACTATAACTAGAAATTTTAAGCCTTTTAAGGGAGTAGACAAGAGTAGTATAGTACCGATGAGCGAAATCCGGAAAAGAATTGCCAACTAAAAAGTAAACGCAAAAAGATCTAGATAACAAAATTGTTTGATAAGATTAGGGGACATAATATGTATATTTACTCGTTTTGTAAGGTTGTAAAAAAGATTAGTATAATAAAATGTTTTGTAGAATTTAGATAATCTTTCGCATTCACAATCCATATATATATATGTTTACGGATTGAAGTTATTCCAAGCACGAAGCGGTTGGTGATTAATTTTTTTCCCCTTTCGTATTTTTATTAATGTATTCCCGATTAGAAAGTGGTTACTACTCGTATATATGTTATGCCGACACATGTGGTGCTGTAGTGGCACTAATACTAGTGACATTTAAATCGATTAACAAACTGGTACATTCTGATGGATGATTGCGGCTCCCTGGTGGCTTGTTCTACGAATCGACTTCTGCTATTGCTTCTACCACTACTGCTGCTTCTGCTATCATAACAACAACAACAACTACTACTGCTTCTGCTATCACTATTAATACTATACTTTTGTTGATCCAAAACAAATACCCTAATCATCACCAAAAAGTGCCAACACTAATCGTAAAGAAATAAAAACTATTCCAACTCACCTTCAACGATCCATCGACAGATGCAGATTCAGTCGTCTTCTTCGTCGTGCAAGCCGGTCGATCCGGTTGCCTAAAGAGCCTACCATCCTGATTGACAATCCCCCGATCAACGGATCTCTTCGCCGATAATCTCAATGCCGTACGCAAATCGCCCTCAACCTCCTCCTCGACAGTGTGACTTTGCCTCAAATATTTCTCAATACTCTTCAGCGTTGAACCGTCGCGCTCGCCCAATTCGCGTACAGCTTTGCCAATAATTTTCGATAGATCAGTACTGCCTTGGACCTTGAGTGGACGTGCCTGCAGACCACCGGGATCCTTATACGACGACTGGCCCTTATTGAATATTTTCAGTACGTCACCACGTTTAACGGCCACTTCTAAATGTTCGGCGATTTCCTCCTCATGGAAATTGTGATGTTGCCGAATAGCGTGACATATCCGCTCGACACTTGGCCGCTGTTTCTGGCTACGAATCTTTCGAATCGCGTCCAGAAACCATGCCGACCACGTGTCACCGGACTCGTGCTCATCCATGTGTTATTTTTGGATAGAAAATTGACGAGCGTGGGTTTATTCAGCTCGTCAAAATTAATAATAAAACCGCCTCCCCCCCACCATCCAAGTGAGTGAGGACCTGGACATTCACATTATGGCTGAAACCTGTAATCAGAAAGAACAACGGGGGTATTTTAGTAGATCATCTTTGGAAAGTCATTCATATGTAGTCCAAAGGGGTCCTTTTGGGATATTTAAAGAAATATCCCAACTATCCCCAAAGCAAAAAGAAACTAAAGTTCCAAAAAGGTGCACCCAATTTTCATCTTATTTTAGATTTGACAGGAACTGTTTTTGGGTTCCCAAACAAATCTACAATTTCGCAAACGATCCTGTTCGGTTCTTAGTACTCAGTACCAACAAAAACACAAATTTTTGACGTCGGTGAAGTTTGCAACGTTTATGATCAACGATTGAAAGAAAACAAATATTTTCCTACAAATAAAAATAATATTTTTTGTTTACAAATATTTTCTTTTGTAAATAATTATTAAAGAACATTAATTGTACAATTTTCTTTACAAAAATCTATAACAATTTCCTCAAAAAAATATTTTTTTCTAAAATCGTTGACTATAAACGTTGTGAACTTTACCAACGTAATTTTTGGCTACTAATTGCAGATCTGTTTGCAGTACTACTGGTAAAAGATCAAACCCAACGGATTTCGGATTATTTTGTGGCCCCCTTTGTGGGTAGATTTTGTACCAACATTTCTAAATAACTTTTAATGGGTATTGTATTGGTTATTTTCAGGACTCGAACCAGTGAAAGTATTTAAAAATACGGACTTTACGGACCGAAAATGAAAAATTACGGACCAATTACTGACAAAAATATATAAGAGAACATTTTACTTAAAACTATAAATTAGATTTTTTCATAACTAAAAAAAAACATGAAGATATCGATAACATGATTTACAATAATTAAAGATAGAGTAATAAAATCATTATCAATTCAATTATTATTTTCAAGAATTTTTAACTAAAATTCTTCTTAAAATCGATTATTTTTAATAATTTTCGAAAAAGTTCTTTGACAATTTTCAAATCCATTTCTTTACAATATTCGATTTTTCAATTATTTGTAAATTCTTCAATTAAATATGTATTAGAAAATAAAAACTTCAAATAATATAAAAAAAAAATTCAAAATTAAAATTTCTCAAAAAAATTAATTCCACAGAATTGTTAGTTAGTTAAAAATATGAAAAATTCAAATTTTCAAAGATTTCAATCTGAAACCTTTTCAAAATTTAATTATTTCTAAAACTTTACGCTCTAATACTTTTAATATTCAATTATAATCTCTTTTAACTGAAATCCATTTTTAAATCAATTTAAAAAAAAAATTCTACGAGAATTTCATTATCTAAATACAAAAAAAGAATTTATTGAATAATTACATGTTTCTTAAAATAAATTCTTTTAAAGAATTGTATTAATCAATTTTCAAATAATTTGAATTCTTTTGCAAAATTTTATTTATATAGATATTAAAAATAATTAAATTAGGGAAAATTTTTGAAAATAATTGAAATTTTGCCAAGTAATTTATTTAATTTTTTGAAAATAATTCAATTTTAGAGAAGAATTTTATTATTTATTCAGATAATTGATAATTTACGCAAAGAATTGCATAAAAAATTTTGAATGCAATAATTTTATTCTTTAAAGAAATTTACTAAAAAATTTATTAAAAATAATATTTAAATTCTAATAAATAAATTGTAGCAAAGGTTATTAAAATAATTAAATTTCTTTGATAAATTTTAATAAAATTTTTAAGAATAATTACATTTTTCGAGGAATTCGATTAAAATTGTATTAAAAATAATTGAAATTCTGCAATTAGCTTTATTATTCATCAAAATAATTGAATTCCTAATAAGAATTTTATTATTTGCCAAAAAAATTAATTACCTGTAAAAATTTATTTATTTATGAAAATAATTGAATATTGCGAAGAAATTTATTTAAAAAAATTTGTAAATAATGAAATTCCTGTAAAATTGTTATTATTTTTTGAAAATAATTAAAGGTTTGTGTAAAATTTTAGTAGACTTTCTTTTAAAATAATTGAATTCTTTTGGAAAATTTTATTAGAATAGTATAGATATACCTATTAAAAATCATTGAATTGAGGAAAAATTTTGAAAATAATTGAAATTTTTCCAAGTATTTTATTAAAATTTTTGAAAATAATTGATATATTTCGAAGAAGAATTTAATTATTTCTAAAGATAATTGAAATGTTGACGAGAATTTAAAAAAAATTTATTGAACATAATTGAATTTTTGCGAAGAATTTTATTACTTTTGAAAATAATTGAATTCCTTCAATCATTTGTAATTTCTCTAAAATTATCCAAATTTTATCGTATAATTTACACGTACTTTACGGACCTTTTTTAACCGAATTACGGACTTTACGGACCTTTTTTTTAAAAAAACGGACTTTTACGGACTTCAAGCAAAGTTACGGACTTTTACGGGATTTACGAACCCAGTTCGAGCCCTGCCAAAGCAGAAAGGAACTAAAGTTCCAAAAAGGTGCACCCAATTTTGATCTTATTTTAGATTTGACTAAAGGAACTCTTTTTGGGTTCCCAAACAAATCTACAATTTCGCAAACAATCCTGTTCGGTTCTTAGTACTCAGTACCAACAAAAAGACAAATTTTTGGCTACTAATTGCAGATCTGTTTGCAGTACTACTGGTAAAAGATCAAACCCAACGGATTTCGGATTATTTTGTGGCCCCCTTTGTGGGTAGATTTTGTACCAACATTTCTAAATAACTTTTAATGGGTATTGTATTGGTTATTTTCGATACTTATTTTAGATCATTTACAGTACTGAACTCGGATTATTTTCGGCTCATTTTGGACCAAAAAAAGCTTTTAAACGACCAAAATGATCTGCTAATTGAATGCAGATTTTGCGACGATAAATTTCCTATTATTCAACAGTCACAACATATCAGGTCTGGATCCAACTGAATACTAATTTTTGGAGAACAATACTGCAGATGTTTCAGAATCATCTTTTGCCAATTATTCAGTGCAAGGTTCGGATTATTTAGTGCCAACAAAACCTGCAAATTTCAGGGTATATCAATTGCAGATTATTTGAGGTACCGATTGTAGATTATTTGCGCTACTGATTGCAGATTATTTCCGCTACTGATTGTAAAAAGCATTTACCGCAGTTTTCGGATTATTTTACACCCTTTCCGGACGCAGATTTTGAACGAACACAAACTTTCGAACCAAATGTTTTTTAAAATGATTATTTACAAATCTTCCAACAAGGACTTCTCGTAGCATTTAACAAACAACATTAGATTCGGATCCAAGTATAAATTTTTGGAGAACTGCACAGATGTTCCAGAAACGTTTTTTTTTTGTGAATAATTTAGTTTTTCTGACTATAAGCTTGGATTTGGATGAAAAATACTGATTCGAACGGTTATCAAGAATCGTTTATCGTTTCAAGCATTTTTGTTTTTTTTTGCCATCAATTCGCGAATACCAACGAGCTAAACGATTTTTGACAACCAAAATATGTTCGATGAGAGTTCTGCATGGAATCGATAAAAAGGAAACAATATTTCCCCTTGAATACCAAAAAGAACTAAACCCGTACAAAATTCACTCGCCCCTAAAAATATAATGTATAAAAATAAAGCCTTCCCCTCTCGACTTTTTCTTTTTCCTCTATACATTTATAAGAATGTTAAACGTCTACTAAAATGGGTTGTTACTTCCTGCGTTCAGAAAGAAAGAAAGAAAGAAAGAAAGGAAAGCAGAAAAAAGTCAGGAACGTGACTCGTATTTCGTCTCGAAGCAGGCAAAGGGGGGTTTGAAATTCCTGCTTCCTGACCTTCCAGGACCCCCCATAGTGGTTAAGGAACGATCCCCCATAAAACCGTGACCCTCTCTCTCTCTCTCTCTCTCTTTGCTCCTCTAGGGTCATTATTATTACCGAGAATTAGTTTTAAATCGTGTTCCCTATTATAGCCGACAAATCGTGTGTACACGATTGTAACGACTATTAATCATTCGCCTCGGTCGCCAATATTCCGATATTATCGCTCATCTACACGGCAAACTCTAATATATCTACTAATTTCATCAGTTTCCTTTTTTTTCCAAAAATTTAAAAATTCCCCCTTCTTTTCGCAGGGAGGAAATTTACTGCTTTTGAAAAAGTTTTCCATTAAACGCTAAGCGACTTTCGTAATGATTATTTAAAAAAAAAAAAAAAAAAAAAACAACAACATGCTAGGAAACAATCGTACTCAGACAAACCCAAAGAGGGAAATTTACGATTGAATAAATTCCAATAATTTAGCCTCTTTTTCTTGATACTACAAAAATTTAATGAAGCTGAAGTCCACAACGTTTTTAAAAACGAAAACAAAAAAATAATGGTATAGTTAAATTTTGATTCTACATTATGTTATATTTTTAATGATTGTAATAATTGGATCCTTAGTGACAATTAATTTCTTCAAAATTCAACTTGAATTTGAAAAAAATTACGTTTTTAAAAACGTTGCGGCAGCTTTCTAAAATTTAAAGATAATATACGAAAAAATGATAATCAAAACATAATTTTTTTTCGAAAATGAAAAACTGAAATGTCGAGTGTAAATAACTCGCCGTGTTCCGACTTAAATTGTTGACCTAGGTTTTCGGTTATTCAGCACGAGGGGTAATAAATAACCTCTAGTTGGTAATAAATATTCCGCTCTCGGGGAGTTTCACACGTAAGGCATTTTGTTAAAGACTAAAAATCGAGGAGTACCGCTCACTTAAAAAGGCGGAAGTTTACATATCCTCGATTTCCAAAGAAGCCAAAAAAAAAAAAAAAAAAAAAAAAAAAAAAAACTAGGAAGTTTCCTACACCTAATTCCGGGGTCGACTTTTTATCTCCTCTACATGTATGTATTATGTATAAACTCCCATCTCAAATTTATTAAGTCAGAACCCTAAATACTTCTTCTTTTTTTTTCCTTTTCTGCTTTCCACGCCTTCTAAATTCGACCCTATAATGTGTTCAGCGTGTGTTCCATTCTGTCTGCGTATATATAAATTCCACTCTAATTCGAGCTATTTAAATCCCCCCCCCCTCTTCTTTTGTGCAATCTAAAAACCCAATCGACATTTATGCGCAAGCGCGTCTTTTAAGAGCCACGTGCTTCAATTCCCGCCAAAATTCTAACCTGAATGGGAAAAATTGTTTCTATTCGATACTTTTGCTTTTTTTTTTTTTTTTTTTTTCCCTCTTGTTAATAATAGAGTGTATAGGCTACAAACGTTAACAATGTTTGTAGGTGTCTATGAACGTTAAAATTGAAAAAATTATTTTCTAAAACAAAGGGAAAAAAGGCTAAGATTTTTTTTTTTCAAATACTCGGCGCCTTTTTTTTAAATTTCGTTATGTATACGTATTATATTCTCGGAAATTGATAAATGTATCATCATTCACACACGTTTTCAAGGTTACGCTCATTGGTAATATACATCCGCCGAAAATAGATTCGAATCATTCTTAAAATTTGTTAATAGTTTGAGAAATATTCTTTTCTTTCATCTTTCAATATATTTAACGGAAAATAAAAAAGAATATTTTACTTTTAATAATAATAATAATAATAATAATAATAATAATAATAATAATAATAATAATAATAATATTAAAAATAATAATACTAATAATAATATTAAATATTAAATATTAAATGTCAAAAATAATAATTTAGAATATCTTCAAAAAATTTTAATAAAGAACTTCGTGAAATAAATTTTTTTTCAAATAATTCAAAATCATTTTTTTCAAATTCAAAAAGTTTTACAAATAAATAATACAAAATTAAAAAATGTCCAAAAAATTCAAATTTGATAAATTCAAATTTTTTAAAATCAAAATTTGGTAAATTCAAATTTTTTTAAATCAAAATTTGATAAATTCAATTTTTTTAAAATCAAAATTTGGTAAATTCAAATTTTTTAAAATCAAAATTTGGTAAATTCAATTTTTTTTAAATCAAAATTTGGTATAATCCCAATTTTTGACAAAGTCTAAAGAAAATAATAATTTGGAGTTGGAATATTAATAAAAATTAATCAACTTTTTCGAAGAATTTTCATTATAAATAAATTATTTCTGAAGAATTTGTAAAATAGTTCATTTTTAAAAGATTTAATTTACTCTCTTATTCCCGAAAATTCAATTAATTTCAGGTATTTTTAGTAAAAAATATTTACAAAATTCAATTATTTTCATATAAATAAAAAATATTCATCACAAGAATTCAGTTATTTTTTAAAAGTAACAAAATTTCTTCTTGTAACTTTATAATTATTTTTCCAAAAATTCTAATAAAATTGTTCGAATGAAATATTAATTATTTTAAATATACAAATTTAATATGAACATTTTAAAAAAAAATTCATTTATTCTTTTATATAGTTTTTAACAAAATTATTCCCGAAAATTCAATTATTTTGAGGAATTTTAATAAAATTCTTTCCAAATTCAATTATTTTCAAAAAATAACATAATTTTCCACAGAAATTCGATTCTTTTTAAACATTCAAATAAGATTTTTCGCAAAAAAAATTCTATTATTTTCGTAAATATAAAAATTCTTCTCGCACGATTTCAATTATTTTTTTACGAATTTTAGTAATATTCATTTGAAAATTCAATTATTTTCCAGAATTATTGAATTAAGAATTATTATCAATTATTATTTTTAAAAGTAATAAATTTTTTCTTATAGACATTAAATTGTTTAGAAAAATTTTAATTAAATTGTTCGCAAGAATTTAATTTATTTCCATAAATAATAAAATGTATTTTCGGAATTAAATTATCAAAAAAAAAAAAAAAAATTAATAGAATACCACACAGTCAACCAGTTATTGTAACAAAAACGTAAATTTTAAAAACTATTTTGTAATTTAATGATTTTCAACATTTTCACAAAAATTCCAAACAGAATTCAATTATTAAAAATTTTTTTTTTGTAAAAATGTTCGTAAAAATACAAAATTCTTTTTATGAATAATATAAAAATTTCTCTGTAATTGAATTATTCAAATTAGAATTTGCATAATATTAGTCGAAAGAAATTAATTACTTAAAAAATTTCCCCAAATAAAATTTTAGGCAAGAATTTAAAAATTTTGTTTTTCTAAATAAGCATTGAAATTCTTTGATAAATAATAATTAAATTGAAATAAAACTTTTTCAAAAATAATTTAAATTTTAGTAAAACTTTTGAATAATAATTTAAATTTTGACAAAATCTTAAAAAAAAAAATTGAGTTTTTTTTAAAAAATATTTAAAAAGAAATTAATCACATTTTTCGAAGAATTTTAATTATAAATAAATGATTGGTGAAAAAATTGTAAATTTTTAAAAGATTTAATTTCTGTTATTCGAAAGTAATATTAATTTTCAAAATATTTCTAAATTATTATTATTTTTTTTATGAAATACAAAATTTTTTACAACTAAATACGTAATTTAAGAACGTCCAAAAAAATTTAAATTTGGTCAAATCTTTTCAAAACTAATGTAATATTTTAGTGAAAACTTAGAAAAATAATTCAAAATTTGACAAAATGTTTTCAAAAGAATTGCGTTTTCTAAAAATATTTACGAAAATTAATGAAATTTCTTTAAGAAATTTTAATTATATGTAAATGATTTATGAAAAATTGTAAAAATGTAAATTTTTGTAAAAATTAGAATCGTAATAATTCAGAGAATTACTTTTTTTAAAACCTATATTATTATTTTAAAACCTATTTTATTATTGGAAAACTCATTTTATTTGTTTTTAAAACCTATTTTATTGTTTGAAAACCTATTTTATTATTTTTAAAGACTATATTATTATTTTAAAGCCTATTTTATTATTTTTAAAACCTATTTTATTGTTTTAAAACCTATTTTATTATTTTTAAAGACTATATTATTATTTTAAAACCTATTTTATTATTTTTAAAACCTATATGTGACGCGATCTGAAGAAAAGGGACGTTAGAAGCAAAAAATTTTAGGTTATGTTTGCAATTTTTAAAATGAAAATACAAGAAAAGGATCAACTGTCAATTGTAATTATTAATCTTAAACTTTTCATTACAACTAAAATATTCAATAAACACTGATTTTCAGTTGCAAAAAGTAAAAAGAAACTTTTAATCAACAAAAAAGTTACACTAACATAGCCTTAAAGTGATTAGCTTCTAAGGTCCCTTTCTTCAGATCGCGTCACATATTATTATTTTTAAACCTTATTTTATTATTTTTAAAACCGATTTTTTTATTTTTAAACCTTATTTTATTATTTTTAAAACCTATTTTTCAATAATTTTCATTTTTATTGAATTTACAGTTGAAAATTATTCATAATTTATACCCCGGCTTGGGACCGGTCATAGCGGAGTTATTATTATTATTATTATTATTATTATTAACAATACTATTTTTGACCCTACTTAATATTTACGCCACTACTAAATAGTAATAAAGACAATAAGTACTTTTCTTCATTATTATTACTTTGATTAAAATTGTTATTATCATGAAGGAATACAAAATATATGGTAAATTTGCTTTAAGTATATATAGACGTAGTTTTTTTTGAGGCCTTGCTGGTAATTAAGTCGGTGCATGTGCCCGTATCATATTAGGTGAAATAAAATACCGGTTGTCCGGTAAAACATGCGGCCGGGTGTGTTTACCCCTCTCTCTCACACACACAATTTATAAAGTGAAAAAAAGGCAACTGCAGCTGCGACTTTTAGTTTCCTATATATATATAATTATATAAGTTTACCAATAAACTGACATGTATGATTAAATAAACCCCCAGCCACCCCTTTTATAACCCTTTCCACTAACACTTGACTTCATTCTACAATAAATATATATTTTAAACCTCTTTAAACCTTAAAACTTTTTTAAACGAAAAATAACTCACAATAATAGTAATATTAATAATAATAATAATAATAATTACAACTCCCACTTCAATAGAAAAAACTGTCAATAGTTGAATTAAAAACTAATTTGATGACTATTGTGAAAACACCTTTAATAATAATAATAATAATAATAATAATAATAAAAGTACTACTATCTACTTTTATTAAATTTACAACTCCCACTACAATAGAAAAACTGTTTATAGTTGAATTAAAAAATAATTTGATGAATATTGTGAAAACACCTTTAATGCTCCATAATAAGTTTGACTCAAGTTGCTTTGTTTATTATTTTATAATTCATATTTTCCTTTAAAAACTAAACATTCTTTAAATTAAATATTTTTCATTTCAAACTTCTAAATTCTAAATCAACTACAAAAGGAGGGGAACTTTTTAAAGTTAAACAAAATTTTATCGAATTGAGCAAATATTTGATTGAATTAGTCAAACATTTGACATTTATATAGTTAGCCAAACATTGGATTTAATAAAAAAAAAAAATTTAGTCGTTCAAGCAAACATTTAGTAAAATTAGCCAAGTATTTGTTGAAATTGACACAAATTGTTTCATTAAATTAACCAAATATTTTTTTTCTGAATTAACCAAACATTTAGTTAAATTACCCAAATATTTAGTTAAACTAGCCAAATATTTAGTTAAACTAGCCAAATATTTGATGGAATTAACCAAATTTTTTTTATTAAATTAACCAAACATTATGACTGAATTATCCAAACATTACATTGAATTAGTTAAAAATTTAATTTAATTAGCCAAACATTATGACTGAATTGACCAAACATTTAGTTAAATTAGCCAAATATTAGAACAAATTTATGACTGAATTAGCCAAACATTTAGTTGAATTAGCCAAATATTTGAACAAATTTATGACTGAATTAGCGAAACATTATATTGAATTAGTTAAAAACTTAATAAAATTAACCAAACATTGTGACTGAATTCACAAAAAAATTTAGTTGAATTAACCAAATGATGGATAAAAATTTGAAAAATATTTGATAAAACGAACCAAATATTTTTTTTCTCTTTATTCCATAAATATTTGAATTAGCCAAACATAATGATTGAATTAATCAAATATTTTATCCGAATTGGAAAAACGTTTGGTTAAATTAGCCAAACATTTATTTAATTATCTAGGTATTTGATCAAATTAACCAAATATTTATAATTGAATTGAACAAAATATTTGAATTCTCAAAAAAAAATGTTGACTGAATTAACCAAATATTTGATTGAATTGGCCAATAGTTTGGTTCATTTATCAAAACATTCTATTAAATTAACCAAGTATTTAATTAAACTAACTAACCAAATATTTAGTTAAATTGGCCAAAATATTTAAATTTCCACAATATTTTGTTGAATTAGTCAAACATTTGATTGAATTAGTCAAATATTTTGTTGCATTAACCAAGAACTTAATTAAATAACCCAAATATTTAGTTAAATTGACAAAAATATTTAAATTACCCAAATATTTAGTTAAATTGACAAAAATATTTAAATTACCCAAATATTTGAGGGAATTAGGCAATTATTTGGTTGAATTAGTCAAACATTTGATTGAATTAGTCAAATATTTTGTTGCATTAATTAATTAACCCAAATATTTAGTTAAATTGACAAAAATATTTAAATTACCCAAATATTTGAGGGAATTAGCCAATTATTTGGTTGAATTAGTCAAACATTTGATTGAATTAGTCAAATATTTTGTTGCATTAACCAAGAACCCAATTAAAATAACAAAATATTTAGTTAAATTGACAAAAATACTTAAATTACCAAAATATTTGAGGGAATTAGCCAATTATTTGGTTGAATTAGTCAAACATTTGATTGAATTAGTCAAATATTTTGTTGCATTAATTAAATAACCCAAATATTTAGTTAAATTGCCAAAAATATTTAAATTACCAAAATATTTGAGGGAATTAGCCAAATATTTTATTAAATTAACCAAGCACTTAATTATATTAACCAAATATTTAGTTAAATTGACAAAAATATTTAAATTACCCAAATATTTGAGGGAATTATAACCAAATATTTTATTAAGTTAACCAAGAACCTAATTAAACTAACCAAATATTTAGTTAAAATGCGACTAAAATATTTGAATTACCCAAATATTTAAGGGAATTAGCCAATTATTTGGTTGAATTAGTCAAACATTTGATTAAATTAGTCAAATATTTTTTTTAATTAATCAATAATTTTATTAAATTAATCAAGAACTTAATTAAACTAACCAAATATTTAGTTAAATTGACAAAAATATTTGAATTACCCAAATATTTGAGGCAATTAGCAAATTATTTGATTGAATTAGTCAAACATTTGATTGAATTAGTCAAATATTTACTTGAATTAGTCACAGATTTGATTAAATTAACTAAACCTTTGATTAAATTAACCAAACTTTTGATTAAATTTGCAGAACATTTGTATTAAATCATCTAAACCTGTTTTTGTTACATTCAACAAATATTTGAATTAGCCAAACATTTTTTAAACATGACTGAATTAACCAAAATAATCAGTTAGATTTGCCAAATATTTGGAGACCAAATTAAATTAAACTTTTGAGCGAATTAATTAAATATTTAAATAACTTTGCCAATGTTGTTGAGAAAATTAACCAAATATATTTACGATTAAATTCCAATATTAATTCAAATATTGAGTCAAATACATTTCTGCCAAATTCAACCATAACCAAATATTATTTTCACAAACCTATCCAAATATATATTGAACTTAAATTAAACAAAATTATTTTCTAATTCAACTAAAAAAAAAAAAAACCGTAACTTTCCTCCCCCCTTTTTTCTACCTATCACTAATCCCTTCCCCTCTTTAGGAAAACTTCATTTCATTCAAGTTTTAAAGAGACAATGTTTCTGTTTCGTACTTTACGTTTAAACTTCTCGTCTTCTTTTCAGTATAATTTCACCTCAATTTTATATATGTTTCAATTTCTCTTTAGCTTTCTTCTAGTTTTTTTTTTCTTCCAATTTCCTGTCTGTAGTAGTTTTCCTTCTGTCGTTTCCACTAAATTTGCCGCATTTTTGTCACAAACACGAATTTATTTATTTTTTGCTTCCTTTTCATTAAGTTATGCATCAACTTTAGTTTTCTTTTTTCTCGTAACACTGTCGAATACTTTCACACACACACACACACAAAATACTAAATTTTCACTACCTTTTTGATGATGGATTTTTTTTTTTCTTTAAGCAAAGAGAAAAAAAACGATGAGAGAGAGAGAAAACAATTTATCGAGACGAAGAACCGACGGAAAACAGTGATCCGTCGGAATTGAGAGAGAATAAATTTTTCCTCGCTCAACAGAATCCCGCCAAACACTCCACACGCACAAACTAAATGAGAGAAGAGAATTTGTTTTTTCTTTCGGTGTGGGGGCAAAAAAAAAAAACATTTTCGAACGATGAAAATATAAAGAAAGAAGAAGAAGAAGGAGGAGGAGAAAAAAAGACGTTTGAGCCGTTAGTGGCAATAATTACGGCCAATGCTCGGTTGCGAACTCAACATTCTCGAAGCCCGACGGGCAGCCATTTTGTAGGTCCGTGGCAATCCCAGTTTCGCCTGGTTGTGCGAATTTCCGCATCAACTTTCATCACCAACATTGTGAACAAAAAATTTTCCTCTCTTCACTCCTCCTCACCCCCCCTGGGGAAAATTAAAAAACGGAGAATAAAAAATTGATAATACATTTCCCGCCAAAAAAAAAACCCCCTTGACAATTGTTTAAATAAAGAGGGGGGTGGGGAGAAAAAATTGAAAATCGGAAAGACAAGTTTTTTGAACGATTGGAAATTATATAGACACGGGGAAGTAAAGGTGAGAGAGAGAGATGACGGCTGCAAGAGAGCCGCGCGAGCACTCTCTCTCTCTCTCCCTTATGGCTTTTGGACAATGAAAAAAATTGCGATGACTATTTTTTTTTCTCTCTTCCAATTGAAACACTTGAACACACACACACACACTTTGGTAATTACCTGTCAGCACAATTCCATGTGTAATCCTGAATTGAATGGCACACAAGATGTACACTTGGGCACTTTATCACGAACACCCGATTATCTTCGCGGAACGGCGTCACATTTCACAAATCAACAAAGGTTACCACTTGACAAAGATGGCCGACTGCTACTGCGCACCCGGTGGGGAGCGCACTGCGCCGACCAGAGTCGCAAACACCCGAGCGAGGGCCCCGAGGGGCTAACAATCTCTCTCTGTCTTTTTTTCACGAGTAAGAGAGAGAGAGAGAGAAACCCAGGTGCATTAATGTGTGCGTGCGACTTGTCAGGACTCTTCTCTCTCTCTCTCTCTCGTGCGGAGAGAGAATATTGTACTTTTTTTAAAAATATATATATATATACACAAACATCAACTAAACTCTTGTTATGTATATATAAGAGAGTATGTACTCGATCGGCTCTCTGGGATTAAATGGAGAAGCAAAACTGCCGGACGCACCACTGAACATTGAAGCAGGAAGGAGAGAGAGAGAAAATGGAATATTCAGCAAAAATAAAAAGAATTTTTTTTTTCACCTCCATAACCTCTTTTTTTCGATATTCTTCTATAATCTGAAAAAACATTTCGACATACGCCCTTCTTCTTGGTAAATACCTGTAAACACCGTAAATGTATTTTAATACCTCGGTAGCTTGATACTTTTTTTTACAGTGTAACTGTAAGTATATATACGGAAGTACGCGATCGGAAAAGAGGTTATGGAAGCAGTGTTTCTTTTTCACTATCGCAAATTGAATATAGCTTTATAAGTTATAACCTATTGAATTCAAAATCAGCTGGAAATCAAGTGGATATTTCTTTAATGGGAAATATATTTCAAAGATATATATATATACCTCAACATCGAACTTGTAAAATGCAAAGATCTTTTATCATAAGAGGCGAAAAACTGGAATAAATGTTTATTCTCAGACATTCGCACTCGATAATAATAAAATAATTAATTTTGAAACAGTAGCAAAGCTATAAAAATTTTCATTAAAAAAATTATATTATTTACTTTTTTTTCTTATTCTAACTGCTACCTAATGAATTGAATTCTTGCATAACGAATTTTATATTACTATATCCACGAAAGTATTTAAATATTTGGGGAAATAATTTAATTCTCGCAAACAAAATATAATTCTTTAATAATATAATTGATTTGTTTCGACTCATTTTATGCAAATTCTAATTTAAATAATTGAGAAGTAATAGTTTTCAAAACCTGAAAAATCTAAATTTTGTCATTTCGAGAAATTTAAATATAAATTACAATCCCCACATAACTATAATAAAATATTATTGACTTATTAAAAATAGAAAAATTTTAATAAATTTTCACGCTTCGAAGAAAGGTATATATACCTAAGAAGGAAAAAATTGGAGGTTATGTTTTTAATTTTCAAAGTATAAAAATACAGAAAGAGAATCAAATATTAATTAAAAATTATTGATCCTCAAGACTTCGTTATATCGAAAATATGCAATGAAAATTGGTTTCAAATTTAAATATGTAAAAATAAACTTTTAATAAAAATAAATCTAATACGAACCTAACCTACAATTCGTTTGCTTCTTATCCTTTCTTGGAAGCGCGTCACAAATATAAAAATTAATTTAATTAAAAAAATAATAAATTATTAATAATAAATAATAAATAAATAAAAATAAAAAATATACAAAAATAAATAATACAAAATTATTAATAAATAATAAAAATAAATAATAAATTCATAATAAATAAATGAATTGATAAATAAAATAATAAATAATTGTAATAAATTATTCATTTTTGAATATTTTTATACTATTCAGGATTGGCACGCAACCTAGAAACCTTGAAATGTCAGGGAATTTTATAAAAATTGAAAAAACCTGGAAAAGTCAGGGAATTTTGATCGAAATTCTGGAAAATTTAATTGTGAAATCTAATTTTACTTAAATATTACAAAATTAATTCAATTTTAAAAAGACTTGCAATTACAATTTTTATAAGCAGATTACCTAGAAAATATTTTGATTTTAAATTTTGTAAAACTTTAATTTTTACATGAATTTCATTAAAAATTTAAAAACCATAATTTAAAAAAAAAACCTTAATAAATAAAATTCTTCTAAAATTATTTTAAAAAATTTAATATATATTTAATTGATTATTTATAAGAATAATCAATTCATTTATAGAAGAATTTTAGTTAAAATACTAAAACAAAATTGAATTTCGAAACAAATACGAATATTTTTAGAGAAATTAAATTATTTTTAGAAAAAGTAAAATTCTTCTCAGAAATTCGATTCGATCTTTTATTATTTATTCTTCAAAAGAATTAAATTATTTTCAAAAATTACAATGAAATTCGTTTGTGACAATTTAATTTTTTTTAAAATAATTTGAATAAAACTCTTCGTAGAAAAATTAATTCAAAAATTTTTCTCAATTTCAATTATTTTCAATGTTTGCTATTTGAATAAAATTTCACGAAACAATTTAATGATTTAAACCGAAACTTAAATAAAATTTGTCTGAAGAATTCAATTATTTTCAAACCGTAATATAATTCTTCGCAAAAATCCAATTATATGTTTGAAAATTTACAAAAATTCTTGTCAAACTTTAAATTGTTTTTATAAATAATAACATTTTTCTCCGAAATTCAATTATTTTCTCAAATATTAATAATATTCTTGGCAGAATTTCAATTATTTTAAATATACAAAATTTTCATTGAATTTCTCGAAAGTTGAAATTATTGTTAAATTTCTTTTTAAATTTGTCTCTTGACAATGAATAATAATAATAAACATAATAATTAAATTCTGATAAAATTTGTTACAAAAATTCAATGTTAAAAAACATTCAATTATTTAATAAATTATTTATTTTTATAGTTAAATAATTAATTTCTTGTATTTTCTAATAAATATTGATTTAAAAATAAATTTCAGTAAAAATTTTGCATTGTAATTGCGAATATCATTCAAAAATATTTATTTATTTGAAAATTCTACGAGAATTCGTTTATTTCACTCTAAAAGTAAACATTTTATTAAATGTTTAAACTTTTTTTAAAATTGAATTTTTATGAACAATCAACAAAGTTTTAAATAATAATTGAATTCTTCTTAAACATTTTAATCAAAATTTTTTTTAAGTAATTGCATTTTTCGAGAAATTTGATAAAACTTTTGTATATATTAAAAACTCTTGAAATTCTGATAAGAATTTTATAAAAATTTTTCTGAAATAATTGAATTTCGAAGGAAAATTTTATTATTTATAAAGATTATTTAAATTTTTGACGTAATTTTTTGACAATTTTGAAACATAATTGGATTTTTGTAAAGAATTATGTTTCTTTTGAAATTGAACGCAGTAATAAATCGATTTCTAAAGATTTTAATATTTTAAATAAGTGTTTATCTCAATTTTTTAAAAATGGGCTTATCACGTTTTAAAAAATTGCTCCTCAAATGAATTCCTAAGAAATTTTTAACATTCATATGAAAAAAATTGAATTCTGAGGAAGATTTTAACAAACAAATTTTTTTAATTGAATTCTATTTGGGAAATTTTATGAAAATATAGTAGATATTGAAAATCATTGATTTGCGAGAAATTTTAAAAAATAATTAAACTTCACAAAGGATGTTATTATAATGTTTGACAATAATTAAAGATCTATGTGGCATTTTTAGAAGTTTTTTTTAAATGATTGAATTCCGCCTAAAAGTATTTTATTTTTTACAAAAATAATTGAATTCTTCTGAAAGATTTTATTCGGTTTTTTTAAATCTTTGAATTTTCTGGAATAATTTTGTCATTTATCTTTAAAACTAGAATTATTATTTATGTAAATAATTCAATTCTTGGAAAGAATTTTATTTAAAATCTAAAAGAATTTAATTTTTTCAACAAAATTTAATTGATATATATTTAAAATAATTGATTTCTTTCAAACAAATTTTATTAAAAATATCTGAAATCATGATATGAATTTTATGAATAGTTTTTGCGAATAGTTGCAAAGAATTTTATTAAAATTTTCAAAAAGTATATTTTACGCGACTAAGAATTTTATTTTTATCACAATAATTGAATTTTTGGGAAAAATTTCATTGTAAAATGTTTAACAAAAATTTATTTTCTGTGAATAATTTTGTTATTTTTGAAAAAAATTGAATTCTTCATTATAATTTTATAAAAATTATGTTTAAAATGACTAATTTTTTGAAAATATAATAAAACTTATATGAAAAATGAATTTTAAATAACTGAATTCTGGGGGGAAACTTAATTTTTTTAAATAATTGAATTTTTTCCAATAATTAATTTAAAATAGTGTTAAAAATTGAAATTCTATATTATTAATGTTATTTATGAAAATAATTAAATTCTTACTTAAAATTTAAATAACTTTTTTTTAAAACTTCAAAAATTTAACTAGTAAATTAAGTGAATTAATTGAATCAATTTCTTCTCTTTTTTTTAATCTTTTAAAAAAGGAGAAAAATTTTTTCCAAAAGTTAGTAATTTAGTAAAGTATTGAAAGTAAAATTTCGGGGTGACGCTAATTAAACTGCCGCTCCTGTTAAAGTCACTGAACGCCTTTTTAATATGCGCTTTTCCCACCGGAGTTTATTGATTAAAAAAAAACAACAATAACAAAAACATACTCTTGTTATAGAATTCAACAACGATTTGTGCAATTCCAATAAAAAATTTCTCTCCAATTTCTTATCTTGCAATCATTTTCAATTCTCATTAATTTCCATTGCTTTCTCCTTTTTGATTTCAACGGAAATTCCAATTTTCAAATTCAATAGAAATTTCAATTCCAATTCAATGTAAATTTTAATTAGAAATTTCAATTCCAATTCAATGGAAATTTCAATTCTATTTCAATGGGAATTTCAATTCCAATTTAATGGAAATTTCAATTTCATTTCAATTTCCTATTTTTTTGGTTCGAGGGAAAAATGAATTTTTCCAAATGCGAAAAATGAAAGAAAAATGTATTCTTCTCGTTTCACTCTCTGGTAACTTTATTCTTCCTCAATTTGTCGAAGTTTTTTTTTGACTCTCGTAATAAAACACTGAAAATAAAAAATTGTTCGTTCTTTAAAAGTAAAGTTATTGTCTTTTTGACGAAGTTTTTTTAGCACTTGAATTCTATAAATCACAATATTATTTTTTTTAAATTCCCACATTTTTTTAGGGAGTAAAATTCGGTCTTCCCTCGTACGTGCATCCAGATCGTTGTATAATTTCCGATGCTGCCCAAATTCCACACTTTATGCAAGTTTCTAAACTTTGATCCTGAATGTACTGCGCCAAGAAGCCTAAAAAAACAGAAAAAATTTTTACAATCATTAGTATTATAGGAAACAATAAAAAAATGAAAATTTAAAAAATGTAAACAAGTTTTTTAAAAATAAATTTCAATAAACAGATCTTGGATTTACTTTAGGACCAAAAGAAAATTTGCTCTAGTCCATTTTATTTTACATAAAATTTTAAGTAAACAAAAAATTTTAATGAAATACATTATTTCTCTATTTAAAATTTTAATTTTAAGTGTTAAGTAAAAATTCGTATTTGAGTCAATTTTTAATAAGAAAATTCTAAGTGAATTTAATTATTTAAATACAGAAACTGAAACAATTAATTAATTAACAAAATAATTGATTAGTTCTTAACATTGAATTTTTACAAAGAATTTTATGACAATTTTTTGAAAAATTTAAATTCTTTCGAAGAATTTCAAAAAATAAAAATTGCATTTTTTTTAGAAAATCAGTTAAAAGTGAATTTTACTATTTATAAAATTGAATTGTTTTAAACAAATTATGAAAATATTAGAAAATTACAGAATTTTCCAAAAAATTTACAACAATATTAGAAAATAATTGAATTGTTTCAAAGAATTTATTCAAATATTACAAAATTATAGAATTGTCCAGAAAATTTTATTTAAAATATTAGAAAATAATTGAATTCTCTCAAAGAAATTATTCAAATATTAAAAAATTGGAGAATTTTCCAAAAAATTGATTACAATATTAGAAAATAATTGAATTGTTTTAAAGAATTTATTCAAATATCACAAAATTATAGAATTTTCCAGAAAATTTATTTAATTGAATTTTCCAGAAAATTTATTAAAATATTAGAAAATAATTGAATTCTTTCAAAGAATTTTTTTTTAAATACTAGAAAATAATTGAATTTCCCAAAGAATTTTGTTATTTTTTATAAAATAATTGAATTTATTGCGAAGAATTTCCAAAATAATTCGAAAATTAATAATTTTTTGAATAGTATTTTTTTTGAATTGTAAAAAAATAATTAAATTTTTACTTACAATTTTATTCAATTCAATTTTATTTTCATTCAATTCTTGCAGAAAATAATTCAATTCCTGCTAACAATTTTCAGTTAAATAATTAAATTTTTACACATAATTTTATTATATGAAAAATTTTATGTAACTTTTTTGAAAAATAATTAAACTTTTTTTGAACAACTTTCTATTAAAATTCTTCAAATTAATTGAACTCTTAAGAAAAATTCAATTATTTATTAGTTTCGAAAGTAATTCAATTCTTGTATCGAAATGTAATAAAAAAAATTTATAAATTTTAATAAAATAAAAGTTTATTTAAAAATAATTAAATTTTAATAAAATAAAAGTTTATTTAAAAATAATTAAATTTTAATAAATTTAAAGTTTATTTAAAAATAATCGAATTCTCACTTGAAAGTTTTGCGGAACTTCAAATTATGTAAAGACAAAAAAAATAATTAATTATTTTATACAATAAAATTTTTAGAATTTTGTTTTTTTAGAATTCTTTCTAAATTTTTGAAAATTTAGATAAATTAGAATTAAAATAAAATTTCTTTAAAAAAAATTATGTTTTTTTTTAGAAATTTAATTAAAATTGTCTTCAAAATAATTAAAAGCCTTCAATGAATTTGATTATTTATGAAAATAATTATTAAATTCTTGAAACGAATTTTTTTTGAAAATGTTTGTATAAAGATTTTGAATAATTGAATGAATGCGAAGAATTTCTTTAAAATTAAAAAAAAAAATAATTCAGCTCATTGCGAACAATTTTATTAAACATTTTCGAATAATTTTCTATTCACAATTTTGAAAATATTTCATTTCTTTTCTAAGAATTTCATTAGAATTGGAATAAAAAAATAATTGAACTCCTCCGAAGAATTCTATTATTCGCGTGAAAATAATTAAATTCTTGAAATAATTTTTTAAGAAAATTAAATTTTAGAAATAAAAAAAAATTTCAAAGAATTATATTGTATTATTTCGTATAATTTTAATTAAATTTTTGCCGAAGAATTGGAAAAACATTTTTTTTTTAAATGATTGCAATTTTTTGAAAAACTTAGATTATAAGGAAGAATTGATTATTTATGAAAAATAAATTAATTCTTGCCAAACAAAATGTTCATAAAATTGAATTGATGAATAGAATTAATTGAATCGTTTCAAAGAATTTTTTTTTAAATTTGTACAATCGTTTTCTAAAAATTTAATTAAAAAGTTTTGGAGAATAATTTTTTATTTTATACATTTTAATAACAAATCAAAGGAATTAATTTTTTTAGTTTAATAATTTAAATTTACTTCCTTTTGAAGATAATTAAATTAAATTAAATTAAATAAAAAATGAAAAATTACCTCCAACGAATGCATCACCAGCACCGTTTGTGTCAACAACTTTATCCTCCTCGAGTTTTGGCACCGGGAATTCCGTGACATTATTGTCCTTAATTAAAAGCACCGAACCAGCGCCCTGCGTTAAAATGACAATTCGTTTTCGTTTCTTATTCACTTTCTCCCAATTGGCAATCTTCAATCCAATTTCCTTGAGATCAGTCGTAGCAAGTTCATTGGCCTCGGAAAATGCCTCCGATTCGGATTCATTACCAACGAGAATATCAACGTAGGGAAGAGCCGCCAACATTTGCTTCTTGAAGAATTTACATAAAAATGGCGCACTCAAATTCATCATGAATATTTTGTTCTCCATGAATGCATGATTCGCCACTGTTTGAATTGATTCCGAACTAACTGTCAAGAAAAATCCCTGAAAAATACCAAAAAACAATAATTCCAAAAATTTTTTATCAGAAAATCAATTTTTTTAAAACATTTTTTAATGAAATTTTTCCCAATAATTCAATTACAGGGCTCGAACCAGTGAAAGTATTTGAAAATACGGACTTTACGGACCAAAAATGAAAAATTACGGACCATTAACGGACCAATTACTGACAAAAATATATAAGTATATATAATATATAACTAAAAAAAACATGAAGATATCGATAACTCCGAGTCTTCATGTTTTATAAAAATTAAAGATAGAGTGATAAAATCATTATCAATTCAATTACTATTTTCAACAATTTTTAACTAAAATTCTTCTTAAAATCGATTATTTTTAATAATTTTCGAAAAAGTTCTTTAACAATTTTCAAATCCATTTCTTTACTATATTCGATTTTTCAATTATTTGTAAATTCTTCAATTAAATATGCATTAGAAAATAAAAACTTCAAATAATATAAAAAAAATTCGCAATTAAAATTTCTCAAAAAAATTAATTCCACAGAATTGTTAGTTAGTTAAAAATATGAAAAATTCAAATTTTCAAATATTTCAATCTGAAACCTTTTCAAAATTTAATTATTTCTAAAACTTTACGCTCTAATACTTTTAATATTCAATTATAATCTCTTTTAACTGAAATCCATTTTTAAATCAATTTAAAAAAAAAAAAATTCTACCAGAATTTCATTATTTACATACAAAAAAAACAATTTATTGAATAATTACATGTTTCTTAAAATTGAATTTTTTTAAAGAATTGTGTTAATCAATTTTCAAATAATTTGAATTCTTTTGCAAAATTTTATATATATAGATATTAAAAATAATTAAATTAGGGAAAATTTTTGAAAATAATTGAAATTTTGCCAAAAAATTTATTAAATTTTTTGAAAATAATTCAATTTTAGAGAAGAATTTTATTATTTATTAAGATAATAGATAATTTACGCAAAGAATTGCATTAAAAATTTTGAATGCAATAATTTTATTCTTTAAAAAAATTTAATCAAAAATTTATTAAAAATAATATTTAAATTCTAATAAATAAATTGTAGCAAAGTTTATTAAAATAATTAAATTTCTTTGATAAATTTTAATAAAATTTTTAAGAATAATTACATTTTTCGAGGAATTCGATTAAAATTGTATTAAAAATAATTGAAATTCTGCAATTAGCTTTATTATTCATCAAAATAATTAAATTCCTAATAAGAATTTTATTATTTGCAAAAAAAAAATTAATTACCTGTAAAAATTTTATTATTTATGAAAATAATTGAATATTGCGAAGAAATTTATTTTAAAAAATTTGTAAATAATGAAATTCCTGTAAAATTGTTATTATTTTTTGAAAATAATTAAAGGTTTGTGTAAAATTTTAGTAGACTTTTTTTTTAAATAATTGAATTCTTTTGGAAAATCTTATTAGAATAGTATAGATATACCTATTAAAAATCATTGAATTGAGGAAAAATTTTGAAAATAATTGAAATTTTTCCAAGTATTTTATTAAAATTTTTGAAAATAATTGATATATTTCGAAGAAGAATTTAATTATTTCTAAAGATAATTGAAATGTTGACGAGAATTTAAAAAAATTTTTGAACATAATTGAATTTTTGCGAAGAATTTTATTACTTTTGAAAATAATTGAATTCCTTCAATCATTTGTAATTTCTCTAAAATTATCCAAATGTTATCGTATAATTTACGTACTTTACGGATCTTTTTCAACCGAATTACGGACTTTACGGACCTTTTTTAAAAAAACGGACTTTTACGGACTTCAAGCAAAGTTACGGACTTTTAAGGGATTTACGGACCTAGTTCGAGCCCTGCAATTATTGTGATAAAAATAAAATTCTTAGGCGCGTAAAATATTTTTGAAAATTTTAATAAAATTCTTTGCAACTATTCGCAAAAACTATTCATAAAGTTCATATCATGATTAAAAGAAATGAGTAAAAAAAAGAGAAGAAATTGATTCAATTAATTCACTAAATTTACTAGTAAAAATATTGAAGTTTAAAAAAAAAGTTATTAAAATTTTAAGTAAGAATTTAATTATTTTCATAAATAACATTAATAATATAGAATTTCAATTTCTAACACTATTTTAAATTAATTATTGGAAAAAATTCAATTATTTAAAAAAATAAAGTTTTCCCCAAGAATTCAGTTATTTAAAATTCATTTTTCATATAAGTTTTATTATATTTTCAAAAAAATTAGTCATTTTAAACATAATTTTTATAAAATTCTTATGGAGAATTTAATTTTTTTTTCTAAACTAACAAAATTTTTCAATGAAAATAAATTTTTGTTAAACATTTTACAATGAAATTTTTCCCAAAAATTCAATTATTGTGATAAAAATAAAATTCTTAGTCGCGTAGAATATTATTTTTGAAAATTTTAATAAAATTATTTGCAACTATTCGCAAAAACTATTCATAAAAAACAAATCATGGTTTCGGATATTTTAAATAAAATTTGTTTGAATGAAATCAATTATTTTAAATATATATCAATTAAATTTTGTTGAAAAAATTAAATTCTTTTAGATTTTAAATAAAATTCTTCCTAAGAATTCAATTTTTTCATATGAATGATAAAAATTTCTTAGGAATTCATTTGAGGAGCAATTTTTCAAAACGTGATAAGCCCATTTTTAAAAAATTGAGTTAAACACATATTCAAAATATTAAAATCTTTAGAAATCGATTTATTACTGCGTTCAATTTCAAAAGAAACATAATTCTTCACAAAAATCCAATTATGTTTCAAAATTGTCAAAAAATTACGTCAAAAATTTAAATAATCTTTATAAATAATAAAATTTTCCTTCGAAATTCAATTATTTTAGAAAAATTTTAATAAAATTCTTGTCAGAATTTTAATAGTTTTGAATATATATACAAAAGTTTTATCAAATTTCTCGAAAAATGCAATTACTTAAAAAAAATTTTGATTAAAATGTTTAAGAAGAATTCAATTATTATTTAAAACTTTGTTGATTCTTTATGAAAATTCAATTTTAAAAAAAGTTTAATTATTTAATAAAAATGTTTACTTTTTAGAGTGAAATAAATGAATTCTCGTAGAATTTTCAAATAAATAAATATTTTTGAATATGATATTCAATTATAATCCAAAATGGATTTCATTTTTACTGAAATTTTCTTTTGAAATTAATATTTATTAGAAAATTCTACAAGAAATCAATTATTTAAATATAAAAATAAATAATTTATTAAATAATTGAATGTTTTTTAACATTTAATTTTTGTAAAAAAATTTTATCAGAATTTAATTATTATGTTTATTATTATTATTATTTATTGTCAAGAGACAAATGTAGAAAGAAATTTAACAATAATTTCAACTTTCGAGAAATTCAATGAAAATTTTGTATAATTAAAATAATTGAAATTCTGCCAAGAATATATTATTAATATTTGAGAAAATAATTGAATTTCGGAGAAAAATGTTATTATTTATAAAGACAATTTAAAGTTTGACAAGAATTTTTATAAATTTTCAAACATATAATTGAATTTTTGCGAAGAATTATATTACGGTTTGAAAATAATTGAATTCTTCAGACAAATTTTATTTAAGTTTCGGTTTAAATCATTAAATTGTTTCGTGAAATTTTATTCAAATAGCAAACGTTGAAAATAATTGAATTTTAAAGAAATGTTTGAAATCAATTAAATTTTTACGAAAAGTTTTAATAAAATCATTTTGAAAAAATTAAATTGTCACAAACGAATTTCATTGTAATTTTTGAAAATAATTTAATTCTTTTGAAGAATAAATAATAAAAGATCGAATCGAATTTCTGAGAAAAATTTTACTTTTTCAAAAAATAATTTAATTTCTCTAAAAATATTCGTATTTGTTTCGAAATTCAATTTTGTTTTAGTGTTTTAACCAAAATTCTTCTATAAATGAATTGATTATTCTTATAAATAATCAATTAAATATATATTAAATTTTTTAAAATAATTTTAGAAGAATTTTATTTATTAAGGTTTTTTTTTAAATCTAGGTTTTTAAATTTTTAATAAAATTCATGTAAAAATTAAAGTTTTACAAAAAATTTTAAATGAAAATATTTTCAAGTTCATCTACTTATAAAAATTGTAATTGCAACTCGTTTAAAATTGAATTAATTCTGAAATATTTAAGTAAAATTAGAAAATAAAGAAATAAAAATAAATTTTCCAGGATTTCGATCAAAATTTCGACTTTTTCAGGTTTTTTTCCATTTTTATAAAATTCCCTGACATTTCCAGATTTTCCAGGTTTCTAGGTTGCGCCTTAACCCTGAATTCTTTACATGAATTCAATTATTTTCAAAAGTTTCAATAGAATTTGTAAAGAAATTGGAATTATTTTCCTAAAAAAAAAAAAAAAAAAAAAAAAAAAATGATAAAATTCTTGTCGAGAATTAAATTATTTTCAACAATTTTAATAAATTTATCTATTTTCAATTTTTCTTTTTTAATTTATAAAGAATGAAATTAGAATTTTACTAATTTTCGAAATGTTCCCTTCGATTCTTGGAATAGTATAGTAATTGAAAAGGAAAAGTGAATAATTATTCTAGACTTACAGAGACGTAGTAAAATTGAGCCTTCTCGACTAGTTTCTTGTTTTCCGGCTCGGCAATGTGCGAGGGTGAGAAGCAATTGGCGGCCGCTAAATTAGCGCACAATGAACGCTCCTTGCCGGTAATGAGGACGGCGCAAGTTCCCGTTTGCTCCTTATCTGTATACTGATATCGAACATTTAGCCCATTCTCGCGGGCACGTTCCTCCAAAATTGATGAATACTTGTCCTTGCCCACGCAGCCCATGTAAATGCAAACGCCTGGCTTCTCCAAAAACCACTGTTCCAAAATATTATTCATTAATTAACTAAATTAATCAACATTTTTAACTAAAATTCGAAAGATTTAAACAAGATACGAAATATTTACAACCTAATTTTAAGGATTTAAACAAAGTACGAAATATTTACACCTAATTTTAAAGATTTAAACACAATTCGAAAGATTTAAAAATCTGATTCGTAAAGTTTACCTTTAATTTCAAAGATTTAACGGTAATTCAAAATATTTAAACATCATTTTAAAAATTTAAACGTGATTTGATAAATTTAGACAAAATTCGAAAGATTTAAACCTAATTCAAAAGATTTAAAAGTAATTCATTTCTTCATAAAATTCTTCAATAAAATTTAAATTCAAGAAGAACAGTAAAAAGCGCCTTTTGCAAGCTAACGAATATCCGCCACTGCAAAAAGCGCTCTGTTGGAAATTTTTCGAAACTATAAACAATTTGTCCCATTTCCACCAATCAACATTACCGATTGCTCTGTGTCAAATTGAATTTTTTTCCTTTTCATTAATTATTTATTATGATAAATAAAATACAGCACTTTATCTTTTAATAATGACCCCAGACTTATCTTTCTGTAAATAGCTTCTGATGAAATTAGATCAATGCACACATTTTACGACAAAAAGAATTAAAATAAATAAATTACAGAAAAAAAGAAAGGAAGAAATTGAAGAAAAATAAAAAAAAGGACGAATAAGAAAAAAAATAAAAAAATAAACAGAGGGAAAAAACAAAACAAGCAAACAAAAAATAGAAAAAAACAATCAAACGAAAAAGAAAACAAAAAAAAGAAAGAAAAAAAAAATAAAAAAGAAAGAAAATAAAAGGAAGAAAAAAATCAGAAAAAGAACGAAATTGAAAAAATAAGAAAGAAAAGAGAATAAATAAGAAAAAAATAAAAAAAAAAGATCAAAACAGAAACAAGAAAAAAAGAAAAAATATAAAGAGAAAAAACAAAGAAAAGGAGAAAAAAAAAATTTTAAAGAAAGAAAGAAAAGTAAAGAAGAATAAAAAGAAAAAAAAGTAAAAAAAAGAATAAAAAAAAGAATGGAAAGTAAAGAAGAATAAAAAAAGAAAGAAAAGTGAAAAAGAATAAAAATAAAAAGAAAGAAGGAAAAGTAAAAAAGAATAAAAAGAAAGAAAAGTAAAGAAGAATAAAATGAAAGAAAAGTAAAAAAATAATAAAAAGGAAAAAAAAGAAAGAAGGAAAAGTAAAAAAGAATAAAAAACGAAACAACGAAAAACAAAGGAGAAAAAAAATGAAAAAGTAAATAGAACGAAAAATATTAAATTAAAAAAAACGAAAAAAATAGAGAATGAGAAAGAAAGAAAAATAAGAAATAAAGAATATTTAAAAAATTAATAAAACAAATTAAAGATTAATTAAATTAAATTAAATTAAATTAAATTAAATAAGTAAATAAATAAAATAAAAAATTACCTGCGTTACTCGCATTGAATTTTGAACTGCACCTCCGGCAATGAAATCGGCTTTGTATTTTTCTACCAATTCATCGTAAAGAGGTTTGTGAAAATCTTCCGCAAGAATTGCATCATTCGATTTTAATTTGTACTTTTTTAAAAAATCCTCATCAACCGTTGCAGAAATATCGAGAAGTGGATTTCCAATTCCCAATAAAAGATCCTCCCTGAAAGAAATTATTAATTACAAAAAAAAAGAAAAATTTGCCGCAATAATTTTTTTCTAACTTAATAACAAATTTTTTTTTAAATGCAAATTAAAATAATAATAATTATTTAAATAATACCTACTTATTGAAATAATAAATAATTATTTAAGTAATACCTACTTATTGAAATAATAAATAATTATTTAAGTTATAATTAATAATGATTTAAATAATAAATAACAATTATTTAAAAAATCAATAATAATTATTTAAATAATAAATAACAATTATTTAAATAATAAAAATAATAATAAATGATTATTGCAAAATAATAATTAATAATAAATAATTATTTGACTAATTAATAATAAACAAATATTATTAAAATAGTAATAAATAATAACAATTTAAATAGTAATAAATAAGAATGAATTGAACAATGAATAACTATTAGAAAACATTTTTCGTTTTCAAATTTTTTTATTTTTAATAATTTTTTAACAATTTTTTATTTATTTTTAAAACAAAAAATTGCTTTATTTGGCAAAAAAATTGCTTTTGTTATAAACAAATTATTTACGTTTTAAACAAGTAAATGGTGTATTTATGCGAAAAGAAAAACTTTTTCTTAATTATTTCTGCAAAAAGAAACATTTTTTTTGCAGACGTAAGCCATTAATTTATTTAAAAATTAAAGAATTTGTTTACAACGAATGTAATTGTTTATGGTAATAAATTCTTAAAGCTTTTGTTTGTAAATAAAATGTTTAAAAAAATATAAATAAAATGTAAACATTTTATTTAAAATTAAATTATTTAAACTAAAGTTTTCAATGATAAACTTGGGAATAAATTATAATTATTTAAAAAGTAATAATACTAATACTAAAAATAATAATAATAATAATATATCATTTTTTAAATTATAATAAAAATCTATTTAAATAATATTAAAAATAATAATAAACATTAAAATAAAAAACAAAATTATAAAAATTTACAAATTTTTCATTAAATTTCGATCAAAAAGTACGTTCCCAACGTACAAATTATTTTCCCTCAATTTTAATTCCACATTTAATATAGAATTTTCCCAAAAAAAATCGAATACATATTTTTTCTAACACCCGCCAATTTAACAACTGCAAAAACTAATAAATTTCAAAACCTATAAATACAATTTTCAGTCATAAAAAGAAAAAGCAAAAAAAAAAATTTCACCGGAAAAAAACATGTGCTTTCTGTGTAAAAATCAACATAACCTAAAAATAGTCAACAAAAATTCATATATATATTTATGCAGTATAGAAAAAGACATAATGTTATATTTACAGATGAATAAATGTGAAGGTCAAAAGTGAAGGGAAATTTAAATTTATAATAAGGAAGTAAAAAATAAAAATTCTAAGAGAAAATAGTTTTTAATTTCTAAATGGAAAAATAAATTGAGACAGGATCAACAAGTGTTTAAAAATCGAAAAACAGAAAACAAGAGAATTAAGTAGAGTAGAGAAAAAAAGAATCTTTGTAAACATTACCTTAAATTATCAGCCATTGTCACTTATTTTCCTATTTATTGTCGCAATTTCCAGAGGTGAGAATAAACACTCCGATGGGAGGAAATCTTGCAGGCAACTGATGAGATACAAATTTATTACCAACATTTTATATACGTGTGTATATATATATATAAATATGAAAGAAAATGAAGGCCGCCAGATTGTATATTTAAATATACACACGCAGACACAGGCAAAAAGGAAATTTCCAGTGCGAGCCAATGGCGTCAATTTGTCACTAAATTTTCCAATTTCTAGATTACGAAAAAAATAAAACTATTTCCGTTTATTACTTTCGAACAAAATTTGATTCCATTTTTTTTTATTTTTAGAAAAGCTTATTTTGCAATGACAAAGTAATTTACTACCAACAGTGATTAGTTTTATTTCCTTATATTTTCAGAGACCTAACCTCACTTTTTTGCTGACAATCAAACCAGGGCCGTAACTAGCAAAATAATGCGCCCCACAAGATTTGTTAATTATATCAAGTTTTCGTCAAGTGAGAAATATTTTTTCGTCGAAAACAAAAGCTTCAAACGGTAAGTGATAAATAGTAGTGAGTTTAATTTTATTTTTCAATACGAAAAAATATTTTTTTCTCTTGGAAATAAGTTGAAGATTTAAATTTCCCGCCATTAGAGAAAAACACTCGCGTTGCAGCCGCGGGAATTTTAAATTTTTTACTTGATTGGCGAATAAGATTGTAGCATTTCTGTTAGAATTGAACCAACGGAAAGTTAATTTCCAAAATTTTATTTATAGTAAATAATGTTAAGTAAAAAAAGTGAAAATTTACTATTGTCTTAATATTTTACCAACTCTAAAAGAAATTCGATTTTATTATTATTTGTAAATTCTTACCTCGGTAAATATTGAATTCCTCGAAAACCTTCTTTTCTTGAAAGCGACCAGGGACGAAGAAAAACATTTTTTTCCCAACTTTTAACAAAACATTGAAATAAATATCTTTTCAACTTTAAAAATAGTTTTTGAAAAGTAAAGAAAAAAATAAAATCCTTTTATTGCGTCTCAAGAAAAATAGTAAAAAAAAAGGTTTTTTTTTTGCCCTTTTGGAAAATTTTGTTCCTGGATTAACAAAAAAAAAAAAAAATGATAATGAAACTATTCTTGCCGCCAAGGAGGACAAGTGACAAAAAGAATTTTCCAAAAATACCAAGTTTTACAGTTTTTATAAGAAAAATAAATCTCGAGGTGGGAGAAAATTGACGCTTCTCACCTCGTGACTTTAGACACTGATAAAATCACGAAAAATAAATCTTTTTAGCCAATTCCTTTTGCAATCGCTTCGTCTCGACTGAAGAAACTCTTGTACTGAAAATAAAAAATATTTCGCTTAAAAAAAAAAAAAAAATAGTTTACCTTCTTTTTAAAAATTTTATTTCTTGATTAAGAAAAGATGATTATTGACGGACTCTTGCCACTGAGGAGAAATAACACCATGAAAAATTTTCCAAAAATATCAAGTTTTACGGACTTTATGATTAAAATAAATTTTGAAATGGAAGCAAACCGTTTCTTCTCGCCTCGCGACTTTAGATATTGATAAATTCACCAAAAATGAATCTTTTCAGCCAATTCCTTTTGCAATCGCTTCGTCTCGACTGAAGAAACTTCTATATTGAAAGAAAATTTATTTCGCTTTGAAAAAAAAGAAAAAAAAAGTTTTTTTTACCTTTGTTTGAAAAATTTTTTCTTGAATTACAAAAATTGACAACAGAACAACTCTTGCCACTGAGGAGAAATACTAATAAAAAAAATTTCCCAATAATATCAAATTTCACCTACTTTATGCGAAAAATAAATCTCGAGGTGGGAACAAACTCTCACCTCGCGACTTTAGACACTCATAGAATCACCAAAAATGAACCTTTTCAGCCAATTCCTTTTGCAATCGCTTCGTCTCGACTGAAGAAACCTCTCACCTGAAAATAATGTCTTCTAAAAAAAAATAAACAGCAGAAAGGAATCCAAGAAAACGACTCTCTTCAGGTTTAAAACTTCCTTTATTGACCGATATATAAAGACAGACATAAAAAACACTGGAATAAAGTTAATGAGTAATATATGATAGCAAAAAAAAAAATACCAATTTTTTTTCCTTTAATGATTAACAATGATTGAGCGATCTTTGCACGAAAGCAATTACCACTAAAAAAATTTCCTGCTTTCTGCGCCGCTTTCTGCAAAGTTGACTCTACCAATGAAAATTTCCTCAACCAAAAAAAAATAAATAAATAAATACCATTGGACTTTAGAAAAAAAAAAAAAAAAAAAAAACAGGAAATCAAAGGGAAAAAAATGGAAATGAAGAGAAAATTATGGGACGCGCTTTCGCGAATCGCGATCGAGCGCGGAAACACACGAGCGACGCAGGAAGCCAGCGAAGAAGGCGCGGCCGAGACTTTTTTTTTGCCACTAAAAGAATCAAGACAGCATTAATGATGATAATGTTAATAATAAAAAAAACGATAAAGTTAGTGACGAAAAATTTAAATAAATAAATACAATGATGATAACGTTAATAATGAAAACGATAAACTTAGTAAATAAAAAAGAAAAAAAGAATTTTTCGTTTAAAATACCCAAAAAATAACTAAAAAAAAGGATAAAAATACTGATGATGATAATAATAGTAGAAAAATGATAGAAAAAGACCTTTTTTTTTGGAGGATCAGGGGACTGTACATGGAACGTCCAAGTTGCAAAATATTGAACACAAAAAAAACACGATGTGTGAATTTTTTTTTCTTTTTTCATTTTTGTGAATACCACAAATATTACAATGTGTTACATTTCCAGCATCATATCGCTATCATTATAATTATCGAAAAACACGAATCTTACTTTAAAAAAAAAAAATCACTTACACCAACGTGTAAAGATTTATTGATTACAAACTAGGTCGAAAATTACTGAACTCAATTTCATTAAATCCTAGTTGTTATTGTTGTTGATGTTCTTTTTTTCTTTCTTTTCATTTTTTGTTTTTCCTCATAAAATGTATCACTATGCCTAAGAAAATACGCTTCCCAGCAAAGTCAAAGAGCGTAATTGATTTATCTAAGTCGCTAATACGAGATAGAGAGAAAGAGATAGAAAAAGTTGAATTAATTTAGTCAAAAAAAAGCGCTCCAATCACAATAGACACAATTTTACCAAAAAAAAAAAAAAAACTAAAAAAAAATTTCCCTCTACCAAAACAATTTTTTTTCATTCTTCACTTTATTAAAATTTTTTTTTCATTGTAAAAATTAAGCAAAACAAGTTTAAAAAAAAATTTTCGGTAGGAAAAAAAAGTCCTTGTGACGAGAGTGCTATTTTTCCTTTTTTTAAAAAAAGAAAGAAGAAATATACGAGAACAATTAAAAGGCAGAAACCTTGTTTTCTTTTTTTTGTAAATTTACAATTTAATTTTTCTTAGATGTTTACTCATCTAAATCATATTAAATACAAGGGTTGCTGGGTGGAAAATTTCTTTTTGGAATGTCGAGGACTCCGCCGATAATTGTTCCCGGTTCTCTCGATGACAATTTTTTCATTAAAAAAAAAAAATTGTTTTTTTTTTTGACAAAGAAAATGTCTTCGAGATGATTCGATATTTATATAGATACATTTATTTGTGTATATATTTATATAAATATATATTTTTAATGCACTGAGAAATTTATTTTTCAGAAAAAAAAATTTCGGTTTTATCGACAAATTCCATTTTTTCGCCTCGATAGTTTAAAATTTCATTGGGGGAAAAGTTGAATCGAACTTCAGTTGATGGTCTTTTTTTTATCTTCAAATTTTTCCCCAAGGATTTTATTTTCACTACGGGGGGAAAAAATTACTTCTTTTTTTCTTAATCAAACAATTATTTTAGTTATTAACAAACAAAAAAAATTTTTTCGATTCCAGAAACTAATATTTAATAAAAAAAAAAAATTTCGGACCCGAAAAACTACTTTTTGACTCAACAATCGATTTTCAGAGTCAAAATTACTTTCGGAGTAAAAAAAACTACTTTTCGACTATAAGAATAATTTTTGGAGTAAAAAAAACAAATTTCAGAGTCAAAAAATTACTTTCGGAGTCAAAAAAATTACTTTTTGGCTATAAAAATTACTTTTGAGTTAAAAAAAAATTTTAGATTTAAAAACGATATTTATTGACATTTTTTTACTATTTTTTGAATAAAAAATTACTTTTTGGCTCTAAATATTAATGTTATGTTTCTTAAAACCATTTTATATTTTAAAAAATACTTTTCGACTCTGAAAACAATTTTCGGAGACAAAAAAATTACTTTCGAAGTCAAAAAATTACTTTTCGAGTCCAAAAATTACTATTCATAGACAAAAAATTACTTTCGGAGTTCAAAAATTACTTTTCGACTCTAAAAACAATGTTTGATGACAAAAAAAATACTTTTTAACTCTATAAACATTCTTCGGATGAAAAAATTATTTTTCTTGCTCTAGAAACAATTTGCGGAGTCAAAAAATTACTTTCAGAGTCCAAAAACTACTTTTTATTTTACTCTAAAACCAATTTCAGAATCAAAAATTACTTTTTGTCTCTATGAACGATTTTTTGTCTTTAAAAAAGTATTTTCGGAGTCAAAAATTACTTTTCGACTCTGATAAAAATTTCTGATGTCAAAAAATACTTTTCAACTCTAAAAACAATTTTTGATGTCAAAAAAAATACTTTTCAACTCTACAAACATTTTTCGGAGTCAAAAATTACTTTGGGACTTTAAAACCATTTTCATAATCAAAAATTACTTTTTGACTCTAAAACAACTCTCAGAGTCAAAAATTAACTTTTCGTATGGGAAAAAAAACCATAAAAACACAGAAATTAATTGTTTGATTAAAAAACAAACTTCTTTTCACGCCAAAAAAGCCTAGAAGAATCTTAAGTCCTATTCACATGGATAATATAGTCTCGAACTATGTTTTTCTGTCAGCAATAACACACATGACAAGTATTTTGAAAATAACCGACAATTTTCTGTTTTTTTTTCTTCCTTTCTTTTCATTCTTCTCAGTGCGACGCAATTACTGTGTGTGTTTTTTTTTCTTTTTTTTTCTTTTTTTCTTTTTGTTGAAATTCTATGTATTCAAAAATTGGTGAGAAAAAACCGGGTCCCAGAATAGTTATACAAGAGGGAATAGAGAGTAAGCAAAGGAGAGAGGGTAAGGGGGGGAAGGTCTGTGTGTGGAATTTTTTTTCATTTTCTTTTTCTTGAGTGTTGATTGTTTGTTTGTTTGTTTGTTTTTTTTGTCGATGAAGAAGTGATTTTTTTTGTTGCAAACCTTTAAGTTTTTCTTTTTGTTTTTTTAATCATTCCTCAGTGTATGGATTTTTTTTTTTTTTTTTTTTATTTCATTATTTTAAAAGAGCACTGTGGACAGCACTTGTGTTTATTCTCATCGAGCGGGCGGCAAATCATTGCGCGTATGTGCAGATCGACGACGGACGGCCAACAATGAGATAAATTCTCGGTCCCGAGGCTTCCTGCTCATATGCGGACAGACAAGACACTGACAACAACAATCAAGAGACCGACGACGGCGGACAGACCGACACACCGATCCGAATCCGACGCGACGACGATTTAGTATGGTGCGAACCGGCGCGACGGCGATGGCCCTCGTATTCCCGGTCTGGTAATCAAAATAGGTTTTTTTTTACGTGAGATTTTTTTTTTTTTTTTTTTTTTTTTTTATTCTTCTAACACGACGACAGTGAGAGATTGAGAGAGAGTGAAAGAGAGAGAGAGAGAGAGAGAGATAGAGAAAAATAACGACAAGACGGCAAGTAGTCAATTCTTTTTTTTTGTTCAAGAAAAAAAAATTGACTCCTTTTTTTTATTTGCTGATGCACGCCGTTCGAGTTAGTTTTTATTTCACGACATTGATTAAAAAAAAAAAAATTTTTGCTTTTCCATTTTTGTCTGATGGACGAGGCGTTGGGAACATTCCGAAGAAGAATAACTTTTTACTAATTTTATTTTTTAAAAAAGAAGCGATTTTTTTTTAGTTTTTTAAAGCAGTTTAATGTCTAAGGCCGAACGGCTCTTAATAAAAAAGAAATATTAAAAAATAGAAAAAAATTCATTTTTCGTTACTTAATTTAAACATTTTTTTTGCGATTTTCTCAGTTTTTTTTAAACCAGTTTAACCTCTAAGGCCGAACGGCTCTTAATAAAAAAGAACCAATAAAAAATACCAAAATATTCATTTTTCGTTATTTAATTTTTAAGTTTTTTTTTTGCGATTTTCTCAGTTTTTTTTAAACCAGTTTAACCTCTAAGGCCGAACGGCTCTTAATGAAAAAGAAACAATAAAAAATACCAAAATATTCATTTTTCGTTATTTGAAGAATTTTTAAAAATAATTTAATCCTGGATTTAATAAAGAATAAAAATAAAATGATCGACAAAAAAGTTTTTGATAATTAAATGGTTTTTTTTTACCAAAATATTATTAATTTTTAAAAATTTACTCATCAATTTAAAGAATAAAAATAAAAAAAAGTTCTTTTACAACGAATTTACAGTCTAATGGCCGAACAAACTCTTAAGCAGAAAAAAAATTATAATTTAATAGTCAAAAAATATTTTTCGATAATTTAATGATTTTTTAATAGAATTAATTTTTAAAAATTTCCTCATCAAGAATAAAATTTTAAAAAAAGAGTTTATTTTTGAGTTTTTTTTTATAGCATTTCTAAGGCCGAACGGCTCATAAGCAGATAAAAATTTTTAAAAAAGTAGAGAAATATTAATTTTTTATATGATTTATTCTCAGGTTTTTGTAAAATAATTTAATTTTAAAAAATTTCATCATGAATTTAATAAAGAAATAAAAGTAAAGAAGAGCTTTTAAATACTCTTTTATGTCAAATTTTGTCGTCTAAGGCCGAACGGCTATTAGTCAAATAAAAATAATAAAAATGTAGGGAAAATTATTAATTTTTTAACAATTTAACGAATTTTGAACGATTTTTTAATAATGTAACTAATTTTTAATGTCTCATTATTTTTTTATCACTCATTTAATTTTGTAGTTATCAAAAATTTATATCTAAACAGCAGAAAATCTCAAAATAATTATTTTCCTTTTCTTTTTTTTAAATTTTAAAATTTTAAACATTCTTAAAATACAATATTCGATTTTTTCTAAATTTTCATTTCTACTTCAAAATTTAAAAAAACAATGTATTCCTTAACAGTAAAAAATAAGAGATTACTTTGAAAAAGGAATGTTGCCTACACCTCACAGGAAAAGACTTGAAAAAATTGATTATAAAAAAAAACAGTTTCTCTTCTTTAAGCATCCAATAGAATCAATTTTGACATTTCATTTATCAAGTTCAATTCTTATTTCAAAACTACTTTTCTTTTTTTAAATCAACTCTTTTAGATTATTAGTTTTTAAATTAAATTTACGTAATATTACATTTTTTAATATTTATTTTTTAAAATATAAATTTGATTTTTTTTACGAAATCGACAAATAAAATTCTATTCTATTGATAATTTTAAACAAAAAATATTAAAATTAATTAAAATAATTATTAATAAAAACAATAAAACAATTATTCATAATATATAAATTGTAAAGTAAAGAAAATTTTTTTTAAATTGTAAAAGTAACGAAAACTTTTTGAAAAATAGTAAAAGTAACGAAAACTTTTTGAAAAATTGCAAAAGTAACGAAAATTTTTTGAAAATTGCAAAAGTAAAGGAAAAAAACTGATAGATGTAAAATTTACAAAAAAAAAATAGAATAAAAAATGAAAGAAAAATCTTTGACAAAATAAGAAAAGAGTGGAAATAAAAAAAGACAGGAAATTTTTTAACAAAAGATTTAAGAAATAGAAAAAATTCTATAAAAAAAACTAAAAAAATGATTTTTTTGTTCTTAATATAAATAGTTTAATTGTTTCAAAATTTCGTAGAGTTTATAAATCATTATTTATTGAAAATTTTATTTTATTAAAAATTTAAGTCTTAAAATTCAAGTCTATTTTTTAAAAAATTAAAATCGACAAAAATTTGGCAAACGAGTCTTAAAATTTGTGGCAATTCCATATTATTAAATTGAAATTTGTTAACAATTGTCGCACAGTTCTTGAAACATTAAAAAAACTTTTTCTTCTTGAATTAAATTTTGAAACTAGAAAAATTGAAAACTTACTAAAATAGATTCAATGAAAAGTCAAAACGATTTTTTTTATTTTACTTTTCTTCCAAATTTTTCTTTTTGTCCTGATAAATATTCTTTAATTTCGCACTTTCTTAAAACTTACTAGAAAAATTATCTCCTAAACTTTTATAAAAAAAAACTACTTCTTCAATTTTTGACAATCGAAACCAATTTCTGTTTTTTAATACTTTAAAAATTTATAGAGAAAATAAATTTCGATTTATATTGAAAATATTAATTTATATGGAATATATTTAAATTTATATTAGATATATTTTAATTTTTGTTTAAAAAATACCTTAATTTAAAAAAATATTATATTTTAATCTACAGTTTAAAAAAATTAGTCTTTGTCTTCAATTATCACAAAAGTATCACAGATATTTACTAAGTCTATTATTATTATTGTTATTATTATTATGAAAAGCTACTTTATTTTCTCAGGACGCTGATTGAGCGAAAAGAAGAGAAAAAAAAGAAAAAATTTATTGTTATTTCAGAGAAAAGAAACGAAAAAAAATTAAAAAAAAAACAACAGTAAAATTTCCAACAAGAAGAAAACAAATCTGGAAATTCCTTTTCTTCTGAAAAAACAATGACACTTTTACTTACCTACGGGTATCTTCAAAGGAATCACGGCTAAAGTCCTCATACATGCCTCTACTAAAACAACAACAAGAAGAAAAAATAAATTTTTATTTTATAATTTCTATATTAAAAATATTAATAATTTATATATTTCAACTTTTAAAACGATATTTCGACTCTAAAAACAATTTTTAGAATCAAGAATCAATTTTTAGAATCAAAAAACAATTTTTAGAATCAAAAAACTACTTTCTGCACTTAAAACGAGATTTCAACTCTAAAAACGATTTTTGAAATTAAAAAATTATTTACAGAGTCAAAATAATACTTTTCAGCTTTAAAAACGATTTTTCGATTTTGGAAATTATTTTTAGAATCAAAATTTTATTTTTCAGCTCTAACATTTTTAATTTCCGAAGTTAAAAAATTGTTTCGGCTGTAAAAACTATTTTTCGGCTCTAAAAATATTTGTCGGAGTCAAAAAATTACTTTCCGACTAAAAAAACTATTTTTCGGCTCAAGAAATAATATTTGGAGACAAAAAACTACTTTTCGACTAAAAAAAACTATTTTTCGGCTCAAGAAATAATATTTGGAGACAAAAAACTACTTTTCGACTGAAAAAACTATTTTTCGGCTCAAGAAATAATTTTTGGAGGCAAAAAACTACATTTCGACTAGAAACAAATTTTTAGAATAAAAAAATACTTTTCAGTCCCAAAAACAAAACTCAAGGTTTAATTAAATCCAAAATTTATTTTTCAACTCAGACAATAATTACCGGAGTCAAAAAACTGCGTTTCGGCTGTGAAAAAAACTAATTTCCGACTCAAAAAACTATTTTTTTGGCATAAAAAATTATTTTCATCGTCAAAATAATACTTTTCGGCTCTAAAAACGATTTTTTGTCTTTGGAAATTATTTTTAGAATCAAAAATTTATTTTTCAGCTCCAAAATAATATCCAGAGTGAAAAATCTATGTTCGGCTATAATAACTCATTTCCGTCAATAAAAACCATTTTTCGGCTCTAAGAATAACTGCTGGAGTAAAAAAAAAAACTACTTTTTGACTTAAAAATCATACCTGAAACGTCCATTATTGCCACTTGGAGGTGGCGATCGCCTGCTGAACATTCCATAATCATTGCTGCGTGAAAAGCCACTGTCGCGCATTGAGCCCATGCCTAGAGGTGGCATTGGTGGAATTGGATCTCGTCTTGGTGCAACTGGTGGCAAATAGGAATCGCGCATTGAACTTCCCATGTCGCGGCCCGACATTCCCGTCATACTTGGGAATCGCCTCTCGTACAAATCACGAGTGTCGTCGAATCCCCGTCTGTCGTAATAACTGTCGTAATCCTGCGAAATATTTCCCTCTTTTTCAAACTTTATGTCATCAATTAAATATTGGGGAATTTTTTCTTCTTCTTTTACAGACAAATAATCCGATAAATAGTTATTTTTCATATAATATTTAGTAAAAAAAAAAAAATTCAATTAATATTTTCATTCATTTCTTTTTTAATTCTGATAAAATTCGTCGAAAAAATTTAATTATTTTTTCTAAATTGTAAAATTCTCGACAGGAATTCAATTAAAATAAATTCAACTTTTTTCAATAAAGGTAATTTACATTTAATTGTAAATAATTCCATTCTTACACAGAATTTTTATAATAAATTTTTCTATTCAGAAAAATAATCAAATTCGTATCATTCTACAAAAATCTAGAATCCACAGTTATTTAAAAATTCAAGTTAATAATGTTTAAAAATAATAAAACTTTCTAAAGAATATTGCTATGAAGTTTGTTTCTAAAAATTGTAAACCTAAATTTTATAAAAAAAAGTTTTATAAACTCATGAAAATATAATTGAATTGTTGAGAAGAAATTTATAAAAAAATTTGTAAATATTTGAATTCCTGTGAAATTTTTATCATTTATGAAAATAATTAAATGTTTGTGACTAATTTTATTGAAATTGTTTTAAAATACTTCAATTCTTTTGAAAAACTCTAATAGTAGATATAAAAAATCCTTTGAATTCAGAAATTTTTTTTGAAAATAATTGAAATTTTTCCAATTATTTAAATTATTAAAGTTTTTGAAAATAATAAACATTTGGAAAAGAATTTTATTATTTTTATAGATAATTGAAATTTTAACAAGAATGTCAACAAATTATTGAACATAATTGAAATTTTGACAAAAATTGTTTTCAGGTAAGTAAAATTTCTTGAAAAATGCAATTACTTAAAAAAAATTTTATTAAAATGTTTTAGAAAAATTCAATTATTATTAAAAATTTGTTGATTCTTCATAAAAATTCAATTTTAAAAAAAGGTCCAATTATTTAATAAAATGTTTACTTTTAGAGTGAAATAAATGAATTTTTGTAGAATTTTCAAAGAAATAAATATTTTTGAATATGATATTCGCAATTACAATGCAAAATTTTTACTGAAATTTATTTTTAAAATCAATATTTATTAGAAAATTCTACAAGAAATCAATTATTTAACTAAAAAATAAATAATTTATTAAATAATTGAATGTTTTTAACATTGAATTTTTGTAACAAATTTTATCAGAATTTAATTATTATGTTTATTATTATTATTCATTGTCAAGAGACAAATTTAAAAAGAAATTTAACAATAATTTCAACTTTCGAGAAATTCAATGAAAATTTTGTATATTAAAAATAATTGAAATTCTGCCAGGAATATTATCAATATTTGAGAAAATAATTGAATTTCGGAGAAAAATTTTATTATTTATAAAGACAATTTAAAGTTTGACAAGAATTTTTGTAAATTTTCAAACGTATAATTGGATTTTTGCGTAAAATTATATTACGGTTTGAAAATAATTGAATTCTTCAGACGAATTTTATTAAAGTTTCGGTTTTAAATAATTGAATTGTTTCGTGAAATTTTATTCAAATAGCAAACATTGAAAATAATTAAATTTAAAAGAAATGTTTGAAATCAATTAAATTTCTACGAAAAGTTTTAATAAAATTATTTTGAAAAAAATTAAATTGTCACAAACGAATTTCATTGTAATTTTTGAGAATAATTTAATTCTTTTGAAGAATAAATAATAAAAGATCGAATCGAATTTCTGAGAAGAATTTTACTTTTTCTAAAAATAATTAAATTTCTCCAAAAATATACGTATTTGCTTCAAAATTGAATTTTGTTTTAGTGTTTTAACTAAAATTTTTCTATAAATCCGTTATAAATAATCAATTAAATATATATTAAATTTTTAAAAATAATTTTAGAAGAATTTTATTTATCAAGGTTTTTTTTTTAAATCTAGGTTTTTAAATTTGTTAATAAAATTCATGTAAAAATTAAAGTTTTACAAAATTTTTAATGAAAATATTTTCAAGTTCATCTACTTATAAAAATTGTAATTGCAACTCTTTTAAAATTGAATTAATTCTGAAATATTTAAGTAAAATTAGAAAATAAAGAAATAAAAATAAATTTTCCAGGATTTCGATCAAAATTTCGACTTTTCCAGGTTTTTTTCCATTTTTATAAAATTCCCTGACATTTCCAGATTGCGTGGCAACCCTATAATTTTATTTTTAAATAATTAAATTAATATACGTTGACAAATTTAACTTGAAGTTATTAAAATTTTTCCAAAAATCTAAGTTTCTTGAAAATTCTAATTAATTCAACGTTGAAAGTTTGTAAAATTTCAAATTGTTACCGATTGAAGTTAATTTGTTTACACGTAAATTTTAAACGCAACTCTTTGAAAATTGAATTAATTTATTTAAGTAAAATTATTCATTAAATAATTTATTTACTGTATGATTAATTGTTTAAGATTTAAGTTATTTAAAAAGAAATTTTTGGTCAGAAATTAATAATATTGAAGGTTTTGTTGTATTAGAATTTCGCGGTAATTTTATACTTTGAATTTAAAAAAAAATTTAGAAATTTTCCTATGAATTATAAAAATTTAATTTTTTTTCAGTACATTTAATAAAAAATTAATAATTAATTAATAAAAAATAAATTCCCTATGTCAGATTATAATCATAATAATATGAAAACTGCATTTTTCGATATTTTCAAATTTCAATCACAATTTGTATTAAAAATGTTAACATTCTGTTATTTTTAAAATTTGTAATTCTATTTCAAAAAGGGAGCTAATTTTTTTCAAGTAAAAATCGATAAAAAGTCGTTGTATTTGAAAATAGTCGGGGGAAAAAAATGAGGAAAAGTCGGAAATATGTTAATATCGGAGAGGCCTGAATTCATAGAAAAAAAGGGAAAAAAAAGGGTAGAAAATGAAACATTCATGAGCCCTTTGGGGGGATTTTTGTTTCGTTCTACTTACACCAAAGCGACCGCCACCCATGAGCCTGTCCCTGAGGAAAGGCGGGGGTGGTGGTGGTGGATAGGGATCGCGTCCAAACATACGATCGCGGAATCCATTTCTATCGGGTCCGCCGCCCATTCCGCCCTTGGGACATTCCTTGGACCAGTGACCGCCGCGTCCGCAACGATAGCATTGCTCAGGATCGCCCATGCCCGGCCTCTGTCGAACGCGACTCGTTGATATTTGCACCTTCATTGGTTGTCCATCGACAATATGTCCGTTCAATTCTTTTATTGCGTCATTAACGTCGCCAGTTGCCTCGAGATGGACGAAACCATAATTTCTCACAATGTCGCACTCAACGACTGTTCCGAATTTTGCGAATAATTCACGCACCTGCGGCGCTTTAGTGTTGTCCGTTAAATTGCCCACGAATATTTTTGTCGTCGGTGTATTCGGTCCCTTACGACTCTTTGCCGCCTCACATTTTATCGGCTGTCCATGCATCATATAGCCATTCACATGCTGAATTGCATTTCTTCCGCTCTCCTCATTTTCCATGTGCTGTTTGAAGAAAACATTTCTCATTTATTCAGGGCTCGAACCAGTGAAAGTATTTAAAAATACGGACTTTACGGACCAAAAATGAAAAATTACGGACCATTAACGGACCAATTACTGACAAAAATATATAAGAGAACATTTTACTTAAAACTATAAATTAGATTTTTTCATAACTAAAAAAACATGAAGATATCGATAACTCGATCGATTACTTCATGTTTTATAATAATTAAAGATAGAGTGATAAAATCATTATCAATTCAATTATTATTTTCAAGAATTTTTAACTAAAATTCTTCTTAAAATCGATTATTTTTAATAATTTTCGAAAAAGTTCTTTGACAATTTTCAAATCCATTTCTTTACAATATTCGATTTTTCAATTATTTCTAAATTCTTCAATTAAATATATGTATTAGAAAATAAAAACTTCAAATAATATAAAAAAAAATTCGCAATTAAAATTTCTCAAAAAAATTAATTCCACAGAATTGTTAGTTAGTTAAAAATATGAAAAATTCAAATTTTCAAAGATTTCAATCTGAAACCTTTTCAAAATTTAATTATTTCTAAAACTTTACGCTCTAATACTTTTAATCTTCAATTATAATCTCTTTTAACTGAAATCCATTTTTAAATCCATTTTTTAAAAAAATTCTACGAGAATTTCATTACTTAAATAAAAAAAACAATTTATTGAATAATTACATACGATTTTTAAAATTGAATTCTTTTAAAGAATTGTATTAATCAATTTTCAAATAATTTGAATTATTTTGCAAAATTTTATTTATATCGATATTAAAAATAATTAAATTAGGGAAAATTTTTGAAAATAATTGAAATTTTGAATCTGAAACCTTTTCAAAATTTAATTATTTCTCAAACTTTACGCTCGAATACTTTTAATCTTCAATTATAATCTCTTTTAACTGAAATCCATTTTTAAATAAATTTTTTTTTTTTAAATTCTACGAGAATTTCATTATTTAAATACAAAAAAACAATTTATTGAATAATTACATATGTTTCTTAAAATTGAATTCTTTTAAAGAATTGTATTAATCAATTTTCAAATAATTTGAATTCTTTTGCAAAATTTTATTTATATAGATATTAAAAATAATTAAATTAGGGAAAATTTTTGAAAATAATTGAAATTTTGCCAAGAAATTTATTAAATTTTTTGAAAATAATTCAATTTTAGAGAAGAATTTTATTATTTATTAAGATAATTGATAATTTACGCAAAGAATTGCATTAAAAATTTTGAATGCAATAATTTTATTCTTTAAAGAAATTTAATCAAAAAAATTATTAAAAATAATATTTAAATTCTAATAAATAAATTGTAGCAAAGGTTATTAAAATAATTAAATTTCTTTGATAAATTTTAATAAAATTTTTAAGAATAATTACATTTTTCGAGGAATTCGATTAAAATTGTATTAAAAATAATTGAAATTCTGCAATTAGCTTTATTATTCATCAAAATAATTAAATTCCTAATAAGAATTTTATTATTTGCAAAAAAAAATTAATTACCTGTAAAAATTTTATTATTTATGAAAATAATTGAATATTGCGAAGAAATTTATTTAAAAAAATTTGTAAATAATGAAATTCCTGTAAAATTGTTATTATTTTTTGAAAATAATTAAAGGTTTGTGTAAAATTTTAGTAGACTTTTTTTTAAGGGCATTTGAACCAATATGACGTCACAATTGATGCAAAGCATATATTTTAATGCTGAGACGTCATAAAGGTTCAAATGCCCTTAAATAATTGAATTCTTTTGGAAAATTTTATTAGAATAGTTACAGATACCTATTAAAAATCATTGAATTGAGGAAAAATTTTGAAAATAATTGAAATTTTTCCAAGTATTTTATTACAATTTTTGAAAATAATTGATATATTTCGAAGAAGAATTTAATTATTTCTAAAGATAATTGAAATGTTGACGATAATTAAAAAAAACTTTATGAACATAATTGAATTTTTGCGAAGAATTTTATTACTTTTGAAAATAATTTAATTCCTTCAATCATTTGTAATTTCTCTAAAATTATACAAATTTTATCGTATAATTTACGTCACTAACATTATTTTCAAAATTTAAATTAAAATTCTATCAAAGAATTAAATTATTAAAAAATAATGCAAAGAAATTTCAATTATTTCAAAAATTTTCAATTACTTGCTTAGAAAAATTAAATTATCTCGAAGCAATGGAATTGAAAATATTCAACAATTTTATTTTTCAGAACTTGAAAAAAAAAATTTGCGAGAATTCAATTTTAATAAAAAATTTAAAGTGCATATCGTTTATTTTTAAAATTAACTAATAAAAATTTTAATTATTAATCTTCGCACTAAGAAATATGAATTCATTAAAATGTGACTATAAAATCCAATTATTAATTAATTATTAAATTAAAATACTTTGAAAATTTTATTTGTTAAAAAGTTTCCAAAGAAATTCTTTAACAAATTCAATTACATATTTTCAGTCGAATTTCACAATATTTCTATATTAACTCCATAATTTTTTAAAATTTATTTACATAATTTGTTTGAATTAGTGCCTGACTTTTACTATCAAATTAATTTTTTAAAACTAATTCAAACTTAGAGAAGAGTACAAATATCAATAAAAATTGAAATAAAAAGTAATTTTTTTTAAACAAATTAAAATAATAAAACTTTTCTTAATTTTGGTGAAAAAATTCACGATTTTGTATAAAAATCCCGGTTTTTTCTAGTTAAATTAAATCCCCAGTTGTTTTCCGGATTTCCCGATTAAGTACAAAATCCTGATTTTTTTCCGTGAAATTTTGACGAGAATTGGAAAACAATTTTTTTAATAATTGAATTTTAAGGGAGAATATTTTTTTTCCTTTTGAAAATAATTTTCTTCTAGTTGGAAAAAAAAATCGTTTTTCCTTCTCTGCTATTTTTAAGTACGAAATCGATTAAACATTATAGAGTCACAATGACAAAAAGGAAATAAAGAAGTAAAATGAAAGTCAACATTCAATTTGCATAAATTTCATTTTTATTTAGAATATAAATATTTTGTAAAAGAGGAAAAAATTTCTTTTACAAAATAATAAATATTCTTAAATAATTCAAAAATCAAGTAAATGTTTCAAGAATTTATTGCCTTTTGTTTTTATTCTCTTTTTGGATAAAATAAATTTTTTTCTAATTTTAATAACTTGTTAAAAAATATTTTTCTGTATTTCTTATCGACCAAGTGGACAAAAAAATAGAGAAAGAAGAAAAAACGGAATAAAATAATTGTTTTTCCCAATAATAATAATAATAATAATAATAATAATAATAATAATAATAATAATTTTTTTCCTCCTCCAATGAAAACTTACCACAAATCCATAATTTTTCACAACGTCACACTCGACGACTTTGCCGTACTTCTCAAATAGAGGCTTAATATCGGCATTGGTCGTTTTATCGGCCAAATTACCGATAAAAATTTTAAATGTACCCACACTGCTAAAACCCGGCATTTTGGCTCGCTCTAGAACCTTGAAAAACAAAAAATCAAAAACAATCAATTTTATTTCAATCAATTCTGCACTTTTTGTTTTGAAATATTTTTTTATTTTTAAAAAACAAAACAATTTCAATCAATTCTGCACTTTTTCTTGTGAAATATTTTAGTATTTTTAAAAAACAAAAACAATTTCAATCAATTCTGCACTTTTTCTTGTGAAATATTTTTGTATTTTTAAAAAACAAAAACAATTTCAATCAATTCTGCACTTTTTCTTTTGAATTATTTTTGTATTTTTAAAAAACAAAAAAAAAATTTCTTCGTTTTTCTTTCTTTGTAAAAACAAACCAATAAAGATTTATGTATTTTTAGCACTAATTTTTATGCCTTTTAGTAAAAAAATTTATTTCTCTTTTGAAAAATGAAGAAATTTTGTTTTTATTTATAAAACAGAAACGAAAATTTTATTTTTATTTATTAAAAAAAACAGAAATTGTATTTTTTTTTGAAAAGAGAAAGATTTTTTTTTCTTTTTGATAAGAGGAAGAAAATTTATTTATCGAAATAGATAAAAAAAATTGTCTTCCTCTTTTCAGAAAGAAATAATAAATTTGTTTTTTTATAAACAAAAATAAAATTTTCACCATTTTTCAAAAGAAAACTAAATGTTTTACTAAAAGACATAAAAAAATAAAATTTACTAACAAGATTTAAACAAAACAATACATTTTTAACAAAAAAGAAATTCAAATATTAAAAATATTAATAGTAAAATAATAATAGTAATAATAATAATAATGCAACTTTTTAATTCCGTTAAATAAACAAAAGTTATTTTCAAAATTTTAAACACTAAATGATATTAAACTAAATAATAATAATATTTAAAATTATTTAATTTATTAAATTTTGTTTAATTAATTTGTTTATTAATAAGTACATTAAATTATTAATAGATTTTATTCAATTAATTTTTTATCAACAAACAAATTAAATTAACAAATCGATTAAATTAATTCGTTTATTAATAAATATATTAAATTATTAACAAATTAATTAAATTAATTTAATTGTTATTTTATTTACTTTTATAATAATTGTTCTCTTGTGGTCGTTTTTATTTTAATAATAAATTAAGTTAATAAAACGATTGGATTACTTTCAATATTAATAAATAAATAAAATTTCTCACTAATCGATTCAATTAATTTGTTTATTTATAAATAATGTTTAATTATTAACAAATCGATTGAATTACTTTGTTTCTTAATAATTTGATTTATTTACTTAATATGTTAAATAAATTATTTTATTACTCAATTATTTTCTAATAAATAAAATATTTAAAATTTTTTTCCAATAAAAATAATTTTGTTAATATATTCAGTAAAGAAAAGTAAATTATTAATAAACAAATTAACCTGACGAATTCACAAATAATTTTACTTATTTTATTTAGTTACCAAATAAAGAAATTAATTTTATTTATTTAGTTACGAAATGAAGAAGTTAATTTTATTTATTTACATGATAATTGAATTTAAAAATAATGTTAAAAATTTATTAATAATTTTAAGTCACGTAATTAATTTTTGTTAATAAGAATTAAAAAAATTTTTTTTGTCTTAATTATTATTATTAAAATATTTTTTATAAATAAACTAAAATATTCCTATAAATAATGAGCTAAAATATTTTCCTAAATAATAAACTAAAAAAAATTTTTTTTTTTATTGAAAATAGACTAAAATATTCCTATAAATTATAAATTACAATATTTTTTATAAATAATAAACTAAAATATTTTTATAAAAGAATTTAAATATTTTTATAAAATAATAAACTGAAATATTTTTAGAAAAGAATAAATTAAAATATTCCTATAAATAATAAACTGAAATATTTTTTATAAAAGAATAAACTAAAATATTTTTATAAATAATAAACTGAAATATTTTTTTTTTCATAAATAATATACTAAAATATTTTTACAACACAATAAATAAATAAAAATTTGAAAATACTTTTTTTTTTGCTTTAAAGTACTTATAAAAGAAACGAAAAATGACAATACTTGAACAAGAATAGACGTCACTGTAACTACTGCGTATTTTTTTCGCTCAACAACAAAAAAAAAAAAAAAAAAGAAAAAAATGTCACTTTTGAGAGTTATTGAAGAAACCGGTGAAATTATTAACAATAGCGGATAATGGATTGGAGAGGGGAGGGGAGGGGGTGAGTTTTCATGATAAAAAAGAACACGAAACACGAGGCGCGCGCCGCTGATTATGAGAATATTCAAGGATGTCGTAATGGCGGTTTCGCGTTCAAGGACAAATATTACTAACACACTTCTTATTTTCTTCTTCGTCTGCTAATTTTTTTTTTCACTTTGTCAAACCTTCTTCTTCGTTGTTCACTTTGCAATTATTTTTCCCCTTCTCTATTATAAAGTTATACTAACATTTCCGTTTTTCATTTAAATACAAGACGAGGAATTAAAATTACAAACGAGAGAGAAAGAGAGAATATTGAACATACAAATTTAATCAAGTTCATCCGTTCTAAAAATGAGGGGATATGACGCGTCGGCGCTTTTTAACCACTACAGGGACGTATGTATTGAATATTAACATGAGGGGGAGGGGGGTTAATAACTGTCAAATTTTGCCTATTTAAAAAGAATAATTCGATTTCTTTATTTAGTTTTTTATTAACTTACTTATTTTTTCGATTATCAGAAGAAAAATGCGATAAAATACGCGAACAGTCGAAATAATTGAAGAAAACGAAACATAACCTAAAAATGAGGATAATTATAAAAAAAAAAATATTCCCGTGGTGCAAAATTTGCGACTAAAACAGAAAATCGACCGGGGGTAAAAAATTCTCGCGTGACGCTACTGAAGTGTCGCCACTGCAATTCTTTTTTTTTGCCAACATGATAGAAAAAAAAAATTTTATCGAAAACTTGTTATCGCCAACAGGACAACATGGCTAAAAGAAATTAATAAACGATTCGCACAAGTCGACACTTTCACAAAAAATAAAAATTTTCAACTCCTAAACTCTCGAATTATTTTCTTTTTTTTTTCATTAAAAGAAACTATCCAACTGACGAAAATTCACATTGAGAACCTTGACTCTCGTTTATCGATCCGAAACAAGCGGAAGCGGTATATAACATAATTGCATAAAGCGAACATCGGAAAATTATCATATACATAAAGAAAAATTACAACTCTGCTTATTCTCTTCGTTTTCTTTACAAGCACTGAATTTACTATTTACTTTTAAAGTTTCTACGAAAAGAGAGAGAGAGAGAGAGAGGGGAAAAAATGTAGAGATGCAAATTAAAGATTAATAATGATAACACAAAAAAATGTGTGGCGTTGTGTTTAGAAAATTTTGTTATTTTTACGGGAAACAATAATTTTACGGAATTAACGCATGCTCGAGGGAGGGAAAATGGGAATTTTCGTAAAATAATTCAGTTATTAGTGAAATTAAACTTACCAAGTCAGTATTACTGTAAAATTAAACCGCACACGACACGAAGCGACTTGACACGCTGCACGAGGAAAAAATGGCGGCGTGAAATAGAGCCGGAACAGCGTCTCTCGTTCAGTGCCAGCACTGCTGCCAACTGTTGGGGAGAAAGTTGTCGGGGGGGGGGGGGGGGAAATCCCAAGGGGAGAAAATTTACACGATCTACACACTTTCGACTGAATTTCCTCTTGTTTATTCGTTCAAATTCGATTGGACAGAAAATTATTCTTTGGCACAAATTAAATTATAAGTTTTTGTATTTTCTACTATTATTTATTTAACCAAAGCGCACAAATAAATCAGTAGAAGGTGTGAGAGGAAATTTTTGTCCCTTACGTTGGCAACACTGTCTTTACAGACAAGTTTTTCCTACCTGATTTTCATTGTTTTAAGATTTAAAAAATACTTTTTTAAGTTATTAATTATTAGTCAATATTTTCAATTAGACGAGAAGTAGATTTTCGTTTATAGAAAAGAAATATTTTCGATGTAATTGTTTTGCGGAATTGACAACTCGGACGTTACTAGACGTCATGCATTTCGGCGGGAAAATTTGAAATTTGAAAATTAAAAAATTTTGTTATTTATAGTTTATAGTATAAACTATAAATATTATACTATATTTATAGTATAAATTATAATAATAATTTATAGTTTACGAAAAATACTTATTTTTAAGAGAAAAATAATTTTTTATTTAATTTTTCAATGCAATATTTTTTTCTTACAATTTTCTATTTTTACAAAAAAAAAAATTTACAATCATTTTTTACTTAAAATTGTATAAGAAAAAAAAATGCAAATTATTTATAAAAATGAAGAAACTAAAAAATGTTTTTTTAAATTAAATTTTAATATAGTTCCCGTAAATTAAATGTAAAATATATTTTTTTAAATATTTTTTTTCAATAAAATTGAAAATAGCTTTTTTTAAAATTAAAATTAAACATTGTTTTTGTAAATTAAATGTAAAATATATTTTTTTTAAATATTTTTTTTTAATAAAATTGAAAATAACTTTTTTAAAATTAAATTTGAAAATAAATTTTTTAAATTAAATGTAAAATAATTTTTTCTATAAAATTGAAAATAGCTTTTTATAAAAATAAAATTGAAAATTGTTCTATATTTAAAAAAATTTTTTTTTTTTTAAATTGAAAATAACTTTTTTTAAATTAAATTTGAAAATAAATTTTTTAAATTAAATGTAAAATATTTTTTTTCTATAAAATTGAAAATAGCTTTTTTAAATATTAAAATAGAAAATTGTTCTTGTAAATTAAATGTAAAATATATATTTTTTCAAAAAATTGAAAGTAACTTTTTTAAATTAAATGTAAAATAATTTTTTCTATAAAATTGAAAATAGCTTTTTTTAAAAATAAAATTGAAAATTGTTCTTGTAAATTAAATGTAAAATATATTTAAAAAAAAAATTTTTTTTTAAATTGAAAATAACTTTTTTTAAATTAAATTTGAAAATAAATTTTTTAAATTAAATGTAAAATAATTTTTTTCTATAAAATTGAAAATAGCTTTTTTAAAAATTAAAATTGAAAATTGTTCTTGTAAATTAAATGTAAAGTGAATTTTTCAAATTAAATGTAAAATAAATTTTTTAAATTAAATGTAAAATATTTTCTTTTCATTAAAATTGAAAATATTTTCTTTTCATTAAATTGAAAAATTTTCTTTTTAAAATAAAATTGAACTTTTTTGTGTGACAATCGAATGAAAAAATATTTTTAAATTAAATTCAAAACAATTCTTTTGTAAATTAAACAAAAAATTGTTTTTTTTCAAATTAAATAGAAAACAGTTTTTTTTCTAAATAAATTAAAATTAATTTTTTTTAAATAAAGTTAAAAATATCTTTTGTCAATTAAATAAAATTTATTAGTTCTTAATTAAATTGAAAATAATTTTTAAATTTAATTTAAAAACATTTTTTTCTATTCGAATTGGAGAAATTTTTTTAAACTATAAATTTAAAACTTTTCTATGAAATTGAATTTGAAAAAAGATTATTAATATTCTAATTAAATTGAGAACAATTCTTTTAATAACTAAATTTTTTTTGTTTTAAATTGAAAAGATTTTTTTTTTATTAAATTCAAAATGTTTATAAAATTAATAGACTGGAATTTTTCTTAATTAAAGAAAAACAATTTTTCAATTATAAATTGAAAAAAATTTTTCTGTTTTAATTTGAAAATAATATTTCAATTTTAATATGAAAAAAATTTTCAATTTTAATTTAAAAATAATTTTTTAATTTAAATTTGAAAATAATTGTTCAATTTTAATTTTGAAAAAAATTGTTCAATTTTAATTTGAAAGTAATTTTTTAATTTAAATTTGAAAGTAATTTTTTAATTTAAATTTGAAAATAATTGTTCAATTTTAATTTGAAAATATTTGTTCAATTTTAATTTGAAAATTATTTTTTTACTTTCAAATTGATGTTAACTTTTCTATTTTAAATCGAAAATCATTTTTCAGTTTTAATTTTGAAAATAATTTTTCAATCTTACATTGAATATAATTTTTTACTTATAAATTAAAACTATTTTCTAAATTTCAAGTTAAATACATTTTATTTTCGTCGAATTAAATGGAAATTATTTATTAAATATTCAGGAAAAAATTGAAAATATTAAAAAAAAAATTCTACACTGAAAATTTAATTTAAATTCTTTCAAGTAAATTACTATTTATTTTCGTATCCAATTTTTTATTTATTTTAAATTAGTATAATTATTTTAACAAAACATGTTTTAAACAATGTTTAAAATACAATTCTTTTTTGTTTTTGTTTCTTTTCCATTTTTTTTTTTTAAAGGAATGAATGGAATTTTGGAAAAAGAAAATAAATTAACAATATTGTCAATTTAGCAACCTAAGAGTTTTTGAAGTTCTCCACTTTTGAATTTACTTTCAACGTCGCTGCCACCGCCGATAAATTTGCCTTTAACAAAAACTCGTGGAACAGTTCGCGCCGGTGTTAATGATCCCAAAACATCTTGAATCTCATCGCACTCGTCCATTTCGTCGATTTCCACGGCTTTGAATTTTTTATTCAATTTCTCAAAGACCTGAAATTTTTTTTTAAAAATTAGATTTTCAATTTCATTTGATTTTCTTTTTAGGAAAAATGTATTTTTTCTTTCAATTTGTTTAAATAACTAAATTCTTTTGGTTTCCTTCATTATTTTTTTCGTTTTTCTCAAAATCGATTTTTTAAAAATTTTAATTAAATTCGATGTTATTTTATTCATTTTGAATTTTTTTTTTTTTCAAAAAATGTAACAATATAGTAATTAATGAGAATGATTTATTTATAATTATATTTTTACTTTGAACTTTCACGGAATTATCCGAATTTTTTTTTTTAATTCAATAAATAGTAAAATATTGTAAATATTCTAATTTATTTATTAAAATATTGTAAATATTCTAATTTATTTATTAAAAAATTGTAAATATTCTAATTTATTTATTGGAATATTGTAAATATTCTAATTTATTTATTTAAATATTGTAAATATTCTAATTTATTTATTAAAATATTGTAAATATTCTGATTTATTAATTGAAATAAATCCTACATTCAAACATTCACTGTAATAAATAAAAAATTAATTCACAAAATATGAAAATTGTCATTATTAACAAAATTTGTAAGTTTTGTTTTGCATTTTTGAAATAAAAAGAAAGTAAATTACCGTTTTTGCTTTCTTGCAATATGGACAGCCATTTTTTGAAAAAATCATCACTTCATTTTCCTCAATTGCCTTCTTCACGAATTCTGCTGGATTTACCATTTTTGCTTTTTCTGCTGATCTCCAAACTGTTGAAATTAAAAAATTCTTTTTTTAATATTTTGATAAAAAAAAAAAATTACGCAAAAATTAGCACAAAAAAAGGAAGCAATTAAATTTTAGGAATCAAAAATTCTACTCAATTTGAAATATTTAAAAAAATGTATAAAAAATATGAAATAAAAAAAAAATTAAATAAAAAAAAATATAAATTAGAAATTAAAAATATTAAATTAAAATTCAAAAAGAAAATAATTACATTTTAGGAAACAAAATTTCCATTTAATTTGAAATATTAAATTAAAATTCAAAAACTATAATTTTTCTAACGAATAATAAGAATGAAAAAAATAATACGGAAAATAATAATAAATTTATGGAAATTATCGAAAAAGGAAATAATTGCATTTTAGGAAACAAAATTTCCATTTAATTTGAAATATTTAATTAAAATTAAAAAACTATAATTTTTCTAACGAATAATAAGAATAAAAATGAAAAATAATAATAAATTTATGGAAATTATCGAAAAAAGGAAATAATTACATTTTAGAAAACAAAATTTCGATTTAATTTGAAATATTAAATTAAAATTAAAAAACTATAATTTTTCTAACGAATAATAAAAATAAGAATGAAAAATAATACGAAAAATAATAATAAATTCATGGAAATTATCGAAAAAAGGAAATAATTACATTTTAGAAAACAAAATTTCGATTTAATTTGAAATATTAAATTAAAATTCAAAAACTATAATTTTTCTAACGAATAATAAGAATAAAAAAAGAATAATACGAAAAATAATAATAAATTTATGGAAATTATCGCAAAAAGGAAATAATTACATTTTAGAAAACAAAATTTCGATTTAATTCAAAATATTAAATTAAAAATCAAAAACAATAATTTTTCTAAAACGAATAATAAAAAAATAAATAATAAACTATGGAAATTATCACAAAAAGAAAATAATTACGTTTAATAAATAAATTTCTATTTAATTCGAAAACAAATTGAAGTAAAAAAAAATTTTCAATCAATTATAACAAATAAGTATGCAAAAAAATTTAATTTTTCTGAATTGTTAATTAAAATCTTCGACGATATGCAATTTTCATCATAAAAAAAAAAAATTAGTAAAGAAAATAAAGAAATCAAATAATTAAAATTTTATCACCGATGAGAAAAATACAGGAATTCTTCAAAAAAGTTTTGATAAGAAACAATTTCTCTTACGAAATATATTGACAATTCATAACTTCGCGATAATTAAATAGAAAAAAAAATGACTCAATATTGAAAAGTAAAAAAAAAAAAATAGTTGCACAAGAATGAATCATGTCTAAAATGTCACTTATTTTCAAAATCACCTGACGATACATTATTTTTTTCCCCCGAATAATTCGAAGCATTCGAAGAATTCTCAAAAGACGAATAATAATCAAATTTCATTAAATTCGAATGGAAATTTATACGTGCCAAGCAATTCAAAAGGATGGAAAACATTTAAAATTTGCCAAAAAAAAAGAAACATAATTTTCTTACCCCTTTTTGGGCGTTGTGAAAAAATAATTTTTTGAGGTTAGAAAACAAAAAGAAATCGTTTCTGATTTACACTTTTACTGTTATTAGAGTGAATGTTTTCGAATTGATTTACGAATAGAATTAGTGGTAATTCTTGCAACAAAAAAAAAAAAAAAAACTCACCTTCTTTAGGGCGTAAATATTGAAATAGTTTTCCGATAATTATGAATTATTATCGCACGAAGATTAAGAAGAATAGTCGGTCGGAAACAATTTGCAAACAGTGTCTCTGTTCTTGTGTGTATCACGGCAACTTGATAAAACATAAAGGCTGGTTCACAGTTTTGTAGCCTTGCAATAAGTTACAATTTGCAAACTTGCAAGTGATTGTGTACGCGCCTTTATGATTCATAAGGGCCTAAGGGTCCTTCACAAGCTACTTAACCTGACTTACAGTTAAATATTTCACATTGAAAAAAATGTTTACAAGGGGAAAAAGTAATTATTAATTTATTATTAAAACAATAAGGGGCCGTACGGCTTTAAGGGCATGTTAAAGTCGATGCAATTTTCCTATTGAAGCTCTCAATGTAAAAATCCAATCGACTCCCCCCTTAAGTTATTGGCAGAGGGGGGGGGTTAAATTTTTGCGCAGAACAAATTATTTTCCAGCTAGGCGGGAGTATCAACAAATATGTTATTTTTTTTTTCTAAACAAATTGACTATTAACAAAATAGTAACTATAGAAGTAGTCTTGTAAATTAAAAAAAACTGTCTATTTTTTCTGAACGAAGCCTTAGAAGAAGAAGAAGAAGAAGAAAAAAACTTGTGTATAGAGCTTTACACTAAACGAACATTCCCAACCTTGCGTCCAAATGGCTTGGCACGTCACGTGACACATTAGACAGCCAATCATTGACGTTGTTCGTGCCCTATAGGCCTATAGTACGTGGCACACAGCATGAATCCTTTCCACGTCCGCCATTTTAACGTGCGGTACTTTACGGGAGTGCTGAGTTTTATGTTTTATCGTTTCTTGTGAAAACAAATCTTTTTTACTGAAACGTAAGTAACGTCATTTTCATTAACAATCAATAATTTCACGAAAAATTGTGTTAGTGTTCGAAATATCACTTGTTTATTCATCATAATTTTCCCGAGTGTGTTGACGATAAAAAGTGTGTGTTTGTGTGTGGTTGGGTAGATATATGGTATTTTTTTTCTATTTTCTAAAGTAAAAAAAAAAAAAGAGGTAATATGGGAAAATAAGGGAAAAGAAGAAGTCGGGGAGTAGGTCGAAGAAGGTGACAGTTGGAATTGGTAGTTTTTTTTCCCAGTTTTTCTCGAAGCGAAATGTTGGAGAGAAAATTTTTTTTTGATTAGAACATCGATTTTTTGATAGTTGTGGGGTTTTTTTTTCTTATTCTGTGGAGTTATTTATTCCACTGCCGCTTTCTTTTTTTAATAATTTTTGGGGGAGAAAAAAAAAACTCGTGGCTCGGTTGTAATTTTCGAATGACGCGACAATCGATAATATCACGAAAGTGTTTAAAGTTTTCTTTTTTTCCCCTTTATAGATATATATATATATATATGTGTGTGTGTGTATATATATATAAAAGAAAGAAGCCACGCTTGAAAAGAAAAAGTCACTTTTACGACTTAAATTAATATAATTCGTTTTAATGAAACGAAATTAAGTGACGCGATTAGGAAATTATGTACATGTAGTTCGGGAGTTTCGTTTTTTTTTTTGACAGATGAAATATGAGACTCTGTGCTACTCGCGCTTTGTGTTTGCTTGTGCTCTAGTTTTTTTTTTATTATTTCGTTGTTTGCCTCTTTTTTTTTAGTTCATGATTATCTTTGGCGTTTTCGTCGGTTCCTTTTTTTTGTGGGTGAATTTTTTGTTCCCCCTATTTTTTTGCGTCCATCTGGCCCCGCGATAGCGTGGCCGTTACCAAAGACACTTGCGTAAGGTCATTGCGTTCTTGTCCTCGTGTCACATGTACTTCTTTTACATATGTCTCTCTCTCTCTTTCTCTCGCATCGCATTTGTGTTTCATTTTTATAATATTCAAAATTACAAACTTAAATTACCCATAAAGCAGAGGAATGAAAATTTTTGCAATATTGTATAGTGAATAAATGATTCATTGGGCCGGGAAATTTTTCTTACCTCTTATTCCCCCCTTTTTTTCCGCCTCTCCCTATGATTGTCCCCTCCCCCCCCCTTCATTGCCCCTCAACCCTTCTCCTTTTGTCTTAAAACGAATTCGTTACAGTAAAACAAAAAAAAAAGAAGGGAGAGAAAATAAATTCTAAACTACAAATTTTTCTATGTGGGAAATTTTCGTTATTTTTTAAAATTTCTGAGGGATGTTGATTTTTTTCTAATTAAGTGGAAATTTTTGGGTCATTAAAAATTGTTTATTAGTAGAAATTTTTTTTATTTCAAAATTAATTTTCTTTTATTTACTGTCAATAATTATTTACACTTGAATTTTGCTTTTAATAATTATTCCCTTTCGAATTTTGCTTTCAATAATTATTTCCTTTTGAATTTTGCTTTTAATAATTACTTCCTTTTGAATTTTGCTTTTAATAATTATTTTCTTTTGAATTTTGCTTTTAATAATTATTTTCTTTTGAATTTTGCTTTTAATAATTATTTACACATTTAAATTTTGTTTTTGGTAATTAATTACTTTTGAATTTTGCTTTAAGTAATTAATTACTTTTTTATTTTATTACTATCATTATTGTTCTTATTTAATAATTATTTGCCTACAATAATTTAATAATTAACTGCTTACAATAATTTAATAATTAATTTCTTACAATAATTTAATAATTAATTGCTTACAATAATTTAATAATTAATTGCTTTCAATAATTTAATAATTAATTGCTTTCAATAATTACTATTTACTTTCAGTAATTAATTACTTACTTGCAATAATTAATCAATTGTATAATTAAATAATTAAGAGTCATTCCATTATATTTCGACTAAAGTCGTTGCGGCCTATTTTTAAAAAAATCTCATAATTTGTAAAAATGATGTTTAATATCCGTAGATTTTATTTTTGAGAATTATTTTATAAAATTTTTTGATTTAAACATAGAATTTGAATTTTTAAGTTGAGTTGCACAGAAAAAAGGTTAGATTGACAGTTATGAAAATTTAATAAAGAAGCATGGAAATAATTTAGATCATACAAATTTCTTGATTGATATTTGTTAAAAATGAGCTAATTTACTTGTATAAATAGATTATTATGTAAACAAACCCAAATTAGTAGATAAAAATTGATTTCAAAACTTAACTATAAAATGTCAAAAGTCACTACATTTTATTTACACTTTTCTAAAAAGTATATAAATATTTAAAAATTTATTACTATTTAATGTAAAGTATTTTTAATGTACTTTTATAATATGTGCTAACTTTTTAATTTTATAATATAGAAATATAAAAAATTTTACCTTTAATATTGAGTGTTTCATGATTTTCAGTGATTTTAATCACTTATTTCTTCTCAGGCGGTTAATCAAAAAATCCAATTTTTGTCTTAATATTTAAGTTTGGCCTTCTTTTTCATTCTATTAAATTTTGGTGATGGAGAACGAACTATTTTTCAGTTTAAATTTAGTTTAAAAAATCTGCTGAAAAACGCATTTTTTTGGTTAAAATGCAAGTATTTTTATAACACTGAAGTTGGCTATCTTAATAGTCTTGCAAAAATCTACTTGTATTTAACCAAAAAAATGCGTTTTTTCAGCAGATTTTTTAAACTAAATTTAAACTGAAAAATAGTTCGTTCTCCATCACCAAAATTTAATAGAATGAAAAAGAAGGCCAAACTTAAATATTAAGACAAAAATTGGATTTTTTGATTAACCGCCTGAGAAGAAATAAGTGATTAAAATCACTGAAAATCATGAAACACTCAATATTAAAGGTAAAATTTTTTATATTTCTATATTATAAAATTAAAAAGTTAGCACATATTATAAAAGTACATTAAAAATACTTTACATTAAATAGTAATAAATTTTTAAATATTTATATACTTTTTAGAAAAGTGTAAATAAAATGTAGTGACTTTTGACATTTTATAGTTAAGTTTTGAAATCAATTTTTATCTACTAATTTGGGTTTGTTTACATAATAATCTATTTATACAAGTAAATTAGCTCATTTTTAACAAATATCAATCAAGAAATTTGTATGATCTAAATTATTTCCATGCTTCTTTATTAAATTTTCATAACTGTCAATCTAACCTTTTTTCTGTGCAACTCAACTTAAAAATTCAAATTCTATGTTTAAATCAAAAAATTTTATAAAATAATTCTCAAAAATAAAATCTACGGATATTAAACATCATTTTTACAAATTATGAGATTTTTTTAAAAATAGGCCGCAACGACTTTAGTCGAAATATAATGGAATGACTCTTAATCAAAATTAAATTAATTTTATTTAAAAATTATATTTTTGATTTATTTGAAAATAAATAAACAAAAGTAAATAATTATTTACTTAACAGTAGTTAATGTGAATAATAAATTAATTTCGATAATTTTTTAATTTTATTAATTTAATTATATCAATTACCATAAATAATTATTTACTTTTATTAATTTAATGAAAGAATTACTATCAATAATATTACTTTCTAAAATAAAAATAAATTAATATAAAAATATATATAAAAAAAAATAATAAAAAATATATATAAAAAAAATAAATAATAAAAAAATTTAAATAAAAATTAATAAAAGTAAATTTCTAATTTAAAAAATAAAAAAATAATTATTAAACATTAAACTCTTTACTACTTTAATAGAATATAAATATAATTAAAAAATAGAAAGGCGAATTGAAAAATTATTTGCAACTAAATAAATTAAGAAATAAATTTAATAAAATAGAAAACAATAAAAATCAAAGCTATAAATAATAAATTAATGACAGTAATAATTTAAATTATTTGCTCGATTATCTTTTTTTTTTTTTTTTTTGCTTCGCTATTTATTGATTTTATTATGTATGTTGGTATAATTTATTGTTATTGTTATTAACTTCCTCAATAAATAATATGCAACTATTGCTGTTGGCTTATTATCAATATTATTATTGTTATTGACAAAACTGTTTGACCCAATTTTCAATCTTATCTTTAATAAGAAAATAAATTGTATAGTAAATAGAAATTAGAGGTTCAAATTAAAAAAAAAAAAAAAAAAAAAGTAATTAGAAAAATTTGTTAATTTAGAGAAAGAAAAATTTTTTTAAATTCTTTTTTCGATTTTTATGAAAATGTTGAAGTGTAAATTTTATTAATTTAATTGTTGTAATTAAACATTTTTGGAGGGGAAATTTTCATGGTGATTTTTTAATAATTATAAAAATAATAATTATTAAACTATTGTAATAAAATAAATAAATAAAAATTTGTTTAAATTGGACAAAAATACTGACCAATAATAATAATAATAATAATAATAATAATAATAATAATAATAATAATAAAATAGTATAAAAATAATAATAAAAATAATAATACGTAAATAATATAATAATAATAATAATAATAATAATAATAATAATAATAATATTCCAAAAGAAAATTAATAAAAATTTGATGGTAATATTCACGAGAAATAATAATTAAATTCCGTTTTGTTCATTGAAAACAAAATTGTCAATTTTTATTAATAATTAAAATAATTTTATTTTCTTGTCAAAAATACAAATTTTCCATAAAAGTGAGAAAAAAAATTGTGGCTTTTTTTTCAAAAGTGGAAAAATTTGTAGAATTTTGTCTTTAAAAAATAAAAAGAAAAAAAAATAAATTCTTCTCTATAATTAAGAAAAAAAATTTTCTCTTTCTGAATATTTGAAAGTTAAAAGTGAAATTTTTCTGTTTTCACCTTTTTAAAGTAAAAAAAATAAAAAATGAAAATAATAATTTAAAGAGACTATCAGTTTTAACTGTATACGGTTTCGTAATAAAATGTATTTCCAGAACTCAATCGATACAACAGTTGATTATCTTATTTTTCCAATGGGCGAAATTAACTAACATCGTAAATCACCGCTTTTCATTCTTTTCATATTCAAAAAAAAAATAATAAGAATTTTAATTTCTATATTCAAAGTTTGAAATTCTAATTCAAAAGTAATTAATTATTTAAATTGAATTAACAAAATTGAGAATTAATGTACACTTTTTTTTTCTAAATTGAATAATAAAAATACAAAGTTCAAGGTATTGACCTTTTTTTTTCTTCTTTACTGCGAGATGAAATTTTTCAATAATTTTAATTATAAGTTGAGAGGAAATATTTTTAATTGGTATGAGAAATTTTTTTGAAATCATTTCTTCATTGAAAAAATCAAGTATAACGAGAGGAAAAGTAATAGAAAGAATATTATTTTTGGAAAATTTTCCAATAGTAAATACGAATTTATTTTGAATAAATTCAGAAGGATAAAAATATATTTTCTTTTTAAATTTAAAAGTACTTAAAGTAAATGTATTTAAAATTGTTAATTAATGGTTTTTAAATTATTACTTCGATTTTCTAATTAATGGTTTTAAAATTAGTATTTCGATTTTTTAATTAATGGTTTTTAAATTAGTTTATTTGAAATTTTCCATTATATTTAGCCTATAGATCAAGAAGTAATTAAAAAAGAATGGAAAGAAATAAAAATGTTTCTATTTAGTTATAATATTGGTTTTTTTTTTTTTTTTTTTTTTTTTATATTTAAATGTGATAATTTCTATTTTGTTGTAATTTACGTGAAATTAATTTGATTTTCTTTGCATTTTTCAGGTGATTACATAAACGGCCACCAAAAATGGGGAATGTGTTCACGTCGTTGTTCAAAGGCCTCTTTGGTAAAAAGGAGATGAGGATTTTAATGGTAGGACTCGATGCCGCTGGTAAAACGACAATTTTGTACAAATTAAAATTAGGCGAAATAGTCACGACTATCCCAACTATAGGTGAGTGAATCGAATTTAGAATGAAGAGATTTTACTCTATTTTCGAAATTTAATTCAATTTATTTAAAAAAGAAAAAAATAATAATTTTCAATTTCGAAAGAATTGAATTTTCAAATTTTGAATTCAATTTATGAAAGAACATGAAAATTGAAGTTTCAAGTTAAATTGAATTTCATTCGAAAGAATGAAAAATTCATTTTCAATTTCGAAAGAATTGAATATTTGCAACTATATTTGAATTTGCAAATTATAATTGAATTTCTAGAAAGAAAATCAGAATTGAATTTTCAAGTTAAATTGAATTTAATTTTAAAATGAAAAAAAATTATTTTCAATTTCGAAAGAATTAAATTTTTAGAAAAAAAAACCGAATTAAATATTCAAATTGTAATAAAATTTCCAGAAATTCAATTATAATTGAATTTCTATAAAAAAAATTAGAATTGAATTTACAAGTTAAATTGAATTTAATTTTAAAGTAAAAAAAAAATATTTTCAATTTCGAAAGATTTGGATTTCAAGAAAGAAAATCAGAATTGAATTTTTCAATTATAATTGAATTTCTGAAGAGAAAAACAGAATTGAATTTCTTGAAAAAAATGATAATTTAATTTTAAAGTAAAAAAAAATTATTTTCAATTTCGAAAGAATTGAATTTCTAGAAAGAAAAGCAGAATTTAATTTTTCAATTATAATTGAATTTCATTTTATGTTAAATTGAATTTAATTTAAAAAAAAAATTAATTCAATTTCGAAAGAATTGAATATTTAAATTGTAATTGAATTTCCAGAAAGAAAAACGAGAATTGAATTTTCATATTTGAATTGAATTGAATATTAGAATAAAAAAAAAGTTTTTTCATTTTCGAAAGAATTGAATTTCTATAAAGAAAAGCAGAATTTAATTTCTTGAAAAAAAATGTGAATTGAATTTTCGAGTTAAATTGACTTTAATTTGAATATAGAAAGAAATTATTTTCATTTTCGAAAGAATTGAATATTGAAATTTGAATTGAATTTGTAAAAAGAAAAGCAAATTTGAATTTCTAGAAAGAAAAGCAGAATTGTATTTTTAAATTCTAATTGAATTTCTGTAAAAAAAAAATGAGAATTGAATTTTAAAGTGAAATTGACTTTAATTTGAAAATAGAAAGAAATTATTTTCATTTTCGAAAGAATTGAATATTAAAATTTTGAATTGAATTTCTGGAATTAAAGCAAAATTGAATTCATAGAAAGAAAAACAGAATTGAATTTTTCAATTAGAAAAAACAGAATTGAATTTTTTGTCTTCTAACACATGTTTTTTTTCGTTTATCTTTACAGGTTTCAATGTAGAGACAGTTGAGTATAAAAATATTAGTTTCACGGTTTGGGACGTTGGTGGTCAGGATAAAATCAGGCCACTCTGGCGACATTATTTCCAAAATACACAGGTGAGATTTTAGGTGGATTCTTATTTTTTCGGTTCAAAATTGAATAGTTTTCAAGAAAAATGCAAAAAAAAAGATTAATTATTGAAAAAAAGAAATTGAAATTGAATTCCTTTGGGGATTTTTCCCTTCGATTCTTTTTTTTAAATTCTTTTCTCTGTTTTCCCAATTTTTTCTTTTCCCCTTTCTGTTAAAATTGTATTTTTTTTCCTTTTTCTTTTAGATTCTATTCTTTTTTTTTTATTTGTTTAAAATTTTTCTTCTCTCCTTTTTTTGGTTATTCTTTTTTTTTATTTTAAAATTCTTTTGCCTTGTTTTGTTAATTTTTCTTTAATTTCCTTTCTAAAATTCTTTTCATTTTTCTCCTTTCTTTGTTTTAATTTAATTTAATTTTTGTTTTTCTTTAATTTAAACATTTTTTTCTTCCCACATTTTTTAGACTCTGTTTTATATCCTGATTTTTATTTTTTTGTTATTTTCTAAATTATTTTTTTTGTTTTAGTTTCTCCTTTTAGAAATATTATTTTCTTTTTCTCCGTTTTCTTTATTTTTCTGTATTTTTTCTACATTTCTATATTTCTTATATATTTTTTTTTAATTTCCCTTTTTATGGTTTTTTTCAGTTTTTTCAATTTAAGTTTTTCTCTTTTTTAAGATTTTCCCTTTCTTCCCTTATTTTTATAAACTTCATTTACTTTTTTTCTATTTTTAACATTGATTTCGTTTTTATTTTCTTTCTTTTCCGTGCTTTTTTTCAAAATTATTTACTTTTTTTTTCTTTCAGTTTTTTCTTATTTTAATTTTTTTCTATTTTTAAGGATTTCTTCTTTTCCAAAGTTCTTTCTGTTTCTTTCTCTGTTTTTTCTTTTTTCTTCTTTCATTTTCTTTTTCCTTTTTTCATTTTCTTTTTTCTTTCCCTTTTTTTAAAGTTTTTTTCCTTCTCCAAAATTTTCTTTATTTCTTTTTTATTTCCCTTTTTTTAAGTTTTTTTCCTTCTCCAAAATTTTCTTTATTTTTTTTTCTTTCCCTTTTTTTTAAGTTTTTTTCCTTTTCGAAAATTTTCCTTATTTCTTTTTTCTTTCCCTTTTTTTTTAAGTTTTTTTCCTTTTCGAAAATTTTCCTTATTTCTTTTTTCATTCACATTTTTCCAAAATCATTTACTTTTTTCCTTTTATTAAGTTTTTCTTACTTTTTATGTTTTTCTTTGCTTTTTGCTACTTTTTTTTTAAATAATTAAATTTTTTTTTAATTTTTTAAAAATATGTTTTTCTTTTCTTAAATATTTTTTTCTTTCCCTTTTCTATTTTGTTTCTTTTTACTTCTTTCTTTTCTTTTAATTTTTTTTACTTTTTTCCTTTTTAAGTGTTTTTTCTTTCTTTTTTAAAGTTTTCCTTTTTTTGTTTTTCCTTCTCTTTTTTTCAAAATCATTTAATCTTTCCCTTTTTTTCGGATTTTCTCCGTTTTCATATTTTTCCTTCTTTTTCCCTGCTTTCTATAAATTTTTTTTAAATTCCTTTACTTTTTCCCTTTTTTACAATTTTCTTTCTTTCTTTCTTTCTCCGTTTTTTCCTCACATTTTTATAAAATTTCATTTACTGTTTTATGTTTTTAAGTTTTACTCCTTATTGAATTTTTTCTTCCCTTTTTCTCTTGTTTCTTACATTTCTTCTTATTTTTCTTCTTCTTCTTCTTCTTATTTTACTTCTAAAAATCACTCCCTTTCTTTTTATTTTTATTTTTATATGTTTCACCCTTTTTCAAAAAATTGCTTTTCTTTCTCCTTTTTTCATGGCCTCAATAAGAAAAAATTTGCATTGCCCACAAAATTACAATATTTAGACTATTTATAATATTTATATCTCGATTTTTGATGAAAGATACTGAAATATTTCCTTTATTTTCAGGGACTGATATTTGTAGTGGACAGTAACGATAGAGAACGTATCGGAGAAGCTCGCGAGGAATTAATGAGAATGTTAGCCGAGGATGAACTGAGAGATGCTGTTTTGCTTATATTTGCTAATAAACAGGTAAATTTTCGTTTCTGCAAAATTTTATTAGTATTTTTATTACTAAAAAAACTTTTTTTTCTCTTTGTCCATTTTTTTTTCTTTTTTTGTTCATTTTTTCCTCTTTTTCCACTTTTTTCTGTAATTTCTTTTCCATTTTCAAATTATTCTTTTTATTCTTCATTATTAATTCAAATGAATTTCTAGGTAAACAAATTATTATTTCTCTTCTTTTTTCTATTTTTTGTACTTTTTTCTTTAATTTTTAATTTTTTTTTAATTTTTAATTATATTTTTTTTAATTAAATAGTCTTATATTTTTTTTCTATATTTTTTTATTCTTTATCATGAATTTAAATTAATTGAAGATCAGGATATTATTAAAGAACAAAAAAACTAAAATTAGGGGTAAAAATACTTTAAAAGAAACCTTAAATTAAAAATACGTATAAAAAAAAAACTAAAATTAGGTGTAAAAATAAAAAAAAGACAAATTAAAATTAAAAAAAAAAAATTTCTTCTTTTAGGATTTGCCGAATGCAATGAATGCAGCAGAAATCACTGACAAATTGGGTCTACATTCGCTTCGTAATCGCAATTGGTATATACAAGCGACATGCGCGACAAGCGGCGATGGCCTTTACGAAGGTCTCGATTGGCTTTCCAATCAATTGAAAAATGCCAATCGCTAATCGAGGCGTTATTCCGACAACATTCAGTTGCTTTACTAAACAACAACAACATCATCAACAACAACAACAACAATAACTACTACTACGAGAATTCAACAACAAAAAATAAATAAAATATTGAAAAAAATAAACAAATACAAAATACCATCAACATAAAAAAAAACATCTTCATCATCATCAGTAAAAAAAAAACTATATTGAAGTAATAACTAAAAAAAAAAAAAAAAACAATACGATCGCTATTCGCGCGCGCGCCCTGCGCCCTTCTACTAATTACTTAAGAAAATAAACAATTTAATAAACTATACAAAAAAAAAAAAAAAACAAACAAACAAACTAAAGACGAAGGATTTTCGCACACGTTTTTTAATGCGATGAACCGAACTCTCACTTTTTTTTACACGAGAACGAGATCAATGTTTCTGAAAACAAAAAGTAATAAATAAAAATAGTTAATCGACTTTTATTGATGAAAAAATAAGGAATGAAAGATTTAGTGAAAAATAAATAAAATAAATAAAATAGAATTTCGGGCAAAGGGCGAGAGAGCAACAATGGACGAGTGGTAAACGGAAGAAGAGGGAGGGTGGGAAGGAGGGGGGGGGTAAATATTAAAAAGTAAAAAAAGAAAATCAATTGAGTGACTGCGAGAGAAAAATAAATCGCTCACACACTGGACTATAAAATTGCCTCGTGCAGACTTCTTATTATTATTATTAATTATTATTATTATTATTATTATTATTATTAATTAATTAATTATTATTATTAATATTATTATTATTATTATTATTATTATATTAGCGTCATAGTTACACTTTTTACACAGAGAATTACCACGAGTGAGAGGGAGAGAATGAGAAAGAGAGAGAGTGTGTTTGTGTGAATGCATGAGAGGAGAGAGAGAATGAATAAAAGCTTCGGGGGGAGGGGAAAACATTTTTTTTTCTCTAGAAATAATTATTGTATTAAAAAAAAAAGTATGTGTAATGAAAAACTGTCTTTTTTTCTCTCAATTGCGAAAGAATTTTAATTTTTCTTTTTTAAACTAGTTGTTTTTTTTAATAGTTTTTCTTTTCTGTAAACTAGATTTTTTTTTTAATAATAGTTTTTCTTTTTTGTAAACTAGTTTTTTTTTGTAAACTAGTTTTTTTTTTTGTAAACAAGTGTTTCTTTGGAAACTAGTTTTAAAAATGGGTTTCTTAAGAACTATTTTTAAATTAGGTTTTTTTAGAAAAACTATTTTTGAAGAATTAGTTTCTTAAAAACTATTTTCGAATTAGTTTTTTAAAAAACTATTTTTGAATTAGGTTTTTTAGAAAAACTATTTTTGAAGAATTAGTTTCTTAAAAACTATTTTCGAATTAGTTTTTTAAAAAACTATTTTTGAATTAGGTTTTTTAGAAAAACTATTTTTGAAGAATTAGTTTCTTAAAAACTATTTTCGAATTAGTTTCTTAAAACTGGTTTTTATTTAGTTTCTTGAAAATTAGTTTTCAGTTAATTTTTAAAGGATTTTTTAAAACTATTTTTGACTTTCTTTCTTAAAAACTAGTTTTTCGTTTTTTAAAATTAGTTTTCAATTAGTTTTTTTAAAAGTATTTTGTAAAACTATTTTTGAATTAGTTTTTTAAAATAGTTTTTAAATAGTTTTTTAAAATAGTTTTTAAATAGTTTTTTAAAATAGTTTTTTGAAAAACTTTTTTTTATAAATTACTTTTCTAAAACTACTTTTGAAAACTAGTTTTTTGAAAATTACTTTTTTAAAACTATTTGTCAATTAGTTTTTAAAAATCTAGTTTCTAATTAGTTTTTTTTTTTTTTTTTTGATTTTTTGAAATCTAGTATCTTTTTTTCTTTATCAAGGCGAGATAACACTTTTGGTTTCGTTTTTATCATTCTTTTTTTTAATGGTGATACACAAGCGAAGAAAAAAAAATTCTTTGGAAGAGAAAAATAATTTAAAAATGGAAAAAAAATTGAAAGAAAATAAAAAATGATTATTAATCGCAATGTTGTCAGTTTTTGAAAAGTTTGAATGTGTTGGACATGCTGATTATTGCATAATTTAGCTGCATATTGTACATTATTGCAATTATAAAGAAATAAAAGGAGAAGAAAAAAAAATGTAGTGGAAACTGAGGGAAAAATGTGTCGAGAGAATGAATAGTAAAAAAAAAAGAGGGAAAGTAGGAAAGAAAAGAAGGAAAAAAGAAAGAAAGTAGGAATGAAAAGAAGGAAAAAAGAAAGAAAGTAGGAAAGAAAAGAAGGAAAAAGAAAAATAGTAGGAAAGAAAAGAAGGAAAAAGAAAAATAGTAGGAAAGAAAAGAAGGAAAAAACTAAAGAAATTAGGAAAAAAAACGAAAGAAAGAAAAAAAATAGAGGGAAGAGAGAAATTTTTTTTGCTTCTACTTTTTTTTCTTATTAATTAGATATAAAAGAAAATATATTTAGAAGAATTTGCTTTTGTAAATGAAATACTATTTTTTGCCGAATTTAAAAATTGATTTTCTGTCGGTGAAAGAATTTTTTTTAATTAAAATCATTTTAGATACGTTTAAAAAAAAAAGTAAATAAATTTGAAGCGAAAAAAAGAAAATGGTTTTTCTCGAAATAAGAATTTAAAGCAAAAAAAAAAAAGTGAAATAATTTTCTTCGACAAAACAGAAAAGGGGAGAAAAATGGAAAAAATGCAGAAAAAATTTTGGAGTAAAATCAAAGAAGAATATTTAAAAACCCAAATTTTTTTGGTTGAAGAAGGAATTCAAGTTTTTTGTTTCTCGAAAAAAAAATATGAAGCAATTTTTATTTTCGAAACAAAAATACAAAGCAATTTTTATTATTCGACAAAAAAAGATTATAAAGCAATTTTTATTTTCCGAAAAAAAGATTAGAAAGCAATTTTTATTTTTTTAAATAAAAAATTTAGTTTTTATTCTTTGAAAAAAGAAATTAAATTTAAATTCAATAAAAAAAAATTTGTTTTGTTTCTTTTTCAGTAAAATTGAAATAAAAAATAATTTCTTTTAGAAAAATAATTAAAACAGTTTCTTTAAAAAAAAAGAAAAGTATTTTTTGTTTGAAAATATCTAAAATATTTTTTATTTAAAAATAACTAAAATATTTTTTTTGGTAAAAAAAAAGAAATTTCTTTGATTTTCTTTCTTTTTCTCCTGCAAATTTTGCTCCAAAAATTGAAATCTAAAATATTAATTTTTTCCCCCTCCTTTCTTTTAATGTCGAAAAAATTTTTATTTCTACACTTTTTCTTTTTTTTAATTATTTTTATTATTATTATTTTTTTTCAAATTGAGATCTTTCCCTCATCTATAACACTTTGTGAACGAAAAAAACGGAAAAAATAAAAAAAAAGAATTATAAAGAAGAAAAAGAAGGAAAGAAAAAAGCAAAAAAAAAAAAAAAAAAATGGCGTCACGTCTCATATCGTTGATCGAACATTAAACGCCTTTCTATGGAATGCGAAAGCTCGAAAAATAATTATGTATGAATGTTCAACAATTTTGTGAAATATACTGTAATTGTGGCTTTATATATATATAGTCTATGTATTCTGCCTTTTGTCTTTTTTGCGAGATGGTGACGACACTCCCCCCGGAACGAGGCGCCACTGCTTCAAATATAAAAAAAAATTATTTTTTTCTATTTTCTGTTTGTAAAAATTCAGGTAAAAAAAAATTAGAAATTTTTTTTAATTCAGAGAAAAAAAATTATTTTTCGTCAAATTATCAAAAAAAAAACTTGGAATTTTTCTGTTTTACTTATATTTTTTTTAGATTTAGTTTAAATTAATTTTTTTCTATTTTTAAATCATTTTTTTCTATTTTTTTAAAAATTGTTTTCTCTATTTTTGCAAGTTTTTCGGTTTTTTTCAAATGATGTTTACTATTTTGCAATTAATTTTTCCATTTTAAACTATTTCTGACAATTAAAAAAATTTGTTCCCGACGCTGGAATCGAACCCTTAAAGTCTCAATGAGTCACCTGCAAATTCATGAGCTCTTGCCAATTGAGCCACGAGCGACTTTTTAATTTTTTATTATTTTCTTCAGTATTTTACCATTTTTTCTCCGATTTTATCAATTTTCTCTGTTTTACTACTTGCTTTTTTATTCGAATTCAGTTTTTAAAATATTTATTTAATTTTTTTAAAATACAGTATTAAAAATAAATCCTATTAAAATTTAAGAACTACAATTTTTATAAACTTTCAAAATACAAATAAAAATTCTTCAATAAAAACAATATAATAATAATAATAATTATAATAATAATTAATAACAATTAAAAAATTGATTTTTAAATAAATTTTTTATTTCACAGAATATTGAACCTAAAATTATTTTTTTTAACTCCTTCGATTTTTTGTAGAAAAAGTTACTTATATCAAAAAAGTTTATTTTTTCTATTATGTAATTTTTTTAATTACAATAAAAATAAATTTTTTATTTATTTTAATTTTGTAAATAATTATTTTGGTTATTTTTCCAAACTTAAATAATTATTTTCGAACACTTTTTTTAAGGGGGCCGGGGGGATTTCAGTGTTTTTGGTAATTTGACGTATATTCTGTTTGTTAATTTAACTAAAATTAATTTTAATAATTTAATTATTATTTCTATATTTTAATTTCACACTGAAAATATTAACGATCAAGTTTATATAGAGAGAGTTGAAAAAATTTCCCTGTGTTTTCTTTTTTCTAAAAGTATATTTAAATAAATAAATTTAAGTAGATATGAATTATTTTTCACAGCTATAAAAAAAAAAAAATTATTATATTTTTTAATTGTGAAAAATTATTTTATAATTTCTATTTTTTTAATTAAAAACAAAGAGAAGATAAATAATATAATTTATTTGCTAATAATTTTCTCCGTTAGCAATGATTATTTCTTTTTTATTCTAAAAAAATATTTTAATTGTAGTTTATTATATCTATTTATAAAAAAAAAGAATAAGTTTTGGACATATATATAGTTAACGCAGCGTCTAAGAGAAGCGTCCCCCCACTTTTTTTTTACTATACGCAAAAATTCTCCATTGTGTAAAGAGTCAAATGTCCGAAATGTTGCGGGGGGCGCTTTTTCAATAGTTACGCTCCTGTTAACTATATTACTTGTGCCGGGCCTGTTTTTGTATTAAAAAAAAAAACCCAGTTGATTCGCGTGTTTATAATAATATAGAGTAAAAATTGTGTGTGTTTTCGTTGATAAATATTAGCGATTTTCAATTTAATTTTTTTTTGATAATTTAATAATTCAATTGAATCGGTGCTTGTGTGCTGAAAATTTGGACAAAAATTTAGAGAGCATTCCATAATATTGTAAAATTGCTATTATACTGTATATTTTCTCCTTTTTTCCTGTTTTGAAAGAAAAAAAAAAGTTTCTCATCGTTTTTTTTTTAATATCTGTGGATTTGTTTTGAAAACGAGACGAAATGTATTATTATAATAATAAATATAGAATTTTCTTTCTTTGCGTGGCGAACTTGAAATTTTAGATAAATATAATAAAATAAAGAAAAACAAAAACTTATCCACTTTTGTAAAACTTGAGGCTTTGAGAGATGAAAGATTATAGAGATTTTCATGAATTAAAAAACGAATGAAAAGATATTTGTGTTATTATTAGATTTTTTATTATTATTATTACTATTATTATTGTTATTACCATTATTATTATTATTATTATTATTATTATTATTAAAGGCGAAATATTTCCGGAAAAAGTAACTACCCAGCCCTTTTAGTGCGCGAGGGGAGATAGTGGGGGAAATTCCAAAATGGCCGCCGTGGACGCGAAACTCAGTAGTTGGCAACAGTGATTTAGTTACTCAGCCACATTCAGTACAGTCAAGAGATTAGTAAAATAAGTAAATATTTCTGATCCTGAACGTCCTGGAATCATTTTTTCATTCTTTTTTAGTAAAAGCTGAATATATAAATTAGTAAAAATTTACTTTCTTGTAAGAGTATAAATATCATATAGTCGTTTGACATTTTTTACTGGAATTTTGACAAAGTAGAAGAAAGTATAGTTCAATTTCGTCCATTTAAAAAACAAAATTAAATTTCGTTACTTTCCTATCCAATCGATTTTCAATAGCAAAAAGTATTTTGACTCGAGTCGATATGTAACGACGATTTTTGACAAAATAAATTAATACATAACCTCTAAAACTACAGGGAGAGAGCAAGGAAGGTTGAGCCAATTCCTATGTGTGCAATAAAGGTAAGTTCACAATTGTTTACTTGTCAAAATTTGTCATTTTCAAATTTATTGTTCGATTTAGAGTTTAGACAATGTAATTTTAAATATTATTCTTTTTTTTTTTTACTTTTACGGAAAGCAAAATTGATGAAAATTTTGCGTGTACGATTCTTTTGTAAATTTTGTTTATAGGGAATCCTGAAAAAGTAGAATAATCTCGTCAATTTGTTATGCGAAGGCGTAAATTCATTTTTCTGCTTATTTTGGAAATAAAATGCGTATGTAGTTTCAAAAGTGTTGTTAACAAAATAAAATCGTGAATTTCATGCGTGAGGTAGAAAAAGACGGCAATACAGACTCTGTCCTTATTTATCGCATTTAGTTCTTGCGAATCTATATTATTTACTATTATTATTATTATTCATTACTATAAGCATATATATTTGCAACATTTTGAGGTTATGTTTGATTTTTTTGTTCTTTTTTCGATGAAATTCAAATTATCAAATAAACGACGGTTTATTATTACTATTATTAACAATAATTAACTTAATTATAAATTGCAGTGGCAACATTTTAAGGTTATGTTCGTTTTTTGTGCTTCTTCCGGGAAAAAAATGTTCAAATCGGCCGTATTTATTATTTATTAACTTTATAATGATTCTATTTTAATTATATTTTCACAATTTCGAGGTTGTGTTCGTTCTTTGCTCTTTTTCCGCTTTAAAACAATATAGTTTTTAAACGTCCGTTTGTCGTTCTCATTACTAATTATTATTATTACTTATATTTAAAACATTTTCGAGGTTATGTTCTGGGAAAATTTCAATTATTTTCAAAATTTTTCCTCAATTCAATGATTTTTAATAGGTATCTATACTATTCTAATAAAATTTCCCAAAAGAATTCAATTATTTAAAAAAAAGTCTACTAAAATTTTACACAAACCTTTAATTATTTTCAAAAAATAATAACAATTTTACAGGAATTTCATTATTTACAAATTTTTTTAAATAAATTTCTTAGCAATATTTAATTATTTTCATAAATAATAAAAAAATTTCAGGTAATTAATTTTTTTTTGCAAATAATAAAATTCTTATTAGGAATTTAATTAATTTAATGAATAATAAAGCTAATTGCAGAATTTCAATTATTTTTAATACAATTTTAATCGAATTCCTCGAAAAAAGTCATTATTCTTAAACATTTTATTAAAATTTATCAAAGAAATTTAATTATTTTAATAACCTTTGCTACAATTTATTTATTAGAATTTAAATATTATTTTTAATAAATTTTTGATTAAATTTCTTTAAAGAATAAAATTATTGCATTCAAAATTTTTAATGCAATTATTTGCGTAAATTATCAATTATCTTAATAAATAATAAAATTCTTCTCTAAAATTGAATTATTTTCAAAAAATTTAATAAATTTCTTGGGAAAATTTCAATTATTTTCAAAAATTTTCCCTAATTTAATTATTTTTAATATCTATATATATAAAATTTTGCAAAAGAATTCAAATTATTTGAAAATTGATTAATACAATTCTTTAAAAGAATTCAATTTTAAAAAACATGTAATTATTCAATAAATTGTTTTTTTGTATTTAAATAATGAAATTCTCGTAGAATTTAAAAAAAAATTGATTTAAAAATGTATTTCAGTTGAAAGAGATTATAATTGAATATTAAAAGTATTAGAGCGTAAAGTTTTAGAAATAATTAAATTTTGAAAAGGTTTCAGATTGAAATCTTTGAAAATTTGAATTTTTCATATTTTTAACTAACTAACAAATTCTGTGGAATTAATTTTTTTGAGAAATTTTAATTGCGAATTTTTTTTTATATTATTTGAAGTTTTTATTTTCTAATACATATTTAATTGAAGAATTTACAAATAATTGAAAAATCGAATATTGTAAAGAAATGGATTTGAAAATTGTCAAAGAACTTTTTCGAAAATTATTATTGAAAATAATCGATTTTAAGAAGAATTTTAGTTAAAAATTCTTGAAAATAATAATTGAATTGATAATGATTTTATCACTCTATCTTTAATTATTATAAAACATGAAGACTCGGAGTTATCGATATCTTCATGTTTTTTTTAGTTATGAAAAAATCTAATTTATAGTTTTAAGTAAAATGTTCTCTTATATATTTTTGTCAGTAATTGGTCCGTAATTTTTCATTTTTGGTCCGTAAAGTCCGTATTTTTAAATACTTTCACTGGTTCGAGCCCTGAAAGAAAAATATTTAAAAAAAAATAGAAGAAATATTATAATTATTTAAAAATACGTGAATTAAATTAGAAATTTAAAACAAAATTGAAAATTAAAAAGGAAAATATTGTATATAGAGAAAATAATAATTTTCATCTCTCTCTCACTCTCTTGTTTTTATTTCAGTGATGGCGTTTCATTTGTACGAGCACGCGGTGAAGTAAATATTGCCATCAGGCTATCAATTCGCCCACGTCTCTTTGAAAGACAGGATGATGTGGAGAAATATAACTCTGGGTCTTGTTGCCATAGAAGGGATCATCGATAGCGCGCGGGTCCCAAAAAACCAGCAAGAAAAGAGGAAAGCAAAAAAAAAGAAGGAAAAAGAAAACAAAACCAAAAAAAATACCGCCATCGTTATATGCGGGATATATGTGGGAGAGACGCAGGAGAGCGTGCGCGCAAATGCGGCAAATACACACACATATATATAAATATATAGAAGAGAGATTTTTGAGTTCCTCCCACTTCATTTTGTGGGATCATGTCGCAGGATGAATGAGATGACTCGTTCCTTAACCGAGACAAGGATTGTAGGTTGTAATTTTTTCGCAAATATTTTTATATATATGTCTCATGATATGCCATAGCCAGACGTTTCACTTCCAATGTCAAGGAACTGCAGCGAACGGTAATTTATATTCAAATTATAAAACGGGTCCTAATTTTCACAAACGGGAACACTAGTAATTTTTTGTCACCATCTTTTCTTTCTTTTTTTTATTAAATAAAATAAAGAATATAAAGATTGATAAAATATGTGAAGATAAAGATTTAGATGGTTCTAAAATTAACAAAAATATGCTCAACTGTGTTTAGAAGAGTTTCAAATTGCGAGCTTTGTTTTTGAATATATATAATTCATAATTTCTTTATATTGTTCCAGGCAGGCCACAAGGAGAATAATTGAAATACAATATTCAGCAAAATATACATGAAATAGTATTTATACTATATTTTCAACAATGATAAATAATCCTCAATATTACAATCATCAAAAAATTTTCCAATGCAAAATGTACATAAAATAGTATTCATACTATATTTTCAACAATGATAAACAATCCTCAATAAAATAGTATTCATACTATATTTTCAACAATGATAAATAATCCTCAATAAAATAGTATTCATACTATATTTTCAACAATGATAAATAATCCTCAATAAAATAGTATTCATACTATATTTTCAACAATGATAAACAATCCTCAATATTACAATCATCAAAAATTTTGTCAATGACAAGACTCATAATAACGAGATTCTACTCATCCTATAAATATATACGTATTCATAAAGTCTAAGCCAGGGTGTCTATACTAACGGGGAGATTCGGAAATTTAATTTGACCGCAAAAAACCGAGAATAATCGGTAGAAATTTTATGACAAACTAGAAAATTTTTTGTCAAATTAAAAAAATTTATTTTAATTTGTTTTTAAAAAGTTGCTTTTACTTCAATTTTTATTATTATAGTTTTAGTTTTAAAATATAAAGTCCCTCATTAGAGTTTAAAATCATATTTATGCCTCTAAATGTTTTATTATTATCTCATTATTCAATAATTATTATACTGAATTTCTCTTAAATTTTAGTATTTATAATAATTTGAATTTTCTTTTAAAGAATTCGATTATTTATTTATTATTGATTTATTTACAAAAATAGTTCCCGCAGTCCAAGCGGACCGTAAATGGATAACTAAATCTGCATACAAAATGATAACATAATTGGAAAATAACAAACAATAATAATAAAATTCAAAGATTTTATAGACAACTGAGGTATATAAGAAAAAATGATAGCTTACAATATAAAATACAAAGAATCGATGTAAATATTAAGAGCAGTTGGGGAAAATTTTGCTGATGAATAAAATAAATCTAAGTCCGGAGCCATTCGTAAAAATAATTGATTGATATGATTGCATGCGAAAAAAATAGGTGCAGTTCATAATGTTCTGTAAATTTAAATGAATTAAAAATAATTTATTTAAGAATAAAAATAATCAGTCACTGATTCAAATTTATAGTATATTGTAAATAGATTTTTTTTAATTATCGAATTAAATAGAAATTTTGTGAAATTCAACTGAAAATAATTAAATTTGTTAAACGATTTTATTAGAAACTTTTCATCTGAGATTTGAAAGTATTTTACTTTTATAATTGATAAATAATTGAATGTTATAAAGTCATATTCTAATGTACTCATGACTCTTAGTGCGAAAATTAATAATTAAAATTATTAGTTAATTTTGCAAAAAATAGATCAAATTTTGTTTTGATAAAATTGAATTTTTACATAGTTTTTTAAAAAAATTCTAATAAGATTTTATGGAATTTTTCAATTCTATTATAAAATATACATAATTGAATTTTTATAAGGAAATAATTGAAAATTTATCGAAATAATTGAAATTCCTTTACATTTTTGAAAAAATAATAAATTGAATACTTTTAAAGAGATTTATTTAAATGTTTCGAAAATAATCACCGTAAATATAGTTTTATTTTTAAAATATAAAGTCCCTCTTAAAGTTTAAAATCAATTTTACGCTTCTAAAGATTTTATTATTGTCTCATTATTAAATAATTATTATTGAATTTCTCCTAAATTTTAGTAATTATAATTTTAATTTTCTTTTAAAGAATTTGATTATTTCGACAACAAAAATTAACCAAATGCAATAATAACAATTTTAAATACAATAACTAAGAAGCATTATTGTTTTAAGAAATTATATAATTTTATTTTCAATTATTAACGAAAAAGATTGTTATTTAAAATAACTTAAGAAACATAGTTTGAAGAAAATGTATTTCATTTCAATATTTAAATAAAAAAGTAAATTTTCAATAGAAATTTTAAAAGAAAGTTAGTTTTTTTAAATAGATTTAAGGAATTTAATCAAAGAAATCTAATTATTGTCGAAAAATATGATAAAACTCTTTATAGAATTCAATTTTTTTTACATTATTAAAAATTTTAATCAACTTTAATAACAAAATTATTAATTACGAATTTTCACAACAAAATCGATAATTAAAAGAAGTTTAAAGAAATTCTCTGAAAACAATTCAAATATTTTCAAAAGTTTTAAGGAAATGTTTTGGGAAATTAATTACTTTTGAAAATGTTGATAACATTTTTGTTCGATTTAAAAAAAAATTCATGAATATTATTTTATTAATTATTTATTTTTGTATTATGTATTTTATTAATAAGTAGCAAATGTTACGCGCTCATCGTGTTATTCAATGTGTTGTTTTTATGCAAATTACAACATTTTTTATTTTCAAATATAAATTTTTAAAATAATTTCATAGTCAAAATTTAAAAAGTTCACTTATTAAGTACCAAATTAATTATTACTGTTGATATTTTCAAAATTTTCATAAAATTTCACGAAATAATTGAATACTTTTCTAAAATTTTAATAAGTCCTTCTTAACAATTCAATCATTTTTTTAAATAGTAAAATCTTTACAAAAATGCAATTATTTTTAAAACAATTTTAATTGAATTGAAGGGATCAATTTTTCGAAAAACATTTTTAACACACTTCGAAAAAATTCAATTTTTTTCTATAATTTTAATAAATTCTTCGAAACAATTCAATTATTTTAATATATACTACAATTCTTTGAAGGAATTAAATTATTTTTAATCCAATTTAAATAAAATTACACGAAAGAATTTAATTATTTTCAAAAATTTCCATAAAATTCTTTAAAAATAATTCAATTATTGTCAAAATATTTACAACAAAAAAATTCATTATTTTCAATTATTTCTATAAAAATCTTCAAACCAATTTAATTATTTCTCAAAATTTTAATAAATTCTTCGAACCATTTCAATTATTTTTATAAATAGTAAAATTATTTGCAATAATTCAGTTATGTTTATAAATAGTAAAATCCTTTGCAGAAATTTTATTATTTTCGAAACAATTTTAATAGAATTTCTCGAAAGAATTTTAATCTTCAAATATAAACATAAAATTCATTTATTTTCTAAAATTTTAATAAATTCTTCAGATCAATTCAATTATTTTTATAAATAGTAATAAAATTATTCGCAAGAATTCAATTATTTTTAATACAATTTTAATAAAATTCTTCTTCACAAAATCCAATTGCTTTCAAAAATTTTCAATTAAAATTTTTAAAGAATTTCCATTAGTTTAAATAAAATCCAAAGAAATTCTTCAAAAGAATTTAATTAGGATTGTTTAAAATTTTAATAAAATTCTTCATGAGAATTTAATTAGGATTCTTAGAAGGAATTCTATTATTATCAAACTTTTTGATAAATTTCTTTGCAATAATTCGATGATTTTTATTACATTAAGGTTTAAAATTGAAAATATTTGAAAAGAAAAATTATAAAAAAAAATTTAAGAAACAAAAAAGCAAACAACTAACTTCAAACTGCGAACAGATTACCGGATCACGAACTTTACTAATATAGAAGATTTTTATTAAACAAAAGACAAAGTTTGGCTCAAAAAATAATTTTTCATCTTCTGCCAACTATCGGCTGTGGTTACTTTTTATTAATTGTGAATTAAATCAATTTTCATGACCCGGATATTAATTGGAATTGTTCTAGCAATAGTTTAGGAACAGTAAATTTTTTTGTTGAATTAAAAAAATTTTCTGTAATTTTGCCTGTTTTTAAATATTTTTGAGAAAATTTTAATTTTACTAGTTGAGAATGTTAATAAGTCAAAGACTTAAGAAAACAGGATATAAAGTCCTAAGAATGCTATTAACAGTCTACATACAAAAGAAGGGAGAGAGTAAGAGAGAGAGACAAAAAGGGAGCGAAAGAGAGATAATAAGAGAGCAAGAGAGACAAACTGAATGAGAGTAAAAGCAAGAGAGAGAGAGAGAGAGAGAGAGAGAGAGAGAGAGAGAGAGAGAGAGAGAGAGAGAGAGAGAGAGAGAGAGAGAGATAGCAAGAGATTGAAAGAAAGACCAAAGAGAGAACCAAAAAAAGTAAAGAAAGTCCAAAGAGAGAAGGAGAGTGAGGCAGAGGGCGAATTTTATGTTAGTCGAATAACAACAACGGGAGAGAAATAATATTTTCATCATGTCAGCCAGGGGAAAATTGATAACCCAAAAAATTTTTCTGAGACATACAGACAAACAATCCCCTCTGTGTTGTGAATAATATAGTCAGAGAGATAGAGAGAAAGAGAGAGAGAAAGATGATATATAAACTCACTCGAGACGTTTACTTTTCGCAAAATTTTCACCGTTCATGGATCGTATATAAGTGTACAAGCAACGATTATAAAAACGCCCTCTACTCCACCATTATGGCTATTAAACCTTTTCTCCGAAACTATTAATAAAACTAAAAATATACGCAATGTTCACGAGAAGAGAGATTGTTTATATTTCTATAACGCACCGGATATGCAATAAGTGAAATTATTATGCGTGTAATCTTTAGGGTGAAGTTGCTCTTTATTTTTGTGTTTTAAGAGGGTTCTTTTTCTCTTTTGTTGTAGGGGATGTGAAAATTTGTGTCTTGACTTGATTTTTGGTTGGAAAATGTCACCTTTCGGTGGTTTGGGTTACTTGGAAATGGAGAACTTGGCCTGAAGATCGAGGATTATTTAAAGATACATAAGGACTTGATGTAAAGACATCTAAAGACTTAGCCTAAAGATCGAAAGTCACTTAAAGACCTAAGGATACCTAAAGACTCAGCCTAAAGATCGAAAGTCACTTAAGGACCTAGGGATACCTAAAGACTCAGCCTAAAGATCGAAAGTCACTTAAAGACCTAGGGATACCTAAAGACTCAGCCTAAAGATTGAAAATCACTTAAAGACCTAAGGATACCTAAAGACTCAGCCTAAAGATCGAAAATCATCTAAAGTCACCTAAAGACTTAAGGATACCTAAAGTCACCTAAAGACTCATCCTAAAGACTCATCCTAAAGATCGAAAGTCATCTAAAGTCACCTAAAGACTTAAGGATACCTAAAGTCACCTAAAGACTCAGCCTAAAGATCGAAAGTCATCTAAAGACCTAAGGATACCTAAAGTCACCTAAAGACTCAGCCTAAAGATCGAAAGTCTTCTAAAGTCATCAAAAGATTCAAGCATACCTAAAGACCTAAGGATATTTAAAGACACCTAAAGACTTAACCTAAAGATCAAAATCATCTAAAGTCACCAAGAAATGCAAGGATACCATAAAGTCATCTAAAGACGTAGCCTAAAGACCGAAGGTTTTTCAAAGTCACCTTAAACACCTAAATTAAAGATCTAGAGATACCTAAACTCACCTAAGGACTTGGCCTAAAGATCGAAAGTTTTTTAATGTCACCGTAAGATGTTAAAGATCTTAAAGGATTCCCAAAGTCACCTTAAGACGAAGCCTAAAGATCGAAGGTGTTTTAAAGTCACAAAAAAATCGAAGTATACCTAGAGTCACCTAAAGACTTGGCCTAATGATCGAAAGTCATCTAAAGTCACCTAAAAACATAGTCTAAATATCGAAAGTTTTCTAAAGTTATACCGAAAGAAGTAAAAATACTTAAACTCGGTTTCTAAAGACTTGGCCCAAAGATCGAAATTCATCTAAAGTCACCTGAAGACCTAACCTAAGTAACCTAAGTGAACTAAAAACTAAGTGGACTAAATAATAAGTGAGCTAAAAACTACATGGACTAAATAATAAGTGAACTAAAAATTAAGTGAACTTTGCAACAAACCGGATTATTACAACCCCACCTACAGTACGTGACAGACCAACAATCGGAATCCTAATGCAGAAGGAAATGGAGGACAACAAAGAAGGACGGAAAGGATGACAAGGACAACGGGAGAGAAAGGTAAGAAAAACAATTAAAATTACATCTTTTTCCCCAATTTTATTTCGTCCAAAACATACGGGAAACAGTAAACACAATCCTTTTTAAAGAAATTGTGCCATTTTTAGATTAAAATTATTTTTTTTCATCCGAAGCAATATAACTTCAAGAAAACATAGGGTAAACGGTAAACAAAAACCTTTTTAACAAAATTGTGCCATTTTTTTGAGAAAGTGCCATTTTTAGATTCAAATTATTATTTTTCTTCTGAAGCAATATAGTTTCAAGAAAACATAGGATAATCAGTAAACACAATCCTTTTGAAAGAAATTGTGCCATTTTTTCATAAAAGTGCCATTTATAGAATAAAATTATTTTTTTTCTTTTAAAGAAAATTGAAATTTCCTTTTGAAAGAAATTGTGCCATTTTTTCATAAAAGTGCCATTTATAGAATAGAATTATTTTTTTTCATTTAAAGCAATGTAGCTTCAAGAAAACATAGGGTAAACAGTAAATATACAATTTTTTTTAAACAAAATTGTGCCATTTTTTCGAGAAAGTGCCATTTTTGGAATCAAATGATATATTTATTTTAAAAGCAATAATGCTTCAAGAGAACATAGGCTTAAGAGTTAACCTCAATCCTTTTTAACGAAATTGTGCCATTTTTTTTAAAAGTGCCATTTTTAGAATGAAGTTTAGTGTATTTTTTGAATCAATAAATGTTTTAAGGCCAATTTAATTTCCCACGGTAAATAAATTATATTATTCCTTTTTCAAAATTGTGCCATTTTTTCGAAAAAGTGCCCTTTTTGAATGAAATTCTATTTATGAAAATGATGAAACTTTATGACCATTTTCATAAGAAGGAAAAGTATTTTTTAATTCGGAGAGATGAAAAAAATTTGATTTTTTAAAATTATGCCACTATTTGAAAAAGTGCCGTTTTTTTAATGACATATATATTTTTTTTTAATAAAAAAACTTTATGGCCATCCTATTTTTTTAAGCGGGAAAAATATTTTATATTTCAGAGTGATGGAAAAATGTCATTTTTCAAAATCGTGCCATTTTTTTTAAGAAAAATTAATTTATATTTTAGAGGTGAATTATAAATTCTTTTTTTTTAAGTTAGTCAGCTCTTCGTAAACAATTTCCCTTTTAAATTTGTGCCATTTTTATATATCAACGGTGGTAAAAAATGTCATTTTTCCAAATCGTGACATTTTTTTTAAAGAAAAATTAATTTATATTTTAGAGGTAAATTGTAAATTGTGTTTTTTTAATTATAGCAGATTTTCGGAAACCATTAGTTTTTCAAAATTGTGCCATTTTTTTTAGCAAGAGACTTTTTTGAATAAAATTTTTTTTGAGCAAAATTTTTTTTGAGCAATAAAATTTAAAAACCATTTTTATTAATAATTAATTTTAATAGGTATTGGAGATGAATTGTAAACAATTTCCGAAGTACCTTTTTTTCAAAAATGTGTCATTTTTCGAAAAAGTGCCATTTTTGAATGTATAATTAATAACTTGAAGGCAATACAGCTTAAAGGCCATTTACTCTGTTCATCGGAAAATTATTTGGTATTCTAGATGTGAAATTTTTTACTTCTGCATCTTTTTGGAAAATGGTCCCTTTTTTTGGAAAAGTGCCCTTTATGAATGAAATTCGTTTTTTTATGTAATAAAACTTTATGACTATTCTATTTTTGAAGAGAAAACTGTATTTTAAATTTCAAAGGTGTAAAAAATGGTATTTTCAAGATAGTGCCATTTTTCTAAAAGTGCCATTTTTGAATGTATAATTAATAACTTAAAGGCAATAAAGCTTAAAGGCCATTTACTCTGTTCATCGGAAAATTATTTGGTATTCTAGATGTGAAAGATTTTTGACTTCTGCATCTTTTTGGAAAATGGTCCCTTTTTTTGGAAAAGTGCCCTTTTTGAATGAAATTCGTTTTTTTATGTAATAAAACTTTATGACTATTCTATTTTTGAAGAGAAAACTGTATTTTAAATTTCAAAGGTGTAAAAAATGGTATTTTCAAAATAGTGCCATTTTTCGAAAAAGTGCCATTTTTTAAAAAAGTGATTTTTTTTGAATGAAATTGTTTTTTTTTTTTGAGAAAAACGATTGAAGTTTAAAAAAAATCCTATTTTTTTGTATTTTAAATGGTGGCAAAGAGCTTTAACTAAAAATAATAAAAATTTTGTTTTTAAATAACAAAATAAGCTTATAAAAAAATAAAATGGACTACACTTTTTTGTTTTTTATTCAAAAATAGCTGTTTCTTTAAAATCCGTTAATTGTAAATTAGCGTGCACTTTATTTAGCGTGTCTCTATGTTCGGAAATTTCTCACTTGAGGTGCCAACGATTATTACTTCAATTTATCTTGACCATAATTCAAAGCCTTATTTACCCGGATACGTGGGTTTCTCTCTATTAAGAAACGAGACAGCTCCTCGAATCACTGTTAATGCTGTTGTTGGCCGTAATTTTCCCATTACTCGGAATATATCCGCGTTTATTAATTTCATTTAATTTACGCCCCTACAATTCTCATTAGTTTTTGAATGATTAATTCCCCTCCTGCTCCTCTTCATTTTAATCACGAGAAATGTAAATAAAAATTCCCCTCAAAAAAAATGATGAAGAAAAAGAATTTTTGGCTTGATCTAAATTAATTTAGAAATAATTAAAGATAATAAATTAAAACTATAATTATTAATTATTATTAATAATTAATTAATTATTAATTATTATTATTATTATTATTATTATTATTATTATTATTAAAATTATTTCCTAATAATTAAATAATTTAGAAACAGCAAAAAAGAAGAATTTTTAGGTTATGTTTGTTAAAATTTTCTTTTTTTTTTTAAAGTAAAAACTATTTGTAAGACGAAAAAATATTTTTATCCTTCATATTGAAAATATTATAAGAATGCCGAATGATTGAAAATAAAATAAAAATTAGTGTTAACGATCTCGTGAATTCTGACACACAAATAACTGCTTTGTCATTCGATGAAAAAAAAGTTATTTTTGTGTCATGATTTTTATTGCTTTCTTTAAATTGGTTATTCACACTGTTCATTAGCAGTTGATTCAAGCGCCATTGTTGATGTTTGGCGTTCGTCACTTCGTCGACATCAGATCATCAAAAAAAAAAAAAAATTTTGATCCCGCATTCGATATTATAATAATATAATATAACTACTTATCATCTCTCTTCTGAAAGTTATTTACAAAAAAAAAAATATCTTTCCTTTCTTCTCGATTTCTGTATGATTCCGCATATGTCGTTAATAAAAATTTATTATAAATCAGTTTTGATGAATATGAAATATGAATCATCAATTCTTTTTTTTCTACGCGTTCTTCGAAATTTAGACTATTTGATAAAGAATAAATAGAAGAAGGAAAGTCCTTCAAAAATTGTGTATTTGCTAAAATTGAAAGAATTTTTATAACCCCCATCCTCGTTACAATTTTTTACATTATAAGAATAATATTTTTAATAGTTCGTCACATGTATAGTGTTTTTTTTAGATTGTGAACGTACCTTAAACCCCCCACCCTCTTGACGATTTCTAACGTCCCCCTAATGGTGCATTCACACCTATGTGTCGGTAGAAAAAAAATATTGAAACCGCAAAAAAATGTGAATGTAAAAATTATATGCTTAACAATACTTAAAAGCAAGAAGTCAATTATTTAAAATAAAATTTTCATAATAATATTTATTATATTTTGGAAAATATTAGATTATTTAAAACCATGTTTATAAAATTGAAATATTAAAAAAAAAAATTCAATAAAATCGCTGGCAAGAATTCAATTTAATTATTACTTTATTCGATTTTACTCGTTTCGATTCTATTACTTTCTAGTTTATTTGTTTCTATTCTGTCCAATTCGATTCTATTCTATTCGAATTAATTTCTTTCCATTTTATTAGTTTTCATTCGCTGCTATTCTACTCGGTTTGATTCGACTTTATTAGTTTCTATTCGCTTCTATTTTATTCAATATTTTTCTATTAGAATTTATTCGTTTCTATTCTGTCCAATTCGCATTTATTATGTTCTATTATATTTCTTTATATTCTATTCGAATCTTTTTGTTTCAATTCTGTTCCAATCGCTTTTATACTATTCGATCGTCTTTACAAGTTTCTATTTTATTTTTGTCTATTCGGTTCTATTCCATTTTATTCTACTAAATTTTATTAGTTTCTATTCGTTTCTAATCTGTTCAATTCGCTTTTATTCCATTTGAAAATCATAGTTTCTAGACAGTTTCTATTTTATTCGTTTCTATCACATTCTATTCGATTCTATTTCCTTATATTCGACTCTATTCGATTCAATTCGTTTATTTTCGATTTATTTCGATTCTTTTCTACTTTCCTCGATTTTAATCGTTTCAATCGTATTAGTTTCTATTTTCGAATCTCTTAGTTTCTATTACTTTCTATTCTACTCAATTTTATTACTTTCTATTCATTTCTACTCTGCTCTATTCGCTTTTATTCTATTCGAACCTAGTAGTTTCTATTAGTATCTACTTTATTTCCATCTATTCTATCCTATTCGTTGTGGTTCTATTAGTTTTGATTCAACTCTACTCCATTCGATTTTATTCGTTTCGGTTCCGCGAGTTTTTTATTTTATTCGTCTCTATTCCGTTCTATTCGCTTTTATTCTATTCGATAACATTTCATTCGTTATTATTCGGTTCTATTAGTTTATATTCTATTCGTTTCGCTTTTATATTCGTTTTCATTCAGTTCTATTTTATTAGTTTTCAATCTATTAGCTTCTATTCGCATATATTTTCTTCTATTCGTGTATGTTTTGTTATATTCGCTACTATTGAATTCGATTCCATTAGGTTCTATTAATTTCTATTCGATTCCATTCTATTCTATTATTTTCTATTCTTTTCGATTATATTCCGATCTATAAGGATCTATTCTATTAAATTCTATTCGCTTCTGTTCTATTCGTCTGAATCCATTTGATTCTATTTGCTTCTATTTTATAATTCGTTTCGAATGTAATTGCTTCTATTAATACGATTCTATTACTTTTTTTATTAGTTTCTATTGGATTTAATTCGTTTCTATTATATTCCTTTCTATATGTTTCTATTCCGACCTATTCGCTTTTATTGTTTTCCATTCTATTCGTTTATATTTTATTCGATTCTATTAGTTTCGTTTTTATTATTTTCTATTCCTTTCTATTTGGTTCTATTTGGTTTGATACAATTCGAACCTCTTAGTTTCAATTAGTATCTATATTATTCGTCTTTCTTCCGTTCTATTCACTTCTATTCTATTAGTTTACATTTAATTCGTTTTTATTTGGTTCAATTAATTTCTATTCGTTTCGATTCTATTAGTTTCTATTTGGTTTTATTATTTCTGCTTTATTCTATTCCGTCCTATTCGTTTCTATTATATTTGTTTTTATTCAGTTCTATTTTATTAGTTTTCAATCAATTAGCTTCTATTAGATTTTATTTTATTCTATTCGCTTCTATTTTATTTGGGTCTATTTTGTCCTCTTCGATTCTTTTAAATTCGATTCCATTAGTTTTTATTCAGTTCTATTGGATTTAATTCTATTACATTGTATTTCTTTCTATTCGTTTTTTATTTTATTCGATTTCATTCCGATCTATTTGGATCTATTCTATTAGTTTCTATTCGCTTCTATTTCATTTATTTAATTCTATTGTTTTTGTTTTCATTCAGTTCTATTCTATTCATTTCTATTTTATTAGTTTTTTATTTTGTTTTATTCGCTTATATTCTATTCGTTTATATTTTCATTCCTTTGTATTCGTATCCATTTTGTTCTATGCGCTTCTATTAAATTCTATTTTTATTAGTTTATACTTGTTTTTATTGGATTTGATTCTATTTTATTATATTTCTTTCTATTAGATTCTTTTCGTTTTTACTATTTTCTATTCGTTTCTATTCTGTTCTATTCGCTTTTATTCTATTCGAACCTCGTAGTTTCTATTAGTATCTACTTTATTCACTTCTATTTTATCCTATTCGTTGTGGTTCTATTAAATTCGATTCCATTAGTTTTTATTCGTTTCAATTGGATTTTATTATATTCTATTATATTACTTTCTATTCGCTTCTATTCTATTCGTTTTCATTTCATTCCTTTTTATTCGTGTATATTTTCTTCTATTTATTTCTATTAAATTCGATTCCATTAGTTTTTATTATTTTCTATTGGATTTTATTATATTCTATTCTTTTCTATTCTATTTTGTTTCTATTCCGATCTATAAGGATCTATTCTATTCAATTCTATTCGCTTTTGTTCTATTCGTCTGAATCCATTTGATTCTATTTGCTTCTATTTTATTATTCGTTTCGAAACTATTTGCTTCTATAAATACGATTCTATTATTTTTGTATTAGTTTCTATTGGATTTAATTCGTTTCTGTTATATTCCTTTCTATACGTTTCTATTCCGTCCTATTCGCTTTTATTGTTTTCCATTCTATTCGTTTATATTTTATTCGATTCTATTAGTTTCGTTTTTATTATTTTCTATTCGTTTCTATTCTGTTCTATTCGCTTTTATTCTATTCGAACCGCTTAGTTTCAATTAGTATCTATATTATTCGTCTTTCTTCCGTTCTAGTCTCTTCTATTGTATTAGTTTCTATTTGGTTTTATTATTTCTGCTTTATTCGTTTCTATTCCGTCCTATTCGTTTCTTTTATATTTGTTTTTATTCAGTTCTATTTTATTAGTTTTCAATCTATTAGCTTCTATTCATATTTATTTTATTCTATTCGCTTCTATTTTATTGGGGTCTGTTTTGTTCTCTTCGATTCTTTTAAATTCGATTCCATTAGTTTCTATTCATTTCTATTGGATTTAATTCTATTCCATTGAATTCCTTTCTATTTGTTTTCAATTTTATTCGATTTAATTCCGATCTATTCGGATCTATTCTATTAGTTTCTATTCGCTTCTTTTTCATTCGATTCGAATCTAGTTAATTCTTTTGTTTTTGTTTTCACTCAGTTCTGTTTTATTCATTTCTATTTTATTAGTTTTTATTTATATTCTATTCTTTTCTATTCTATTTTGTTTCTATTCCGATCTATAAGGATCTATTCTATTAAATTCTATTCGCTTCTGTTCTATTCGTCTGAATTTATTTGATTCTATTTGCTTCTATTTTATAATTCGTTTCGAATCAATTTGCTTCTATTAATACGATTCTATTAGTTTTGTATTAGTTTCTATTGGATTTAATTCGTTTCTGTTATATTCCTTTCTATACGTTTCTAGTCCGACCTATTCGCTTTTATTGTTTTCCATTCTATTCGTTTATATTTTATTCGTTTCGAATCTATTTCATTATATTTTGTTTATATTTTATTCGTTTCTATTCCATCTTTTTCGCTTCTATTTGTTTTCGTTTTCATTCAGTTCTATTCTATAAATTTCTATTTTATTTGTTTTTGTTTTTGTTTTATTCGCTTATATTCTATTCGTTTACATTTTCATTCCTTTGTATTCGTATCTATTTTGTTCTCTGCGCTTCTGTTAAATTCTATTTTTACTAGTTTCTACTTGTTTTTATTGGATTTCATTCTATTTTATTATATTCTTTTCTATTCGATTCTATTCGTTTCTATTCGTTTTTACTATTTTCTATTCGTTTTTACTATTTTCGTTTCTATTCGTTTTTACTATTTTCTATTCGTTTCTATTCGTTTTTACTATTTTCTATTCGTTTCTATTCGTTTTTACTATTTTCTATTCGTTTATATTATGTTCTATTCGCTTTTATTCTATTCAAACCTTTTAGTTTCTATTTAATTTGTTTCTATTCTGTTCTATTCGCTTTTATTCTATTCAAACCTTTTAGTTTCTATTTAATTTGTTTCTATTCTGTTCTATTCGCTTTTATTCTATTCAAACCTTTTAGTTTCTATTTAATTTGTTTCTGTCCCGTTCTATTCGCATTTATTCTATTCAAACCTTTAAGTTTCTATTTTATTTGTTTCTGTCCCGTTCTATTCCCTTTTATTCTATTCAAACCTTTTAGTTTCTATTTAATTTGTTTCTATTCTGTTCGCTTTTATTCTATTCAAACCTTTTAGTTTCTATTTAATTTGTTTCTGTCCCGTTCTATTCGCTTTTATTCTATTCAAACCTTTTAGTTTCTATTTAATTTGTTTCTATTCTGTTCTATTCGCTTTTATTCTATTCAAACCTTTTAGTTTCTATTTAATTTGTTTCTGTCCCGTTCTATTCGCTTTTATTCTATTCAAACCTTTTAGTTTCTATTTAATTTGTTTCTATTCTCTTCTATTCGCTTTTATTCTGTTCAAACCTTTTAGTTTCTATTTAATTTGTTTCTATTCTGTTCTATTCGCTTTTATTCTATTCAAACCTTTTAGTTTCTATTCAATTTGTTTCTGTCCCGTTCTATTCGCTTTTATTCTATTCAAACCTTTTAGTTTCTATTTTATTTGTTTCTGTCTCGTTCTATTCATTTTTTGTTCTATTCGCGATTCGATATGTTTCTTTTCTATTCTATTAATTTTGATTCAATTCTATTTGTGTACTTTATTACTCGTTTTTACTCATCGTTTCAATTCTATTAGTTTCTATTCCGTTCTATTCTCTTCCTATTCTATGAAATTTTTGTCAAATGAGAATTGTATTAAGTGGGACATTTATGTCTATAGTGAAATTTCTGAAAAATGAGAATTATGAGAAATGAATTTTTAGGAAAAAATGAAATTTATATAAAATGGAAAGAGTGAAAAAGTGGGAGAGAGAAGGAAATAAAAAACAGAGATAGAGAGAGAGAGAGGGGGGAGACTGAGGGATAGAGAAAAAGAGTTGGAATAAGAGAAAAGAAGGAGAATGCGCGAAAGAGCATGTAGAATGTATGACAGGGATAATGCTTTCTCGATGTATAATGTAAGCGGCTAGCGCGGCGCGGCGCCGGCGCCTACATACGTTTGGTCTCGCCGCGATGTATTTATAGTATTATTATTATAGTATGTTTACGCGACATGGCACAGATTCTCTTTCTCTCTCTCTCTTTCTTTTCACCACACTATCCGAGTCACATCGCATCGCATTGCATTGCATTGCATTGCATTGCATTTCATCGGCACAAGAAGAGATCTCTCGTGTCCGGTTCCAATGCGTGTATATGAGAGTGCGCGCTTCTTTAAAAATTTTCATCGATATAGGCCTTGCTTGCCTGTGCCTATGCCTCCTGCAACATGTCATTCCAACTTTTGCAATGATACAACAGCCGTGACTCTGTCTCTATAGAGAGTCAATAGCAACAGGGCTGGGCAATTTCAAAATAAATGCATTTCAAATACGTTTTCTTATTTGAATAAATAATACAAAATACTCTCTTCTTTTATTCGAGGACAGTTTCTCTCTCGCGCGCTCTCAAACACACATTTGAAATTTAAACGTCTAGAATTATTTATCTTGGTTGGAATATATTTTTATTCTTACAAAGATGTCATAAGTCGCTATTCTTGTCTCCTCTTCATCGGTACATACAATATATATATAGAGAGAGAGATGTATAGAAGAAAAAGAAAAGCAAAAAAAGTCCATTGTTTTACGAGCGATTATATAGTGATCATATTCACTTGTAAGTTGACAATATGCAGGAACTTGACCATGATTTCTTGGGGGGTTTTTTTTCTCTTTTTTCTTTTTATGATGATGAATAATAATTTGGAAAATTTGTAATCTCTTTGCTCGAGAAGTTTGATGTGTGTGCGCATTAAAATAATGATGGCATGGTATATGGTTACACGGTTCTAAAAATAAGAGTGAAAATTATGCTAACGTTGACAATGAATAATCGATTTTGAGGCGGGAAAAATTTATGTACTCTCTAAATCTGAATTAGTGTGGATTCCTTCACCAATTTGAATTTGTACACTGTAAAAAAATTTAGGGACACAGTTGGCTTCAAGTAAATTTAGGTTTTGCAAAAATTGTGACAAAATCGGCTATAGTGGCATTTTATTCTTTTTTTATTTAGAGCTGTTAAAAAAGTAAAATCGAAAATCGTAGCTTGATTCTATTTTCAAGTTATTGTTAAATTTATATAATTTCTTATAATTTTGAGAGTTTAACATTTCGCCCAGTTTTCCCCATTTTAAAAAATTTTAATGATTACTTATCTTGTGTGAAGAATTCAATGATCTTAATAAATAACAAAATTTTCTACAAAAATTCACTTATTTTTTAAAAATTTTAATAAAATTCTTTGCAAAGTTTCAATTATTTTCAAACATTTATCTCAATTTAAAGAGTTTTAAATCTTTTAATATTTACTATTTTCATAAAATTTATCAAATTGAATTATTTTTAATAATAACTTTAATAAAATTCTTGACAAAACTTGAATTAATTTCAAAAATTTTTATAAAATTCTTTAATGTAATAAATTTCAATAAAAGTTTAATTATATTCCTTTAAAAAAAAACTAATTATTTTCAAAAGTTGTTAATAAAATTCTAGTAGAATTTTTTTAATAAAAATTAATTTAATGTTCAATTCAATTATTTCATAAATAATAAAATTTCATTTAGAAATTCATAATTATGTTCTTCGCTGAATTTTAAATATTTTCAATAAAATATTCAATATAAATTTATCAAAAAATGCAATTATTCTTAAAAATGATCAAAACTTGATAAAAAATTTAATTTTATGAAACATACAATTGTTCATTAACATTAAATTCTTCACTTGTCCAGATTTGATTTTTAGCCAATTATTGTCAATTTCCCTTTTCGAACCCTGAAATTGAAGTGAAAATAAATTTTTAGTCAAAGTGTAAGTGTAATTAAAAAAATTTTGAGTTAAAGTGAAATAGAAATAAATTTTTGAGCAAAAGTGTATATAGTGAAAATTTATAGGGGAAAAAATGTTGAGTGAAAGGAAAGTGAAAGTAAATTGAAATTTAAGTGAATTTAAAAAAAAAAAATGTTAAAGGTGCAAAAATTTTTTGAAAAATATATCCTTTAAAAAAACCGTGAGAAATCGTATTACTCTGCTCATCATCAAAAGTCAAGAGTACTCTTCTCACTCACTTTTAGACCTCTTGAAATATTTATAAATATACATTTTTTTCCCTCGCTTTCAGTTTCATATATTGAACACTGATTGTCGAATCAATTGCTTATAATTCGTTTTTCATTTAAATATATGCGTTATTTTTAAATGTAACATTGCTTATTTTTTTTTCCCTTAAAAATCGTGTCGGGAATTGAGAGAATATTTAAGAATTTGACAAAACTGAAATGGGCGCGCCAATCACGGTTCGAGATTTGGAAATGTAAAAGTGGAGGGGGAACACATTATACTATTATTAATATATGATTGTTAAATTTTTTAATAAACTGATTTTTTTGTCATTAAATACTACGGGCAATTAAGCTACTATTAATAATAATTAATTAATTAATTAATTAATAATAATTAATTAATTAATTAATATTAATTAATTAATAATTATTATTATAATAATAATTAATTAACACTAAACACTTTATATTTAATTTTGGTAATTTTCCTGTAGGTTTATTTTATTTTCTTATTTAAACATTTAAAATTTTTTAATCAATTTTAAATTTTAATATAAATTTAATTTATCTGTTACAGGTAAGTGGGCAAGTTACTGGAAAATTTCGTCTGTATTTTTTAAAATTGAAAACGTCATTTATATTCTACGGCGGTGAGATTTTATTATTTTTAAAAAATATTTTCTATTCTATTCAATTCTATATTCGTTTCGATTCTATTAGTTTCTATTCTCTTCTTTTTATTCTTTTCGTTTCTATTTTATTCGTGTCTATTTTGTTATATTTGCTTCTATTCTATTCGAATCTATCGTAATCGTTTTTATCCGTTTTTATTAGTATTTTTGGTTATTCGTTTTGTATTCGCTTCTATTGGTTTAAAAATTTATTTGTTTCTTTTCGTTTCTATACTATCAGTTTCAATTCAATTCTACTTCATTCGATTTCATTCGTTTCGATTCCCTTAGTTTTTTATTTTATTCGTTTCTATTCCACTCTAATGGCTTCTATTCTGTACGTTTGCATTTCAATCGTTTTCATTCGGTTCTAATCTATTACTTATTTAGTTCATATTCGCTTCTATTTTATTCTATATTTTTTCGTTTTTATTCCATCCTATTCGCTTCTATTCTATTCGTTTTCATTCGGTTTTATTCTATTAGTTCCTATTCGCTTCTATTTTATTCTCTATTTTTTCGTTATTATTCCATTCTATTTGCTTCTATTCTATTCGTTTTTATTTGCTTCTATTCTATTAGTTCCTATTCGCTTCTATTTTATTCTCTATTTTTCATTTTTATTCCGTCCTATTCGCTTCTATTCTGTTCGTTTTCATTCGGTTCTATTCTATTAGTTCCTATTTGCATCTATTTTATTATCTATTTTTTCAATTTTATTCCGTTCTATTCGTTTTCATTCTGTTCTATTCTATTAGTTCCTATTCGCTTCTATTTTATTATCTATTTTTTCGTTTTTATTACGTCCTATTTGCTTTCATTCTATTCGTTTTTATTCGGTTCTATTCTATTCGTTTTGAACCTGTTAGTTTCTATTAGCTTCTATGTTATTCGATTCTATTCGTTTCTATTATATTCGTTTTTATTCCTACTTATTCGCTTCTATTCTACTCATCTACAATTGATTTCTTTTTAGTCGGTTCTATTCTATTAGTTTCTATACGTTTCTATTTTATTCTATTTTTTTCGTTTTTATTCCGTTCTATTCGCTTCTATTCTATTCGTTTTCTTTCGGTTCTATTCTATTCGTTTTGAATTTATTAGTTTCTATTTGCTTCTATTGAATTCTATTCTATTTTATTCTATTCTATTCGTTTCTATTTTATTTGTTTTTATTGCGTCTCCATTCGCTTCTATTCTATTCGTTTTCATTCGGTTCTATTCTATTCGTTTTGAAACTGTTAGTTTCTATTAGCTTCTATGTTATTCTATTCGTTTCTATTATATTCGTTTTTATTTCTACTTATTCGCTTCTATTCTACTCATCTACAATTGATTTCTTTTCAGTCGGTTCTATTCTATTAGTTTCTATACGTTTCTATTTCATTCTATTTTTTTCGTTTTTATTCCGTTCTATTCGCTTCTATTCTATTCTATTCGTTTTGAATCCATTAGTTTCTATTTGCTTCTATTGAATTCTATTCTATTTTATTCGTTTTTATTGCGTCTCCATTCGCTTCTATTTTAATCATTTGAAATTGATTCCTTTTCATTCGGTTCTATTTTTATAGTTTCTATTCGCTTCTATTTCATTCTATTTTTTCGTTTTTATTTCGTTCTATTCGCTTCTATTCTATTCGTTTTCAATCGGTTGTATTTGTTTTGAATCTATTAGTTTCTATTGTATTCTAGTCTATTCGTTTTTATTTTATTCGATTTTATTCCGTCTTATTCGCTTCTATTCTATTCATTTACAATTGATTCCTTTTTATCCGGTTCCATTCTATTCGTTTCGATTTTATTAGTTTCTATTAGTTTCTGTTCTATTTTATCCGTTTCTATTTTAATCTATTCGTTTCTATTTTATTCTTGTGTATTTTGTTCTATTTGCTTCTAGTAAATACGAATCGTTTTTAATTCAATTTGTTTATATTTTTTTCTATTCAGTTCAATTTGTTTCTACTGTATTCTTTTCTGTTTGTTTCAATTATCTTCTATTAGATGGAATTTTTTTCCTATTCAGTTCAATTCGCTTCTTTTTTATTCCATTCTCTTCATTTCTCTTTTATTCGTGTTTATTCCATCTTATTCGCTTCTATTCTATTCATATACATTTGGTTCTTTTTAATTCGCTTCTATTCTATTCATATACATTTTGTTCCTTTTTATTCGGTTCTATTGTATTCTGTTTTATTCGTTTCAATTATCTTCTATTAGATTCAATATTTTCCATTTAATTGAATTTGTTTCTATTTGCTTCTATTGTATTCTGTTTTATTCGTTTCAATTATCTTCTATTAGATTCAATATTTTCCATTCAATTGAATTCGTTTCTATTTGCTTCTATTGTATTCTGTTTTATTCGGTTCAATAATCTTCTATTAGATTACATTTTTTTTCTATTTAGTTCAATTCGCATCTATTTGATACCATTCTTTGCGTTTAAATTTTATTCGTTTTTATTGTGTCTTATTCGCATCTATTCTATTCATTTACATTTGTTATCTTTTTATTCGTTTCTATTATCTTCTATTAGATTCGATGGTTTTCGATACAATTCAATTTGTTTCTATTCTCGTCTTTTAGATTTAATATTTTCCGTTCAATTTAATTCGTTTCTATTTGCTTCTGTTGTATTCGTTTCTGTAATCTTCTATTAGATTCTATTGTTTTCGATTCAATTCAATTTGTTTCCGTTTTCTTCTATCAATTTAAATGTTTTTCTATTTAATTCAATTCGCTCCTATTTTATTTTATTTTATTCGTTTTTATTATTTTCTATTAGATTTAATATTTTCCATTCAATTAAATTCGTTTCTATTTGCTTCTATTGTATTCTGTTCTATTCGGTTTAATTATCTTCTATTAGATTAAAAATTTTTTTTCTATTCAGTTCAATTCGTATCTATTTGATACCATTCTTTTCGTTTAAATTTTATCGTTGCTTTCGATTCAATTCAATTCGTTTCTATTTTCTTTTATCGATTTCAATGTTTTTCTATTCAATTCGCTTCTATTTTATCTCATTGTATTCGTTTCTATTATCTTCTTTTAGATTCAATATTTTCCGTTCAATTAAATTCGTTTCTATTTGCTTCTATTGTATTCTGTTGTATTCGTTTCTATAATCTTCTATTAGATTCTATTGTTTTCGATTCAATTTGCTTTGATTTAATTTTTTTTTTTCGTTTTAAATTTTCATATATAGTTTTTAGTGATATATAGTATACTATATATGATATAGTTTTTACTATATATACTTTATAGCAGTAGTATATATATATATATATATATATATATATATGTGTGTGTGTGGAACTAGAATGGTAGATTGAAATGAAATAAATGGTGGCGTCTTCTGAAAAATATCGAGAACAATTTTTTGTGTCTGGACTCTGAATCATAATTGCACCTTGAACGCACCCTGCATTGTTGAGATTGAATACTGGATTCTCCATGGTTCACGGGCGCGCGCTGTATTCATATATATAAATACAAACATATTACTTTTGTGCGTGCGCGTGAGGGAAGACTTGTGAACCGCTTTTTGCCAAGTCTCGCGACGGAACGTTGACAGGCCATACCAACCAATGATTTATCATTATTATTGTTATTGAATTTCATTTTATAAAGAGAGTGTGTATATATATATATATATAGTGGGTAGATCAAATCTTTAGCTATACATATTATATATATATATATATATAAATATACGAAGCACAAGTTCGTCCCCACGTTGTTCATCTATCACCTTTTCAACAATTTATTTTTCATTTAATCATATTTTTATTAAAAGAATTTTTTTTTTTCTATAGACTCTCTTTTATGGATATTTATATAGATAAATCATCATCTACTTCATCTTCGTGATTTTTCATCCTAACCAGATTCTTTAGTGAATGTATTTATTACAATTCGAGTATTTTATCGATTGAGAAAAATCGTTCGAGAAATATATTGTAATTACGAATTAAAATCGTTAGCATAATAATAATAATAGTAAAAATATAATTGAATTGAATTAGAAATTTTGTAAAAATTAACTAATTTATTTTAGTTTCAACTAAATGTGTACTGCATTGAATTAGTAAAAATTCTGTTAATTTAAATTTAGAGGGTAATATTTGAGTATTTTTTTAAAATTCTTTTTTTTTGACTACTAAAAGCTACTATTTTAGTTTTTCTTTATTTAGAATTTCCACTACTTTTTAAATTCGCTAACATTGGAAATCAAAAGACTATTCTCAAAAATTATAATCAAATTCCTGAAAACGATTCAATTATTTTTGGAAAAATATCAAAATTTCGCAAATGAATTCAATTATTTAAAAAAAAGAGAAAATTCATCCAAAAATTCAATTATTTTCATAAATAATTGATTTCAATGATTTATAATTCAATTAATAATTGAATTTATAATAATTATTCATAATTATAATAATAATAATACTCCACAATTCAATTAATAATTGAATTGAATAATTCATAATTCAATTAATAATTGAATTGAACAATTCATAATTCAATTAATAATTGAATTGAATTATACAATTATAAAATAATAATTGAATAATTTCAGAATTCAATTAATTTAGAAATGCATTTTTAAAAAAATTCGAAAAAGGCAATTATTTAACATAATTTTTACACAATTCTTCACAATAATTCAATTATTTTCACTAATAATTCCATTTTTCATGGAAAATTAATTTTCAATGAAATTTTAAGCAAAAAAATTAAATAAACTTCATAAATAATAAAAGTCGTCGATGAATTTCAATTATTTTTCAAAACTATTTTCAATTAATTAATCGGAAAATTCAATTATTTTCACAAATAAAAAAAACATTCCCAGAAAGAATTTAATTATTTACAAAAATTTTAGAATTTTTAACAAGAATTCAATTATTAATAAAAATATTAGAATTTTTAACAAGAATTCAATTATTAATAAAAATATTAGAATTTTCAACAAGAATTCAATTATGAATAAAAATATTAGAATTTTCAACAAGAATTCAATTATGAATAAAAATATTAGAATTTTCAACAAGAATTCAATTATTTTCAACTATTCAAATAAAATTATTCTACTGAAATCAATTATATTTTAAATACAATTTTTAATTAAATTTTGTTGAAATAATTCAATTATTCTTTTAAACTTTAAAAACATTATTCCAAACAATTCATTATTTTCCATAAATAATTCACCAATAGAATTCGCAGGTATTAAAGATAATAAATAACAAAATTATTCTCGAAAATTCCAATAAAATTTTACGGAAAATTGAATTTTTAAATTCATTTTTTAAATAACAATATTCATCACAAAAAAAACAATTATTTTTAAAACTAACAAATTTATATCTTCTTTGAAATTCAATTATTTTGAAAAATTCAAATAAATTCGTTTGCAAGAATTCAATTACTTTCAAATTTAATAAAATTCTTCTTCAAAATTCAATTATGTTAAAAAATTTTGTTAAATTCTCATTAGAATTTCAATTATTTTCATAAGTAATAAAATTCTTCTATGAAAATTAATTATTTTTTAAAAAATTTTTTAATAACATTGTACGACAGAAATCAATTATTTTAAATAAAATTTTAATTAAATATTTTTGAAATAATTCAATTATTCTTTAAGATTTCAAAAAAAAATTCTTCTAAAGAATTAAATTATTTCCATCAAAGTCTTCAGAAAAATTTAATTTTTAAAGATAAATAAATAACAAGATTATTCCCTAAAAATTCAATTATTTTATGGCATTTTAATGAAATTCTTTGCAAAAATCAGTTATTTTAAAAAATAACAAAATTTTAAAGTGAAATTCAATTCTTCTTTAGCATTCAAGGAAATTGTTACGCTACAATTCAATTATTGTCATAAATAATAAAATTCTTTGCAAAATTCAATTATTTTCATAAATATCAGTATTTATAATAAGAATTCAATTATTTTTTAAAGTAATAAATTACTTTTTTGGAAATTCAATTATTTTCAAAAATTCTAATAAAATCGTTCACAAGAATTCATTACTTTTTTTCAATTATTTTCTAAAGTTTTAATAAAGTTCTTGATAAAGTTCTCAATTATTCAATAAATTTTTTTTTTTAATATAAATCATTGAATGAAAAATTTAATAAAATTCTTCTCTAAAAACCAAATTATTTTCAAACATTTGAATAAAGTTTTTGTCCAAATTGCAAATATTTTCGATTATATTTTCCAAAAATTTGCACTTGAAAGTAATTTAATAAAATTTTCGAAAATTCAATCATTTAAATACGAAAAATCCATGTTTTGATAATAATTTTAACCGTTCATTTTTCTTTTTAAAAATATTAATTAACAGTAGAATATCTGCAAAAAAATTTAAATGTAGAAATTCGTAAAAAATAATTTTTGAAAAATATTTCTAAATAATTTTTTCAAATATACAAAAAATTTCACATTAAAATACGTAATTAAAAATTGATGCAATAAAATTAAAACTGTTAAAGTCTTTTCAAAAATAATTTCAATTTAGTCCAAACCTTTGAAAATTAATTCAAAATTTGACAACATTTTTTTTAATAATTGAGTTTTTTGAAAAAATATAAAAAAATTAATCGACTTTTTCCGAGAATTTGAGTTATGAATAAATGATTTCTGAAAAATTGAAAAGTAGTAAATTTTAAAAAAATTTGATTTACTTTATTCCAAGGTGATTGAATGTTAAAAAATTATGATAAAAACAATTCTAAGAATTGGTTTTTGAAAAATTATTGTAATGTAATTTTTCGAAAATAATTCAAGAATTTTTATATAATTAAAAAAAATATTTGTTGCAGTATTTTTATTAAAAATTTTGAATATACGATTATTTTCTCCAAAATGTTAAAAAATAATCCTTAAAAATTTCAATTTTATTATTCTGTCTATGAATTTGAATTTTCCGAAATAGTATTGAAAATATTGAAAATAATTGAATTTTAAAAAATTAAAATCGTAATTATTCGTAATTATTTATTTTTATTTGGTTTTTGAGTCGTTTTTTGAGTTTATCTCAAAATTTTGAGAAAATTTATTAATTCTGACTTCGAATTCGGATTCAGCGTGAAAAAATGCATGGAATTATAACTATTTTAGTGTTATAAAAAATTTCTTTTATTTTTTTCATTTTAATTCGGTTTTTTGAGTTATTTTTTGAGTTTATCTCAAAATTTTGAGCAAATCTTTCAATTCTGATTTCTAATTCGAATTTAGCGTGAAAAAATACATCGAAATATACTACTGCAGTGTTATAAAATTTTTTTTTATTTTTAAAATTTTAATTTGATTTTTGAGTCGTTTTTTGAGTTTATCTCAAAATTTTGAGAAAATCTATTAATTCTGACTTCGAATTGGGATTCCGCGTATAAAAATACATAGAATTGTACTACTTTAGTGTTATAAAAAATTTCTTTTATTTTTTTCATTTTAATTCGGTTTTTTTGAGTTATTTTTTGAGTTTATTTCAAAATTTTGAGAAAATGTATTAATTCTGACTTCGAATTCGGATTCAGCGTGAAAAAATGCATGGAATTATACTACTTTAGTGTTATAAAAAATTTCTTTTATTTTTTTCATTTTAATTCGGTTTTCTGAGTTATTTTTTGAGTTTATTTCAAAATTTTGAGAAAATGTATTAATTCTGACTTCGAATTTGGATTCAGCGTGGAAAAATGCATGGAATTATACTACTGTAGTGTCATAAAAAATTTTTTTTATTTTTTTAAATTTTTAATTTGGTTTTTGAGTCGTTTTTTGAGTATAACTCAAAAAAAAGAACCGATTTGACAATTCTGACTTTGGATTCGGATTCAGCGAGTCAACATACATGAGAATTTACTATTGTAGTGTCTCGGCCAAAAAATATTTTTAATATTTAAAAAATTTTAAAACTAGCATCATATGAAAATGGTCGGAAAAAGTCGCAATTTTTCAAATAAAAATCGATAAAAGTTGCATTATTTGAAAAATAGTCGGAAAAAGTCGGAAAATGTAGGAAAATATTGGAAAATGTCTTAATATCCGTGGAAAGTTGAGAATAAGAAGAATTTTTTCTCGGTTGTTTTTTGGGGGAAAATTTTTATTGGAAATGGTCAATTTTTGAAAAAAAAAAATATATATATATATATACAACACACCGGAATGGCGAAGCGTGTTGAATACGTGAAGGAATGCCAAAGTGAAAATCATATTGACCGTGAGAGGATGGAAAATTTTTAAGAATGAATGAAAATTTTTCGTATTCTATAGTAGAGAGTGACAATGTGACATAGTCTCAATGGGTGTGGAGTATTTCCCAAAAATGCTTTGTATAATTATTTACTGGTACAATATAAGAACTGCGCTGTCCTCAGTGTAAGTGAGAAAGTCTTCGCTTCTTTTTCTTTTCTCCCTTTTTTTTGATACGCACCCGTCACTCTTGGGGCGCAGGTACACACAGTTTTACCTGTCGAGATACACCGCAACACGTGCCGCTAACAATATACACTAAATGCTGTTAACCTCTCTCTCTCTCTCAATTTTTTTTTTGTTTTTTTTCTTTCTTACTCACTTGGACCAGCTGGCAATGAATTTTAAATTCATTTACTATTTTTAAAGCTAAATTACCTTAACAGAATGGTTATTTTTTCGACCACTTTTTTCTCTTTAAATGTTTTTAATAAATTGAGCCGAATTCCAGGCCTCGAATATTATATTACTTTTTTATTACTTTTTTCCACTTTATTCCAATAATGCAATTTTTCTCGACTTTTATTTTCAAAATTCCTACCTTTTTCCACATTATTAAAATTATTATAAAATATTCTTGAATCATTTTTCTAATTACATTTTTCAAATATTAAAAATGCAGGGTTGCCACAGGTCAAGAAAGTCAGGCAATTCAGGAAAAAATCAGGGAAAGTAAAATTGGTCAGGGAAAAGTCAGGGATTTTTACTAAAAGTACTGGAAAAAATTAAATTTTCAACATTCAATAATTAATAATAAATAATAAATAAATAATAAATAAATAATAATAATAAATAATAATTAAATAAAATTGATAATAACTATCATAAATTATGACTTATAAATTATTTTATAAATAATTTTTACAATTTTCAAAAGTACTAGATTGATATAAAAAATTTTAGTTAATAATACAAAAAAAAATTAGAGTTTGAAAAAGTTACAAATGATTACAGAAATCCAATTCTTTTCAAAAGTTACAAAAATTCTTCGCAGAATTTCAAGTATGTTGAAAAAATTTAAAAACAATTCTCGTCAAAATTACAATTATTTTTATAAATAATAAAATATTTCATTAAAATTCAATTATTTTCAAAAGTTTAAATAAAATTCTTGACAAAATTCCACAAGAATTCAATTATTCAATTTTTAATAAATTTCTTCGAAATAATTCAATTATTTTCCGAAGTAGTAATCAAAATTTTTCACAGAAATTCAATTATTTAAAATACAAAATTTAATAAATTTTTTCGAAAAATATCAAATAATACAAAAATATTTTTAGAAATAATAAAATTCTTCACCGAAATTCAATTACTTTTATAAACATGAATAAAATTCGTTGAAAGAATTCAATTAATAATTATATAAACTTGAATAAAATTCATTGGAAGAATTGAATTATTCTGAAAATTAATAAAATTCTTCCCAAAAATTCAATTATTCTCAAAAAATAAAAATAAAATATTTTCAAAATTTCAATTGTATTTATAAATAAAAAATTCTTTATCTAAATTAAATTATATTTAAAAATGTAAATAAACTTCTTGACAAAATTTTGTAAGAATTCAATTTTAATGAATTAATTCAAAATAATTCCATTATTTTCATGAGAAATAAAATTTTCACTGGAATTCAATTATTTAAAATACAAAATTTCACAAAAATTTGTCGAAAAATATAAATTATTTTAAAAAATTCTTCACTGAAATTTCATTATTTTTATAAATTTGAATATAATCCTTTGGAAGAATTATATTATTTTTAAAATGTAATAAAATACTTCGCAAAAATCCGATTGTGTTTGAAAACTTAAAAAAAAATTCTTGTTAAAATTCCATGTAACTTATTATAAATAATAAAATTCTTCTCCAAAATTCAATTATTTTATGGAAATTTTAAGAAAATTTCAATTATTTCCATAAGTAATAAAACTCATAGCAGAATATTAATGATTTTTTAAACAAAATATATTTTAACCAAATTCCTCGAAATTATTGATAAATTATGTAATTAATAATTTTGACAATTTTCATAAATACTGGATTGATAAAAGAATTACAGTTAAAATTACTAAAATAAATTTAATTTTGGAAAAGTTACAAATAATTACAGAAATTCAATTATTTTTAAAAGTAATAAAATTTTTTGCGCAGAAATTCAATTATATTCAAAATTTAAAAAAAATTCTGGTCATTTCAATTGTATCTTTAAAAATAAAAAAATTCATCTCCAAAATTCAATTATGTTCAAAATTTTTTTTTAAATTCTTGTCAAAATTCCAATTATCTTTATAAATATTACAATTCTTCTTCGAAATTCAATTTTTTTTAAAAACATTAATAAAATTCTTGGAAAAATTTCACAGGAATTCAATAATTTACCAAATTTTTGAAAAAATTTCTTTTAAATAAACCAATTATTTTCATAAATAATAAAATTTTCACAGGAATTCAATTATTTAATATAAAAAATTTCAAATAATTTTACGAAAAATATCAATTATTTAAAAAGAATTTTATAAAATTCGTCACAAGAGTTCAGTTATTGAAAAAAATTTAACAAAGTTCTTTTCAAGAATTCAATTATTTTTAGAAATAGTAAAATTCTTCACCGAAATTCAATTATTTTTATAAACTTGAATAAAATTCGTTGGAAGAATTAAATTATTTTCAAAAGTAATAAAATTTTTCGCAGAAATTCAATTATGTTCAAAAATTTGTGGCAAAATTTTAATTATCTTTACAAATAATAAAATTCTTCAATATTCATTTATTTAAAAAAAAATTTTTTAATTCTCGTCAAAATTTAAATATTTTTAAAAACTTGAATAAAACTCTTGTTAAAATTTTACAGAAATTCAATAATTTATAGAAATTTTAAATAAATTTCTTTGAAATAATTCAATTATTTTCATAAATAATAAAATTTTCACGTGAGTTCAATTATTTAATATACAAAATTTTATAAAATTTTTTTGGAAAATATCAATTATTTACATGAATTTAATTATTTTTATAAATAATAAAATTCTCCACCGAAATTCAATTATTTTAGAAAAATTTTAATAAAATTTTTGGAAATTTTTTAAAATTATCTTTATGAATAATAAAACTCATCACAGGATTTTAATTAACTTTGGATACAATATTTTAATCAAATTCCTCGAAAAATGTAATTATTCTTAAAAATTTTATTAAAATTTGTCAAAAGAATTCAATTATTTAAAAATTTGTTGATAACATTCTTTATGAGAGTTCAATTTTAAAAAAACATTCAATTATTCATTAAATTATTTATTTTTCAATTTAAATAATTGAATTTTTCTAGAACTTTCTAATAAAAATTGATTAAAAAATGAAATTACCGAATAATCGATTTATTGTTTATAAAAATAATTGAATTATTGCAACGAATTTTATTACAATTTTTTTAAATAATTGAATTTTTATGAGAAAATTTACTACTTTTAAAAATAATTGGATTCTTGCGAAGCATTTTATTAAGACTTTTGTAAATAATTGAATTTTTGTTGAAAAATTTCATGGTTATTTAAATTATAAGAAAACATGAAGAAGGTGAATTATGTTTTGTAATAATATTCTTATAAATTGTTGAGTTTCAAAAAGGTTTGAATTTGAATGTTAATTCCCGTGGAAAAGTAATAATTAAATACTTATTTAAAAATTTAATTATTGTTGTTTTTGAATAATAATTTTACAATTAATGAAATTTGTACTCTCTAAATCTGAATTAGTTGAATTCTACTAAGAATTAGTAAAATTTTACTAATTTTCAGTAGTTTTCATGAACGACTTTTCACCTTTTAAATTAGTAGAATATTACTAATTTTTAGTAAAATTCTACTAACGTTTTAGTAAAATTCTACTTATTAAAAGTCGCACTTTTTCACTAAATGAATTAGTGAAACTGTTTTATCGACTATTAATAAAACAGTTCTACTAATTGTTAGTAGAATTCTACTAATCAATTAGTAACGCTCTACTAACAATTAGTAAAATTTTACTAATTGTTAGTAGAATTATTACTAAATCATTTAGTGGACGACTTTTCACCATTTCATTAGTAACTTTCTACTAATTCAGATTTAGAGAGTAAATAAATGTAATAGAAATTATTTTCTTGATTATCTAATAATTTTTAGAGTGAATCAGAATATTCATTATGGTCAGGGAAAAAGTGAGAATTTTGTATGGAAAAGAGGGAAAAATAAAATTAAATTTTTGTGTCAACCCTGCATTAGGTTTTTTTTTGCTTTTAATTATATGGAAGGCTTTTTGTAGAATCAAAATCAGAAACCTTTTCGCGAAATGAATCTATGAATACTGAAATAGTGATTTAAAGAGTAATTAGCAATTAGTCTGGAAAATTAATGTACATGGTTAGGCAACTGATCTTCAGTAGCGCAAGTTGTAAATCAGGTGGATGATTTTTTTTTTTCTGCTAGAATATATTTATGTCTACTCGCTCTCATCATCACTAATGTAATTATAAATACATATATATATATATTCTGTACAGAGAAGTGCACTTTTATTTTTCTAAACATATATACAAAACCATCGATGAGAGTATATAAATTAATACTCTACCATGTTTGATAATAATTTACTGATTATAATTTCCGATTGGTATTGAATATAAACACATGTATGTATATACGAAACACAAACACACGAACATAAACGTATACGTATAAAATATTGTCGCGTTTAGAGCCGTATAAGTGTGCAAATTGAAAAACAAGAAAATTTATGAGCCACGATCATAAAGTTGCTAATCCAACTACAGCTAATGCACTTGGAAGTGGGCCAGCTACTTGTGCGCTGTCATGGAGTCGCGATACGTGACATTGGTCTGTTATCACCCCAGCAACGATGAACATTTGCCTATACTTAACGATAATTAATGTGACAGTTCGTTTTTATGCTCTATAAGCTTTTCTAATGCGCAAAACACACTCACACTATATATAGGCAATATTATTAGAGATTTTTTTTTATTCAAGTATATATGTGCGCGCTCACTTATATATCTATTATCTTTAATTATTATTACATTGTATAGTTGATTATTGCATAAATTATGCAGGGCTCGAACTAGGTCCGTAAATCCCGTAAAAGTCCGTAACTTTGCTTGAAGTCCGTAAAAGTCCGTTTTTTTTTAAAAAAGGTCCGTAAAGTCCGTAATTCGGTTAAAAAAGAATTAAAGATCCGTAAAGTACGTAAATTATACGATAAAATTTGGATAATTTTAGAGAAATCACAAATGATTGAAGGAATTCAATTATTTTCAAAAGTAATAAAATTCTTCGCAAAAATTCAATTATGTTCAATAAAATTTTTTTTAAATTCTCGTCAACATTTCAATTATCTTTAGAAATAATTAAATTCTTCTTCGAAATATATCAATTATTTTCAAAAATTTTAATAAAATACTTGGAAAAATTTCAATTATTTTCAAAATTTTTCCTCAATTCAATGATTTTTAATAGGTATATCTATACTATTCTAATAAAATTTTCCAAAAGAATTCAATTATTTTAAAAGAAAGTCTACTAAAATTTTACACAAACCTTTAATTATTTTCAAAAAATAATAACAATTTTACACGAATTTCATTATTTACAAATTTTTTTAAAATAAATTTCTTCGCAATATTCAATTATTTTCATAAATAATAAAATTTTTACAGGTAATTAATTTTTTTTTTTTGCAAATAATAAAATTCTTATTAGGAATTTAATTATTTTGATGAATAATAAAGCTAATTGCAGAATTTCAATTATTTTTAATACAATTTTAATCGAATTCCTCGAAAAATGTAATTATTCTTAAAAATTTTATTAAAATTTATCAAAGAAATTTAATTATTTTAATAACCTTGGCTACAATTTATTTATTAGAATTTAAATATTATTTTGAATAAATTCTTGATTAAATTTCTTTAAAGAATAAAATTATTGCATTCAACATTTTTAATGCAATTCTTTGCGTAAATTATCAATTATCTTAATAAATAATAAAATTCTTCTCTAAAATTGAATTATTTTCAAAAAATTAAATAAATTTCTTGGCAAAATTTCAATTATTTTCAAAAATTTTCCCTAATTTAATTATTTTTAATATCTATATAAATAAAATTTTGCAAAAGAATTCAAATTATTTGAAAATTGATTAATACAATTCTTTAAAAGAATTCAATTTTAAGAAACATGTAATTATTCAATAAATTGATTTTTTGTATTTAAATAATGAAATTCTCGTAGAATTTAAAAAAAAATTGATTTAAAAATGTATTTCAGTTGAAAGAGATTATAATTGAATATTAAAAGTATTAGAGCGTAAAGTTTTAGAAATAATTAAATTTTGAAAAGGTTTCAGATTGAAATCTTTGAAAATTTGAATTTTTCATATTTTTAACTAACTAACAATTCTGTGGAATTAATTTTTTTGAGAAATTTTAATTGCTATTTTTTTATATTATTTGAAGCTTTTATTTTCTAATACATATTTAATTGAAGAATTTAGAAATAATTGAAAAATCGAATATTGTAAAGAAATGGATTTGAAAATTGTCAAAGAACTTTATCGAAAATTATTAAAAACAATCGATTTTAAGAAGAATTTTAGTTAAAAATTCTTGAAAATAATAATTGAATTGATAATGATTTTATCACTCTATCTTTAATTATTATAAAACATGAAGACTCGGAGTTATCGATATCTTCATGTTTTTTTAGTTATGAAAAAATCTAATTTATAGTTTTAAGTAAAATGTTCTCTTATATATTTTTGTCAGTAATTGGTCCGTTAATGGTCCGTAATTTTACATTCCGTATGTGTGTGTAAACATCACATTTTCATAAATATCTCCAAATTATAAAGAGCTTTTGGGCTGAATTTTTTTTAAATTCTAGGTCTCATCGGCGGACATAAAATGAGAGTACTTTGAGATAGATTAATAAAGTTTAACTATTTATTTTTTTTATTTTTAATTTTTCAAAAAAACGTTTTTCGCCCATAACTTTAAAAAAATGTTAGGACACCTATAAATGTTTTTCTCTAATTTTTTAGAGTTTCTTTTAGACGCATCTTTTGAGCACAGAATGAACAGTTTTCGTTCATATTCACCGGAGATATTAAAGTTTTAAAAATAAAAAATTTTGGAAACTAAGACTTTTTTGAGAATTTTGTTGAAAAATGTAGAAATAACATTAAAACCATAGTTACCAACTTGTAGAGCATTAAAAAAACCCTTCGATTGACCTATTTTTGAAGCTATTTCGATTAGAAATAAAGAAGTTATTGATATTTTAAAAAACAGAAATTGTGAAAAAAAATTTTTTTCATGTGAAAGTATTAAATAAAGAGAAAAAAATATTACAGCACTTAAGAATAATTGTTTAAAAATTATACTTTATTGTCATTAACATCTCTATGAGGAAGCAAAGTGTTCATGAAATAAATTAATAAACACAACAAGATTTACGAAAACGAATGAAATGAGTACCAAAAATTTATAACTTGGCAGCGGTTTTTTCTATCTATAGTGGATGAAAAAAAAGATAATTGTTAATAATAATTTATTTTTTAAATTATTAATAATAATAATAATAATATTATTAATAATAATCTGACCACCGAAACGTTGTCAATTTTATTAAAAAGTGAGAGTTAGTGTCTTTTCTTTCACCTTTAAACATCTTCCAAAAATCAAAAACTATTTTATTAAATAATAATTATTTAATAAAATATTTACTAATATTATAAATATTTACTAAATATTTATTAATAATAACAGATTTTCAAATTGATAATTAATTTTAGAAGAGTAGCAAAAAGTAGCTTTTTAAGTTGAAAAAGTATAGTAAAAAATGGCTAAGGAATAATTAAATAGAGACTCATAACTACTATGGAAATTTTATTTGACATCAAACCTTTTAACATAAATATCATTTGACATAAAACCATTTAACATACGCATGTCATTTGACATAAAAAAGAAATTTGGTGTAAAAAATATCTAATTTGAAATTAATTTGACATGCATTTCATTAGACAGACAATTTTTATTGCATATTTATTTAACCTTAATGTCATTTGACATCAATTTCGTTTTATTTTTTTCATTTAGCATTAATGTCACTTAATACAATTTTCATTTGATATAAATGTCATTAAACATAAAAGACATTTAACAAAATTTTTATTTGACCTTAATGTCACTTGACATAAAGTTCATTTAACATAAAAGACATTTAACATAATTTGCATTTGGCCTTAATGTCATTTGACATAAATTTCATTTGACATGAATTTTATTTGACACAAAAGTTATTCAAAAAAATTCTCACTTGATATAAAATTTATTTAATTCACTATTACATTTTACATTAATAAAAGCGCAAATTTTAAAAGTAACCAATTAGATGTTATAAACATTGCGATTCGACATTTTTGAAATTTGCGCCTATATTTTCATGTCAAATTATCTTTATATCTGAAATGAAATCTATGTCAAGAGAATTTTATTCTTAAATGCAAGGTTAAATGAGAATTACGTTTAAGGAGATTTATACCAAATGAAATTTTTGTAAAGTAAATTTTATGACAAATGAGATAATTATGTTAAATGGGATTTTTGCCAAATAAATAAAATGATATTTATGTCAAATGGATTGTGTGTCAAATGAGAATTACGTTAAATGACTTTTATGCCTAATTGAAATTGTTGTCAAATGAATTTTATGTGAAATGTGTTTTATAACAATTTTAATTCAGGTTAAATGGGTTTTTCTGTTAAACAAAATTTATGTTAAATGATTTTAATGTCAAAAAAAATTTATATTAAATGATGTTGATGTCAAAAGAAACTTAAGTTAAATGATTTTTATGTGAATAGAAATTTATGTCCCATGATTTTTATGTCAAATCGAAATTATATGTTATGAGTTTAATGTAACATAAAATTTATGTTAAATGAATTTAAGACTAATGATATTTAAATGTTAAATGGTTTTATATCAAATGACTATTTTGTCAAAAAAAGTTAGTTACTTAGTAATAACTAAAATAGTTAATAACTAACTAAAATAGTTAGCAACTAACTAAAATAGTAAGTAACTAACTAAAGTAGTTAGCAACTAACTAAAATAGTTAGTACCTAACTAAATTACTTAGAAACAAACTACATTCGTTAGAATGAAACTAAGTTAGCTATAAACTAAATCAATTTCAATTAATAATTAGGAAATCATTTAGTTAGGATAAGACTAAACGGTTAGCAATAAATTAAATTAGTTAGCAACCAATTAAATTAGCTAGCAACAAACTAGTATTTAGTAACTAACTAAATTAGTTAGAAACAAACTAAGTTAGCTATTAACTAAGTCAATTTGTTAGCAATGAACTAAATTAGTTAGTGACAAAGTAAATTAATTAGTAACAAACTGGTGATGAAACGAACTCAGTTAGCAAATGACTAAATTAGTTACAAACTGACTAAATTTCTTAGTCACAAAGTAAATTAATTATTCACAAGAATAAATTACTTAGTAACAAACTAAATTAGTTACAAACCGACTAAATTACTTAGTAACAAATTACATTAGTTACGAACTGACTAAATTGTTTAGTAAAAACAAAATTATTTAGTAACGAACTAAATTAGTTGCTAACTAACTAAATTATTTAGTAAAAACCGAATTATTTTGTAAAAACCGAATTATTTAGTAAAAACTAAATTAGTTGCTAACTGACTAAATTATTTAGTAAAAACTAAATTATTTAGAAAAAACTAAATTATTTAGAAAAAACTAAATTATTTAGTAAAAACTAAATTATTTAGTAAAAACCGAATTATTTAGTAAAAACCGAATCATTTAGTAAAAACTAAATTATTTAGTAAAAACCGAATTATTTAGTAAAAACCAAATCATTTAGTAAAAACTAAATTAGTTAGTAACAAAATAAATTAGTTACTTATTGACTAAATTATTCAGTAAAAACTGAATTATTTAGTAAAAACTAAATTAGTTATTGACAATTTAAGTTTAACAAACAATCAAACAAACTAAGTTTGTTACTAAGTGACAAAATTACTTATTGTTAGTAACAAACTAAATTAGTTATTGACAAGACTAAATTACTTAGTAACGAACTAAACTAGTTACTAACTGACTAAATTACTCAGTAACAAAAGAAGCCTTATTAAATAAATAAATAAATAAAGTAAAATAAAATAATTTCTTATCTATACATACTCATCAAGAATGCTGGGCACGCCTTTATTTCTTCAATTTTTACGCTACAAATTGAAAAGAGCGCGCATATATATAGGTATTCATTTTGAATGTTTATGTACATGTGCGAGTATATTTAAATGTTTGAAAAAGATTAAGCCGCGAAAATGAGAAATGACCTGGTCTCGTGTGTTAGAAACCGCTTCTAAACGGATACCACCACTCGCACCGTTAATTACTCGTTTTGACTTCTGAACATTCGTTTCTACATTTACACAAACACACAAACACACATCACATATAGAGATGGACTCCTACGAGTTTCAGTCGACTACTTTGCATGATCCTTTTCTCGTAATAAAGGATAGTCTGGCGCCCGTTGAAGAGCAAAAAAAAAAGAAAAAGAAAATAAAAGGCAGAAGAAAAAAAACGATTTCTTTTATACTTGCGCTTTTATTCTTAGTCTAAAAAAGTAGATAAAATTTTTTTATTCATTGGACTGGTTACGCTATTTCTGAGTAATATTACGTACTATTACGTGTAATTTCATTACGTTCCATTTCGATATTTTACGTTACACTACATTATATTATGTTACATTACGTAACATAACGTGACATTCCGTTATATTATGTTACAGTACGTTACATTACGTTATATTACGTAACATTAGGTTATATTATGTTACATTACGTTATAGTACGTTACATAACGTTATATAACGTTACCTTACGTCACATTACGTTACATTGCGTTACATTACGTTTATTACGTTATAAATAACGTTACGTTATATTACGATACATTACGTTATATTACGTTACATTGCGTTACATTACGTTTATTACGTTACATTTCGTTATAAATAACGTTACGTTATATTACGTTTATTACGTAATTTACCGTTATATTATGTTACAGTACGTTACATTACGTAATATTACGTAACATTAGGTTATATTATGTTACATTACGTTATAGTGCGTTACATAATGTTATATTACGTTACATTGCGTTACATTACGTTTATTACATTACATTGCGTTATAAATAACGTTACGTTATATTACGTTACATTACGTTATCAATAACGTTACATGACGTTAAAAAACGTTACACTACGTTAAACTTCGTTATAGTACGTTACATTACGTTATCAATAACGTTACATGACGTTAAAAAACGTTACACTACGTTAAACTTCGTTATAGTACGTTACATAACGTTACAGTACGTTACATTACGTAATATGACGTAACATTAGGTTATATTATGTTACATTACGTTTATTACGTTACATTACGTTATATTACGTTACATTACTTTATAAGTAACGTTACATGACGTTAAAAAACGTTATACTACGTTAAATAACGTTATTGTACGTTACATAACGTTACATTACGTTATAAATAACGTTACGTTACATTATATTACGTTACATTACTTTATAGATAACGTTACATGACGTTATAAAAACGTTACACTACGTTACATAACGTTATATTACGTTCCATTACGTTACGTCACGTAATATTACGTTACATTACGTTATTTTACGTTCTATTACGTTACATTAGGTTATATAACGCTTCATTACGTCACATTACGTTATATTACGTTACAGGACGTTGCATTACGTAGGTATCTACGTTTCACGTCGATTTACAAATAGATTTTCTGATTTTACATAAATTCTTCTTAAAAATTCAATTGCGTGGAATTTACGTAAATTACGTATAGTTACCGAAACATGACGTTTATTTCGAAAAATTGTGTTTTATTACGTAAACTATTAATAATTAGTATTTTATTTTGTTTCGCACATTATTATTATTTTTTTTTTTGCAGAATATAATACATTTCGTCACGTGATATTATGCGTGACGTTATCCGTAGAAGCGCAAAAAGTTTACGGTTAATTTACAATGAAATATTATTAGTTTGATGTACTTGACGTTTGTCACAATCGTGTATATACAATTGTCAGAGAGGAATGCTGATAATTTTTCTTTGGCAAACGAAGGGGAATATGAATTGTGGAGATGAGATTGAAAAAGGAGAGACGGAGAGTGAGAGAGAGAGGGAGAGAGACGGCAAAAAAAGATACACAGTAAATTTTGAGGTGTTAAAAAGCGTTGCAGATGAAATTAACACAAAAAAATATATAAAAACGATCCATTATGGTATTATTTTTTACTACGACTAGAAAATTTTACTTGACATAAGATATAAAATTAACAATTACTAACAAATTAACTAATTACTAAATTAGTAAGTGATCGTTTACTAATAAACAAACTTAGTTACTAACTAATTACTAAGTTGGTTAGTAATCTAAAAATTTCAAATTAGTTAGTAATTGTTTAATAATGAACTAATTTAGTTAGTTACTAACTTACTAACTAAGTAACTAATTAACTAACTATGTAACTAACAAATTACTCAGTTAGTAAGTAATGGTTTATTCATTAACTAACTTAGTTACCAACATGATTTGTTACTAACTCAAATACTAGTTTAATTAGTTACTAACTAAGAAACTAACTAATTACTGAGTTAGTAACTAAGTTATTTAGTTACTAACTAAGAAACTAACTAATTACTGAGTTAGTAACTAAGTTATTTAGTTACTAACTTAGTTACATACTTATTTAGTTATTGTTTACTAATTAAATAACTTAGTTACTTACCAATTTAGTTATTAACTTAGTTAGAAAATAACATTATTACTAACTCAATAAAAAATAACATTATTACTAACTTAGTTACTATTTTAGTAACTATGTAGCTAACTTATTACTAAGTTCGTTAGTAATTGTTTACTGATTAAGTAACTGAGTTTATAATTAATAAGTTAGTAAGTGATCGTTTACTAATTAATTAGTTACTAATTAATTAAAAAGTTAGTTACTAACTACTTAAAAAGTTAGTTACTAACTAATTACTAAGTTAGTAATATAAGAATTACAAATTAGTTCGTAATTGTTTACTAATTAACTAATTAAGTTAGCTACTAACTTACTAACTTACTAATTAAATAACTAACAAAATTACTGAGTTAGTACGTAATCGTTTATTTATTAACTAACTCAGTTGCCAATTTGGTTTGTTACTAACTTAGTTAGTTACATACTTTTTAACTTAGTTATCGGTTACGAATTAACTAATTTACTAACTTAGTTACTAACTCATTTAGAAAATAAATAGTTACTAACTTACTTACAAAATAACATAGTAACTAACCTAGTTAGTATTTTAGTAACTAACTAACTAACTTATTACTAGGTTCGTTAGTAATTGTTTACTGATTAAGTAACTTAGTTACTAATTACTAAGTTAATTAGTAATCGTTTACTAATTGAATGAGTTAGTTAGTAATCGTTTAATAATAAACACATTTAGTTACTTAGTAACTAATTACTAAGTTAGTAAGTAATCGTTTGCTAATTATTTAACTTAGTTACTAACTTAGTTACTATGTGAGTTATCAACTTAGTTACTATTTTAGTTACTAACTTGGTTTGTTACTAACGTACTTACTATTTACTAAGAAACTAACGTACAAATTAACTAGCTAACTTATTACTAAGTTAGTTACTAATCCTTGACTAATTAACCGAATTAGTTACTAACTTACTAATTAATTACCAAGTTAATTAGTAATCGTTGACTAACTAACAACTAAGCTTTTTACTCTCTGTTGACTTGAGCAAATATTGTAGAGTGGCCTTAATTAATTTGTGAAAAACTCGTTAACTTTCGTTTTGTACATGCGAAAGAAAAGGACAAAAACACATTTGCTGCCTCTTCCACAACATAATTCACAATTTCCCCTAAATATTGTGCCCTTAATATCAAATGTATTCGAAATCACTTCGAATTTCGACTACAATGCCGGTGATTCCCAAGGGGGTTGGCGCCCCAAAACTAACTTGAAGAATCAATTCCAAATTAAAGGTTCATTCACAAAGCTGCACAATGGCAGTAAAAAGAAGAAACCAACGCTCACCCTCCTCTAGGGTTGCGAGTTGAAAAATAGTGTCACATCCGGAAAAATCCTATTCATAAACACCCGAATTCCATAGATTCTCTCTCTCTCTCGCACACACACACACACAAACAGACTCTCTCTTTTCTCGCAGCTAATCCGTGTAATTGCTCGTGCTTATTCAACCAAGAAGAAGAAGGAAGAAAAAAAATGAAAAATTTGAATAGAGAAATATATATTGGGAATTTGGATTTTTTTTTCTTTCTTAAAATTTTTTTATGGACACAAGAGAGAGAGAGAGAGAGAGAGAGAGAGGACTGGCGCCGTTTGGAGAGGTGTTAATTCGTAATGGGTTAGGTAAATGCTTTCGCGTCTGGGCTACAATTCGATACGCCTATCTCGGCGCCTTGCTCTCGGCAGGGTGCAATGCTTATTGTTAGCAATGTCTGTTGCGGGAACGCATTGTTATAACCCGTGTGAGCATGTAGACCACATTGTATATGAGGAGAGAATAGTTTTTAACGCGAGAGGTGCAGGCAGGCAGGCAGGCAGGCAGGCAGGAGTTTTTCAAAACTTTTTTTGCACTCATTGAGAATGACAGTGCCAAACATCAAGCTGGCATTCCATCCATGGGACACAATACCAAAAAAGCTCCACTATGGTACTAACTGTGTTTGGTGATACGCTCGACTTTTATTCATTCATTCGCTCTCTTTTTAACCAATTGTCTCTTCCTTTCTCTCTTTCTCACTCAACTACTCTTTTTTTCTTCTCTTTTTCGATGTGATTCACTCCCTTTTCTATCTATCTCTCACCCTTTTTCATAACTAACTAAATTAATTACTAACTTACTCACCAATGTTGTTAGTTTTATTACCTGTATGTTACTAACTTATTTAGTCCGTTACTAACTAATTTAGTTCGCTATTAACTAATTTAGTTCGTTACTAACTAACTTACCAACTTTGGTTGCGAGTTATGATGTTAGTAAATTAGTTTGCAACCAAGTTAATTAGCTAACTAGCTAACTAACTAATTTAGTCAGTTACTAACTAATTTAGTTCATTGCTAACTGTTTAGGTACTTCCAAACTAATTTATTTAGTTAACAGCTGACTTACTTTATTTCTAACTAATTTAGTTCATTGCTAACTGTTTAGTCACTTCCTAACTAATTTAGTTTGTTACTAACTAACAGTTTACACACTTGCTAATTTAGTTTGTTACTTACTAACAGTTTACATACTAGCTAATTTAGTTTGTTACCAAGTAATTTATTAGTAAATAATAGTGTTACAAGCTAATATACTTGTTACTAACTAATTTAGTTCGTTACTAACTAACTTACCAACTTTGATTGCGAGATATGATATTAGTAAATTAGTTTGTAACCAAGTTAATTAGCTAACGAGCTAACTAACTAATTTAGTTCATTGCTAACTGTTTAGGTACTTCCAAACTAATTTATTTAGTTAACAGCTAACTTACTTTATTTCTAACTAATTTAGTTCATTGCTAACTGTTTAGTCACTTCCTAACTAATTTAGTTTGTTACTAACTAACAGTTTACACACTTGCTAATTTAGTTTGTTACTTACTAACAGTTTACATACTAGCTAATTTAGTTTGTTACCAAGTAATTTATTAGTAAATAATAGTGTTACAAGCTAATATACTTGTTACTAACTAATTTAGTTCGTTACTAACTAACTTACCAACTTTGGTTGCGAGTTATGATTTTAGTAAATTAGTTTGTAACTATGTTAATTAGCTAACTAGCTAACTAACTAACTAATTTAGTCAGTTACTAACTAATTTAGTTCATTGTTAACTGTTTAGGCACTTCCTAACTAATTTATTTAGTTAACAGCTAACTTACTTTATTTCTAACTAATTTAATTTGTTACTAACTAACAGTTTACATACTAGCTAATTTAGTTTGTTACTAACTAACAGTTTACATACTAGCTAATTTAGTTAGTTACTAACTAACAGTTTACATACTAGCTAATTTAGTTTGTTACTAATTAACAGTTTACATACTAGCTAATTTAGTTTGTTACCAAGTAATGTAGTAAATAATAGTGTTACAAGCTAATATAGTTGTTACTAACAAATTTAGTTAGTTACTAGCTAACATAGCTTGTTACTAACTAATTTAGTCAGTTACTAAATACTTCAGTTCGTTACTAACTAACTTACCAACTTTGGTTGCGAGTTATGACATTAGTAAATTACTTTGTAACCATTTAGTTAGCTAATTAATTCAATAACTAATTTAGTCAGTTTCTAACTTAGTTTTATTACCTGTTTGTTACTAATTTAGTCCATTACTAAATAATTTAGTCAGTTACTAATTAACTAATTTATTTCGTTGTTAGTTCGTAGTTACCTAAGTAGCTAACTAACTTGGTTACAAGGAAACTTATTTACTAAAAAAATAACTAGCAACCATAGTTGGTAAGTTAATTAATAACTAACCAAATTAGTTAGTAACTGACTCATTTTGTTAGCAACGGACAAAATTTGTAACAAACAGTTACTGAAACTATTTACATTAGTTTGTTAGTAACTAATTTAGTTAATAAGTTAATTTAGCAACTTACTAAATTAGTTAATAATTAACTTACTAAATAATGTATTAATTTAGTTAATAACTTATTGAATTAGGTACTAATTAACTTACTAACTAATTTACTAAATTTTTGAATTAGTTACTAATCAACTTAGTAACTAATTTGCTAACTTTACTAACACACTGATTTAGTTGAAAACCAATTATTTTACTATCTTAGTTACAAACTAACTTACCGAGTTAGTTACGAAATTAGTCACTAATTAACTTACTAACTCACCGACTAACTTACAAGCTAACTAATTTACTATCAAACTAAGTGAGTGAGAGGATAAATAGGGAAAGATCGTAGAAAGAGAAAAGAAAAAGAAAGAAAGTGAGAAGCAAAGGAAAAGAGATAAGTTGAAGAAAGGAGAGAAGAGAAAGAAAGGAAAGGTGAAGAAGATGGAAAGATAAAAGAGAAAAATAACGAAGGAGCGAAAAGAGAAGGAAGGAAAAAAGCGATAAGCGGGAAGGACTGTGGATGCTGCGCGGTTTGGTGGAAGTATTGCCAGAGCGGAGAAGCAAGGTGGGACAGAGAGAGAGAGAGAGATAGAGAAAGAGGAGGGACCTGAGAAGGATTAGGGGTGGGGCACCCACACGTGCAATGCGCTTGGGCCCACACACCTTCCTTCTCCGCCAGACGCACAGTCATTCGCGACACCTTCCGCGACGATTCGCAATCGAGGTGTCACACTTCACAGACCAGACTGCGGCACTGGTTTACTCCTCCACAGCTCTAAACGAACGCAACTCTTTCTCTCTCTCTCTCTCTCTATCTCTCTTTCTCTACTCCCAGACGTTCAGGGACGCAGCAAAAAACATCATCCCAAATCTTTTTTCCCCTATATTATTCTTTTTTAAAATTCAATATTTTTTTTTCAATATTGTGTACTCACCTTTATTTTATTCTTTTTCTTCCTATCCAACCCTGGCGATCGCTTTCTTTTCTTCTATAACTGCATTTGTTTTTTTATTCTTTCTTATTTCATTTCCATTGAGTGAGAAAAAAAAATTGGTCCCGTTTGCTTCCCAGCTCTGTAAATTGTCTTTCCTTTTCTAACAAATTCGTTCTTCTTTTCTCAACTGCCCAACCTTGTTCATTGAAAGTTTGGAATAAAATAAATAAACTAAAAAAAAATCCATTCGCCAGGGTTGGGCAGTTCAAAAAAAGTTTTAAAATTTCGATCACCAGGGTTGGGCAGTTAAATAAAAATATTTAAAAAATGTCATTCATCAGGGTTGGAAAGTTAAATAAACATATTTAAAAAAATTTATTAACCAGGGTTGGGCAGTTAAATAAAAATATTAAAAAAATTTCATTCACCAGGGTTGGAAAGTTAAATAAACATATTTAAAAAATTTTATTAACCCGGGTTGAAAAGTTAAATAAAAATATTTAAAACATTTCTTTCGCCAGGGATGGACAGTTGAATAAACATATTTTATAAATCTAATTCACCAGGGGTGGGCAGTTTAATAAAAGAAATTTGACAAACTTAGTTAACCAGGGTTGGGCAGTGATATAAATAAACTAAAAAATTTCATTTACCAGGGTTGAGTAGTTAAAAAAAGTTTTTAAAAAATTCATTCACCAGGGGTGGACAGTTGAATAAAAATGCTTATAAACTTAATTCACTAGGGTTGAGCAGTTAAATAAAAATATTTTAAAAATCTAATTCACCAGGGGTGGGTAGTTTAATAAAAGAAATTTGACAAACTTAATTAACCAGGGTTGGGCAGTGACATAAAAAAACTAAAAAAAATTCCATTTACCAGGGTTGGGCAGTTTAATAAAAGAAATTTGAGAAACTTAATTAACCAAGGTTGGGCAGTGAAATAAATAAACTAAAAAATTCCATTTACCAGGGTTGGGTAGTTAAAACAAGTTTAAAAAAATTCATTCACCAGGGGTGGACAGTTGAATAAAAATGCTTATAAACTTAATTTACTAGGGTTGAGCAGTTAAATAAAAATATTTTAAAAATTTAATTCACCAGGGTTGAGTAGTTGACAAATGCCCTTTTTTGGCCTTTTCCAACAAATAGCGATTAAAGAGAGAGAAAAAAAGTGATGAATTTTTTCTTCTTTAAAAAGAAAAACGTTGCAAAAAACAGAAGTTTTGTTTAAATTTTCTGCAATTCACAACTTAGAAAAAAGTAATAGAGGGAAATTTTTTTGTTATTTGTATCTTTAAAAATTTTATTTTTCAAAAATTGATATTTTTTTATCCTTTTTTTCAAAAGCATACGTGTGTCAGTGTGAGAAACGTGTTTTTATCAGATAGCTGATAAAAAAAAAGAAGGAAAAAAAAGTCGACAAACATTGTAAAACAGTTTGCGATTCAGATGAATCTGGAACAGACAATCGGACAATGCCGTGATTATTAAACCTACATTTCAACCGTTTCCATGGTAACGCAGACACACAAATGAGAATTTGATTATATAAAACAACTGCGATGTTTGTATAATTAATGAGAAGAAAAATACTATTTTTGCCTTCTTCTTAACCTTATATATATTTTTTTATTGTGAAAAATTTGGAAAATTGAAAATTTTCTTCAGTTTATAAAATATTTTATCCTTGAAAATCTATATTATTCTTAAGATAAATTAAAATAAGCGATTTAAAAAGACTTTTTGTATTATTTATTTTATTAACATTATTTTATTCAACTGTATAGAAGAAAAAAACATTTTCTCCCCCACCCTTTAGTTTTTTGAGGGTATTTATTTTTCCCAAACTTCGTCTCCAAATTCCTAGGACAAAACATTTTTTTCTATTTTTTTCACATTTTAGAACGTTTTTTAATATTCTTTTGTCAGCTGAAAACGATCCCAGATTCCAAAATTATCTACTATGTCAAAATTTTGAGAAAAGTGGAGGTAAAACAGTGAAAAAATTTTTTTTTCATTTTATTATTTTTGTCATTGTAGTCGTTTTCAATATTTTTTTGGGCGCTGAATTCGATCTTGGAATCGAAAATTGTGTAGCACTTCAAGATTTTGAAAAAAGTTGGGGTAAAACAGTTTTAAAAAATTTTTTTTTCCTTTTGACATTGTAGTCGTTTTCAATAGTCTTTTGGCCGTTGATCACGAACCAAGAGTCAAAAATTGATTAGCACTACAGAATTTTGAGAAAAGTGTGGGTAAAATAGACCCAAAATTTTTTTTTTAATTTCTTTGTCATTGTAGTCGTTTTCAACATGTTATTTTGCCCTCTGAATACGATCCAAGTTTTCAAAATTGTATAGTACGCCAGAATTTTGAAAAACGTGGGGGTAAAAGAGTCGAAAATATTTTGGTTTGATTATTTTTTAAGAAAACGACATTGTAGTTGTTTCCAATATTCTTTTGGCCGCTTTACACGATCTCGAAATCAAAAATTGTCAATCACGTCAGGGTTTTGAAAAAAGTGGGGGTAAAACAGGTCCAAATATTTATTTTTCGTTTTTTTGACATTGTAGTCGTTTTCAACATTATTTTACCTTCTGGAAACGATCCTGTCGTTCAAAATTGTCAATCACGTCAGGAATTTGAAAAAAGTGGGGGTAAAACAGGTCCAAAAACTTATTTTTCGTTTTTTTCGACATTGTAGTCGTTTTCAACATAATTTTGCCCGCTGTAAACGATCTCGGGGTTAAAAATTGTTTAGGACTTTAGGATTTTGAAAAAACTGGGGGTAAAATAGGTCAAAAAAGATTTTTTTCTTATTTTCGACATTGTAGTCGTTTTCAACATAATTTTGCCCGCTGTAAACGATCTCGGGGTTAAAAATTGTTTAGGACTTTAGGATTTTGAAAAAACTGGGGGTAAAATAGGCCAAAAAAGATTTTTTTCCTTATTTCGACATTGTAGTCGTTTTCAACATAATTTTGCCTGCTAAAAACGATTCTAAGTTTCAAAATTGTCAATCACGTGACTATTTTGAGTAAATTGGGGGTAAAGGCAAAAATGAGTGGACATTTTTTATTTACGTACGCAAAAATATATGCAACTGGTGGAATTTGAGTTTTTTTTTTGTTTTGTTTTAATGCAACGACGTGATGACACTAGTGGAGAGGTTAAAAAAAAGATTTGGTGCGACGTACAAATCGAGGCGCGTCCGCAAGTATATAGATATCGTTTCCTTTTGCTTTTTTCTGGTCCAACTCTTTGCGCACACTTTTCGTTTCGTGGCATGGCGTGGAGAATAAAAAACCGCTATTTATATACGTCGATATATGTATATACAACAAACGACGACGATGACAAAAAATTTTTTTGCGTCTGTCTGTTTGTGTGTATATATATATGTGACGCGTGAACGTTTCTTATCAACAATGCAATCAACTCGATTCTTTCTCTCTCTCTCTCTCTCTCTCTCGCGATCCGACGAATTGAGTTGAGATCGTATACGATAAAGAATGTTGCCAGATGAAAATTTTTAAAAAATTTTTTTTTTTTGTAATGTTTATTTATATAATATTCACTATTGGGAAAAAATTGTTTTTGTCAATTTTGTGAGTGGAATAATTTCCTAGTGATTGTTAAATTATCATTTGGGAATGTGTTAAATAATTAACATTTACTTATCATTTTAGTATTTTATTGTATTTTTAACTCTAAGATTTAATTTAAAATAAAATAAGTTTTTTATAATATATAAAATCTATATTTTGAGAAGATTTTTCGAAACTTTTTTCATTATATTTTTACTATTTGTGACGCGCTCTGAAGAATGGTACCTAAGAAGCAAACGAATTATAGGTTAGAGTCGTGTTAGATTTCTCTTGATTAAAAGTTTATTGTTACATATTTAAATTTGAAACCAATTTTCATTGCATATTTTCGATATAACGAAGTCTTGAAGATCAATAATTTTTAATTAATAATTTATTTTCTTTTTGTATTTTTACTAGAAAAATTAAAAACATAACCTCCAATTTTTTGCTTCTTAGGTACCTTTCTTTGAAGCGTGACATATTTGTTTATTATATTCTTAATTGGATTATTAATTATATTTTTGTTAAAAAAAAGAAATAAAGAAGCGAAAGAAGAAAAGTTTAGTAAATTTGATAATAATAATAATAATAATAATAATAATAATGATTTGAAAACTAAATCAAATCAAGTTGATTTTATGTGATGTGTATTTATAATTTAACTTATGATTTACAATGGGAATTTTGCCATTGTTGTGTGTACACATTGTACTATGCGAGTATAATTATATCCCACGCACGACATTAATATCAGTATTTATCTCGTTAACGACTTTTAATTAAAAAAAAAATTATTGCGGGGATTACTTCCTTCTTCTTTTTCTATTTTTTTTTCTTTTTGTTAATTCGTTCCGGTCTTTCAGTCTCGATTGTATTATATAATAATAATAATAATAATAATAATAATAATAATAATAATAATAATAATAATGAAAAAAGAGTTGTTTACTATTTTTTTTATTACAGGGTTGCCACGCAATCTGGAAACCTGAAAAACCTGGAAATGTTAGGGAATTTTATAAAAATTGAAAAAACCTGGAAAAGTCAGGGAATTTTGTTCGAAATCCTGGAAAATTTATTTTTATTTATTAGTTTTCTAATTTTACTGAAATATTTCAAAATTAATTCAATTTTAAAAGAGTTGCAATTACAATTTTTATAAGTAGATAACATTGGAAATATTTTCATTTAAAATTTTGTAAAACTTTAATTTTTACATGAATTTTATTAAAAATATAAAAACCTAGATTTAAAAAAAAAATCTTAATAACTAAAATTCTTCTAAAATTATTTTTAAAAAATTTAATATATATTTAATTGATTATTTATAACGGATTTATAGAAGAATTTTAGTTAAAACACTAAAACAAAATTGAATTTTGAAGCAATTACGTACATTATTGGAGAAATTAAATTATTTTTAGAAAAAGTAAAATTCTTCTCAGAAATTCGATTCGATCTTTTATTATTTATTCTTCAAAAGAATTAAATTATTTTCAAAAATTACAATGAAATTCGTTTGTGACAATTTACTTTTTTTCAAAATAATTTTAATAAAACTCTTCGTAGAAATTTAATTGATTTCAAAAAAATTTTTTTAATTTCGATTATTTTCAATGTTTGCTATTTGAATAAAATTTCACAAAAACAATTGAATTATTTAAACCGAAACTTTAATAAAATTAGTCTGAAGAATTCAATTATTTTCAAACCTTAATATAATTCTTCGCAAAAATCCAATTATATGTTTAAAAATTTATAAAAATTCTCGTCGAACTTTAAGTTGTTTTTATAAATAATAACATTGTTCTCCAAAATTTAATTATTTTCCACAAATATTAATAATATTCTTGGCAGAATTTCAATAATTTTTAATATACAAAAATTTTCATTGAATTTCTCGAAAGTTGGAATTATTGTTAAATTTCTTTTAAAATTTGTCTCTTGAAAATGAATAATAATAATAAACATAATAATTAAATTCTGATAAAATTTGTTATAAAAATTCAATGTTAGAAAACATTCAATTATTTAATAATTATTTTATTAATAATTTATTTTTAAATCAATATTTATTAGAAAATTCTACAATTATTTAACTATAAAAATAAATAATTTAAATGATTTATTTTTATAGTTAAATAATTGTAGAATTTTCTAATAAATATTGATTTAAAAATAAATTTCAGTAAAAATTTTCGATTCTAATTGAATATCATATTAAAAAATATGTATTTATTTGAAAATTCTATCCACAAATTTTTAAATAATAATTGAATTCTTTTAAACATTTTTAATAAAATATTTTGCATTTTTCGATAAATTTGATAAAAATTTTGTATATATATAAAAAATAATTGAAATTTTGGAGAAATATTTTTGTTATTTATGAAGATTATTTAAATTTTGACGAGAATTTTTGGCAATTTTCGAACATAATTAGATTTTTTTGAAGAATTATGTTACTTTTTAAAAATAATCGTATTCTTGAGTTTTTCAATAATTTTCTAATTAATAATAAATGTAGTTTTCAAAACCTGGAAAAATTCCGTTTTTATAAACCTGGAAAACCTGGAAAAGTCAGGGAATTTGAAAAGGGTAAAAAGCGTGGTAACCCTATATTATTATTATTATTGCTCAAGTATAATTTTAAGTCCGTTTTTATTTTTTTCTCAAATTTAATTTAATTTTAATTATTATTAAATGTTTATTATTATTTGTTATTATTCTAAAGCATTTTCACCTCCTTCTCTAAGAAAAAAAGAAAAAAAATTGTTATTTTTTTATTATTATTATTTTTATTATAGAAATATAAGATTAGAGGAATTTTAGCATCTTGCCATGTTTTTAGTGAGTGTAAGATTTGCTCTCCTTCTCTCTCTGGAAACAGATCTGAGGATGAATGTTTTTGAACTGCAGTGAAGCGGAAAATTGACAAAAGATTATTCTTTCCTCACGTATTTTGTGGTTTCCTGCTTGTCGAAGGGCGCGCACCGCTCTCCTTTACTTTGGCATATTGAATCCGAAAATTCTCCCTTTCCCTCCACATTTTTTCCGGTCGTTATATTTGCACCTTTCAGACTCGGATTTATTTTTTAAAAAATTAATTTTTTTTGAGGTTATGTTTTAAAATTCGAAAAATCGACTTTAATTTGTTTCAATATTGTTAAATCCACTTTGGGGTATAGAGTATAATAATAATAGTAACAATAATAATAATATTAATAATAGTAAAAATTATTCCAAAAATTATTATTAATAATAATAATAATAATAAAAATAATAATAATAATTATAACAAAAAATAATAAATAAAAGCAATAATAATAGTAATAATAATAACTAATAATAATAATAATAATAATAATAATAATAATTATAATAATAATAATAATAATGACAAAAAATAATAAATAATAATGTTAATAACAATAATAATTATTATTACACTAATTAGAACAATTAAAAAGTGCTTGTGTACATTTTAATTACAGTTGTAGTAAATTGTTTCGTCGAAAAGGAAGAAGAAGCTGCTGACCGTGTGTTTGTGTGCGTATTTTTGGATGTTTAATTTGAAGACAAGTTTCAAGCTTTTCAATCATCCTCCTAACGTCATTAGAGCCATTTTGGCTCGCGGAAGTGTTACCCCCTGTAGACAGAGCGACGCGCATTTGTTACGTCTTAGACGAGTGTACAAGTGTTGGTCTTCATTTTTACGTGTGTTCTCGCCTCCACTATGTAAATAAAGAACAATTTTTCACACTCTCACCCCCCCCAAAAAGGATAAAATTACGGAAAAATTACTCTTTTCTCATTGCACAAACACTAATACGCTTTTAATAAGAATATTACGCTATTTTTACGCTACTACGCCATATTACGCGATTATAGGCCTTTAATTATACGTTACTCCTGCGTAATCGTTAATAATTAATCATTGCGCTACCATTACGCTTTTTTTGCCCTTAATAAGTATTTTTTTTACCCCAAACACCCTAGTTTAGAGATGGGGATCGTTTTCAGCGTCTAAAATAATGTTGAAAACGACTACAATGTCAAAAAAAACGAAAAATAATTTTTTGGGCCTATTTTACCCCCACTTTTTTCAAAATTTTGACGTGATTGACAATTTTTAACCCCAGTATCGGTTACAGAGGGGAAAATAATGTTGAAAACGACTACAATGTCAAAAAAACGAAAAATAATTTTTTGGGCCTGTTTTACCCCCACTTTTTTTAAAATCCTGACGTGATTGACAATTTTGAACGACGGGATCGTTTCCAGAAGGTAAAATAATGTTGAAAACGACTACAATGTCAAAAAAACGAAAAATAACTTTTTAGGCCTGTTTTACCCCCATTTTTTTCAAAATCCTGACGTGATTGCCAATTTTGAACGACGGGATCGTTTTCAGCAGGTAAAATAAACTTGAAAACGACTAAAGTGTCAAAAAAACGAAAAATAATTTTTTGGGCCTGTTTTACCCTCACGTTTTTCAAAATCCTGACGTAATTGATAATATTGAACAACGGGATCGTTTCCAGAAGGTAAAATAATGTTGAAAACGACTACAATGTCAAAAAAAACGAAAAATAATTTTTTGGGCCTGTTTTACCCCGACGTTTTTCAAAATCCTGGCATGATTGATAATATTGAACGACGGGATCGTTTCCAGGAGGCAAAATAGTGTTGAAAACGACAACAATGTCAAAAGAAAGGAAACAATTTTCTTTTACTGTTTTACTCCCACTTTTCTCAGAAACCTGACGTTTTAGACAATTTTAGAAACTGGAATCGTTTTTAAAGGACAAAAAAATATTGAAAATCACTACCACGTCAAAAAGAACGAAAAAAAATTTTTGTTTCTTTTTTACCACCACTTTTTTCAAAACTTTGACATGCACAATTTTGGAAATCTGGATTGTTTTCAGAGGGCTAAAAAATATTTAAAACGACTACAATATCGAAAATAAAGGAAAAACAAATTTTTTTTTGTACTATTTTACCCCTACTTTTCTCAAAATCATGACGAATAAAAAAGAAAACTTTTAGAATAAGACAACATTTTGACGAGCTAAAAATGTTCTGAATCTGGGATCGTGTTCAGCGTCAAAAAAAAAAATATTGAAAACGACTACAATGTCAAAAGTAGTAAAAAAAAAATTCTTTTTTGATTGATTTACTCCCCATTTTTCTCAAAAAAATGGATAATTTCAACCATTTTAGAATCAGGAATGGTGTTCAACGAACAAAAGAATATTGAAAACGACTATAATGTCGATTTTTTAAAAATAATTTAAAAAAATATATTTTTAATGTTTTACTCTCACTTTTTTCAAAATTTTGACATTTAAGCCAATTTTAAAAGCCAGTATTGTTTTAAACGAGTAAAAGAAAATTGAAAAGGACTATGATGTCGTTTTTTTAAAAAATAATAAAAAAAATATATTTTTACTGTTTTACCACCACTTTTTTTCAAAATTTTGACGTTTTAGCCAATATTGGAACCCGGAATCGTTTTCAACAAGTAAAGAATATTTGAAAACGACTATAATGATGTTTTTTCAAAAATAATCCAAAAAACAATTTTTTTGACTGCTTTACCCCCACTTTTTCAAAATTTTGACATTTTAGCCAATTTAGAAAACCGGCATCGTTTTTAAAGTGCAAAAGAATTTTAAAAACGACTATAATGTCGTTTCTTCAAAAAAAAAAATTAGAAAAAATTTTGTTTCTTTGTTTTACCCTCACTTTTTTCAAAATTTGGACATTTAAGCCAATTTTGAAACCCAGTATTGTTTTCAACGAGTGAAAGAAAATTAAAAAAGAACTATGATGTCGTTTTTTAAAAAATAGAAAATATATATTTTTACTGTTTTACTACCACTTTTTTCAAAATTTTGACGTTTTAGCCAATATTTTTCGAAATTTTGTCATTTTAGCAAATTTTGATGGCTGGGATCGTTTTAACGGACAAAAGAATATTTGAAATCGACTAGAAGGACGTTTTTTCAAAAATAATCCAAAAAAATATTTTTTTGACTGCTTTACCCCCACTTTTTTCAAAATTTTGACATTTTAGCCAATTTTGAAAGCCAGCATCGTTTTTGACGGGCAAAAGAATATCGAAAACGACTATAATGTCGGTTTTTCAAAAATAATCCAAAAAAATATTTTTTTTTTACTCTTTTACCCCCACTTTTTTCGAAATTTTTGATTTTTTTTGCTTTTACGCTTTAAGTAAATTATTACGATAAAACGTGTAACAATAAAATTAAGGCAAAAGACAAGTGTTACAAGTTAACGAAATAAAAATAGTAAAAAATAAATTTACAATTGAACATAACCTAAAAATGAATGAATTATAGTAAAGAAAAGAGGGGGGGGGAGTATTTTTGGTAAAAATTTTAACTATTGCCTCGAATATATTATATGATACGTGTAAGGATTGTCGTATATAGAAAATCTATTTTTGAATACGTGTATACACTTGAGAGTATTAAAGATAAGATAAAGTTGCGTATGGTATTGAAGCGGCGCGGCGAAATGACATATGTCACGTGACATATTATAGGTATTATATATATATAATATATATACAGCAGGTCACAAACTGTGATCTAGGATTTCTCGAAAACCGGATCAAGTCTTCTCTTCTTTCCCTCCCCCCCCCAAAAAAAAAAATGACAAACTTCCTTGTAGCAGACACGAACCTTTAGCAAACAGACAAGGCCTAACAGGTGTAAACCTCAAATCCAATCCGATAAGGCAAGACAACTTTATTTTAAACCATATTCATTCAGAAGATTCAGCCTTGGGCTGAATAGGTCCAAATACGGTTTTCAAGTTGAACACGTCCCTGTTCGATATATCGCCTTTTATACATCCCCCCCACCTCCACCCCTTTTGCTTGTTTTTCTAATTTTTTGAAATTTTCAATTTTCAGTGTGGTGGTGTTTTTTGTCAATTTTTTTTTAGACACTTGCCTTTTGTGATAAGGTTGCAAATTTTGTATATAGTTAAAGATTGTCGCAAAATTTTTTTATTTTTCGATATTTTTGTTTTTTTGTCTTTGAGGTTAGGATAGTCAACTTTACCCCGTTTTAGTGTTTTGTAATTTTTTTTTTTAAACACTTGCCTTTTGTGATAGGGTTGCAAATTTTGTAGTTAAAGATTGACAAAATTTTTTATTTTTAGTTATTTTTGTTTTTTTGCCTTCGAGGTCAGGATGGTCAACTTTACCCCGTTTTGGTATTTCTTTTACCTCTCAAAGATGTTAGAAAGTTTATTGTTCGTTTTTTTATTTTTTATTGGTGGCGCTTTTTACCCTATTACTGATACGATGAAACACTATTTTTCTGATAGTTTTTGCCAGTTATTAGTGCCACTTTACCCCGATTTGGCTCCTATTGGAAATTTTATCCCGTATTCTTAATTTTTTTTATGTTTCCCGTATTTTGTTCTATTTGTGTCACTTTGACCCTGTTTTTTTAACACTTTTTTTACGATTTTTCATTTTTTCCTCACTTTACCCCATGTTTGCCCCCTTATTGACGGTTTTACCCCAAATTTGCATTTTTAATCGAAATATCGATTTTTTTTACAATTCATCCATACATCAATTATTTTTATGAATAATAAAATTTTCACATAAATTCAATTAAATTAGAGTTGAATTCACAAAAATTTAATTATTTTAAATAATGTTTAAATAAAATTATTAAGAAAGAATTCAATTATTTTCAAAAATAATAAAATTTTTCATTGAAATCCAATTATTTTGAAATATTTTAATGAAATTATAATTTTCATTTTTCGAAAAAATCAATTATTTAAAAAAAACTTTTTTTTAAATATTTTTTATATAGAAGAATTGAAATATTTCAAACAAAAAATTGATAAAATTTAGGCAAAAAGAAATTATTTTTTTTTATAAATATTTTAATAAATTTATTGATTAATAAATTAAATATTTCATAAACAATTCAATTTAGAAAAGCATTTTGATAAAAAATTTTGAAAAATTGAATTCAATTATTTAAAATAATGTTTAAAGTAAATTATTATAAAGAATTCAATTATTCTCAAAAATAATAAAATTTTTCATTGAAATTCAATTGTTTTGAAATATTTTAATGAAATTATAATTTTCATTTTTCAATTATTTTCATGCATTATAAAATTAATTTTTTATTTCCTAAAATAACAATATTTATTGGAAAAATTCAATTATTTTTGAAAAAGTAATGAATTGTTACTTTGATAATTCAATTATTTTATAAATTTTTAATAAAATCGTTCGGGAGAATTGAATTATTTTCAAAAATAATAAAATTGTTTATTCAAATTCAATTCTTTCGAAATGTTTTAAAAAAATGATTTGTCGAAAAAATCAATTATTTAAAAAAAACTTTTTTTTTTAATATTCTTTATATAGAAGAATTAAAATATTTCAAACAAAAAATTGATAAAATTAAGGCAAAATGTAATTATTTTTTTAATAAACAATTTAATAAATTTATTGATTAATAAATTTAATATTTCATAAATAATTCAATTTAGAAAAGCATTTTCATAAATAATTTCGAAAAATTGATTTCAAATACTTTCACATATAAAATTTTTCACGAGAATTCAATTGTTTAAAATAAAATTGTTTCTAATATTTATTAAATTTCGAAAAAAAAAATTATTTAAAACAATTTTTAAAAAATTCTAACGAAGTATTCAATTTTTTTTAAATATCAAATTTTTTCACTGAAATTAAATTCTTTTTGAAGATTTTAATTTAAAAGAAAATTTTTATTTGAAAGACTTCATTTTTTTGAAAAATAGAACTTTTCACAGGAATTCAATTATTTTCAAATATTTTAAAAAAATTTTTGGAAAGAAATCAATTGAATAAAATTATAATTTCCTTTTTTGGAAATAATTCAATTACTTTTTTTTTACTTTAATAAAATTCTTTCTAAGAATTCAATTATTTGCAATGAATAGTTTTTCAAAAGAATTCAACTATTAAAGATAAATAACAAATTTATTACCAAAAATTCAATTATTTTTATGCATTTTAAAATTAAATTTCTTTGTAAAGTTCAATTATTTTTAAAAAATAACAATATTCATTGGACATGAATTCAATTGTTTTTAAAAAGTAATAAATTGTTACTTTGATAATTCAATTATTTAAAAAAATTTCTAATAAAATCGGGAGAATTCAATTATTTTCAAAAATATATAAAAATTTTGCATTGAAATACAATTCTTTTGAAATATTTTAATAAAATTATAATTTTTATTTCTCAAAATAATTAATTATTTAAAAAAAACTTTTTTAAAATATTCTTTATATAGAAGAATTGGAATATTAAAAAAAAATTTGATAAAATTTAGGCAAAATGCAATTATTCTTTTAATAAATGATTTAATAAATATATTAATTAATAAATGAATAATTTTTCAAAAGAATTCAATTATTTGCAATGAATAATTTTTTAAAACAATTCATTTATTAAAGATAAATATCAAATTTATCACCGAAAATTCATTTATTTTTATGCACTTTAAAATTAAATTTTTTTGCAAAAAATTCAATTATTTTCAAAAAATAACAAAAATTCATTGGAAAAATTCAATTATTTTTGAAAAATAACAATAATATTCGTTGGACAAGAATTCAATTATTTTCGCGAAGTAATAAATTGTTTCTTTGAAAATTCAATTATTTAAAAAATTTCTAATAAAATCGTTCGGGAGAATTCAATTATTTTCGTAAATAATAAAATGCTTTTTATTAATTAAAAAAAATTCAATTATTCAATTATTTTCAAAAATAAAATTCATGATTTACCTCATAGACATTCAAATTATTTACTAAAATTTTAATAGACGTTTTACTGTTTCACTCGTTTTATTGTTGAAATAAATAGAAAATTTTCTATGTAAAAATTACGTTTTTTGAAAGGATTTAATTTCCTTTTTTGTCCTCTTTTCTAAAAAGATGAAAAAAAAATTCGAAAATTATATGATTTTGCTTTTTTTTTAAGGGAGTTATTGGTAACTTTCACTTTACGTTGTGAAACAATTAACGTCTCTTGAAAATCAGATATAAAAGCCGTAAGTGGTTTGGAAAAAAAAGGAAGAGAAAGAAAAATTGAAAAAAATGAAAAAATGGTTAAAAAATGAAAAATCTTGTTCTACGATGAAGTATATATATATATGTATATAGCGATAAGAATCGAAAAATTTGTAAATATATACGCACTGGTGATTTTAATAATTACATTATGTATTATATATATGGTTAGAATGCGACAGAATTTGAAACAGGAAATCTACGATCTGTACTTTATGACTGTAAAGGTTTGACATTTACTTGTTATACCGTATTAACCATTTCATTATAGTTTAAGTCGCGGCAAATGAAAATTGTCTTGTCTATATATGTGTGTATATGAAAAGGTCAGCACCATTTACATTTACAAATTAAATTACAGTACAATATGCATTTCTAATTAAATTCTTTGGATTTTTGTTTTTCTTCGGGTCACTGCGCTTTTCCATATTACATATATATATATATATACGTATAAACATGTGTTCACTAAAATGACAGTTGAAATTATTTTCTCCCTATTTGCCAATAGATAGAAAATTTTTTTTTTCATTTTTGATTAATAAAATATATTTTGAGGTTAGGATTACGTATTATTTTCAAAAACAAATATAAATTTACAAGTGGAAGCTCATATTAAATTTTTTAAAATTATTTTGATATTAAAAACGACTACAGTGGCAAAAAAAGGTTTTAAACATTATTTTTTACCGTTCTACCCCCACTTTTTTCAAAATCCTGAAGTCCTAACCAATTTTTAACCTCGAGATCGTTTACTGTGGGCAAAATAATGTTGAAAACGACTACAATGTCAAAAAAAGGAAAAATAATTTTTTGGGCCTGTTTTGCCCCCACTTTTTTCAAAATTTTCACGTTTTACCCAATTTTGGAAGCTGTGATCGTTCTCAGCTGGCAAAAGAATATTGAAAACGACTCCCGTGTCAAGAATAACGAAAACATTTTTGTTGACTTGTTTTACCCCCACTTTTCTCAAAAAGTGGAGAATTAAAAAAATTTTGGAACTCGGGATCGTGTTCAATGTTCACGTGAATATTGAAAACGAATATAATGTCGATTTTTGGAAAATAATTAAAAAAATTTTTTTTTGACTGTTTTACCCCCACTTTTTTCTATATTTTGACGTTTTATCCAATTTTGAAAGCTGGAATCGTTTTCAATGGGTAAAAGAATATTGAAAACGACTATAATGTCGTTTTTCCAAAAAAAAATCCAAAAACGTTATTTTTTCACTTTTTTACCCCCACTTTTTTCAAAATTTTGACATTTTAGCCAATTTTGAAAGCCGGGATAGTTGTTAAGTTAGGATTTCGTTTTTTTTTTAAATAATTTAAATTTGTAAAATTTAAAAATTTTCTTAAAGATTTTTGAATAATTTTTAGGTCTAGAATTTATAATGTTAGTCAATGTTAGGTTAGGATTTCGTATTATTTATAGAAAATGTAATTTACAATTGGAAAATTGTTAAATATTAAAAATTTGCATCAGAAAATGCAATTTACAATCGGAAAATTAAAAAAATTTTACCATTATTTAATAATTGTGAGGTTTGAAATTTAGGAATTCTGTGTTTTTTTAGGTTAGAATCACACGTCTTGTATGAGGTCATACAAATAAAAAAGAAAACTTTCAGTATGTGACGAAAACTAGAATTTGTTTCACTATTTTAAGGAAAATCAACTTTCTAGGAAATGAAATTGTTCATTAGATTATCCAACTTAAGAAATTTTTTTTTATAAATCCTTAAGTTTCTTTGCGGACATAAGAGGTTGATAAACTAATAATAATAATAATAATTTCAAAATTAAAAATTGTCTTTTTATTCAAAATTTTGAATTCATTGAAAATTTAGGATTCCTAATTTTTGTTATTAAAAATTTACCATTTTTTGTCAATCACAAAGAATTATTATTTTAAAACCAACTGGTTTTAAACTTTTTGCTTTTTAAAATGTGTGGCTTTCGTTAGGATTCACAATATTTGATATTTTTTTTTATTTTAGAATTTAGAATTTTGTACTTATCAGGATTTAAAAATTAGGAATTTTTGATTACTACAAATTTTGGATTCATTTTAGTATTTTTAAAAATTTTTGATTATTATTATTTAGGATTGATTAAAATTATATTTTAAAATTAAAAATTAAAATTATATTTTAAAATTAAAAATTAAAATTATATTTTAAAATTAAAAATTAAAATTATATTTTAAAATTAAAAATTAATATTAATTAGAAATTTTAGGCTATTTACAATATTTGACAATTTGAACGTTTTATGATTGAAAATTTAGGATTCCTAATTTTTTGTTATTAAAAATTTACCATTTTTTGTCAATCACAAAGAATTATTATTTTTTTAACTAATTCAGAATTAGAATTTTTTAACTTTCTGGATTTGAAATTTTCAATATATTACTACTCAAATTGGGATTTATTATATTTTCAAAATTTTTTCTCCTCTGCTATTCAAAAATGTATTTTTTCTACAATTGTAAATTTTGAATTATTTTAAATTAAACTTTTAATTTAAAATTCAAAATTTTGGCTATTTTACAATTCCAAATTTAATAGTCTAATACAATTGAAAATTTCGGATTTATTACGATTTAAAATTTAGGACTTTTTTTATAAATATACAGAATTTTTGAACATTTTTGCGTATTAAAATTTAAGATTCCAAATTCTTTAGAATTCAAAATGTACCATTTTTTAATAATTCGGAATTTTTAATAATTCAGGTTTTTTGTATTTTCTATGAATCCAAAATTTAGGATTTTTTTCTAAATATAGAATTTTGAACTTTTTACGAATTAAAAAAGTTTTTTAATTCCTAATTCCTAATTGTAAATTTTATAAGAATCCAAAATTTGGGATTCATAATTTATTAAGATTTAAAATTTGGGATTTCTTAGAATTCAAATGGAGTTTACGATTTTTAATAATTCAGGTTTTTTGTATTTTTCATTAATCCAAAATTTAGGATTTTTTGCTAAATATAGAATTTTGAACTTTTTACGAATTAAGTAATTTAAAAATTCCTAATTCTGAATTTTACATGTATCCCAAATTTGGGATTCATAATAATTTGGGATTCTAGAATTTCTTAGAATTAAAAATTGGAATTTACGATTTTTGGTAATTCAGGTTTTTTTGTATTTGCCATGAATCAAAATTTAGGATTTTTTTTTCTAAATACAGAATTTTGAACTTTTTACGAATTAAAAAAATTTTTAAATTCCTAATTCTGAATTTTATTAGAAATCTTACGATTTTTTTCAATTTCTAAATTATTAATAATCTTATGATTTTTAATTATTTAGAATTAGGAATTTCATATGAATCGAAAATTTGGGATTCATAATTATTTAGGATTTTAAAGTTAGAATTTCTTATAATTCAAATGGAATTATTACTTATATATAAACTAATTCTATTATGGAAATAAGAATTCTTGTCCTTTATTGAGGATTTAAATTATTTATTTTTATTACTACTAAAAATTTCGGATTTGTTTCAATTTTAAAAAATTTAGCTATTTTACAATTCTATAAAATTTAGTTTTTTTGTATACAATTCAAAATTTCGGATTTGTTACGATTTAAAACTAAGAAATATATATATATATATATACATTTTTTTTATAATTCAAGATCATTTTGAAAATTGTTCATTTATTTTGAAATTTTTAGAAATTCTTTCAGTCATGAATTTTGCTTTTAAAAATTATTTTAAAGTTATTTCGAGTCTAATTTATATTTAATATTAATTAAATTAATTGAATTATTATTTTATTATTATTATTTTTATTATTTCTACAATCTACACGAAAAAAAATCTTCACCTGGAAGAACTATAAAATTCACTATATTAGCAAAATTTTTAGTTATTGTAACTAATACTTTCCCTATTTTAATGAATACATTCGCTATTTCAGCAAATTTAATCGCTGTTCCAGTTGAATGCTTTTTTACGTGTATTATTGTTATTTTATATTTTTTGTTATTTTATTTTTATTATTATTATTTCTATTTCTATTATTTCTACTATTTTTATTATTTTATTATTATTATTTCTATTTCTATTATTTTTATTATTTTATTATCATTATTATTTCTATTATTGTTATTTTTTTCATTATTTTATGTTTATTATTATTATTATTAATATATTATTATTCAGAAATTTGTTTAATAGAAAAACATTTATTTTCCTCCCCAAAGAAAAAAAAAAGGAACCTATTTGTAGAATAAAAAAAAATTGCACCTCTAATTTTGTCTTGTGTCATTCCCCCCCTCCCCCCACGTGAATTTTGAAATCCAAAAAGAAAGAGAGAAAAAAAAATGTTTTAATTTTTTTCTTTTCCGCACCAACAAAGTTAAAACCCTCTGGGTGGTTGCAATTTATTTTTTCGTTCTTTTTCTTTTTTTCTTTTTTTTGTCCATTTCGTTGGAGGCCAACAGAGGAAAAGGGGGATAGACACACGATGATTTGTGCACCCGGTGAGAAATATTGGAATCCCGAGGTGGTAAATGGCGAATCGCAGACGACGATATATACACAACAGTAGGAATAGCCGACGGCCGCTGGCCGGCGCGGTGACCGCACGCGAGTCAGTAAGTCAGTTCAGTCGTTCGCTCGCTTCAGGCGCACTCGCATCCCAAGCAAAAGCCCGGTTACATTCGCCTTTTACCTTCTACACTCATTTTCTCTCTCTCTCTCACTCTCTTAATTTCTCTCATTACCTTTTTGCCTCTCTCTCTCTCTCTCTCTCTCGGGCACACACAAAATCCATTGACGGTGAAGTGTCGTGCGTCGCTCCATTCCGTGTCAGATGATCAAAAAGGTACCAGTGCCAAAAATTGTCGGACCATCGAGTCGACGACAATTTAGTCCAACACGTCGTTAATTATTTATTTATTTATTATTTGTGTGCGTATTTTCTTTTTTTTTTTTTTTAACGAAGAAAAAGGCAAAGCTCTGTTTTCAAAATTCTTGTTCAGTTCTTCCAACATTTTTGAAAGACGTCTTTTCATTTCATTTTCTTTTCTTTTTTTTATTTAATTTTGGAATAAAACGATGTACGGATATTTTTGTGCCGAGGCATAGAATATCATCGTGGCATTCTCGTGCAGCCTCTCGATATACACCCACAACTCGACGGAGACACATTGAAAATGTTTTATGATAAAGAGAAAAAGTTTTTGACATGAATGATTTTAAAGTTGTTCTTTCGTATATGCGCAACATCTGCCGAAGAATTGGGAACAATTTGTTGCTGCATTTGATAAAGAGATTTTAGTGCAGCATGCAGTGGATGAGTTTGAAATAATTTTCTGCTTCGACAAAATATTTTTGTTTGGTATTAATGGGAAATGAATTTTTGGCAGTATTCAGTAAAGAATTGCAGGAAGAATTTTGTGAACAGTTTGGTGCAGCATTTGCAGAAAGATGCCAATAACATCTTCATCCAGATCCAACAACATTTGCTGAAGAATTTAGTGATTCACTTGGTGAACGGTTTGGTGCAGCATTAGTAAAAAAATTTAAAAAATGTACTACAACATCTGCTGAAGAATTAGGAACAATTTAGTGCTTCACTTGGTGAACAGTTTGGTGCAGCATTATCAGAAAAATGTTCTACAACATCTGCTGAAGAATTTGGAACAATTTAGTGCTTCACTTGGTGAACGGTTTGGTGCAGCATTAGGAGAAAAATGTAAAAAATGTACTACAACATCTGCTGAAGAATTAGGAACAATTTAGTGCTTCACTTGGTGAACAGTTTGGTGCAGCATTATCAGAAAAATGTTCTACAACATCTGCTGAAGAATTAGGAACAATTTAGTGCTTCACTTGGTGAACGGTTTGGTACAGCATTAGGAGAAATATTTATTGCAGCATCTGCACAAGATTAGGAAAAAGTTGGTGCCTTACTTGGTGAACAGTTTGGTACAACATTAGGAGAAATATTTATTGCAGCATCTGCACAAGATTAGGAACAATTTGGTGCAGTATTTGATGAAAATTTTAATGATTCTGTACCTGAAATACTTACAGCAGCATTTGATAATTAATTTAGTGCTGTATTTGATAAACAGTTTTGTGAAGCATTTGATAAACAATTTGCATCAGCGTTTGATAAACAATTTGGTGCTGTATTTGATAAATAATTTAGTGCTGTATTTGATAAACAGTTTTGTGAAGCATTTGATAAAAAATTTGCATCAGCGTTTGGTAAACAATTTGGTGCTGTATTTGATAAATAATTTAGTACTGTATTTGATAAAAATTTTAGTTCTGTATTTGATAAAAATTCTAGTTCTGTATTTGATAAAAATTTTAGTGCTGAATTTGATAAACATTTTGGTTCTCTATTTGATCAACAGTTTTGTGAAATATTTGATAAACATTTTGGTTCTGTATTTGATATACGAAGTTTTGTGAAGCATTTGATTAGCAATTTGCATCAGCGTTTGATAAATTTTGTGCTATATTTGATGAAAATTTTGGCACAACATTAGAAGAAATATTTACAGTGGTATTTGCAAAGCATTGGGTACAAGTTGGTGTTGCATTTAGTAAACATTTTAGTGCAACAGTTGCAGAAATATTTACAGCAGCATTTGCATAAGAATTTGGAATAATCGGAGCAGTATTTGATAAACAATTTGGTGCTGTATTTGATAAATAATTTAGTGCTGTATTTGATAAACATTTTGGTACCTTATTTGAGAAAGTTTTTTGGTGCTGTGCTTGACGAACAATTTGGTGCTGCATTTGATGAACATTTCGGTGTTGTATTTCATAAACATCTTGGTGCTGCATTTGATAAACATTTTGGTGTTGTTTTTAAATGAACCTTTAGCTGCTGTATTTGATAAACATTTTGGTGTTATTTTTAAATGAACATTTTGCTACTGTATTTGATAAACATTTTGGTGTACTGCATTCGATAAAAAAATTTCTTCCATCATTTGATAAACAATTTGTTTCATAATTTTATAAACAATTGAGTGCAGTATTTATTACGTGGTGCTGCTCTTGAAGAACAATTTAGTGCAACATTTGCTGAAATATTTAGTGCAACATTTGCTGAAATATTTAGTACAGTATTCGCTGAAATATTAAGTACAATATTTGCCGAACTATTTAGTACAATATTTGCCGAAATGCTTAATACAGTTTTTGCAACCGCATTTATTAGAATATTTGCAACAGAATTTAATTAAATATTAGCTGAATAATGGAATTTGTTGGACTATACTTTTCAGTATTATTTTTTGGTTAATTTTGGTGCAGTAATCCACGGAATATTTGTTAGAGGACTTGATGCAACTGATGAATGAACACTTTCGTGCAGCAGCTGTTGAAGAATTTACAAAACTGAGAATTTTTTTTCTTGAAGATTCAGTGAATCATTTGTTGGATTGTTTGATGCAGAATTCATTGGAGTATTTGGTTCATCGGATTAAAAATTTTGTTTAGCATTTGGTGGAGTATTTAGTGAAGTATTTGTTGAACTGTTTGCTGTACTGTTTGCTGAAGCACTAGTTGAAGGATTCTTTGCAGTATTTGCTACAATATTTGTTGAAGCATTCCAAGAACATTAATTGGAGTATTTAGTGCAGCATATGTTGTAGTGTTTGTTGCAGTATTTACAGAAATATTTGCTAAGGTATTTTTTGAAGTATTAGCTGCAGTATTTGTTCCAGTATTTGTAGCATCTTCCAACTATAAATTCATGCAATTTTGGAATATTTTTCGCCAATTAGAAAAAGAGGAAGAAGAAGAGCATCTTTTGACCTTCTTTCCCTGTTTGATGATGATTTTCGTCTTCGGTCACTAACCAAAAGGAAAAAGGAGAAAAAAGAAAAAGAAGAGCAACAAGAACAAGAAGAAACAAAAGAGTAACAATAAGAAAAACAAGAAGAACAAGAAGAGCAACAATAAGAAAAGCAAGAAAAAGAAGTGGAAAAATGTAGAGATTGCAAAAGTACCAGTATACATCAAGGGGGAAAAAAATTCCAACCAAGAGACGGAAGTGTTTGTGCAATTAACGGAAAGGACTTTCTCAGCGGAAGGATAAAACTGTGGATGAACTATAAAATTAGATCGAGGGTTTATTAAAGAATACCCATAAAAGTTGAATACATCCATTAAGGATTACATGCACTGTTGGTTTTTTTTAGTGGAGAACACCTATAAAGTACCGTCGCTTAAGGATGCAACATCTATAACCGTCTGTTGAAGAAGCATCCATAAACCCCTCTGTTAAAAGAAGATCTATAAAGTGTAACATCTGTTAAAGAAGTCCTATAAAAAGACTTTCACATAATATACATACATACATGCATACACAAACACCATAGCCACAAGTCAATATTTTCAAATAAAAAAAAAACAAAAACATCATCATTACAGCATCATTAGAGCGCGTTCTTCCAAAAAACGAAAGAAGAAAAAATTTAAAACAAAAATTTCCAAGTTTATTATTATTTTTCTCTTTTTTTTCATTTTAGAAGTGAACTGCGATTTATAGTGAGAAGGCGAATTAAGTGCGATCGCGAAAAAGAGAGTGAAAGTGAGTGCTCTTGTCGAGAAAGAGAGAGAGAGAGAGAGAAAGGCAAAGAAATAAAAGAGAGAAAGAGAGAAATTCATATCTCACATTAATTTTGGCTATTTAAAAAGAGGGTTTAGAAAAGTTTGAAAAAAGAGGCGACGATGGGTTTTAAAATGGGGTTTAGTAGGATTAAAAAAAATCTTTAGAAGGGTTTAAAGAATAGATGGTTATTCCAAGAAGGATTTTAATAAAAGGGGGTTTTATAAAACTGTTTCTACTATTTAGGGTTAAAAGGAATTGAAAGGGATTAAAGCGGTTTATAGAAGGGGTTAAAAGTGCTTAAAAGGATTAATAGGGATTAGAAGGGTTAATCATTTTAAGATTAAAAGTGGTTAAAAGTGTTTGAAAGGATTTTTAGGGATTAAAAGGATTAAAACGGTTTATGAAAGTGGTTAAAGGGGCTTAAAAGGATTAATAGAGATTAAAATGATTAAAAGGGATTAAAAGATTAAAAAGGTTATTAAACCCACATTATAAAAGTGGTTAAAAGTGTTTAAAAGGATTAATAGGGATTAAAAGTTATTAACAAGATTAAAAAGATTAAAACCTTTTATAAAACGGGTTAAAAGGGCTTGAAAGTATTAATAGGGATTAAAACGGATTAAAAGAATTAATAGGGATTAAAAGTATTAAAATGGATTAAAAAAATTAAAACGGTTTATAAAAAGGGTTAAAGGGGCTTAAAAGTATTAATAGGGATGAAAACAGATTAAAAGGGTTAAAACGGTTTATAGAAGGGTTAACAAATGTTTTCACATATCTGGTTTTAATTATTAGGGTTCTTATAGATAAAGTTTTAATTGTAAGGTTTTTAAATAGAGGGGTTAAAAAAGGTTAAATAAAGTTTTTATTAAAAGGAATTTTGAGAAAATGGTAACAATATAAAGGGTTAAAAGATGTTTTCACAAATAGTTTCAATTAAAAGAAGTTTTATCCAAAGGGTTAAAAGGTTTAAAATTCTAATAGAAAGTTTTCATATAAAATGATAAAAAGTTTATTGATATGAAAGGTTAAAAGGGTTTAGATTCAGATGGTTTTAATATAACGGGTTAAAAATATTTTGATCAAAAAAGGGTTATAATATATACATATATAGTTTTGACAAAAAAGGGTTAAAATATAAATAGAGATTTCATTAAAGTAGTTTTAATGAAAATAGTATTTATTGAAACCGTTTAAATATAAAGTGTTAAAAAACTGTTAATATAAAGGGGTTAAAATGATTTTTTGTACTATTATATAATAACAATATAGTTTTTGATGAAAGTGGTTTGAATATATTTTTAATTAAAACGATCAGAATAAAATGTTAAAAGGTTTAAATGTTTAAATTACTTTTTAAAGGATTAAAACAGTTTAAATAGTTTTTGATTAAAGTAGTTTTAATGTAAATATTTTTTAAATAGATTCAATAAATATTTATTAAAATTTTTTTTGTTACTAGAAAAGACTAAATATAGTTTGGACATAAGGGGTTAAAAAGGGGTTATAATACAAAATGGTATTCCTATATTATTATGGATTAAAAAGAATTTTTTTGTTAAAAAAACAATTTTAATATAAAAGGTTATAAAAAGAAGAGGTTAAAAAGGTTTTACATTAACGGGGTTAAAAACGGTTTTTAATACATAAAGATAAATGGTTTTATATTAAAAAGAGTTTAAAAGGGTTTTGCTACATGTGGTTTTAATAGAAGGGGTTACAATTTTTGATAAAAAGTATTTTTTTAAAATGTTAAATGGCTGAATGGGGATTTAATACAAAGAGGAGCAGAAAGATATAACATACGTGTATATAAGGGGTTAAAGAGTAAAAAATAGGGTTTTAATATCTGAGGTTAATATGATTTTTATATTCAGGGTTGAATATGATTTTGAAATCGATGAGGTTAATTAAGGTTTTAATCGAGAGGGTTAAATAAGGTTTTAAAATATCGAGAGTTAAATATGATTTTTATATTCAGGGTTAAATATGATTTTGAAATCGATGAGGTTAATTAGGGTTTTAATCGAGAGGGTTAAATAAGGTTTTTAAATATCGAGGGTTAAATACAGTTTTAATATATACTGTTAAACACGGGTTTAAGATACAGGGTTAAATGTGGTTTAAATATGCTGGGTTTTAATGTAAAGGGTTAAATATGGTTTTAATATGCAGGGTTAAATATTTTTATATTTTTTAAATTTTAATATAAAGGGTTAAGTGTAGTTTTAAAATAGTGGGTTAAATATGATTTTAATAAATAGGTTTAAATGGAGTTTTAATATAGAGGGTTAAACACGGTTTTAATTGAGAGGGTTAAATAAGGTTTTAAAATATAGAGTGTTAAATACATTTTTTATGTATATTGTTAAATATGGATTTAAAATAGAGGGTTAAATATGGTTTTAATATGCAGAGTTAAATGTGGTTTTAATATCGAGTGTTAAACACGGTTTTATTTTTAAGGGTTAAATATGATTAACAAAACAGGGTTAAATATTTTAATTTTTTTTATATTTTGAATTTAGAGTTAAATACGTTTTTAATATGCAGGGTTAAATGTCGTTTTAATATCGAGGGTTAAACGCGGTTTTAATGCAAAGGGTTAAATATTTTAATTTTTGAAAATTTCAATAAAAAAAGGTTAAGTGTGGTTTTATAATAGAGGGTTAAATACGGTTTTAATATAGAGGGTTAAACACGGTTTTAATCTAAAGGGTTAAATATGGTTTTAATATGCAGGGTTAAATATGGTTTTAATATAAAGGATTAAGTGTGGTTTTCTAATAGAGGGTTAAATAGGGTTTTTAAATAGAGGGTTAAATGCGGTTTTTATATTTAGGGGTTATAAATAGAGTTTTTAAATAGATGGTTAAATTTAGTTTTTAAATATAGGGTTAAAAAAGGGTGCCGTAGAAAGTTTTTTTCTTAATACATAAAAAGAACTAATTTGAAAAAAATGTTTTTTAAAAACAGTTTTTAAGAAATATTTTTTTTTTAATAAAAAAAGAAAAGAAGAAGAAGAAGAAAAAGAGTGAGAAAAAAAAGAAAGTGTTTTGTGTACATGGAAGATGTTTTCAGATGATAAGATAAAAAACGAAAAAAAAAGAAGAGAAATGTAGAATTATGTATGTGCAGTGTATCGAAACTTGAGTGAATTCTAAAAAAAATAAAGAAAAGGAAAGAGATTAATTTTCGAGAAAAAGAAGAAAAAAAGAAAGAAGAAGAAAGAAGAAAAAAGAAGTGGTTCATATACCACAAGCAGGGAAGATGCTGCTTCACGAGAGTCTTGTGCCTCTGACACTCTTGGTGGTCGTATATCGTCCGATGACATTGCACGGACGCAGGGTCGCGCCGCTTATGGAAGACGATTGGGCGAGGAGGCCACATCGCGCTACCGGTGAGTGACCACGTTTTATTCTCCTTCTCCTTCTCCTTTTCTCTTTCTTTTTCTCTCTTGGTTACTTTTCCCGCCCACTCTTCAGCGACATATCAACATCTAATTCTTGATTTTCATCCAAATTATTACCAACTAACATGCAATAGACCGGTATTCATTTGTAATAAGCATTCTATAGCGATTTGCTTCTACAAAATGATGATGATGATTTTCTTTTTTTTGTTTTTAGCGTCAACTGTGTGGGATTATTTTTTTTTTCTTAAATAATTTGCGGTTAAAGTGCGGTTGTAATTTTGAATTTATTGAGTTTAGTTCGTGAGTTGAAAATCGTTTCTGATTTATTCTTGGATTTAGCAATTGTTTGAGATTTTTATTACATCGATTTTTATTTATGAAGCTGAGATTTATTTTGACAAATGTTTATTATGTTTTCTTTTTCTTATTTTTTTTTTTTTTTTTTGGTTTGGAGAATTAGGCATCGAGACTTTGATGGAGTGTTGGGTGTAAAATTTGTTGGAATATTTGCTGCGACGTTTATTGAAGTATTTTTTACAAACATTTATAGATGAAATGTTGTTGCAAAAATTGCATCAGGTGCTACATCAAATGCTGTAGAATATGATCCAATTTTTGCTGTAGAATATGATATAATTTTTGCTGTAATATTTAATACAGTATTTGCTGTAATATTTGATACAGTATTTGCTATAACATTTGATACAATATTTGCAACATTTGCTGCAATATTTGATACAATATTTGCTGTAACATTTGATACAATATTTGCTACAATATTTGATAGAATATTTGCTATAATATTTGGTACAATATTTACTACAACATTCGATAGAATATTTGCTATAATGTTTGGTACAATATTTGGTACATTTGATAGAATATTTACTATAATATTTAATACAACATTTGCTGCAATATTTGATACAATATTTGGTCCAGTATTTGCTTCATTTGACAGAATATTTACTATAATATTTGGTACAATATTTGCTACAACATTTGCTGCAATATTTGCTACAACATTTGATACAATACTTGCTACAACATTTGCTGCAATATTTACTACAACATTTGATACAATACTTGCTACGAAATTTGATGTAATATTTCCATCAAAATTTATTGAGGTAGTTACAATATTTATTGAAGTATTTGTTAGAAAATTTTTGGGAGTATTTGCTGCAACATTTGTTGAAGCATTTGTCGAATAAGCTACTGTACTTGATACAGTATTTACTGAAACAATTGTTAAAGTATTTGCTGCAACATTTGTTGAAGCATTTGTCGAATAAGCTACTCTACTCGATGCAGTATTTACCGAAACAATTGTTAAAGTATTTACTGCAACATTTGTTGAAGCATTTGTCGAATAAGCTACAGCACTTGATGCAGTATTTACCGAAACAATTGTTAAAGTATTTACTGCAACATTTGTTTCTGTATTTGGAGAATAAAGTACAGCACTAAATGCGTTATTTTTTACAATATTTGTTAATGTATTTGCTCCAACATTTGTTGAAGTATTCGCTACAATATTTTTTAAATTATTTGAAGAGTTAAGTACAGCACTAAATGCATTATTTTCTACAATATTTGTTGATGTATTTGCTCCAACATTTGTTGAAGTATTCGCTACAATATTTGTTAAATTATTTGAAGAGTTAAGTACAGCACTAAATACAGCATATGCTGTAACATTTGTTGAAGTATTTGTGACAATATTTGTTAAATTATTTCCTACATTATTTTCTACATTATTTCTTGAAGTATTCGCTACAATATTTGTTAAATTATTTGGAGAATTAAGTACAGCACTAAATACAGCATATGCCACTACATTTGCTGAAGTATTTGTGACAATATTTGTTAAATTATTTCCTACATTATTTTCTACATTATTTTCTACATTATTTCTTAAAGTATTTGTTGCAATATTTGTTAAATTATTTCCTACGCATATTATTTGTTAAAGGATTTGTTACAATGTCGCAGCTGTTGCTGGAGAATTTAATTCATCTTCTCCTTGTGAATTGGATGCAGCATCTGACAGATTACTTCTTAGAACATTTCCTACAACATTTATTTTAGAATTTGATGCTGTTTGTTTTGAATTATTTGTTGCAGCATTTCTTCTAGCATTTAGTGCTGCAACTATTGAAGCATTTACTGCATCATCTGTTTTAGAAGTTGCTGTAGTTTCTTCTGAGGCATTTGTTGCAATATTTGATGAAGTATTTGAACAATAAAGAATAGCACTTGATGCAGTATTTTCTACAACATTTGCTACAATGTTTGTTGCAGCATTTGGTGCAATATTTGTTGTTGCTCTTAGTGTAACAAACTGGTAAAGTTTTTGTTGCATTATTTGTAGTAGCTTCTAGTGCAGTAACTTTTAGATTATTTGCTGCTTTTTGTGCAACAACTGTTAGACTATTTTCTGCTTTTTGTGCAGCAACTAATAAAGTATTTGCTGCAATATTTGTTGTTGCTTCTAGTGCAACAACTGTTGGACTATTTACTGCATTATTTCCTGTACAATTTGTTCTATAGCATCTTCTATATAAACTATCCACTGCATTATTCGTCCCAACAATTATGCGTGCAACAAATAGTAAACCATCTACAGCAGCATTTCTCCTACATTTTTAATCATTTGTTCTGCAGCATTCGTGAAAATATTCCCAACAGCATTTACCTTCTTCCCTGGATTATTAAAAAAAACACCATTTACAGCATCCGCTCTACAATTCAATACACTGAAGAAAAAAATCTCTTCTACCATATAACGGAAAGCAAATTTTCACACACATCGCAAAAAGATATTTTCATTCCCAACTCTTTAAGTATATAAACCTTTTTTTTCCAATCTCTTTTTCTTTCCATACACATACTCACCGTATACAATTAAGTTGATTTTACCAAGAACGTTTATAAAAATGTTGTACACACGAGAGTTAGACGAGAGTGGACAAAAAAGGATTTTGATCAGAAAAGTACGCGAGTGGTTTTATTTTTTTTTTTAATGATTTAGGGACATTTTGTTTTGTGTGAAGGGGGATTTAAAAGGAAGGATGAAAGGAGGTAAAAATAAAAAAATAAAAAATTCAACACTGCCTGTTAAGTAAGAAGAGAGCAAAGTGAGCAAGAGAGAAGGCAAAAAACAAGTATATCGCCACCGCGGTTGTTAAGGTCTTTTTAATCGTCAACGGCTATTACTTAATTTGCAGGTTTGAGTAGCTATCATAATCTGTAAATTACATGTCACGAGCTTAGGAATTATAAAACCGTATCCTGTATCCTAACAGGTGTGTTGGTTTTATGATAAAGGGATTAAGCACACATGATGTTATAATTTTTTTATTCTTCCTTCTTTTTTAAATTATCCTGTTAGCATCCTTGATTTTTCTTCTTCTTCTTCTTTCTTGATTTTTCTTCTTCTTCTTTCTTTTCTTTCTTTATTTTTTCCTAGATATTTCTATTTCTTTCTTTAAATTTTTTCTTCGTTTTTCTACTTTTTTAAATCATTTTTCTTTTTTCTTTCGGTTTTCATTTTTTTTCTTTTCTTTATATTTTTTCGTTCTTCAATTTCTCCTTTAATATTGTTTCTTTTTTCTTTCGATCTTTATTTTTTCCTCCAAACTTTTTTTTCTTCTTTCATTCGTTCTTCATCTTTTTCTTCAAACTTTTTTTTCTTTTTTCATTCGTTCTTCATCTTTTTCTTCAAACTTTTTTTTCTTTTTTCATTCGTTCTTCATCTTTTTCTTCAAACTTTTTTTTCTTTTTTCATTCGTTCTTCATTTTTTCCGTTAATTTTTTTTTTCATTCTTTCGTCTTTTAATTTTTTTCTTCTTTTTTTCAGATTCTGTTTATTTCTTCTACTTTCTTTCTAATTCTTTTTAATTCTTCTTCTTTCTCTCTAATTCTTCTTCTTTCTTTCTAATTATTTCTCATTCTTCTTCTTTTTTCAAATTCCTTCTGATTCTTCTTCTTTCCTTCTAATTCTTTTTAATTCTTCTTCTTCCTTCATTATTCATTATTCTTCAATTTCTCTTTCTTTCTTGATCATTCCAGTCTTTTTTTTATTATTTCCTTTTTTCTTGTTTATTTTTTCTCTTCTTTATTCTTTCATATACTTCTTTTTCTTCTTTTATTTATTGATTCTTTTTTATTAATTTTTATTTATTTATTTTTTCTCTTTTTCTCTTTTCAATCAGTTTTAATTCATTATTTATTCTTACTTCTTTGTTCTTTATTAATTTTTGTTTCTTTGTTCTTTATTCTTTTATTTTTCTTTCTTTCCTACTTATTTTAATTTTTCTTTTTTCAATATTTTTATTTCTATTTTTCTTTCCATTTTTATTTCTTTTTTTCTTTTTTTTAATCTTTCTTCTCTTTTCTTCATTAATATTTGCAAAGAAATAAAAAATTTCTTTTCGTTATAATTCTTTCTTATTCTATATTTTTTATTTTCTATTCTTTCTTACTTCTTTATTCTTTATTTTCTAATTTTTTTCTTTCTGTCCTTTTTGTTTCTAAATCTGTTTCTAAATCTTTCAATTATTTTCTTTACGTCTTTTTTTACTTCATCTTTATTGTTCTTTCTTCTTTTTTCATCATCCTATTCTTGTTTATAATTATTCTCTTTTTTTTTATTCCTTTATTCTTTTTCAATAATTTTTTAAATATTTTTTATTGTTTCTTCTTTTTTTTGCTTTTATTTCTTTCTTTGTTCTACTTATCTTAATTTATTCTTCTTTTTACCTTTCTTATCACTATCTTTTCTTCCTTTTTTTGACTTTCTTTTCTTTTATAATTCTTATTTCCTTTTATTTTTAAATTCTTTTTATTGTTTTATTTATTTTCTTTCTTTTTCTTAATTTCATTTTCTTTCTTCTTTACTTTCTTTATTCTTTCTGTTTATTTTTCTTTCATTCTTCTTTACTTTCTTCATTCTTTCTGTTTTTATTTTTAATATTGTCTTCTTTATTCATTTTTCTGTACTTCCCTTTCTTGTTTTCTTTAATCCTTTTCCTTATTCTTTTTTCTTTCTTCCTTATAGTTATTTTCTTTTTTCTTTATTTTGCTTTTTTTAACCCTTTTTCCCTTATTATTCATTTTTCATTATCTATTTTTAGGCTTTTTTCTCTTTACACTTATTCTTCTTTATATTTACTAGATATTTGTTCTTCCTTTCTTCTTTAGTTTTCTTTTCTTCTTTTTTCTGTATTCCCTTCTTCTTTATTATAATTATTCCGACTTTTCTTTAATGCTTTTTTCTTTTCTTGTTTTCTTTTTCTCTCTTTCCTTTTCTTTGTTTTTTCTTTGTTTTTCTTGTTTTATTTTTTTTTCTTTTCTTTTTCATTCTTTTTTCTTCTTTATTTGCTTTCTAATCTTTCTCCTTCTTTTTTTGTTATTCTTTATTCTTTGTCTTCTTTAATATTATTCTCTTTCTTCTTCTTTAATTTCCTTCTTTTCTTTCTTCTTTGTTTTCTTTATTCCTTTCTTAATTATCATTCCTTATTTCTTTTCTAGTATTTCTTTTTCTTTTTTACTATTTCTTTAATATTATTACTTTGTACTATAATTTTTTTTCTTCCCTTTTTCTTTATTCTTTTCTTCTTTATTTTTCTATTTTATTTATTTTGTTTTCCTGGTTTCATTCTTTTTTACGTATAGTTTTTTTAGTTACTCTTTTTTATTATATTATAAATTTTTCTTTTTCTTTATCTTTTTACTATTTTCTTTATTCTATCTTTCTTGTTTCATTCTTTTTTATTAATTTCCTTCTTCTTTGCCTTTCCCTCTTCTTTATTGTTTCTTTAAATTTTTTTCACTTCTTCTTTTCTTATTTCTTTCTTTTCCTTTTTTTACTTCTTTCTTTATTCTCTCTTTACTTATTCTTTTATTCTTTCTTTCTTTCTTCTTCTCCTTTTTGCTTCTTTCTTCTTTTTTTATTCTTCTTCTTAATTCATTTTCTTTAAACTTTTTTCTTTCTTTTTTTTTCTTCTCTCTCTCTCTCTCTCTCTCTCTCTCTCTCTCTGTATTATTTTTCATCATTACAATAATTTTTCTTCTTCTTGAATATTTATCAAAGTTTTTCACTATTTTTTATTTTAGTTGAGAAACAAACAAAATTGTGTTTGGCAATTTTTTTCGCGTTTGTAGAAAGAATTTTTTTCCCCTTTAAATCCAAACGTTGTATATAATAGAAAAAGAAACTTGTCCCTATAAAAATTCTCTATCGAAGTATTATAGTGGCAATTAAAATTTAATTGGCGAGGGTAATAAATGTGAGGTCCTTAAGAAAGAAGGAAAGAAGAAAAAGTATATATATACCGGTCATTTTAGTGATTTTTCTTTTCTCTCGTTTGTGTTTAGAGTAGGAAAAAAAAATTTTCTCTTTTTTTTTTTTTTGGTATTGGAAAAAAATAAATTGTCAACATGCAAAGAACGAGAGAGGAAGTTAACTGTTGTAACATGAGCTGTGAAGAAGGAAAGAGATTAAGTTTTGCATAAAGAGGCTGCAAAAAAAAAAAAAAAAAAAAAAAAAAAAAAAAAGAGCAAGGCGCACTTATCGTGTCTGGCTAATTCGACTTTGAAACGAAAACGGTGAAATGAAGGAAAAGAAGGCGAGCATTTGCGGGAGTTTGTTATGCGCTTGTGTATACGCATAGTCGTTGGTGTATATACAGTAGTTGGTCGTTACATGGCACGCAAACATAAGTGGCGTTTATATTTTACGTGAAAGAGAGAGAGAGAGAGGAGAGCAATGCCTGTTGAGCCGCGTCAACGCCACTATAGAAACCGGCAACATGAACCGGTTCACGTTTTACAAAAGTAGAATGCGCGAGACTTATCGATGTTGCCGCCAATTTTAGAAATTTTAGAATTCACGAAAATCCATCAACACCCCCTTCCCCCCGCTATTCGACTATTGAGCCTACAGGCAAATTGGAAAATTTAAAAAAAAAATAAAAAAAAATTTCCTATTTTTTTGGTGAATCCGAATTTTGAATTTTGAGTCTTAAAATTTTTGAAGTGTTTAATAGTTTTGCTATTCTCGTTTCTTTACTAAATTTGGAAATTTGAATCATTTATTCTTATCTAAATTTTGAGATTTTATTGAATCCGAATTTTGAATTTTGAGTCTTAAATTTTTTGAGCGTTTAATAGTTTTGCTATTTTCGTTTCTTTACTAAATTTGGAAATTCGAATCATTTATTCTTATCTTAATTTTTGAGATTTTATTGAATCCGAATTTTCGTGTATGGTTCCGAATTTTGAATTTGAGTCTTAAATTTTTTTGAGCGTTTAATAGTTTTGCTATTTCGTTTCTTTACTAAATTTGGAAATTCGAATTATTTATAGATCTAAATTAGGGTTTTTTTTAATGAATCCGAATTTTCGAATTACTTATATGCTTCCGAATTTACAATTTTAAGCCAAAAATATTAGAATGTTTAACGATTGTAAGGGTGGAAATTTAGAATCATTCAAAACTTGGAGTTTTTCTTATTCTGCATTTCGAATTTTTTGTGAATCCGAATTTTGGATTCTTTCTAATTCCAAATTTCAGATTCCGAGTCTAGATTATTGATGACTTTAATTTTGTATTCATTACCATAACGAAATTTACATTAATAATAGTTATAAATTTTGTATTTCTGTGCATCCAAATTTTGGATTCCTGAAAAATCGGAATTTTCAATTTTGAACAGCAATTATCAAATTGTTTCATGATTTTAAATAGTGAACACTTAAAATTTATCGAAAATTTTAATTCCCTTCAAGTTCCGAATTTCGAATTGCTTGTGAATCCGAATTTTTGATTTTTTTGAGTTCCACATTTTGAGATTAAAGTCTAAATTTTTAGACTCTTTGATATTCTTGCTATTTCGATATTTTATAGTTTGGAAATTTTAAATATTTTTGTCCTGAATTTCTATTTTTTTTTTTTTAATGAATCCAAATTTTCGAGAACTTAAAGATCAAAATTTTTACACTGTAAAAAATTTAGGGAGTCAACGGACTCGGGAGTAGGGAGTTAAATTTTTAGAGTTAAAAATTAACTCCAAAAGAGAGTTAATTTTTAACTCCCTTCATTTAACACCCGCGGGAGTTATTTTTTCCATGGGGAGTTAGCATTTGGGTGTTAAATTTTAACTCCTTTTATTTAACTCCCCTGGCATTAACTCCCAAATTGGGTGCGACTTTTATAGACTCCCTGGGGAGTTAAAATTTAACTCCTTTTTTTTACAGTGTAATTTCAAATAAAAAAAATTCATTTTTTTAATGTTTTTAATTTTCTGAAACTTAGAATCATTCGAAACATAAATTTTTTTCTAGTTCTACATTTTAAATTATTTGTAAATCCAAATTTTGGATTATTTTTAGTTCAAAATTTTGGATTTAAATTCTCAACTTTTTGAATTTTTTAAATAGTCTTAATTTTTTTGTTTTTTACAATTTTTAAATTAAATTTCTTTATGGGTTTTAAATTTTGTTATTTCTGAATCCGAATTTTGAATTTTTCTGTGTGGATCCGAAAATTTTAGTTTTGAGTACAAATTTTCAGTTAAAAAAAAAATATTTTAAAAGGATTGGAATCTTAAAAATTTTCAAAAGTATTTAAAAATTTTTTGTGAAAAATTAAAAACAAAATTAAAGGCAAGAGGGGGGAGGGTCAATTAAAATAAAATAAAATTAATATCGTTACATAAAACAAATTTTATAATACATTAAGCTTAATTCATATGTATACCAAAGGGTCTCGTCACTGATAACGAGATCAATAAATTATTGATTTAACGTAGTTATTCTTGTT